>JAWIIS010000009.1:6572376-7284665 GCA_033682625.1 Helicoverpa zea x Helicoverpa armigera
ACCAAATTAATCTATACTATATACTATAATATTATAAAACTGAAGAGTTTGGTTGTTTGTTTGCTTGAACGCTCTTATCTCAGGTACTATGGATCCGATTCAATGTTAGCACATTTATCTAAGTCTTTATAAATAAGAATTTATATAAAGGCTAGGCTACCTTTTTATCTGGGTTCGTGTAGAAATTACCACGAGATGCGGGTGAAACCGCTGGCAGAAGCTAGTCACAAATAAAGAATGTAAAGTCTTGCAGTGTTAAATTTTGAATATGAATGGCAGAAATTGTTTAATTGAAATAGCATTCATTTGTGTACAGTGAGTGGCTCTTATTAAATCTGGTTATACTCAAATATACCTTGTTGAAAAATGGTGGAGTCAGAGTTATATTACCATAATTTACATTTAATCAGAGCCGCTATTTATGTGATTGTGTTATAAAGATTATATACAATGGCTGTTTTTCGCAATGCATATCTGACTTCTGGCCAAAGCTCGTGAGGTCACCATATTGTACTGGTATGCAAATGTGATGATGATGAGCACTGGTCAGCAAGTACTCTGAGATTAATTTCGGAACACAGACTTATTATTAATATGACAGCAAGGCGGAGGTTACACACGTTATTCTGGTGAACCATTTTTCCAATCTATCATTCAGCTATAGATTTATACGTCATCAAAGTCTCTCTAACTGGTAGAATGAGCTTGTAACCACCACCTTTACAAAAAATATTTTAGAAATATTGGCGGACATTGTTTACTGAAATACAATAATTTCCTTTTCATCTGTGAATTATATTTCGAGTTGAATATGTATATAACTGAACTGCAAACATCATGAAAAACCAACATTGAGATAGGAATGCAAGAAGCAAGACTGTATTTTTTCTCAGAATCTCAGTTTCCGAATTGTCTGGCTACATATTTAGCATATCTTCATCATCATCATGCTATTCAAGTGGATCTCTTTTTGAACATCTGTCCTACGATAGTAGGAATCCTTCGTTTATGAGCATTAAATTTGCATGAAAATTTTCCACCTGATGGACCTTTACCGGCAAGAACGCTGCTTTTGTAGGGCAGTCCCCAGTATTAAGTGTAGCACGTTTGACTTCCTGAATTGGATCCATCATTTCGGGCCACACCTCTTGCTGAAAAAAGCTTAGAGTTTCAATTCCCCCTATGCATTGCCTCAGACTTCCAAACTTTGTCTTCAGCTCTTTTAACCTGCCTCACTATAGTCTAGCTGGATGTAGCGACGAGCAGCCGGCTGCGTATCTATTCGACAATTATTTGCCGAAATTTCGTGCGAATGTCAGAAAGCCCCCTTCTCTTCCTAAGCTAGTCTTCTAGTACTCTCGAGAATCCTTCAACCCTTAGCCTAAGTCCAAAGACCCATTTATAAATAATCTGTGCTTTGTGCACAGAAAAATGGAGTATAAATATTTAAAGTCACAGCAGGATAGATGATGATCTTATGTAAAACATGATTGAGAGGCATAAGCAGCATGGTAGGCAACATTTTTTTTTGGGATGGATTAAAATGATTATAATTAAAGTAAACTACATATTATTATATCGTTCGCTAACAGTGCTGATCAATTATGCAAAAAGAATATTACTTTTAAAACAATTTTGAGCTACAAACTGTACTAAGTACACAATTATCTAGTGATTTTGTATGCAATTTTATGACTGCTGTATCATACATACATAAATGTAGTTGCATTTCTTTATTTTATGTAACGTAGACAAAATCGAAACAGGTTTATACTACCGCACCACTGATTTAATAATGGGATCGACATAAACGATTCATATAAATGGTGCTGTTATAGTTTGTACTTTCTACCCAATGCATGATTGAAATGCGTTTAGTGTTTTCAGGAAACATAGTTTATATCCTTTCACTTTTTTACACATGAAAACATTATTATAAAGTCGGTTTCATAAAAACATGTTTTATAAAAACATACATAATAATTTAAGTGAAAAGTTATATGTAAAGGTTGATAACACTGAGAATTTATTTTTTAAGAGCAAACTATAACTGTACCGCACCAATGCACACAACTGTTATGCTTTCTACTTCTATACATGTTTAAGAAAAATAATTAAACAACACGTCATCTCCGAGGCTACGGTTTTTATCTTTTTTCAGAACTATGAAAACCGCGTAGTGCCTACGGACGGCGCGTTTAATCGTAGCAAACGTAGCCGTAGCGCGTAGCTACGTGTTCTTTAAAAACTTTTTTTAAGCATGTACGCGCATGTGTTTCATACAAATATATATTTATAAGTCAAATTATCGGTCCCATTATAAGAATGAATAATATTAGTTAATGTAAAAATTGATTGCTCGTTACTATACTAGATTTATTTTTATCTTATAAGCAAATACTGTAGGGATTGATGTATAACTTTCATTTTGAAAAATATACATAGATATACTAAGCCTTTATTTAGATTTTAAAGAAGTCCTATATACAGTCTCGGAATAAAAACGTTGGCCATAATCATGGCCTGGCCAGCTCGTTAGTGGGGGACGGTCACACTGACAGTACTCAGTGGTGGGTGATTACTAAGCGCCAAGTTTTATCGTTTTATTTTGGGGTCAACTCACACCGAAAGAGTCAGGATCTTTTTTTATTAGGTTGGGCTTATTGGTTGTGAGGGTTGGGTTATTTTTGAGTTTGAAATAACCTGAATAATATTAATCATCATAATATAAGCAATTTATATTTAGTGTGGTTTTAACAACAAATGGCGAACATCAAAGGTGTCATAGATACAAATTTTGCTCCTTTCAGGTGTTGATTTGCCATCATTTTAATATTTTCTATAAGGTCAGCGTTTTTATTCCGAAACTGTTATGTTAAAAAATTAAGTGGTTTAATGTGTGCATTTCATTTTTAACTTCTGTACTAAAGTAGATAATATAATGAAAGAAGATTGAAATAAATTGTTTTATTTGATATCTTATTGTGATGAAAAATATATTTTATTAATGTATTTTTTGCAAATAACACGCAAAGGAGGATTCCCAAAAAAAACAAAGTCGTAATAATTCATGTAAGTACAGCGATGTAGACCATACAAAGGAGTAAAGGAGGTCACAAATTTGTAGATAATTCTTTCTAACCGAACTGGCGGCAGCTTGTCAACAAGTGCAGGAGTGTGTATATGTGTTTGAACCTTGTCAGCCTCGGTTGACCTACTATCTGAAATGTTATGCTG
Organism: Helicoverpa zea x Helicoverpa armigera; assembly: GCA_033682625.1. NCBI lineage: Eukaryota > Metazoa > Arthropoda > Insecta > Lepidoptera > Noctuidae > Helicoverpa > Helicoverpa zea x Helicoverpa armigera. The sequence continues at coordinate 6,575,614 of JAWIIS010000009.1, forward strand.
CCGCATTACACACACAAATAAACCGCGCCCAAACATAGATGCGTCCCGCGTGCAGTGCGCGCCTTATGGGAATAAAAGAAAAAAATCACAAGGCGTTACTATAGGTATTATGACAACAACGGTGATTAGGTGCTACAATTAAATACACGTTAAGTAATACAATATACTGTTTTATTATTAAATAAGTAACACTAATAGGTAAATTCTGTATAATACCTAATGATCAAATTGTGAGTATAGTTTGCGGTGACCCCTCCTCCCCTCCCCACGGAGTCAATTGGCGCAGTTATCATTTTTTATGCATACATACAATGGGTACACAAATCCGACGTAATTTAAAATAGATTAGGAGGAAGGTTGATTTTCTGTTCTTTTACTGATCGTAAGTAGCAAATTGCTTATGTCTACGTACCCTCGAGGTCAGGTCGCGGCGGAGCTACTAAAACTAATTCGAAACCATGCGGCGGAGGCGAGCGGCGGCGCGGCGCGCGCGGCGCCAGAGTCAGCTCGTCCGTCGGCGCGCGGCGCCCGCACGCCCCGCAGCTCGCCTCCGCCTCGCAGTCCGCGTGCACCGCGCGGCCGCAGTGCCCCGTGCGCGCCGCCGGCCGCTCGCTCAGCCGCCGCCCGCAGCGCACGCAGCGCCCGCGCACCGCCAGCCCGCGCCGCGCCGCCGCCAGCGCCCGCGCCAGCCGCTCGTGCGTCTCGCGCGCCGCCGCCCGCGCCGTGCTCTGCCACGCGGCGCGCCGGCTGGCGGCGCACGCCAGCACCGCCAGCGCCACGCGCGGCTCGCAGGCGGCGCGCAGCGTGTCGGCGACGGGCACGTAGGCCGCGGCCTCCAGCAGCAGCGCGGGCGGCGGGAAGCGCGCGCTCCGCAGCAGGCGCGCCCACATGTCGGCCGCGGCGGAGGGCGGCAGCGCGGCCGCGGCCCGCGCGCACAGCTCGCCGCCCTCGGTCACCAAGCGCGAGCAGATCTGATCGTCATCGGTTGCGGCGGCCAGACGGAGGATCGCGTCCAGAGCCGCGCTCGGGTCCCCTACCGCCTCGAGACATGACGGTTCGGCTTCAGGAGGACCTTCTACGCGGACAATAGCCAGCGCCTCTTCTGGACGTACGAGGCCGACATTATCGGCTAGAAATGATCGCACCCGATTTGGACATTTTCGACAAAGGTTGCGCAAATGTGCAGCGGCAGCTTCATCTCGCAGATGTCCCGCCTCCAGAAGACTTTGACCAAATTCAATTATTTGTTCGTCAGAAATCGATTTCAAGATTTGATTGAAGTCAGAAAGGCGTTCGCCTGCAAGGCAGGCCGCCGCACGCGGTCTTAGTTTTATCAATGCCGGAAGATATGTTTCCAACGATTTTGATGCATCTTCATTTGACTCCACCAGATTTTGAAGGTAATCGAAAAGTTCATCTATGTCGGCATTAGAAGGCGATACGATATTAAAGAACTGGTCGAGTGCGTTTTGATGTCGCGCCAGCATGGCATCTATGCGCCAGAGCACGCGCGGGCGCTGGTCGGCGGCGGAGTACTGCTCGAGCAGCAGCTCGGGCTGCGCGCGGCCGCGGGTCAGCAGCACGAGCCACGCGCGGTCGGCTCGCTCACAGTTGGTGATCGCCGCCAGCTCTCTAAGGCTACTTATTACATCTTGGTCGGACGGGAGTGCGCCTGAATTTAATTGCCCTGTTAAAAATTCCAATATTTCTACGCGGTCTTCGGCTTCCTGAAAGATAATTTTTCAATCCTTAATATGACTTTTTATCCGGTTGAGGGAAGTAGTTTCATTAGCAAGTATTCTATACGCATTTCTTAAATAGACTTCACACATTCCTGTTAGTTTTAATATTGTTGACAAGTGTAGTACATAAGCAGTGTAGCACATGAATGACTTACCGGTAAATCTCGCGCAAAAGTAAGTAAGGCACGGGCAACCCTCAGTTTGTTCTGTTTCCCAAGGGGTCCGACAAATGGTGGATCCCGTGCACTCTGCTCCAGGAGCCGGACCGCGGAGGCTGCGTCATGTTCTACCATCACCTTCAGCGGTGATCGTCCTCCGATTTCATCCTGTAGATAGATGGATTATCTTATACCTGCATGTATGTTTATAAGCATCCTCGAAATGTAGATAAATATTACCTAAAATATTATATCTACCTAGTCCTACTATCCCTACTGAGCGTTGACTATTCCTTCCAATAATTCAATGTGAACGGGATTGCGGAGCGATCTGATGCGGTTCAATGCGGTGCGAAAAAGCGTGACCCGTAACCTACGCAGTTAAGTTTTGTCTCGTAAAATGTAAATACATAGAAGAGAAGAAAGACAAAGATCGAACTCAGGCTGCTTTGCAGCATACTATATTTTATGTGCGTTTGATTACCTAGGAACTTTCAATAAGTAAGTGGGGACTGTTTGCCGCTTTCGAATCACACCGCGTCGTTTTGCATTCGCATCGAGATCGCTGACGCAGGAGGCGATGAAAGCGGTCCAAATACCATCCTATTAATCCTACTTCCTACTAATATTATTAATGTGAAAATTTATGAGAATGTATGTTTGTCACGAAAAAACGGCTGGACCGATTTAGTTTACATTTTGTATGCAGATACCTAGGTGGTACCCTGGATTAACATATAGGCTACTTTTTATCAACACACCACGCGGGAGAAGCCGCGAGCGGAAGCTAGTGGAAAATAAAATGACTAGCGGAGATGCCATAATGCAGAATCTGCTTAGAAAGTGCGGGTGTTCGGGGTACGAGGAACGTAATTGTTTCCGCCCTTTTTTGTAATGTCAAAAATCGTTGATAGATGTTTTAAAGAACTCCAACGACCCGATAGTTCACTCTTAACTGATCGTTTTGATCACGTACCTACTCTTGTACGTATTTGACTTAGAAAATGCCTGACCTGCCTGCATTATGGCATATCCGCTGATCTTTTCTTCCTTCGTGTTTGTTTGTGAAACAAACGAGGTGGTGGTGTATATATGTGACGTACCTGAGTGTCGAGCATGGCCTGCAGCGCGTCGTGGCGCGCGGAGGGGCGCGCGTGGCTGGGCAGCGCGCGGCCGGCGGCGCCGCGGCCCGCCAGCGCGTCGGCCGCCGCCACCACCAGCGCGCAGCCCGCGCACCCGCCGCGCGCGCACCGCGCCGCGCCCGCCGCCCGCGCCGCCTGCGCCGCCCGCGCCAGCGCGCGCATCGCGCCGCCCCCGCCGCCTGGCACACGCTTATTTATTTACATTTTAAACACCACCAACCAAAAAGTCTGACAACCAGTTAACCAAGGGGTATCAGGTCGCTCAGGTAACTGGATTGTGAAGGTCAGATATGCAGTCGCTCTATGTAAAACACAGAGACTCAGCTGCATCGGGTTGGAAGCCGACCCCATCAGTTGGGAATAGGCAGATGATGTTTATAAAGCTCGACAATCATATTTATGAACTAGCCAGCGAATTCGTCCGCGTTAAATTCGCACTTTGTGCAAAGAGTCGAGTCGAGAGTGCGTCGAGCGTGGCGACCGTTGCACAAAAATGATTCAGTATTCACGCGCGATGGCATAATATCGTATTTCATGTATAACAAATATATGTTATGGACCATGTGATTAATTCGGGCATTATTTATAATGCCCGAGCATTATGAATAATGTCTAGCTTTATCGGGCCAAGTGATTAATAGCTATCTTAACTTCATTATTTATCACATTGCACGGGCATTATTATATTGCTACATGATAGTTGGGCAATTTGATAATAAAGCTATATTTTATGTGGTGCGAGGGTGGCAGTTGTTCTAATAAATAAATCCTGTTACTTGCTACATATTTTATGATTATTGTTTTAAATTATATGTTCTATTTTAATGGGAAATTATAAGTCTAGCCACAAAATTATTAATTGGACAATTGTCATCTAATTTACTAACTCGGCCTCGTTTTTCTTGATCTCATTTTTCTTGGCTCGTTTTTTTTATGGTTGAATTTAATTTGGATTCAAAACATTGTATTAAAAACTGAACTTAGTGACGAAAGCGAATCGCTGCAAAACCGACTCCACGTAGTCTTGTCTGCCCTACCCCTAGAGTGCAATTCAAAACCGCGTAGGCGCGGAGGGGCGAGGCGGCCTGCGAGCTGAGGCGCAGGTAGTTTTAACGCTCGCCGACGCGGCTGAGGCTGGCCGGCTCGGGCCGGCCAGCAAGCCGAAGCTGCGGTAGTGAGCGTGAAAACCATCTGCGACGATAAGCTCGCATGGGACCGCCGGAGCCCCGCAGCGCCGGAGCCGTGACAGAAGCCATGCTTGCTGCATGTTGCATGCTTACTTCTATGCTCTGTCAATTGATATGGGATGTGTTATATTTGGTTTATTTTAAGTTAAATGTCAATAACAATAAAAAAAAATGAAATTAAAGATGTTTGTATTACTTTGCCCAAAACGTCACGGGCAATATGTATAGTGCCCGGTCAATTTGATTGTTTGAATAATTATTATCAAATTGCACTCTCATATTGGGCATTATTCATAATGACCGGGCATTATGTATACTGCCCAATTTATCACTTGGTCCATAACATATATATGTGGAAATATATTCAATGTACAGAATTGACCTCTCTACAGATTTATTATAAGTATAGATTTGACAACAGACAAATTACTACTTCGCATGCGATTTCAATTTGAAAAAGTCATTTGGCGTGGCTGTAAAGGTTGCTATTGAATGGTACATGGCGGGAGCATGGGTTTGCCACCAAATCACAATAAAATATGCGGTAATCTGGATAAGCATGGGAAACAGCCTTTATGCTTCTATCGTATTATTATGAAAGATAGATAGAACAAATTAAACATGTAAATACATTCGCAGATGACATCGCCCTTAAGCAGTTCAGTAACGCAACACGAATATGATGTGATTACCGAGTGCAGCGGCAATGGCGCCGACCGCTCTCCACAATCCTCTCTCCCTGGTGAAGACGCTCGCGCGGTGCGGGTCGATAGCCGTCAGCGGCAACGACGCTATGACGCGTTCTATAAGAGCCGGCTCGAAATCAGCCAACCTCTCGATCAGTGCCTGAAGTATAATAAATAAGGTCGTGTTCCACCATTATTATGTTTGTTACAAGCTTGCTAGACGATTGTCAAACCCTGGAAAACAATACCTCGTCATAGTGTGACAAGTTAGTAAAGATGTTTTTTACTATTTTTTCGCAAGAGCTGTAAATATTTCTAAAGCTGTTTGTTTTTTAGACCTTTAAAGGGTGAATTCCTTGGAATGGGTTAAATATCAGGCAAAACTTAGTTTTCAATATAAAAAAAAGAGTACTTGTGTGGAGTCCGGTGACGGCGCTAGCTCAGCTGAAGATAACTCGCCGCGAGCAGCTGCGTCGCCTATTGCTTCTACGAAGGCTTCTTCGTCGGAGCAATGTTCCCATAAACGATTCCATAGTTCTTCCCTAAAATTTTTAAATAACTTGGTTAATGTAACACATTAATGTGTCTATGCAAATTAAATATTATCATCTATGTAAGTGGAAACTCACCCTAAGTTATATTTCAAGCACACCTTAACCGCTTGGTCTGCAACTTGCTTATTACTCAGAATGTGAGGTCTTTCTGATAGATTGTCTATGAACTGATAAGCTAATGATTCGGCTTCAGGTCCCTGAGTGGAGCACAGCAGGCGCAAGGCATTGAGGTGGCGGCCGGACGCGAAGAGCGCATGCGCGCGCGCCAGCAGCTGTCGCACGCGCACGCGCGCCACGCCGCGCCGCCCCAGCAGCGCCAGCGAGCCCGACCGCGCGCACGCGCCGCCCAGCGCGCTGCCGCCCGCGCGGCACATCGCGCGAGACACGCGCCCGTCCGTCCAGTGACCCTGAAATTATGTCACTGTCACTCCTCACGACGTGTGCGACTACTCGTGTACGTGAATATGCACATAAAGTATTGCACTTCCTTACAGCAACATTCGCAATTTTGCTATCGAGCGGTACGTACCTTGAAAAAGGCTGATGCGTAAACTGGTTCCATATGCGAAAGATCCAGAGGTTTATCATAATCATCTCCCCACAATCTTAGATTCTCGTCGGCGTCGAAAATAGCAAGATTGCCGCCTAGCCAACCTAGCCATAAAGGAGTTGCCTTCAATTCGACTCTCTGGATAGGTTTAAGAGATATGGATGATCCAGTAATAGTCAATGATAGCCATTGCAGTGTCTTAGCACGACCACATACCAGCACTCTATCGTCCGTTTCACTCCACTCTAAGACCGGGAGCGTGTCCGGGGGTCCAGTGAGGCGTAATCCCGCTGCCCGACCCCCAGCCACTATAATAACCCTCGACAATGTGGCCAGTGCTAAAATACGGGCGTCACGCGCCGCCATCGCTACTACTTCTCCTCGTGCTCCAGAGAATAGGCAAGAGGATCGTGCTGATCGAACTCCTAAGGGCCGGGAAAATTTGATCAGCCATACAGAACCGCCCGTATCCAGAGCCAGCCCTGATGTGCCAGCCCAAGTAACACGCAATGTGCCCCATAACTCTCCACCCAGAGTGACGCGTCTCAGTATAGTTCCACGTAGACTTTCGTATTGACATATAAGTCCTCTAGCATATCCAGCAAGAAGTCGTGTGCAGTCTTCATTGTATGCTAAACATGATACTGCTCCCCGATCAGTATTTATATCACAGACCCATCTTAATGTTTGCTCATGAAAAGACAGTAGGTGGCCATGTGCAGTTCCCACAGTTAATTTAGCTTCTGTGCCAACACTCAGTGCTGTTGCAGCTCCAGCTGATGACCTCTCCTTTGAAAGAAATTAAAAAAATTATTATATTTCTTTCTGAATTATACAGGCTCAGAACATTGTAAGAGTATCTGTACATAAATCATTTGGTAGTTTTGTTTGGTTTCGCGTGGCAGAGGTATGAAACATTAATGATTAACATCATCATCCTCCGAGCCTTTTTCCCAATCATGTTGGGGTCGGCTTCCATTAATGATTAACATATCTCAGAAATTACTCTCACTCATGTGATCAGAAATTAGTTGGGACCAGAATAAAGCTTTGACTTTGGCCACTTGTGAGTGTGGTGAGAACTATATAGCCTTTTCAATTATTTACTCATTTTCCAATTATTTTATATCATTAAAATTTTGCGACTATCCATGACTAAATATAAAATATGAAATTCTGTACATTTTGTTGTTATTACAACAATGTATTTTTGCAGAACTTGACTACTCCTTAATTTTACTGAAACAGGAATTGCTCATCAATGAAATTAAAAGTTGACCCTTTCAGTTTTACATATGTCATATATTTAAAACATTTTATAAAAAGGGTGTGTCATGGAGAATTTTCAAGGAAGTACTAACCTGTGCTTGTAAAAGCTGTTGTGATATGCCTTGTAAGAATTCTACTTGTAATGCAGAGCAAGCCGCTGGGTCCTCGATATATTTTGTTTCTTTGGGTTTGACCTCTTCCTCTTCAGTAGACAATACCTCGGCTAATGTTGGAGCTTCACTTGCTGGCAATGCATATTCAATCTCATCCAACTGTGAATAAAATGAACATATTAATAGATTTATTATTTAAAATGTGCATGCACAACAATGTTTATTTTTTTTGTTGTATACTTGCAGATGATGACAGTTTTATGTAATTTCAAGCTAACTTTATAATAAATCTGATCTGAATCCGTAGCTGTAGAGCAATTTGATGCGAATTTGTGACAGACAGAGAGTTACTAAATCGTTTGTTGTCAGGATATATAAAGAATATAACTTATTCAAACAGAAAATGCACGAATAAATATTATGTTGTATATCAAATAACACACCCTACTTATTTAAGCACAATGTCTAATGCTTGACTCATTGATGAAAATAGCTAAAAAATATATTATCTTGCCCATTTTCTTGTTTCATTTGAATGTATAAGCAGGATCAAGATAGTGCAAGCATAAGTAAGATTTAAGTACATTAAATTACATAGATCAGCAAAGAAGTGAAAAATTAGATGGCTAACTCTTAATGAGTAAATGTTTTAGTAAAGCTAATAACTATAGCAGCAGGGAGGGGGCGTAGCTAGCGATAATAATATGTAACATAGTTTTAAATAATGTTCCTAAGTTATAAAGAATGAATCTAGTACACACAAAATATTATATACTTTAACGATAAATTTCGGTACTCCGGCGCACACTAATAAACGTTTTTACCTCTTCAATATCCAAATATTGAAGACTTTCAACTGATTCTAGATCTGAGTCTAATAACGACTGAACGGAAGGCGTTTTTAGTAAATCCATCACTTCAAGCAGGTCTTGCTGAATATCTGTGAAAAATAATAGGCATAAATATTATAATTCTCGTATAAATAATTTTAATTCCTAATTAAAAGATATTAAATCGCACAGCAAAACATCAGCAATCAAGATTACTGTAACAATCGTACTCTTTTTTAAAACTGTGATAGGTAAACGGTATTCGTGGAAATAGATACCTTCTAAGGGATGGGATGTAATGGGACGCCTCTCCCTCTTTATTTACAATATGAATTTGTAATCTTTTAATTATCCATTATCTATCATTGTATTGTAATTTGTAATTGTTCGTCTTGTCACTCTGCCACCAAGTTGTCTGTCATTGTCATTACCTGTCATCTGTGACAGAAAGAAATGAAAAAAGTTAAGATTATGTTGGTAACGTATCCAAACGTATCGTAAGCGCATAGTATGGACCAGTGTGAACACGTCCAACTTAAGTCCACTTCATGAAAGAAGTCCCGCGGAAAATTGTGGAGCTATATATTTTTGTACGTATTTAATTTACTGAGCTATCGCATAGACAAACACTAGCACTGCGTCTACGGGACTTCTTGTCACACATTTCACAAGTATAGATCATAGAAAACTAGTCGCATTGCCAGGCAATGTTTATTCTTAGACCAAAGAACAAGCCAGACCAAATAATTAGGCTTGTGTTTAAACACCACCCAAAAAAGTACCTATTTTACTACCAAAAAAATTCTAAACGGTTACCAAAATGGATAAATGGTCACCAAATAACGTTTCCAAAAATATTATTAGGTAAAACCATTTTTTCGTATTATTGACTACTAAAAAAATATATGGACGCCTTTAAAATACACTTTAGACCAAATATTATATATTGTCACTACTTAGATGTTACCAATTATGTAATACCATGACTCCTAATTTGGTCATTTTTGTTAGACTAAAAAAGCTAACGATCGCTAGAATATTTCCCAAATACCAATTAATATACTGGGGTTCCCAAACGTACGTCGCTTATTTATTGTTATATGAATTTGTGTGTAACTCAGTGCGTTTAAAATGTAAGCACGCAACATGCAGCAAGCATGGCTTCTGTCACGGCTCCGGCGCTGCGGGGCTCCGGCGGTCCCATGCGAGCTTATCGTCGCAGATGGTTTTCACGCTCACCACCGCAGCTTCGGCTTGCAGGCCGGCTCTGCCGGCCAGCCTCAGCCGCGGCGGCGAGCCTTAAAAACTACCTGCGCCTCAGCTCGCAGGCCGCCTCGCCCCTCCGCGCCTACGCGGTTTTGAATTGCACTCTAGGGGTAGGGCAGACAAGACTACGTGGAGTCGGTTTTGCAGCGATTCGTTTTCGTCACTAACTTTGATTTTGGTAGTAATATTAATCTTTGAGTTAGTTAGAATTTGGTGACCATTAATCCATTTTGGGAACCAAAAATAATATTTGTGCGAGATTTGCGATTTTTCTGATGTTATTTTATTTTTTTTGGATCATAATATTATATACTTTAGTGCCCTTTTAATAAAGTCAATTTATTTTTTTTGGAGTTGTTTATTTTATTTGGTGCTGAGGCTTAGTCTTAAAAATATTTTTGGTGATCGCCTAAATTATACCCAAATAATTATGTTATTCGTAGTTATATTTTTGTCAATTTTCATCAAAATCCATCCAGCCGCTTCCTTCCACCCATCCAACAAGCATGCAGACAGACATCACTTCACGCTCAAACTTTCGTATTTATAATATCGCGGTAAGGCTCCAAACGGAGTTGGGGACTAATGTTGGGAATTTATTGGTTTTCCAATGGCGTGCAACATTGTACAGTGGTATTAGCAAAAGCATATTCTGGTACATAATTCCTCGACTGCGGCTGTGTTGCCTTGAGTGTTACTTGTGTGCCCAAGAATTTTGGAATGGTAGAGGTGATTCCATACTTCAGTAGATACTTTTAGCTTGCACGGCACAACGAAACAGCATCGCTATCGACTAAGCAGTGCTGCCAATCTCGAGGAAAATCCCCGATTACTATTATAGGGCATTGAGGATTATTATTAAGTTTCTCTAGAACTAGGATGATCACCTCCAAAAGCCAAACCAAAAGCCGTCGCACCTCGTTGGCCTACTGATACCACAGCATTATGAAAAATAAGAAGTGAACAAATCTGTGTCAGAATATTTTAGTACTTCCGCGGTCTCTGAATATCTGCTGCATCCCGTTATCCGGCTATGGTCATCCGGCAGAGCCCATGTAAAAAATATAAAATATTGGTTTTGTTCCAAAAATCAAAAAAGGTTAAAAACTAAAAAAACACGCTTTTTGAAACGATTCTTAGCTAATCATTATATTGTCATCAGAACTCAGAGCGTGAGCAAAATTTCATCGTCATCGAAGACCGAGAAGTGGGTCAAATTAAGATTTCAAGGTTTTCTTACATACAGAGTTACCAGTGAAGCTAATATAAGCGTGTTAAAAAAAAATAATTTTGGGGAATTTGTGGGGAAATAATAAAAACACGGGGAATTTTAGGATAATTTGACAATGCCAACGCGGCGAGGAATCGGGGAAACAGGGGAAACATTATTGGCAGCACTGCATGCTTCCCTCCTCCCAACAATGCTAAGTGTTGCCAACGCAATTATGCCATGCATACATGCAGCTGGCAGCAGTTGGCAGTTGTGGATTCATCAGGGGGGAGACACTCCGTACATTTTGACAGCTAAGTGAATGAAGAGTCGCCACCTTTTATTTGGCCCGGAAACTATTTACTATCTAAAAGATACTTTAAATTACCAACAGATGGCACTACACTATAATCGTTTTTGTTTGTCAATATAAAATTATTTATGCAATATTAATTAGAGAAAAGTATGAGGAAAATATTAGACACTTAAAAAAAAGATAAAATAGGCGAATAAATTAAATACGGTTTGAAAAAGCACGAATATCAATTTTAATCTAAAAAGACCTGGTGTCAGTATTCCAAGTAACTTAACAAAACCGATCATCGATCATAACAAAATATCAATATGGCGGTTTTTGCATTCTGCGTACACGCGTATAAAAAGTAATAATACATAATAATTATTTGTTTTCCTTCGTCCTTTTACTATATTAACGATGACATTTTCTATTAGGGTAAGTAGCATAATGTAACTATAACGATAACCAATGTTATAGTTACATGGTGCTATTTACCCTAATAGAAAATGTTATGAATATGATGCATATATATTTTTATAGCTATGTAGGTAGTTCGGGGCCAATTTAGAGAGAGATGGCGCATTGACAAATAGGTTTGCATGATTATCACGCAAGAGGGCTCTCTTTTCCCTATATATTACTTTACTCTTTGGGATTCATCATAGAGTATAGTACAGGGGCTGGTCACTGCCGTACTTGACTAGATTTCGGTAAAAAATTTAGAAAAGCGCCATCTGCAATCCTCTTCCTAAAGTATTTAATATCTTCAAGTGATAATAGATGGCTCTTTAATCAAAAATTAACTTCCATAAAATATCACTAAAATTATTGAAATCTAAAAATTATTTTATATATTAGTATTACGTAGGAAATCTATCAATTATTTTTATTAAATCTGTACACTATTTTATATACATAAATTATTTTTCTATAATTATTTTTTTGGTTGGCAATAAACCGTGCCAACTGCCAATGCTGAAGTTAGAATTTGAATTTTAATGGCGAGTACAGTACATACAATTTGTGTGTTAAGTTTTCGTCCATTTAAGTGTTTTCTGCTGTTGACTTGCGTTGATTTGAGTTTTACTCATCCGCTGTGTTTTCGGTGAATTAGTGAGTGAGTTGAGCTGTGCTCCTCTGTTTCATTGTTTCACATAACTTGCGAAAAGACGCCATTAGTGTTTAGTATTATTTGCGATAAAGACGCCTTTTTTGTGATATTTGTGAAATAGACACTGTTATTGTGTTATTAGCGATTAGAGACGCTTGTTTGAGTGCATATAATCATGCCGAGGCGGTGCGAATTGGGATGTTCACACAACCCGGGTAAGTGCTTTCTTTATCAAGTTCATAGTACCTAGGGCCCGATTCTGTTAATAGTATCATTAAGTTATTAATATCAAAATTGAATAGAAATTAAATCGCAATATCAGTTTTAACCATTTCGGGCATTCTGCTACTAATATTTATAAGACCAATCGTATTCCAACGACATTCGATTGGTTGCTATTGGTCTGCCGTTTTGGTTTATAGGTACATATTACCATATTATTCTTAGTCTATATTGCCATATTGCCTCAAAGTCGTGGTGGCCTAGTGGGTAAAGAGCCAACCTCACAAGTATGAGGGCGTGGGTTCGATTCCAGGTCAGGCAAGTACCCATGCAACTTTTCTAAGTTTGTATGTACTTTCTAAGTATATCTTAGAAACCAATGACTGTGTTTCGGATGGCACGTTAAACTGTAGGTCCCGGCTATCATTTAACATCCTTGGCAGTCGTTACGGGTAGTCAGAAGCCAGTAAGTCTGACACCAGTCTAACCAAGGGGTATCGGGTTGCCCGGGTAGCTGGGTTGAGGAGGTCAGATAGGCAGTCGCTCCTTGTACAGCACTGGTACTCAGCTGAATCCGGGAATTATTCCCAATAGTCCCCTCTAGCGCTGTCCTCCGGGGTGACAGCCGGGAATTGTCTTCCCAGTTATCACCGGGGTGACAATTTGTGCCGACTGTTCCCTTTGAAAACTGACTAGAGGGGACAAATGGGAAGTCTATTTCTCAGTTGTCACCGGGGGGGTGACATTTGCTACGGTTCCTTCTTCCTTCCTAAGAAAAAAAAATGTAATTACCATAGATTTCAGGTTTTTTATTTATTATGTTACATAGAATCACATAAAAAAATATATATATTATTATTTTAACTAACACAATGTCAACAGGCTTACAAAAATCGATTTTTTTATAGTAGTTAATACTACTATAAAAAACAAAAACAACATTATGTTTCCTATAATAGGCACAATCACAGATAACTTTAATTAATACTAATCACAGATAATCACTAATGGTTAAGTTAAAAGTGCTTATTAGTCGCATGCTTATTTGTAACACAGTTTGTAATCTTGTTAAATTAAATAAAATTAAGAAAACGATTGGTGTTAATAGAAATTAATAATATGTGATGTACCTATTAAAGGAAACACAATGTTGTTTGTTATAAGAAATAAAAACCTGAAATCTATGATAATTACATTTTTTTTTCTTTGGAAGATTCTATGTAGCATAATAAATAAAAAACCTGAAATCTATGGTAATTACATTTTTTTTTCTTTGGAAGGAAGAAGGAACCGTAGCAAATGTCACCCCCCCCGGTGACAACTGAGAAATAGACTTCCCATTTGTCCCCTCTAGTCAGTTTTCAAAGGGAACAGTCGGCACAAATTGTCACCCCGGTGATAACTGGGAAGACAATTCCCGGCTATCACCCCGGAGGACAGCGCTAGAGGGGACTATTACTACATAGTATAAAACAAAGTCGCTTTTTCTGTCATGTGTCATGTTGTATGTCCCTATGAACGCTCAAATCTTTAAAACTACGCAACGGATTTTGATGCGGTTTTTTTTAATAGATAGAGTAACTCATGAGAAGGTTTTTATGTATAATAACATCTATTAAATAATGGAGAAATACTGTTACCCGTGCGAAGCCGGGGCGGGTCGCTAGTTGGGAATAATTCGAATCCGGTTAGACTGGAAGCCGACCCCAACATAGTTGGGAAAAGGCTCGGAGGATGATGATATTGCCATATTGCAATCGTAAATCGTTTGCAGACAATATGATTCATTATTGAATCACAGAAAAGGATAAACACGTTTATTTAAAAGAAAAAATAGTGGAATGCCACATACGCTTCAATCGTAATTGAGTCGTGATTGGATCTCAGTCGGATGTGAATCGCATGTCGCTAAAGTAAAATTAGCAGGGGCAGGATTCTGCGCAATTTTTTCTTTGAAATAAACGTTTTTATCCTTTTCTGTCATTCAATAATGAATCATTTTGTCTGCAAATGATTTACGATTGCAATATGGCAATATAGACTAAGAATATTATGGTAATATAGACCAAAATGGCAGACCAATCGCAAACCAATCGAATGTCGTTGGAATACGATTGGTCTTATATTAGTAACAGAATGCCCGATATGGTTAAAAAAGCTGTTGCGATGCAATTTCTATTCAATTTTGACATTATTAACTTAACAGAATCGGGCCCCAGAATCGTGCTCCTGAAAGCTCCTAGTCATCCGGATAAACTTGTCATCACGGGAGATACCAACTCAGTCAATTATAAGGTTGGGCGTTTAGAGAAACACAGTTCCTTACGAGTAACCATTTATTACTGAATCCCATATGAAATGATACATGATTTAATAAGATAGACATACATAGATAGACACGCGCACACATACATAGGTAATAGGTATTCATTCATACATACACTATACAATATCAGCATACAAACTTCATATTTTTGTAATTTATTTTTCAGGTGTGACACAACATCAATTTCCACACCCAGAAAAGAATCCTGAGTTATTCAAAGCCTGGGTTAATATAGTTGGTGGAAAACTGGAGACTGCAGATGATATCAAATTTTACAGAAAGCGAGTCATCTGTGACATACATTTTGCAGACAAGTTTAAGAATCGCAACAACCGTTTAAATAACATAGCTGTTCCTACTCTCCATCTTCAGGGTAAGATTTAGATCTTTATTCTTGAACTAGATCGCAATGCCACCTACTGAGTTAAAATTGCCATTAAGAAAACAAAATTCTTAATTATTCACAATTAAACTGAACTGAAATCTTTTAGGCCACCTGTTTGCAGTATATTAATATTTAATTGGATATAAAATGCAGTTCATTCACCCCTTAACCAACTCGGTGAAGGTTGTTGTTTAGTGGGATCTTAGACTTGTTTTTACTATTTCCAGGTGCTCCATCACAAGATGCTCATATGCCTCCTGCAACTCCACATATACCAACTGAACTTCCTATGCCTGAACATAATATATGGAATCTGCCTTCTACATCAAAGCAAATAGTCACTGGTACGTAAATGCTTGGCTACCTACATTCTCAAATTATGTTTAACTAGCTGCCATAATTAAATACTGCATTTTTTTTATAATAATAATCCCCCCCCCCATGGGGCCACCTTGACGTGATGGGGGAAGGCATGAACGCTTAAAGAAGTCAGTAAGAACTAGACGACCCTGTGCCAATTGGTAAACATGAGGTACCATCAGAAAATATAGTCATAACACCTCGGCTAACCCTTTCCAACTAACGGTCCCAACTTCCCAACTAACCTTCCCTTTCCCTTTACCTTCTCTTCAGTGTCTGATAAAATATATATCTTATTACTTTAAAATATGTACTCTGCAGTCACCTTCTCTCTTTCACCTCTTAACTTTTCTTTTTCTTAAGTTTTAAAACATTGCTCCTAATATAATTTAATGCGACTACGAAATAGAGTAATAATACCCCAGGCGGGTACCGGAGCTAATCGCGATGGAGAATCCCGCCCCCTTTGTATTCTGGGTGGGGGCGACGCTTTTTAAATTTCATTTTTTTCATAGATACCTTTAAGGCCACCTGTTTGCAGTATAGTAATATTTAATTGGATATAAAATACTGTTCATTCACCCCTTAACCAACTCGGTGAAGGTTGTTGTTTAGTGGGATCTTAGACTTGTTTTTACTATTTCCAGGTGCTCCATCACAAGATGCTCATATGCCTCCTGCAACTCCACATATACCAACTGAACTTCCTATGCCTGAACATAATATATGGGATCTGCCTTCTACATCAAAGCAAATAATCACTGGTATGTAAACGCTTGGCTACCTACATTCTCAAATTATGTTTAACTAGCTACCATAATTAATTACTGCATTAAGTAATATGTAACTGTTGTGTAGTCATTACAAACACACTTCAACTTGATTTATTGTAATGACAATTTAGGTTAATAATCCTCATGTAACTCACACTAGTAATTTTGATGTTTACAATGACAATGGTGAATTATTATTATTTTATTTTCAGCTGCACCTCCCAATGCGTGTGTTATAGCAGCAGAACATAATTATTGCAGTAAACATGGTATACAACAAAGACGGAAACTTAAAGGAGACAAAAGTAAGTGCCAATGTAGTTTATACCATAAGATATCCAAAAAAAATGTTTATACATAGGCTACTTTTTATCTGGGTGTGGAAAGTAGTAAAGTAAAAGTTTTTTTTTTTTTGCAGAAAAACTGAAATCAACTTCATCGCTGGAGAATGAATTAAAGATTTCAAGATTCCAAATGAAGAATTTAAAAACCGAAATTATTCGGTTACGTAAACGGAGTAGTAGTTTGAAAGAAAGATTAGCCAGCGTTGATAAAATTAGCAATACAAATTGTTTAAAAAAAATAACGAGAAATATGACAACTGCAGCAAAAATATTCACAAACATGCAGTACACCCAAACTCACAAGAGAGCTCGTGGGCGGAGGTTTACTTTAAAGGAAAAAGTTTTGTCTCTCTCCATGTACAAAAAGAGTCCCAAGAGTTATACTCTTTTATATAAATACTTTACATTGCCCTCTATAAAATCATTAAAAAGGCTTCTTGCGAAAATTGAAATAGAGTCGGGGCTAAATAAGTTTTTATTCATAAAAATGAGAAAGACTGTGAAGGAATTAAGTCCAGAAGATCGCCTCTGCTGTCTTATTTTTGACGAGATGTCAATATCGCCGCAGATCCATTACGACGGATCTAAGGATAAATTAAAGGGATTCGCTTGGCGTAGTAAAAAAATTGCTGACCATGTTTTAGTTTACATGGTCAAAGGATTAAAGAAAAAATTTAAACAGCCTGTTGCATACTTTTTTACAAATTCTGTTAACAAAGCAGAATTAAAAGCCTTGACTATAAAAGTCATTAAATATGTTCAGGGTACAGGGCTTAATATTTTGTGCACAGTGTGCGACCAAAGCACAGTAAATGTCAGTGTAGTGAATGAAATTATTGAAGATAGTAGAATAAAATTCATAAAAGAAAATAAGGAATGGAGACATGATGTAATGGAAGTAGGGAAATCTAAAATTATCCCATTATTTGATGTCCCTCATTTATTGAAAGGGGTAAGAAACAATTTACTTACGAAGGACTTAAAATATTTCGACTTCGAAGAAAAGGTTGAAAAGACGATAAAATGGGAATATTACCAGAAAATTTATGAAGCGGACAAATTACATGGTGAATTAAAAATATGTCAGAAACTAACTGATGAACATATTTATGTGGAGAAAATAAAAAAAATGAAGGTCAAACACGCAACCCAAATTTTTAGCCGCAGTGTTGCTACAGCTGCAGAACATTTATCTGCTAGGGGCGATTTATCTAATGAGTGCCGCCAAGTAATTACATTTACCAAAATGATGGACAATTTATTTGATTCCTTAAATTCAAGCTCATTTAATATGATACATGGAAAAATGTATAAATGTGGTGTTAGAAACAATTCTCCTCATCATGAATTATGGGAAAATGCCAAAAAGGTATTAAAATCAATAAAATTTATTAAAGTTAAAAAAGAAAAGGAAAATAAAATAAGATTAATTGAAACGAGTTCGGTACCTTCAATAAAAAATTTTATACGTACTATTGAGGGCATGCAACAGTTGTGGAAAATATTATCCCAAAAATATTTATTTGATACAATGATGACCAGAAACTTTAACCAGGACCCACTGGAAAATTTTTTTGGGAACATTAGAAGTTTTGGGGTGAGGAATACGGCACCCAACACAATTAGCTTTGAAGGTGCCTATAAATCACTTCTTTTAAATAATTATAACTCACCCCATTCACTTAACGCTAACTGTGAAAATGATGACAATGATTGTCTTCAGACATTGAGTTTCTTTTTGGAAGACAAACTTTTAGAAAACACTTCTAATGTTCCCAGTAATGAGGTTCTACCATTTCAGCAAGAAGAAAATGACGAAATTGAGGTGCCTTTTATAAATTTAAATTCTGAGCCTGCTGATGCTGGTCAGGCCAATTATGTATGTGGGTGGGTGCTGGCTAAATGTTTTAAAAAAGTTGCTAAATCATGCAGGCACTGCAAAACTGAACTAACTGGCGACAGTCAATTAAAATCAAATAGTTATATAAGGGCAAAAGAATATACAAAAGGAAAACATTGTCTGTTGTATCCCAATATAGTGGCGGAAAAAGTTTTTAAAGACATACAAAATATTGTAGTAGAAATTTTGAAAAAGAATGTGCCAAAAACTAAATTAAAAGAAAAGATAAAAATGTTTTTAGACATATTTGTGGATTATCCTTTCACCTGCGATATCCACAAGATAGAATTAAGAAATGTTTTTGAAAACATTACAATAAATATTTTGGTATATAGTTGGTGCCGCTCAATTAATCGAATTTTATCAGGTAAAATCCAATATCGTGATGAGGATGATGAAACTAAACTTTCAGCACAAATTTATTACAATAAACATAAACATAAGTAAATATGATTTTTATTTAATTCCAGGTCGCCTACTAAGTACTTTCTAAATGTTCCTACATAACGTTGTTCTGTTGAGTTGTAGTAATCTGTGTTGTATTTCCATATTTCAATAAATAACTATTTTCTACATTCTGTGGCTATATTTTGTAAGTACGTACGTATGAACAAATTCCCCTAGAATATCTATAGACGGTTATTCGTCATCTCGACACACTAAACTCACCACGAATGTGTCGAGTTGGTGAAACTCAAAATTTGTACATTTATCATGTCGTCAACTCGCCACGTCAAGATTTTAATTCGTGTCCAGTTAGTGAAACTTAGATTTTATCACTTTTATGTTTTCGCCAAGTTTGGGAATCAACTTTTCGCGTTTCAAACGTTTGCAAAATGGACGTTCAGTGGCCGATGATGTTTGTGACACAATGTATCCAGTTGGCGAAAACATAAAAGTGATAAAATCTAAGTTTCACTAACTGGACACGAATGAAAATCTTGAGTGGCGAGTTGACGACATGATAAATGTACAAATTTCGAGTTTCACCAACTCGACACTTTAATGGTGAGTTTAGTCTGTCGAGATGACGAATAACCTGTAGACAATACTGATGTATACATGTGTGTGAAATGGGATGTACGCACACATAAACAATTTGTTTCGGCAGACGATACCAGATGGCGCTTCAAAAATCGTTTGAAGGTTGCAGAAAAAAATCGAAGTGGGTTCTCTATTCCCAATCTATTTACTATACTCTATGGTATAGTAACTTTGTGGATTTTATCGCACGCGAATTGCTGTTGTATTCGGTTTTAATTTGCCTGAGTGATTATTACATTACAAGTGAGAACGGGATACAGAAATCTAGAAATATTGAATGCGTTATTGTGAATCATTCAAAAGGAAACTAATTTTGACCTTCAGACAAATACGGCAGAGGTAACGGGACATCGTATGTAACATTTTGTCTGTCGCCATTTTGTTTGTAACGATTTGTCAAAGGTCATAACGCAAAAATGTTCTTATAATCCAAATAACCTACGTTAAGTCACATTAAAAGCGATGGCAGATAATAATTCTAAAGAACCTCCAATACAGACTGTTAGTGGTTTGCCACATAATCATAATCCTTGGATGTATAACATGTACCACCAATACAATGGATATCATGGTGGCATGTACCCACCGTATTATAATCAATATTTCAATCAAATGGCCAACAACGGTGGATTTGCCAGCAATCCTCACCAGTTTCATCAAAACAAGGACCAGAAGCTGGATCTGAACCATCCTCAATTTTCTAAACCACCACCAACCACTCCTTTACTTGGAATGTCCCCACTTGATACCAATCGCCCTTTTTTTAATCAACCTCCTATCAGGTTTAACCTCAACAACATAAGAAAACCGGCACCAATAGCTCTTAATGAAAATCCACTCCTCTCAACCAATAATGGCCCTAAAAAGAAACGTAAGAAGCCAAATAACAACAAATTTAATGATGATAAAATAGAGAGTGGAAGTGAGGTACAGCCGCCGCTGCCTGATCACCCACCTCCTCTACCGCCTCTCCCTCCTCCAGACATCCCTAAGCCTCCTCCACCACCCCTAGATGTACCACTGCCCCCTCCACTGGCAACTGAAGATATACCTCAACCACCAGAACCAGAAGAGCTCCAATCTAATAACAATGATAATGCACAAGCTGAACAAATTGTTCAAAATAATAATTCATCTAACTTTTTTAAATCTACTGCTACAGGCACTTGGCCTGAAAGCTTAGAGCGATATATCAAAAGATGCTATGAAAAATGTAAATCAGGTTTTGATAGAGATCAAATTGATATATGCTTAAAAGGAAGAATAACAGCAGCTGCCAATAAAGATGAAATATGGACTAGGAATTGGGATGAAGAACCAATTCCAAGTGTCCATAGTGAACGGAACAATTTGTCAGTTAAACCAGTACGAGGTACATTAAGTTTGTACCAAAAGTTAGAAAATGCTGTGGAACTTCCCAAAAGCAGAGGCCCATTAGGTGCTCGAGGTTTTAACAGTCACAGAAACACTCAACAACGTAGAAGGCGTCTCAGCTCACGGAGCAGATCAAAATCGAGGAGTCCTACTAGGAAAAGGCTGAGGTATGTTATTTTACACCTATAAAAATATCAGTTTATTCAAGTTCTCTTGCTTATTTGGCCTCACAATGTTTTTTTTCTTTTCTAGTGCTTCTTCTGCTTCTGGTGATGAGGTTGAAGATAAAAAAAATAACAAGGGCAAAGGTCGTCAGAAAGTTAAAGATAGACTATCTTTAGATCAAAAGAAAATAGATAAAGTATATCAGAAAAGTGCTAATAAGAAGAAACCTTCTTTTGATCAATTTGTTGTTGAAGATTTACAGGGTAATGCAGAAAAACTTCTCAAACGGGCTGAGAGGTTCGGTAGTGCAGGTAATGTTCCTTCCATAGCAAGCTCTTTACAGGGTGGAAACAAGAAACAAGAACCAACACCAAGGAAATCAATCATACAGGACACTGAGGGTGACTATGAAATCAATAACATGCATATAGTAGGCACATGCTTGGATATTGAAAAATCCTTTTTACGACTGACCAAGGCACCTGAAGCATGCGAAGTGCGGCCAGTCACAGTTTTGAGAAGTTCCCTCAGGAATGTTAAAGAAAGATGGATAGACAAACAAGACTATAGATATGCTTGTGATCAATTGAAATCAATCAGACAAGATTTAACAGTAAGTTTTATTGATATACATAGAATGACTCATAATAAGAGCATGTTTTTATCATTGTTTTTATGACATTTGGTCTTCACAATAATCAATGATTTTTGTAATATGTTCTCCAGGTACAAGGTGTTCGCGACAATTTCACTGTGGAGGTATATGAGACTCATGCAAGAATAGCTCTTGAGAAAGGTGATCATGAGGAGTTCAACCAGTGCCAGACACAGCTCAAAATGCTTTACAGTGAATTGCCTGATAGCAAAAGCAATGCACCAGAATTTACTGCCTACAGGATACTGTATTACATTTTCACTAAAAATACATTAGGTTGGTAAAAACATGATTAAAACTGATTTCCATTTTGGCAACTTTATATCTGTTTCAATCATGACAACATTTTGATTGCTTTCTACTGTGTAAAAAATTTCAAAAAATTGTTGGCTTAAAAAAAATCTCTTGTCAATGACACATGACAAAAGCTAATCTTAAGCTGTCTTTTCTGATGCAGATGGGTAGGGTAGATGGTATTTTCTTATTTCATAAATTAATAACAATGGTACTTTTTCAGATTTAACCACAATATTTCAGTTTCTTTCAAAAGAAGATAGAGAAAATGAGTGTATTAAACATGCACTACAAACAAGATGTGCTTGGGCCACAGGAAATTTACACAAATTTTTCTTGTTGTATAAAACGGCTCCCTTGATGGCAGGATATCTCATGGACTGGTTTGTTGAACGAGAACGCAAGCAGTACCTGAAATACATCATAAAGTCGTACGTCCTTTATTTTCTATTATAATTATTTGCCAGGTGCTCCACTGTCAGTTTAAGCCACAAAGTTAAATTATCAGTATAAAAGTGAAAATGGAGTTTCACTTTTATACTCTTACTCTTATAAACTCGTTTCCTGCTTTCTCTCGTGCTCTTAAGGAAAAAAAATGTAGGGTAACCAAATTAAAGCTCATATTAAAACTTGTAAAAATTAAAAAGTAGCTAGTAATTGGGCATAATACTAACTTTTATGCACAAATCGTTTTCGATATTTGTTGTCTTTTTATATTTTGTAATAATGCTTAGTATTCTTTACTTAATTGTGGCGTATTCCGTACTTGCGAATTAAATTACAAGAAGAAAAAAAGATGGCCATTGTTGTTACCTAACCTTTGCTAATTTACCATATATCAGTTATGGTTAAAATTCTAAAATGTCGGTATTAAAAAAATATATTTATACCGAAATTAGCTTTCGCCTGGGGATACTCATCTAATTCTGAGTACACCTTATTCTTATTATGCCAAGTTTCATCAAAACCCTAATAGGAACAACCAAGAAGTAACGAACTCATAAGTACAAATACAAATGTTCTTTACTGTGGTACATAGAATATTTGTATTTGTTGTGTACACAGTTGCTTTGGTTCAAATGTTTCAAAACTCACGTGAAACGTTTTTGATAATCAACAAATAAAAAATAGTTGTAACTGCCCACTATATGGAATTAGATTCGAGTCGACGAATTATTTCGTAATTTTTTTTGTCAAGAGTGAGAGTGCTGGGGAGCTATCATTAAGGATAGCTATAAATTATCTCCTAATTAAAAAATGGGTAAACCCAGACAGTTTTTACCATATTTAATACTAAGGCCTAAGACCACACTAGCAGCTGCAATCTGCTTGTATAATAGGGCCTCACAACTCTCTTGCCATATTCGCATTACTGGCATTTCTTGAGTAATCAACTTCAGTTAGAAGGGTTTCTAAGGATTCAAATTTAACAACTTTTATAATAATTGTAAGAGAATTTGGAAAAATCCTTATATCGAATCGGGATCGAATGTCATGCACACTGCATAATAATTAAGCTAAACAAAGGTAAAATAGACTTAAATTATAGTTTGTAGTTAGTCTTATATCCTCTGACTTATTGTGAGTAGACTATGTCTATGTACACGAATGTATCATCAGTTTAATTTCTGCGTTTTTTTACAAATCGGTAATGCACTCGATCACTCTTTTCCATGGTAATGCAGGTTATGTATGCATATCATATCGCAAGCACCTTATTTACCATATATTTGAAAAATGTACCTTGCCAGCATTGCTGGCTGTGTTTTATTAACATTTCTTTATATGTGCAGCTACAGACAGAGTGTTCCTGTGGACTTCATCATTCGAGAGTTGGCGTTTGAATCAAGCTCTAAAGCAGTTGAATTTTTAAATCAATTCCCACTTTCGTATACCGATTGCGATCAATCCCAATTGGATTGCAAGGCGAGTCTTCCAGCTGTTTCGAGTATATAACATTTCCTATTTGATAGCCGTCCTGTTATAGTAGCGTGTTGTTGCGTGGTAATGTAACGATTATGGAGCTGCACTTCGTTTGCTGCGTGCCTGTCAGCCAGTCAGCCAGTCGTGATCATCGCTCAACATAATTTACATCTTAATTTTAAGCGCTTTGCTAGGATGAGGCGGCATAATGAAAAGTGGCATATTCAGTTGTACAGCAGAAAAGGCTACAATATGAAGAACCCAGAATAAATACCGACAGTAAACAGCTAATATGCACAATGTTCAGTGGGAATCTATAAACAATTTATTTTAATGTGAAGTGATAACAGACTTAAAGAAGACTTTATTTGTACAGTGTACTACTGAATGGACTAAGTGTTAACGTTTATCTCATACGGTTTTTGTAAATATTCCGATTTTATGATTGTCTATTTCAAGTTTTATTTGTATTAATTATGAAATATTTTTAAAGCACGCAAATAATTCTATTTTAGAGATAGTCTTAATAAATGATTCTGGTTTTTACAATACTTCGTTTCATTAATGCTAGTGTTGGAACCCCAAAATTTTAAGCGTTCCAATATAAATGGATTTCACACTGAAAGTGCTCGGCGCGTGGCTGCCATTCCGGTATGACTCCTGGGCCTGGCCTCCTACGCCTGGGGCCAGATTCTCCTAAGTTAATAATGTCAAAATCTAATAGAAATTGAATCGCAATATGATCGCAATAGCAGTTTTAACCATATCGGGCATTCTACTACTAATATAAGACCAACGACAATAGACCAATCGTATTCCAACGACATTAGATTGGTTTGCGATTACTACCGTACGAAATTGCGATTACTACTACGAAACTACCGTATAGACGAAAATCAACAAAATAGCAGACCAATCGCAAACCAATCTAATGTCGTTGGAATACGATTGGTCTGCTATTTTGGTGATTTTCGTTTGATCTACAATCATATTGCAATCGTTAATCATTTGCAGACAAAATGATTCATTATTGAATGACAGAAAAGGATAAAAACGTTTATTTAAAAAAAATAATAGCGGAATGCCACATACGCGTCAGTCGTAATCGAGTCGTTATCGGATCGCAGTCGAATGTGAATCGAATGTTGCTAAGTAAAATTAGGAAAATCGGGCCCCTGATCCAGAGAGTGCAAAACGCCTGCGCCCAGAGAGTGCAAAACGCCTGCGCCAGATTCTGCTTCAAAATACCACCAAGAACTCACGCCACTCCATCCTTAAGATGAAGTCACGCCACAAGTTGCACTTGGCTTCCCTACTCTTTGGGGTTGTAAAGTACAAAGAACCAACCTATTTGTACAACAAACTCAGCTTAATTGCTAGTAAGAGAGAACGCCCGGTAAGACAATTCTCACAGCAA
The DNA here is from genome assembly GCA_033682625.1 of Helicoverpa zea x Helicoverpa armigera. NCBI lineage: Eukaryota > Metazoa > Arthropoda > Insecta > Lepidoptera > Noctuidae > Helicoverpa > Helicoverpa zea x Helicoverpa armigera. The sequence goes on from JAWIIS010000009.1 coordinate 6,600,912, forward strand.
CTCTCCACGGAACCGCACAGTACTGCGGCCTTCAGAGGCAATTTTAGGTACCTACGCTGCTACTAAATGCTGGAACAATATTCCCCCGCCAATAAGAAATACCAAAACTCTTGGTGCTTTTAAAACACACAAAGTTCCTTATTGATTCACAAAAAGCGATAGCGATAGCAGGTACCTGCCGTGATGGTGTTTCGTCGCCGTATTCCGGTTCACTCGTAGTCTGAGAGAACTAGTACTAGTTGTTTACACAATAACACATTTTTACACTTCAATATTAATCATACATAGGTCATATTCAAACACAACACACACACAACATAAAACACTTCAAATACACACAGCACCTGGGCACACACTAATCGTCTCAGGGATCCAGCAGAATACCAGCGTCAGGTATTCTACCTGACACATGCTGAGCTGGACTCCCACTCGGTGCAAACTTAGGACACTGGACCGCGCCGTTAATTTCTGTTTGTATTTTATGTCTGACTTTCTACCCACTTTTTGTTTTGTTATCTTTGTGGTTACTTTTTGTTTGTCCTGAATTAACGTTTTATCTATCTATATCTATCTAATACGGCCGCGATTGTATTTTTATAACACACAATGTTGTAAAAAAAACTTCCATTCCATTCCGTGGCAGTGTAAATTGAGCCGTATTGTATCCCCATACATCAGCGGGACACTATGATTACAATTTCACGAGTAATTGGCTGAAGCGGTTGGGAATGGAAAAGAGGATGGATGATGGGAGCAGTTTCCTAACCCCATTTCGTTAGATTTTCGGTTCTGTCCGAAATCGCTTTGTGTTGTTCAGGGGCCCGATTCTCCTAATTTTACTTAGGCGATTCTCACACTGCCCCGCATGATGCAGCGTAGCGCGTGGATGCGTGTTCTTCCGTTGTTTTTAAGTAACTCCGTTTGTATGGAAAACACGCACAGTCCAACACACTGAAAATGCATTCACGCGCGTTCATGCGAATCACACGCATACACGCGGAGAAATATGCACCCCCGCGCGTAGGTGCGGGGCGAGACGGTATGGCACACCGAATCCCGCAGTGCCCCGCGTAATTTTGAATGGGCGTGACGTGTGTGTTTGAAAATGGATCTCGATTAGAGCCGCCGTGCGTGAATCTACAAAACGCACCGACGCGCGTGAGTGCGCAAAAAACCCGCACGATGTTGCAGATCTGCACTCCCGCAGGAACGCGCGTACAGTTATCGGCACGGATATTGAGCCCTGACCTTCACCTGCGCAGAAGCGATTTACTGCCTTATACGTAAGGGTGCGCAAAGCGATCCCCACTCTTCCACCGAGAGCTCAATATCCGTGCCGGTAACTGTAGGTGCGTCGACACGCAATATGCAGCATGATGCGGGGCAGTGTGAATACCGCCTTAAGCGACATACGATTCACGTTCGATTGAGATCCAATCCCGACTCGATTACGATTGAAGCGTATGTGGCATTCCGCTATTTTTTCTTTGAAATAAACGTTTTTATCCTTTTCTGTCATTCAATATAATGAATCATTTTGTCTGCAAATGATTTACGATTGGAATATGATTGTAGAACAAACTACCTTATAGACTAAAATTACCAAAATAGCAGACCAATCGCAAACCAATCGAATGTCGTTCGAATACGATTGGTCTTATATCAGTAGCAGAATGCCCGATATGGTTAAAACTGCTATTGCGATTCGATTTTGACATTATTAACTTAGGAGAATCGGGCCCCAGGACGCCATACAATTCTGTTCTTGGGAGTCTCAGATTTATCAAAATCCGAGCTTATTTGGTAATTTAAGTAGATGTCTTAAAGAATATTAATTTGATAGTTGATGAATAGGAAGGGAGTGAGTGTCAGTATGACGAGTGACGGGAAAATGGAAGAAAATGACATTGCGCCGACCCCAAGTAAAATTTGGGAACAGGGCAGGAGAAAGAAGAAGTTGATCTTCACACCAAAAACAGGATAAACAAAAATGATTTTTATTTTATACATAACAACAACCAATAGTTATATGGAATACATCTTATATAAATTACGAGTAATTGAAGATTCTTAACTCCTAGACTAAAAATGAGGCAGGCATACTTTGCCAGCAAATAATTCTGATATCACAGTAATCCAAAGAGATAGAACAAATAATATGTATGATATGCCAACTTGGTGGCTGTTTGGTAGCTGGTAGGGTTGACCTCCAATTTCGTCCACATGGAATCCCATTGGGAATATGACAGCTGCTAGGCAGAAGACAACCACTGAAAGCAAGATACAGTCAATCAATTTGATGTTGTTATGAGTTTCATTACAGTTAATAGCAGAGAAACTAGCTGTGCCTCACGGTTTCTGCTGTATCTCAGCGAAACTAATTGTGTACCACAATAAGTTGTCATATAATTTTAATTTTTTATATGTACATTATGTACACATTTAACAATACAAGTTAGACTATAAATATTGCAAAGTTTCATACTTGCTGCAAATCCAACCCATCTTGCGTATGGTATGACATTTCTATCAAAATGACTGGATGCCAGTAGTATCACAGTAGTGGTAATACATATACATCCAATGAAGATGCAGATCAAGGCAAGCAACCATTCGGGTTGTAGATCGGGAGTGTAGCAAACTTGTGGTCGATTGTACAGTGTAATGCAGGACCACATTAATCCAAGCCTTGTGTCACCTGAAAATAAACCTTTTAATATATAGGTTGAAGATATTGAGTACAAAATAGAAGGTTTGAGATTTACCAATTTAAGTTTAATATTATATTTTCCTAGGGATCAAATAATACTATTGCATATAAATATTTAAGGACATTATAGGAAATGATATACATTAGTGCTTGTTGTAGTAGATGTTAAAAATGTAGTTTAATTTGTATATTTATTTTTAATATTAATAACCTTTGGGTCAATAGAAGTAAGAAAGCTATTAAAATTAAATTGACATCAGCCAATTTGATAGGACAGTGTTCAACATAGTAACGGAGTAAAATAAGTGTAGGATCTACAAAAAATACAAACCTCATTCGTTGTTGGGAAGTCTGTTAAAAAATCTAGCTTTGGTGGTAACAAACGTCTAGTAAGTATAGATTGTACGTACCTCCAACTTCGGTAATTATCCAATCTGGCATTGCGAGGCTCACAATAGCAAAAACATCTGCTGCCATAAACAGCGTACCTGATATTACTGTTAATTTATCCATGGCGAATACTTTCTTAAAGATTGTTCCTATTCACTGTTTCAAACCAGATGTTAATGTAGATATCGATTACATTATTTAAAAGGTCTATAAACTATTTTTTCCTCGTTAGGTACGTTTTAACTATCGAGTATCGCTTTCGTTCAAGGTTTTTATTTATTTATTAGATAAATAAAAACAATGACAGATAATGTCAGATATTCCAGAAGTGACAGATAGTGACAATACTTGTATTGCCAACTCATCTAATCATCGGGTTTGGTAGAAATGGTAGGAAATTATGAATTTCTCTTATGTGTATTAAAACTCCCACAAAGTTTAAATCGAGGTTCTTGGTAAAGTAGATCGGAGTTAAAAAGAAAGGGTTGTAGATATCGAGGTAAAGTTGACCGAAGCAGGTAAGGGCTTGTTTTCACGCCTTACCTCTATAGTTTTATAGGTGGGGTTTAGTTTGTTTTTACCCTAAACTTCGAAACTACTGAACCGGTTTGAAACATTCACTATTAGGAAGCACTACTCCCATTTCCTGAGTAACATGGGCTATATTTTATCTGAGTACAGAATATGATTAAAACACCATTCGACTAGATAGGGGAACACTTCGGGAAACTGGTAAATAAGTAGCAGCCATTTTGAATTCATCATCTGTTATTTCATATCATAAACATTTACACATAATATTGATAGTAATACTATTGTAAGTATTAAATATTAAAAATTCAGTCCTTTAAACTTGCCGTAGTCGTCGTATGTATAAAATAGTACTCGTATTATGTTGAATTGCTAATCTAAGGGAAAAGACCTGTAACGGCTAAACTATTTATAGGTAGGTAGGTACGACAAAGTATTATGTCTATCATGATGATGGAATAATTCTGTCAAGTAACATTTAGCCAACCTGAAATGTCCTAAGCCTAGACTTTTTGCCAAGTGGTGGCCATTTTAACTTTAGGCCATTTTGAGCTTAAATTTTAACATTTAGGAAATGTATTCAGTGTTTAGGCGGGTGCTGCGGCTGGAGCGCTAGATACTGTATTGCTGGTAGCTGTTGAGGCTGTATCGTCAGGCTCCTGAATTTGTAACCATGGCATGCGACGTTGTAGTTCTTGCCTGAAAATATGAAAATATCGTCGTATGTTGAGGGGGTGCTCAGAGACACTTGTAGAACAGACAGGCGGTACATATTGAAATAGTGAATAGTCTGAGATAATGGGAGCAAGAGAAACATTATTTACCGAAAATTGAGATTTGATAAATGGTTGAAAATATTTTCAATTAGAAATGGTTTTCGATCGTTATGTTCTGGTTAAGGACATTTTAATCCAATTAAGTATTCAAAATCGATCCATTAATGTGATTAATGAGAAACCTACGACATAATACTTTTCAGATTATATAATTTTGTTAAATTATAATTAACAGAGAGTTGAGAATAGGTACCTGTATTTCGGATGACTAATAGCGTACACCCATGGATCGATGCAAGCAACAGCTTTACAGGCGACCGCTGGAATCATTGTAACCTGTACAAAAAAAAATTGTAAGTACATTAAAATGTAGGTAGTAGTTAGTAGATACTTACTAGGTACACTGATAAATATTTTGAGATTGAGTTTGATGCCGTTACGACTGATATGACATGCTATAGCTATATGGGTAACGTAAACTCAAATTAGGTACAAGGCTTCACGTGGTTCTAATTACAGTAGACCTTTTTTTAATTACGTAGGTAAAAATAGTGACCATAGATTAAAAAACATTAATATAAAATGTTTGATGATACTTACCCCAGGTGTCAATAGTTGTTGGTTTCCGAAAGCGCCTATAAGCGCCATAACGCCATAGGGTGTCCACGATGCTACAAATAAGAAGCACACGGTGAGAGCTGCCTTGGCTATTCGGATTTCAGCTGATTCTGCACCTGCGTTCTGGTTAGCTCGAAGTGATTCCACGTTCATTTTCTTAGCTTGTTCCCTGAAAAAAAATATGAGTGTTTACCTACGGCTGGACTTCTGTCGCACAATGGAATAGATATTAAATAAGAAAATTGAAAAATACCTTAAAGCGGCTTCATGTGCAAACACCTGTTTAACGATTCCACTGTAAAAGTATATAATCATCGACATGGGGAAAACGTAGCTGCAGGCAAAAATGCAAGCCACGAATAGCTTGGTGTCAAAAGTGTTCGTCAAGTAATCAAAAGTGCACGATGTCAAATAACCCTCTGAAATAAAAGAACAATAAATATATTTGTAGTCAATGGGCGTAATCGTTGTTAAAATGTAAATGAACTGTACAAACCAGGAACATATCGGCCCCAGATTTTGAACAGTGGCAGCAGAGCCCACGGTGTACTGTATATCCAAACAAACGCGATCATTAGTAGAACTTTGCCTCGGGACAGACGTCCGTCCAAGGGCCGAGTGATTGTTGAATGTCTGAAAATTAAGAATTTTAACTTAGTAAACAATAAGAAGGTAATGAAAACGAAGAGTTTACCAAAGATAAGAAGAAGGAAAAATTACAACAATAGACTGAAATGGCAGAAACAAATTGAGCTGTCGAACTTTCTTAAAGTAAATGTTCGATCAGTGTATATTTTAAATAAGACTAGTATAAGTGTAGACTAGTATTAATTTAATAATACATAATTAGTTCAGCTGAATCTAATAACCAGATTGTAGTAATCAGTTGGGCCGTTTAGAAGAACAAAGCAATAAAGAATAGCCTAAATGCATAATACAAAACATATATTACAAGATACGCAGAAAAGTCTTTACCTGTCGTAAGCGATGCAAGCATTGGTCATACCTGCGCCAATGCCACTATACGCGCCCATCAACGCGAATAGCTGACAACCGAAGGTGCCAGTAGCAAAACCACGCATTGCACTATTGTATATAAATATTGGAGCTTTCGCCATCATGATAAAATCTAAAATTGCTAATTGTAGGATTAGAAGATTACTTGAGGTCCTTAAGCTTTTAGTTCTGCAAATGAAATGTTACATGTTAAAACTACATTAAATTAGACTAAAATAAACAAAATAACGGATTATACAGACGTTGAAAATATGAAAATAACTAGTCCATTGCCGACTAGCGCTGCTGCAGTAAAGAATATGTAGAGCAATGCTAGCGCAGTGTGAGCGCTGGCCGGGGGCGCAGGAAACGACAGCCAGTGCTCGGGCACCATGGCCAGGTCCTCTCCCGTCAGCCCCGCGCCCAGCATTTCCGTATCGCCCGCCCCACCTGACCTAAAAGTGACACGTTATTGTAATTAAAAAAATATTAATTAATAAAAAGTGAGATAAGTTAAAAATAACTCACTTGTATGCTGCAAAGTGCGCATCGTAGTATGAATTTTCTGTTTGATTGTACATGTTGAATTAATGTAGGGAAGGAATGAGCAGTCCTCGGTAGTGTGCCTGACTGCCCACTGCACAGACTGACTGCTGTCTGTCACAGTTCGCCCTATGCTTTTATATCACATAGTCCTACTACTAACTAGATTGAATGGATTATCCGTTGTGACACCTTTGATAGGATTAGCAGAGATTTGGCTTACACACGGCCAGAGATTTCTGTAGATGTGGTTGGTAATGTGTTTAATTCTACCTTAATGCGGATATAATGTGTTTGTACTGTATGTAGGAAGCCACCATAGAATTACATTAGGTATTGTATTACCTATTTCCCGCCCAAATATTAGTCGAAGTTTGCGCTGATCATTCTCAAACATTGTATCTAATTGTGAGGAGTGTCAAAGAGTGAAATTAACATCACATATCAAAACGTCTTGGTCGTTTTAAACGCAATAACTTGGACATTAAGAAACTTCATCAAATCGTATTCGGAAATATTAAGTTACTTATTTTAATTGAAACTATATAATTGATGCAAAAGGATCTACTGACCGAGGAGGGCACCGATAAAGACCTTTCAAATAAAAATAAGAGGTAAGGAATAAAAGTACCAATTATTTCGGGCTATTTCTTATCCGTCATAATGTAATTTGCACGTCTTCGCCACCCACGTGAATTTTTACATGAAGGTCTTATTTCGTAGCCGTAGCCATCTGTAGTAGACTTGATCACTTCAAGAAATGCTCGATCATTTCATGAATAGCCACATTCCGTGATAATCTGACTCCAATAGGTACGGCCGGTTTATGTCGTAAGGTTTTTACTCCACCCAGAAGAGGAACCCGCAATATATAGAAATTAATTTCTTGATCTTGTCACTATTCGATTTGAGCAATACTTTTAGGATTAGGGTTTGTGTATAATGTCCCATTCAGATCAGGAACACCTTTTAATCAACTGTGATTTTCATTAAATAGATTCATGGTTACTTAAATACCTATACTTAGACTCAACGTTCATTTTTCTTGAATTCATAGAACATATAGAATAGTTAATGTGGACACAAACATCTGAGTTTTCTAGTATAACAAATTACTATCTAGGTCTATTGTAATAAGTATTTCCTATAAAGAGAATGTAATAAAATAACTATTATAGTTCTTGCAGTTTGGTTCTTGAGAATTGGTATCTGTCGGGATATACTAAAACAAAACGAATAATCAACAATTTAATAGACATCACAACAACCATTTGGATTGAGTACACATTTCTAATTTACAAAATAACTGCTAATATTTATATACAAGAATCCTATAATATAATTACAGACCGTATAAAACTTTTTAAAGTTCATATAATATAAAAGTACAATTAATATTTTTTTCGGATCAGTCAGAACTCGACCTCGACGTCTATTCTTATTGATACCCAAACTGTAATACCTTTATGTATTTAATCCGACACACGACACCTTTGCATGATGACCACGCGACCTTTTCGCCTCACTTCAGCGCAGGGGCGAATTTACATATAGGCTTTTGGGGCGTAAGCCCAGGGCCCCGTGTGTAAGGAGTGCCAGTATCAGTAGCTCATAGAAGGTTTAGTACGGGGCCTCTGAGTTCGAAAAATGGGACTTTTTTCTATAAAAGGTCACCGTAGGGGCTCCAAGGCTCGTGTCAAATTTGGCCGACTGATGAACTGATTTACAGGTTGATGTGGTGTTTTAGTTGAAAGCTAGTTTTTGCTAATTTTGAGTTCCTAAATTAACTTTTCCTGTTCTGTTGCCCTTTTTATCAAAACTACTGGGTTTTTTGTCATAATACATAATATGCCTATTTTGTCTACGTACCTAATTTGACAAACTTTTTTACGTATTTATGTTGGTGGCCAGATTAACATATTGTTGATTGTCAGACTTTCTGGCTTTTTTAAGTATCCGTAATTATACTGGCAAAAATTTTTAAATGAACGAAATCTGGGACATACATATTTAGGTACCTAATTAAGTATGGGCCCCTAAAAATTTATTAGCCCGGGGCCCCATATCTTCAAGACCCGCCCTTGCTTCAATGGACTGAGGAGCCTATAAACGTTACTAGGTTAATAGCCAACGTTAATAGGTATAAATGCAATTATAGTTACCTTACTGCGTAAAAACCCTTACAAAACTCCTTCTCCCCGCCCCTTTCAGTAAGCTCTGTTTAATCTTACTGATGTCTTTGCCTTGAAATACGGCTGATCACATTAATTGACTTTGAAATTAAAGTAACGCATTTTACTTAAGTTAATTGTCATGAAATATGGAAAAATAACTACGTAAAGTATAGACAGACAATGTTCACTAACTGTTAGGCACGCTGTCTAGCGCAGGTTTACAATACACATATAACATTAAGCTATAGTTTCAATGAAGTAACTTAAAATTGGATTTAACTTTCGCTCTGGTAACATTTTTCAGCTAACCGTTCGTAAATCGTCTGTAATCTATATTCTTTTGAATGTATTTACTAAGTGTATACATACACGAAAAACATGACCAGATTTTGTTCAAATAGAGTACATAGTAATTAGATGCAGTATTCATCTCTGTAACAATGAACTATGTAAGCTATTTAAATAAAAAAAAGTTACTAATTCGAACAAAGTGATGGTTTTTTGTTTGATGTTCTTGATCACAATATTTCATTTCGTGTATGTGCGCACGCCTAAAGGGTTAACACAATTACACTACGACCAACGTATCTTGGCGAGCCTGAATTAGTCTGCATTTCCACCGGATATGTGCTATGATACATTGATAGGGATGCACATCATAGTTTATCAGTGGTAGAAAGGAATTCTACTAAGCTATGATTTTTATGCGAGTAGCCGAAAATCGATCTCAGTGGCGTGCACTTGGAGAGGCCTATGTCCAGCAGTGGACTGCGATAGGCTGATGATGATGATGATGATGATGATTTTTATATGCAATGCTGCATTCTATCATGCATCGTAACGCTACATAGATTGGTATCTGTGGAAAAGGTCACAGCTACGCAATTACATTTTCGTGGCATAGCTGCATTAGCACATCAAAGTAGTCTCAGAAGGAATAGGCGATTTTCCTAACAGATCACCAAAATAAGACTGCGCAGCCGAATACCTTCAGACTCGCCTACCTGTCCACGTTGTATCTACGAAACACTTTCAGTCCGCTTATTTATACATAACCACAACAAACACGTCTTCAATAACATCGACACTGTACTATTTGACTTCACTACTGACTTAATATAAAATGCGGACTTGCATTTCTTTAGCGGTTAGGCCTTCAGCGAGTTTTCATGTAAAATATAATAAGCAAAGCTCTTTATAATTTTTAAATCATTGTTGGTAAGTTCATCATATCTTAAAATATTAAAAATTAAAATATTTTTCGCAGATTATTTTGCTCAAGTAACTGTGTACCATTTTGTTATTTAGAATTTGGACGTAATTTACGTTTTAATGAAGTCAAGTGACGACATTACAAACCGATACATTTTCTACTTTAACAATTTTGCCTAAACATATTGAAGTTCTCATTCCAACCTAATGAATTAGGTGCCCACGACTTATTTTTTACTTAGACATTACCTTGAAATTAACTCGTACACATTATAGAATCGTGCCCGAATATGTAAGTAACAGACCAGTTTAAACTTAATTTAAGTTTTAGAATGTATGATAAGTTCATAAGTTGTTTTTATTACATTAAAATTTTACACACATACTTTATTTACAATAAATAAATTACAAAAAGTAGTCTACAAGTAGCTATGTGCTTGTTGGTGACAATGAAATCTGATTTAGCATCTAGGCATGTCTTTCTTTCAAAGAAAAGTCCCAGAGTCTAAAGTGTTGACTGAGTGAGATAATGCTTTCGGCTTTCATAACTTTTAAGTGAATTCAGCAAGTAGGTATTTTTTGCCAAATCATATTTTAAGAAATAATTTTAACCAAGATTTTATTAAATATAATGAATGGAATACGTGGGCGATGCAATGAAAGTTCTCGTACCATATTCAATATATTAATTTTAATGGCTTGTAAAATTATGTGATTTATTTTTTTATGAAATTCGCTTTTATCAGTCTTTTAATTTAACAACGGATGATTAAATTAAAATGGTTTAATATTATTAAATTGATTATTTTAACAATCTTTTTTATTATTGGCCTAGTCGTTAATCAGTGATCACTTAAATATCTTTGGTGAGATGTTAGTTAATTGCACTATGTTTGTAGATTAGAATATTGACAAGAGCTTAAGGCTTTGTGTGGAGTAGGTAATTGAAAACACGTGATACAGGGAGGTCAAAAGAGTAACATCACAAATTCTTAACATCTTACATATTTCAACCAACAACAACGACGAACAATATTGGGGCTTCACAGAACTACTTCAAACGGCTTCGACAAATGGCTTATATGTAAGCATAATAAAATTCTCAATGTATGAGACCATTCTACTCTTCTTACACAAAAGCACTGCACGCTCGGGTTTGTCCTCAAACCATATGAATGTACATATAAATGTCCCGACATTTACTATTTATTTATTTATACGTCATCCCTCGCGGTCATTGTATATCAGAATACAGAATAAAACAAATGAATACACTTATGCATGATCAACATTATATAACACGTGAGACATAATTAATCATGTCTTTCTTCCTTTACTACGGCACCATATTATTTAGATTTAATGTTCGCCAATTCGTAGGCCCCCGTTTCTTTCGTCTTCCCTTATAAATTATGAAAATGCTCTTATACACACCAAATAAACTACTTTACAATAGTAGGTTTAAAAAATAGATACTAATTGTCGCCAATTTATGAAGACACATCGAAAACTCGTGTAAGTGTATGTATGTACAATACATTTTATTGTTCTTGTCTAAATAACTAAAAGTTGTATACTTCATACAAAAGTGTATCAATCGTTTGCCGATAGTTGTGGTGTCTCGTCGGGGCGAGACGCAGGTTGTTCTCATTTGTCTGCCGGGGGCGGGTCGGTGCGCGGCGCGGGCTCGATGGTGATGCAGGTGTCGGGCGGCGTGGCGGGCGACTCGGAGAAGCACGCGGTGACGACGAGGCGCGGCGAGGGCGGCGGCGACGCGAGCGCGGCCGGCGCGGGCGGCGCGCTGCTGGCTCGCTCCTCTTGCTCCACGCACAAATGCACAACCTCCATGTTGTTTTTACTGACGTCTTCGTCCGTTCTGAAATGGTGGCACAACGTTTAACGAGTAAGGATATCTGTTTTTTTAGTGTCTCCTACATTGGTAGCAAAAAAAAAACTTAATAATCAATTTAGTAGACACTATTATTTATTGTTTTGAAGAGCTCGTGGCTAAGTCAAAGCCGCGCGGATCGTTCGATCATAAGGTTAAGCAACGCTTGGCGCGGTCGGTCCGTGGATGGGTGACCATCTTGTCATAATGAGTTCTTCCGTGTTTCGGATGGCACGATAAACTGTAGGTCCCGGCTGCCATTTAAAAATCTTTGGTAGTCATTACGGGTAGTCAGAAGCCAGAAAGTCTGACAACCAGTCTTACCAAGGGGTATCGGGTTGCCCAGGTAACTGGGTTGAGGAGGTCAGATAGGCAGTCGCTCCTTCTAAAACCCTGGTACTCAGCTGCATCCGGTTAGACTGGAAGCCGACCCCAACATAGTTGGGAAAAGGCTAGGCAGATGATGATATTATTTATTGTTTTATTAAAAAAAATAGAATGTAAATAATAAGATGAATATATTAATTGAGAATAAAGTGGGCACTAACAATAAAGTAATAGGTTCAATACATTATTGCTCAGTTTGTTACTGAAAATATAAGTACATACAATTGATGTGGCAGGAAGAAGTTCCTGCCACATCATTTGTATTCCGGCAATGATTACCTGACTGTGGGTTCTTCTAAGTTGTTTATGTTGGTTGTACTCGCTACCGGAGTTGCTGAAAATATAGGTATTATTATTTATTTATATGTATATAAATATAATTCTTCTTATTTCACCATCATAAAAATAAGCAACATGCGGTGTTATTTACCTACTCTATTGATATATTTGAAAGTTAGATAAGTTGGTAATTATCAGCCATAGGACGTCCACTGCTGAACATAGGCCTCCCCCTTTGATCTCCACTTGATTTTGTAAGATGGCATGATGAAATTAATATTGTTCTAATTTTTTCTCATTCCCATGATGTTTAGGGCTATAAGGCACTGTAGACTAGTCGGCGGCGACTCAGTCCCTCGGCGACCGAAACATGGGCAACTAGGCCGGAGACAATTGCGTATCTCCATATTTTAATGAAAGTCACAGTCGCTGGCGACTCGGTCATCAGCGACAGTGCGTACAGGCCCTTAAGGATACTAACGGTGAACAGTATCGTCTCTGAGCCGCTGTTGTCTGGCGAGCGGGCGGCGGCGCGTGTTGTCGCGCACGCGCAGAGTGATGCCGGCGCACGCGCCGCTGCCGTGCAGGTCCAGCGCCAGCGACGACTGCGACCCGCACTCCGATTCCGCCGCACTAGCGCTATTATTGTTACATATTATTTATTAACTAACTATTTAATAACTTATGTTCACCAACAATATAAACGTCAGTTTTCTTAAAACAACTGTTCATATGAACTTTCACGTTCAAAGTAAAAACGGACGTTTATATAGTCAGCGAACCTAGGAAGAAGTATATCAAAATATATTAACTAGTAAAAGAACTAAAATCGACAGAAAAAATAGGCAAGCTAGGTATCAAAACGAGGGTATTACTGAGCTGAAATGGTAAAACAAAATGAAGGCGGACATTAGCGTGAAGTATATGGTCTTTACCTAACGGCTGAATGCGGCGGCTCGTCTACGGAGAGCGCGTAGCGGCGTAGCGGGCGGCGTAGCGCACTGACGGGCAAGGCCGCGCGGGTGCTCGCGCTATGCAGGTCGGGCGCTGAACCGAACCGAGCCCGAACCTTCGCTCTTTCGCCACCAACTCTGTGTTACATACACTAACTGCCCTCATCATCGTCCTCGCTTGTGTCTCAGCAACGCTTCTCAGCGATAACCAGAGATGTACATATTGTCTGTCCATCCTAAACTATTCACGAGCTCGCGATATGCCTTTGTGACACGGAGTAAAGAAAGATGGGCGGAGATGCCATAACACACCTGCATTGATTTACTTAGGTGAAGCGCCTTCTTCTAGGTCTAAAAAGTACGGTGAGCATGACCTAAACGATCAGTTACGGGTGAACTAAAGAGGCGTTCGGTTTCTTTAAGATAATATCTGTCAACGATTTATATTATTGCAAAAATAAGTGGCTTAGGGACGGAGAGAGCAATGTTTTTCGTCTCCCGAACACTGTATTATTTTCTTAGGAGGTTTTCCATTATGGCATCTCCGCTTATCATGTTGTTCTCTATGCTTTGTGATATTATGTCTATTAGCACAAAGAGAAGCGAGGCTCCTGTTCACGGTAAGCAATGACATGTGTCAGTGAGCGTGGGGTAAGCCGTTGGAGCTTCTACGGGACTGGATGTCTACTCTTTGGTGATCCTACGAGTGCATGCTTACTGTCTTTTGTGAAAAAGGACTGACTTTGTTACTATCCCTCTTGACAGCATTGTAAGGCGTGAGTCAAATGAAATAAATGGTATGGGCACGTTTCGGTCATTCCCAAATGTTTAGACATAAAAAATATCAACACCCGAACTAAAAAGGAAGAACTAGTATCATACTTTTAAGTCCTGTACGATACGAGCGAAAAAATTTGGAAATGACTTCACCCATACCTTTATTTCATTATATCAAAACACACCAGGACACCCTGTATTATTTTGCATAGTAAGCACACACCATTTAGACTAGGAATTTAAGTTTTACTGATCAACACAAAATTAGGCATAAAGGTACGTTTTGGGAGCGAGCTGCTGACTGCAAAAGCCGACCGCATATTAAGGGGGTTCGTCATATTAGGGGTGGTAGCAAGCTTCACAATCTGGTCAGCCCAACGCAACGGTGATCGGCTGCACGCTCTTGTGCCTTCAACTTTCCCCTGCACGACAAGTAGTTCCACAGAATCGTACAGATAAGAAGATATTAATTAGTTAGCCCAACATCACAGGCCAATTTTACGTAGACAATTGCAGTCGGCAGCTCGTTTCTAATATGTATCTTTAATGTCGTCTGTCAACTTCTAGAGTGTAGTGTACCTGTGATGAGGCGCGCGGTGTCGATGCGGCAACGGCGCGAGCGGCAATGCGTGCGGCAGCGGCAAAGCGTGCGGCAGGCGGTAGACGCCGAGCTGGTCGAGACGCGCAGGCGCACAGGCCGGCCCCCGTCTCGGCAGCGGCCGCGGCATCGCTTGAGGCCGCGCCGGTGTTACCTTCGCCGCACTATCGCGCGCCTCGAACGTCATAACACAGGCCGCCACTACTATGAACCCTGGAAAGTGGACGAGAAGTGCTGTTTAATGAGTCAAGTAATACTGTTGAAAAAGTTTAGACCGTAAATACGATGAATTAGGTATTGTATCAAATCAGTTAGCCCCTTGTATGTCAGTGCGCGGATCCACGCGTGTCTCGCGTAATTGATGTTCTATTGCCCATAATTGGCGGCATTCAAGCAGTTAAAAGCTCCTTTTCTATCCTTCCTATTCCTATCCTTCTCGGGATCAAGTAAAAGTGAGCCCTTTAACTTGCAACTAGCTTATGAGCTTAGAAGCACTTAAAAGTGCGAGTCACTCAAAATAAATAACCTAACCTAAACTAACTACTTCCGATAGATCGAAAACAATCGAATACTCGCAGAAAAGACAAAAATCGTAGCCTCGTAGAGTTACGAAACCCGCGTAGCGCCTACGCACGTAGCGTTTAATCGTAGCTATCGTAGCTGTAGCGCGTAGCATTTCGTAGTATCAAACGTAGGTCCGTATTACAGAAGTCCTGATCTCTGTTTTAATTATAGATGCTCCTCAAGCATACATTCAGAGATCATAATATAAAGGAGCGTAGATTTATTCTGGACCATCACTTTGTTTTTACTGTTTTGTTTTATTAGAGAGTTGAACTATATTTGCGCAAGGGTGCGCTTGAGCAAAGATTTCCTTGTCAGCTTAGCAAAGAATTTGTTGTATTATAAATATGTTTTTATTTTAGAAGGTAATTTTAGGTTTGCAAATATGTTGGTATTGATTATTACTATAATGTAAGAGATGGTACCTCCAAAGCCCATGACGATGGGTCCCGCGTACGAGAGGTTGTTGAGATGGAAGCCGCGCGCCTCGTCCTTCACCGACACGGTGGAGTTGCCGCGCACCTCCTGCGCCACCGAGAGCGTGTCCGCGTAGTACCCTGGAACGTGACACGTGAAGATATTAAAATCAAAATTCAAAAAAGCTAAGTAAAAGTTTTTATTCACAAAATATTTACATTAATTGAAAAAAAAACTTATATATATACAACTTAAAACTAATACAATGCATCAAAAATTGCTCCTCATCGCTGTCACTGGGTAATGTACCCAAAAGACTGGCAGCATTGCCACGTTGGATGGCAATGCTCAACCTCTGTGCGAAATAAAAGCCAGCCTTTGAAAAATAATTTAGTCAAAATCGGCTGCAAAACAGCATTTCTTCAAAACGTCAATTTTTTTTTTACAAAAGACAGCCCTCAAAACTTTCGACATTCACTATTTCCTATGTGTTTTTGCTGGGAACAAGAAGTGGCGATGGCGCTCACAAACTCCCCAGCAATAGGTAGTCTGTCTGTAGGTTAAAAGCACCTTTCAACACCCTTTTAATAGTCATCACATATCTACACTTATATTATGAAAGAGGAGAGATTTGATTGTTTACATTATTCCTTTGACTTGAATAAGCTCCGAGCTTGAATTTATATTGATCAAGGCTACTTTTTATCCGGGTTCGTGCAGAGATTCCCACGGAATGCGGGTGAAACCGCTGGCAAAAGCTAGTTCATTAATAAAGCGATTTCATAAGTATTTATTTATGTATTAATAGAAGTATAACCTATGATTCCTAGTTAGTATGGCATGGCTGGTATGGCTTTCTGAGCAAAACATTAGGCAGATTAAATAGGTTGACACAAAAAGCAATATTCTGCCATCGTGCGTTTTTATGTTGGTTAGTAACTGATAATCTGTACAAAATATGAGCAGGCTAATAGGATAAAGACAAGCGTTTATTACGGACGATAGAACCAATGCGCTCCAATACGAAATTGAATATGTTGTGCATCAGATAAACTAATTCTTCTTCCCAGCCAAAACACTGGGAAGTGGTGAAAGTTTTGTAAAGACGTGAAAAAGTGCTAAAAACTACTTTGAATAAACGTTCTTGACTTTGACTTGACTAAATAACATGTTTAACACGATATTCCAGAGGCGCAGTTACAGAATGCAATCAGAAAATAGATCGCAGCGTAACAATGGACCGGAGCTGTATGGCGAGGTATCAATAAGTAAGGACAGCACGTGAGACCGGAGGCTCCAGCCGGAAGCGTCAGCCGTCACGTGCAGGCGACAGGAAGCACACACACATGCATAACACCAAGCGTGTATGTGTGTACGTAACATCACGTACACACGCATAGGCTTGCGGCCCCCGGCGGGCGCTTTTGTTCGCGCTTGTATCGCTCGGGGCGGTAAAACGAATTCAAACTTAGCTGGTTAACATCTACATTCCTCTATCTAGTCTTTTGGAATTTAACTCTAATTTAAATACGTTATTCAGAGTGCAGTTCGTTCGCGACAGTTTGTTCATTTCAGCATTTTTTTTACGAATAAAGCGTAGATCAGTCAATAGCGTCGTCTTATATTATATGGCGTGACTTTACAGTCATATGGAATTGTATCGCGTCTAGAGTTCTTCCCACACAAGTATAAAAGTACACTATGTATATGTAGCAAACATACCCAGGCAAATAAATTAGTTATGTAAAAGTGGATTTTAAGTCTTGAAATAACGTTGTTATGTTTTTGCAATAAATTAGAAGTTATCAAAATATTTGGTTCAACGGTTCAATTCGCAAATCGCTGCTCTTCTTGTCGCGTTAGGGTAAGTGCTTATCGTTAGAACAGTAAAAAAATACTCGGTTAATATAAAAGGTCACGAATGCGATTTCTGACATAACTCCATCATTTTGCAGAGTTCACCTCCTTAACATTCAATTTATAGACAATCCATCAGTCAATACCATTTGAAACATTCTAATAGATTTTATTAACATTATAAATTAGCACAACTTTCTTGCTAAATGGAAAATAATTATATCTTTTCCAATATAAAAAAAAGATTTAAGTCCTTTTTGATATCAAAGCGTAAACTACTGGTTTAGATTTGAAAATTCCTTCAGCGTTCGAGAAGAATCAAGAAAGATTACAGGCTCTTTTCCAGGTATAGTATACATTTTACTCAGATTTGCTGTTTTCTTATGTTTATTTTACCAGTTCCCCCAGGAAGCAGTTACCAACAAATTAATTTAAAATAGTTGACGTTACCTATGACAGCCATGGCAGCTCCGAGCAGCATGAGCAGCAAGCCCGCCGACAGCGCTCGACACGCGTGCCATAGACACGTCGAGCTCATCTTGCCCTTCACCACCTGAACACAAAGTGTACACATTAGATTCAAATTTTTATTACTTGTTAACATAGATACAGATACACAAGCGTTACATTTTTGTTGGTTCTCTATGCTTGGCCATTAGGCGTTAGCAGATACTAGTTAAAAGTTAGTAGGAGGAGGCAGGCTACGCGACACCACGCAGTGTAAAAAGACGCCGATACTTCGTATGTATTCGTTTTAAGTTGCATTTATATGATACTAATACATACCTATGTATTAGTATATACTTAAAATAATGTTATAATATTTATGTAAATATACAATTTTATATGAGTCCAAAGGCATAAAGGCTTAAGACATACGACTAAGATAAATAATTAGCATAAACTTGATGGGTAACAGTGGTAAATAAAATGGTCTTCGGGAATACGGTTAGAGTCTTAAATTTAAGTAAGTGAACTAAGAAAATATTTTTAATATGAGATTTTATTCTGATCATCACGCGATCTTAGTGCCCTACTGGTCGGTAAAGCCTTCGTAGATATGAGAGAAGGTTCGGGTCATCGGGCTCTGAACGGCAGTTCACAGGCACCCCTTTGTTTCGCCTTTTGCAAGACATTTTCGTAAGTTCAATGTTTATTTCTTTAAAGAATATGTATTGAAGTGATCTGTATTCCAAATCGGATCTTAATGTGCGGTGGTTCAAAAAGTTCCTTCAACATTATCGAGTGTTTTATTCCCCCTGTATTTTATTAGTAACAATGAATCGTCTTTTTTGTTTACACGCTGCTTTCTTCATCACATACTAGTGTGGTATCCACGGTGTTATGATCTGTGATAGTATTATTTGGATAAAAATATGAAGTCGAATCGGTGCTCGCACTCTATATAGGTTTTCATAACATCAATAAATATCGTAAATAAAGCATAACTTTTGTAGAAATATGAATGTATCTTGAAGTAGTGGTCTATTCATTACAAATTTTCGGTTTATTATGAAACGTCAATTGTCTACAAAAGTTAAATTAATGCATGTATCAATAGCTTCGTCTGTGTATATCACTAGTGTCCAAAATATAATTCATATGTTTTCTCTTTGTATATCAATATTATCAGAAACTGTAAATAAATATGAGAGCGCGCGGTTTCAACGCGCAGCTGTCACGTACTCGACACAATTCAACGCCGACGTTGTCTCACGAGTCGCCAAAATAAATATGTTTCCTACATTAGAATATTCGCCAAATGTAGATTGGTGCCATTGTAATGTGGTGATCAGTAGACAGACTCTTAAACGAGCAAATCAACTAACTTTATGACCCAAACATACATGACTGACTAATAACGGTTATCTTCTTGGACATATTTGCATAATTTCTTTTATATGAGTACATGTAAATATGGTGGATCATTTTCAACTCATTTAGAATCGATTCTCATAAAGATTTTGACATTATAACAAAGGGTTTCTTTCATCATGTCTGTTATTATTATACTTAAACGATAAATAAGTAGATGGTAATAATTTTAATATATTCAAAGATCAGAGTTATTGTGCAACAAGTCTTTTGCCAACTGTTGAGTTCCAGCTTCCAGCGATCACATTCACAAGATGATTCAGATACACTGTCATAGGGCCTAGGTGTCTCAGTGGCGAGGCTGGCCTGAGAGGTCTGAGACGGCGCGCGGGATGAGATGAGTTTGGGGTAAGGGGTTAGGCAGGTGGGTGGCGTGGGTACCTGGACGTTCCAGGTGGCGCCCGAGGCCGGGTGGGCGCGGCGCAAGGGCCCCGTGACGCTCCGCGCGCGCCGCATGCCGACTGCCGCGCGCCGCCGGCCGCTCCGAGCCGCGGCCGCTGCGCACGCATGCAGCCTCTCAGCTCCAGTCCACCTGCGTCCTAATTCCGTTAATAAAAATTACGATGTTTGAGAATTGTGCAGATGATGCTTGAGCCTACGGGGTTCACTGAGACTAATGATTAATGATTACGCAGAGGACGACGATACGGAGTTGCCTGAAATGTTCTAAATTCATAAAACAGTGGAAAGTTCTTGACGTTAAGTTAAGAATGACACTTAATCGAATGAAAGCTTGCATTTTTTTTGTAATGTTAAGAGCCTTGTAATAAAATTGAATATCAGTTAAATTGGTACACTTTTCATTGTTTTAAAGTCTAACCGCATCGTACTGTGCATCGTGTTTTCAATTTCGGCCAATGATCTTTATATACTTTTCTTTAATCTGAGTGTCCTAATTCAGCAATACACAATTCATTAATCTTCTTAGATAACCAGAGCATAACCAATGGTTTGATTTTATTTGGTGATTTAAGTTCTCCTAGTGTTTTTTTTGTTACCTGTAAAAACAGGTAACAATATGAAAACACTTGATAGGTTAATGTAGAAACGCTTCTGTGTAGGTACATACGTAAGATTAGAGTGGAAGACATCATCGATCTAGGTATGTGTATGTAAGGCATGCATGTTAATGCAGGCATACCTACGAGTCCATAACTCTTAAATTATGAACAGGGTAATGCAGATTAGGTGCAATTAGTGCATCCAATTTTTGTCGCTTCATAATAATATCTAACGAATTTGGAGGACTTATTTTCTAACGCAAGTAATTAAAAATGTTAGTAGTCCTGGACTTGAAATTATCGCGACTGCACACTACTGACGAGTGATCCCAGAGACAATTTCAGTTGTGAAATGTTTGTACATAATTTATCAATGTATGTATGTACTATGTACCTATTTATATTATATAGAACGTTTAGTGCTTGAAGCCGCAACATGAGATTCACATTTAACTTGATCCGCATTCATTCGTAAACTGCCAGGATAACTGGATAACATTGATTCGAACTCCTGGAAAAACAAGGCTCGGAAAGTAAAGACAATAAGAATGAGAATGACAAGAACACTAATAAGAAAGTACTTATATATTTTTTGTGCGAAATCGCGAATTTATATACAGTGAAGTTATTTCATACCATGTAGGTATATCTATGTATGCAATAAATTTTTCTTGCGTTCCTATGTAATAAGTATGATATAAAAATTAATTAAAGAGGTGTTAGAGTATTTTCCATTTGTAAAATCCCCGCAAATCTACTTGGTTCGTGTTTTGGTATTCATTGTTGGATGCGCAATTCAATTTCCGTGAAATATAGCTACGTCGCTGAGTTAATTGATGGTTGACGATTGTGCATCTGAAAGACGTGTCCGGCGGTGAGAGTCGCAGCAGGCTCGGCGCGAGTCGGGCAGCGGGGGCGCGGAGCGCGGGCTGTCACGTGGAGCTCGAGGCGCCGGCGCGGCCGGGCCGCCCGGGTCTCGCGCCCGGCCGAGCTCGCGGCGCGGCATTCCCCAGCCGGCAGGCGACCGCCACGCTATGCGCGCCGACACGCGGGACGCCGCGCGAGCCGCGGTTCGCCGCTCTCCGGGGGTAGGGCCCCGAGCTCGCTGCGAGGGCCGCGTCGCCGGCGCCTCCGCGCGCTAGCCGCCGGTGTATGGTGGAGCGCGCCAGGCGGGGGGCGGGGAGGCAGGTGGCGTCGCGCAGGTGCGGCCCGCGCCCGGCCCGGGGCCGCATTCGCAGCGCGCGGAGGCGCGGGCACGCCGCGGCGCGCGCCCGCCCGCCTCGACGCGCTCATGGAGCCGCCGTGGGAGCTCGAGCTGGAGTTGCGTCGGCACATCGAGAACTGTGCCTGCACGTGCGACCACATGGGCTACGGAAACTATATGGACTACCAGGTGGCGCCGGCGGCGCACGCCTGCCTGTGCCGCGCGATCACCTCGCCGCACGCCCACGTACGTGTCGTTGTTTGCCCGCGCCCGCTTGCATCCTCCGGCCCTCCCCCGCATGATCTTGCCGCGGTCCGCTAGGGACCGTCTTCACGCTGATTTGTTTGTAGTGGTCGTATTATGTCATTTCAACTGCATAACGTAGTGTTCAGTTTGTACCTGTGATTTATGTAACATTGATGTTTGTTAAAGTGATGTTATTTTAATATAATTTACGCATTCATCTCGTTTTATTTTGATTTCCATATTAAGATTTTATGATTGTTTGACATTGAATCTTACTCACACGTATTAGCATCATTCATTATAAGTGGATGTAAATTACAACTTACAATTAAAAGGAAAATGTTATGATCTTCGTCAGTTTAGATGAGCAAGGTCATATACGAAGATCCGTAAATATCTGCATATTCAACTTAAACCTGAATTTGCTTTTATTTTGGATTAATAATAAACCTTTTGTGTGTGTAATTATGTTAGTTTGTGATCATTATCATGTTTGTGTTGATCATACTCCATTCATATTCCAACGTTAGTCAAGTAGATCAAACTTTTCCCATCTGCCTGTTTGCATGTTTGTCTTTAACAACTGAGAGTTTAGTACTAAAGTACGTCCTTCTTCATAATATTCATTACCCAGAATCATCATTCTTGATCATCAAATAGTAATATTTATTTGTATTTTATTCAAAATTTAATCTGCAAAGATGTTCAAGTAGGTATCAAATGTATGAAGTTAAGACGCGATTATCAGTTTGCTAAACACGTCTGCAGTAATTCTAAGATTGACTATTAGAACTAAAGGCCATGTTATAGGTAGTTGTAGAGTCACAACAGTCCCGTTACACACTCCTACTATATACTTATAATACCTACAAGTCCTTGTGTTCGCGACCAAGGCATTGCTCACATAGGATGGTTTCTTAATTTCCCCTCGAGCTGGTATTTTCTTCCGTTATACAATAAGTACCATGCTAACCGGATCTACAGCTTCCTGTTGCTGGAAATTCCATTAGTCTGTCGAGCGGTTTTTCCGTGTTTCACCCTATAAAAACCATTTACTGATATCATGCTACCTTATATACCTGTTAAACGTATTGTACGTTTACTAAACAATAAAGAAATCTTGTATTAGTTCTATATACTTATAGCAAACAGGTTTAAATATATAACAAAGGTCTATATAATACAATACACGATTTTCCAAAAGGGAAAAATATACATATTTTGGTCACTTTGATGTTACCGTAGAATTATATAACTTTCTAATAGGGCTTCAAGCGGTGCACTTGACGTTTATATTAAAGTTTATATTGCTCGCAGCCCTACTCAGGCCGGCTCGAACAAAGACCGTGTAGGCAACCGGTTTAGACGGAAAAGGCTTACTATTTATCTAATTTGCTTAAATTACTAAATTGGATTCCGCGCAGTGAATACATAAATTAGTGGTATCAGGGTGAAGTTTTCCTGTAAAGACCACTTGTTTATTTTTGCAGCGTATTTTTAGAAGTTAATCACATTAGATTTTTATTCACTCTAATTAAGATATCATGTAGGTATTGTGGTTTTTAAATATAACAGAATTTAAATAAATTAAGATACCTAATTAGAAATTACTAAATAATAATTAATATACTTAGTATGAAAAAACAACTCTTTATAGAAAATTAAAGTAACACAATTTTTTATATCTTTTTATGGGTGATATTTACCAACGCTTAACGCACGAAAGGTTCATGTGGTTCACATATAGCCGATCTAATTATACCTTGATGTAAGGTGAGATTTGCATTATAGCGTAAAATATTAATCTCTCAGTTATTCCAAGTTTAAACCTATGAAAATGGGTGGTTATTCCTTTGTCATTCCTAGTTTAACGTTAATCTGTGTTTATTAATAATGCCTTTACAGTTACTGGGGTAATAACAGGTCGTAGCAATGCGTAAAGGGAGGCACGACAGTCGCGTCAACATTCTTAACCGCAATCTGTTTGTCGGTGGCGCGTTTGTTTTCAGTCAGCGCTCAAGTCATTAACCTCGCTTGATTTGAATATGTTGATGAATTATATTTATCTAAACAATACATATTCCTATGTATCTTACTTTGGGGATGATAGATACTTACTTTCCTACTGAAATAATTCTCAAAAGATGGATTAGGTTTTCAGATGTAGAGTAGACATTCGTTCATATTGAACTGTGAAAAAATTGTTCTGTAAAGAATGGAATAAATGCGGTATCCTCCTCTTACTTCACAATCCTAAACCGATTAATACAGACATCGTGAGCAACAGTGGTATAAAAACGATGAAGTATTTGTCCATTTTATTAGCGCATTAGGTTGGAAGGTCATAAAGTTGTACATGTGCTAGAGCGACTTCATTTCAGCCTGCCGCCGGGACACTTCTCTTCTTTACATCTCAATTCAGACGCTATACAATTTTATTGCACTAAAAAGATTTACCGTCACCATTTTTTCTATATTCGCCAATTTTATTTCCACGAAATATACGCGACTCGTAGCAAAGCATAGAATTGAATAGATTTGAGAGTGTTATGTTGTGTTTGCAAAACAAGCACTTGATGTTGGTATTGTGTGTTTATTTATGAAGTTTATGTAAATATTTTATTTTAACATTTAGTGATTTCAAAAAATGTTTGTGTTTCACTAACATATAACAGTTTTAGCTTTATTCATCAGCGTATTAACTTAAAATCATCGACCTGTAGATATCACCACCCATAATAAATGTAGACAAAACAATTAAAAACTTTAGAGACACTTGATATTTTCCGTTTAAACTCAACAGCTTTATTTTTATCTTTAGCTCGGTCTCATTTCCAGCGAAGAACGGGAATTAATATAACGTGAACGTATTGGTAAATAAAAACTATTCACATGTATTCATTGATCCTCAAACAGTTGGTTTACCTGCCCGCAAATTTCTAAAAAAGTCTTCCGAGTGCGCAGTCATACGTTTAAATAGGTGCAGTGGTTTTATCGGTGTTCATGTCTAGGACGAGTTGGTTAGCCTTTTTACGCTAAAAGTAGGTACTGATTGAATTGAACTTGGCGTACAGAGGTAGTTAAAATATGATAACATAAATAAAGAAAATAATTTATGGTTTGATCAGATCATCAAATGAATGTCATTAGTAGAATCTACGAAAGCAATCAGTTAAAAAAAATCTTAACATATTTCATAGTATTTAATCCTAACTACACATATGTGCACACCCAGCAAATTGTTTGCCTAACTACTAACGATAAAGGATGATTACCCTCTAATTAGTCTGGGGGCGTCTTGCACGAGCAGTAAATAAACAATTTTCAACAAGTTTAAATATGCAAGCTAATAGGTAACGAGCTTGTTCCCTTAGACTTTGTGACTAAAGGCCTCTTCACACCTGAGCACAAGTGGCCATGCACGTCACTTGAAGCCCGAGACATGGCTAAATGGCGGCCAGTTTACTCAGAAACTTCTGCTGAGTCTTCTATTTCACCATTAACATAATGTGGAAAACCATTCAATCACCATTAATAAAGTATGCTAATTACTTTGTTATCGAAGAATTATCTCTTTGTTTCTCAAACACTCGATTACAACTTACGAACTCGCGGCAAATTAGCCTATCAACCTTTTTAATGAATGCACGCATGAATCAACCGTACAAGAACGTCACGTCTCATGTACGCAAATGGATTTAACTGATTCGATTACAGATAGTGAGAAGTTTATTTGATGAAACTATCCTGACTGATATTGTAAAAGCGAATGTGACTTTGTTTATTTGTTTGTTACACTTTCGCACTGAAACGGAGAACGATGAAATAGGGCATGTATCCTGGATAGGTATGTTTCTTATTAAAAATTCTCTCTCGAAATGTGGGGAAAACCCGGAAAATGGTTGGTTTGTTTTACATGACTATAGAATACATAGAATAAAGCAATTTATTACACGATGAACTATGGCATTCTTTATTGTTCCATTACTCAGTAGGTTGGTACTAAATGCTTGTGATAAATTAAACCTTTATCATATTTAAATTAAAAAGTGCAAATATTGCCTATATAGTGTACCTACTTATTGATTTTATACATATAACCCTAGCTAGCAATTACTAAGACTTCGTTTTCGTTTAAACAAATAGCTTTAGTTTGCCCATTTCTAATAAATTATGTTAGTGGGGGAGAATCGTTTATGTAGTCGTGCAGGTAAGAGGTAGGTCCACAAAGGAAGGAAAACATCAGATATCTCTTCCTTAATCATGGCGCGTAAACGGCGTACCGCGCGCTCACCGTTTTTAACAAATATTTTCCTGGAACCTTTTTATGAGTTCCTTTTGGTGTACTTAGGTATTAAGGGAAACTTGACGTCGAAAATATCGCCTTGTTCACGCATCACTGTTTATGTATAGCCGACATCAAAGTGGTTCGTGGTTTACTTACAAGTTTTATCTTTCCCCTTGTCAACTCGCTATTTGCACTGTTCCAAACAGACGGTCCATATTGAGATATCGATCTGAGCTATCTTTGTGGAACATTAGAGCAGCGGTGTGCTCATGAGGGTCCGCGTCCACCATCTAATTTTAAGGGATGACCTAGTTGAAAAATTCGGTCATCCAAAAGAGAATTTACTTAAAACAATGACGCCATCAACGGATATTTATACAAGAATGTGCCGTCATATACATACACCTTATTTATACCTTCACACGTAGATCTATGTTTACGGAAGACGTAAATGTGCCTCAGAGAATAACCACAGCTCATTCTCGTAAGCGCTATTTAGTCTGCACAACTCGCCGATGAGAACAGTATTTACAAACGGAATAGTATTCATAAAAATATTTCTAAATTCTTTAATACTGACTAGACTACTAGACTAGACATACTGCTTGGACACTTGTTAAGTATCGTCTAAAAAATAAAACATTAACTAAATAGGCTAACATAATAGATAATTCTAAATTACCCAAGCGCTACGCTTTCGTAGCACGCCTACGAAAGTGCTACGAAAAATACAACGAAAACGGTCATCTGGTAAATGCTGCAAATATTTTAATTAATTTACAGTTAGTGTCGCGCGTATTATTTGCAGTGTTTACGGTGGCTGTTGATTTAATAGACGTTGACTGCGAGTGCGAATTGGTGTTAACCACAATATTGATGTCAATGAAGTTTTGAGCTGACCAAATATTATAATAATTTATTACCAGTTTATGGTCACCGTTTGTAGAATTGGTATTTTAATTGATATCCGTGAATAAGAATGAAATATCGGATGATATTTATTATTGAGATGGAAAAGTAACAATAAGGATATTTACTAATGAAGGACTCACATACTTTTTTACTATATTTGCCAATGGAATGCAAGACAAGTCGATGCTGATCTTTAGTTGCAAATAAAAAGCATAGATAACTATAGACTAGACATAATTGAAAAAAAAAAAAACAACAATAAGGAGGTTGAATGTTGAAATAGATTGATATTATTATAAGTAATGCAGATATCAGTCGTGAGCCGCTTCGCTGTCGCTTCATCGCCGACGCCACATTTGTTTCGGAAATGTGATTTGTATCGGTGTAGATTTGTTGAAACGATCTTGATTGTTTCTTCCTGTAGATCCAATCGTCTTGTATATTGTGGCAACATTTGTGTATCTGTTAAGTAAATACAAAGGTTTTTTTCTCGCTTTTCCACACACGAGAAGTTCCACCTAGAGCCAGTCTTTGCTTAAGTTACCAAAACTAAAATTACTTAATTTTATATTGTGTCCCCTATGAAAGGTGTATTCTATTCAGTTTATATTATAGCGTTACAACAGTGTACAGTTATACTAAGAGCTATCGCGGATGAAAGTCTGTTGACAGTTCAATCTCAATTATGTTATTTTAAGAATTGTTTAAACATCTATGTTTTATTATTATAAACTAGATCGGAATTTCCACCTTTATTATACCAATTATACTTAATAATATTCAAGGCATTTTTATAAAGAGTTTTGTTGGAATGCTATAAAGACATCAGACGCGCATCAGACCCAGTAACAATGAGATATTCATTGATTTCTCCTTAGAACAAACCAGTGTAAACTGAGTGAGAAATCAAGCAGCCTACATTAATAAACAAAACCGAAGCCACAAAGCACTTAGTTTGAAACGATTAAACAATTAATGGGCTTAATTGATATTGACTATGTAGATACTGTGAGCGAAACTTCTAATCAAACATCCGCAACGAGAATGGGGAGTCCATGTTTGACGGACTAACCCGGGAGAGGCGAATTTATATAAATACATTTTACCTTTAGCTTACAATCAACAAAACGCCGCGTAGCAATAAGATAGTGAATGTGTTTTAAGTTCTAAGTATATGAATTAAATACTCTTTACACATATTATAGCTGATATACTTACATTAACACATTCATACAACCTTAATCGCACTATTTATCTAATGAAAATAACTTACCTACATTACATTACATTACTTACCTAAACTTTTATTCCGATAGTAAATGATCCGGTAGATACAAAATTTATTAATGGTCACTTCACGATCCAACAATAGGTAGATACTGCAACATTCATCAAGCCTTGCTGACGCTGTATAATTTATAGATAAATCACAAAATTAAAATAAGTCCCTACCTACACCTATTTCAAAATAATTCAGGATGAAAACATACTGAACTGTGTGATAATAGGAAACAATAAAAAATACAATAAAACGTATTGACCCATGGCCCGTCACGTGTGTGATTCACACTCGGTCCATATAGCATCCAGGTCCGTGCTCCATAAAGGCGTTACGGACGGACGGCTAGTTGTAGGTAAGGTTACAATGGGGGCGCAAATTTCACGCAACATTATGTCGTTGCGGGGGCCAGTGGGGGCCACAGCAGCCGCGGCGTGGGCCGTGGCCTGTGAGCCGTGGCCGCGGACCGGGCCAAGCTTCGAGGCCCGCGATCTCGCTGTCTGGCATGCAGCGAATCGATGCAGCTCCGCCCCCGCACCTGCCTCGCCCCGCCGACTGTTTTCATGATATTCATCGCCTTCGCAAATATTATTCTTATCATATATAAATTACATGACAGTTAATTATAACAAATGTGTTTTTTTTTTTAAGTTTTGGAGATATATTTTTCTGTGTTAATAAAGGGCCTTCGTCTACATCGGTTCTCATCAAGCCGGTCAATGACTTTGAATACCAACGATGAGTCTACTCATTGTTGTCTGGGATTGAAAGTTTTTTTTTTTACTTTTAATAAAGTAACTTCATAACGGTGCTATAACCTAATGAATTTTTCATAATTTATCCCAAAATGGCTCAAAGTAAAGTCAGTTTAGTTTTGGACAGTTGGTGATGTTTTGATCGATAATGGAAACTCTGGCTACAGGAATTCGGGAAGTTAGTCCATTTCGTGCAAACGTTTAATCCTTTTAGGAAAGCGAAACTAAAAGTTACGTCTCACTTTGAGTTTCAATGATACGTAGCTGCCGGGAACACTACGATTGGGGAGCTATAATATTCCGCTAGAATTTGACCCGCATAACTTTGTGTTTACAAATAAAGCTAATCAATTATAAACTCCGGTACTATCCGTGCCCACTAATAGTACGGGGACAATTGTTTATTTGCTAAATTATCACTGTAAGTAGGTATGCGTAGAGTAGTTTCATGGATTTATTGGTTTGAGTGCCTTTTAAACTATTTTGTGTAATTAATGTTTGAAGCTTTATTATAATTACATGTACTATGTAGTTATTTGTCATTTCTCAACAAATTATATAAAAGGATCGGATTTGCTTGGTGAATAATTACAACGATACTAGTTTGTAGTAGTTAGTTCCAGTAGTTTTGAGGTTGTTTTTTAAACTTGGCGCACGTTGTAAAGGGCCGGCCGTGAGAAATTGAAATACTAAATATTTATATTTTAATTATTTTACTTTTGGAAAACAACATAAGATAAACAATGTCTATGTCAAAACAGAATAATTAGGTCTATTATGCTATAATTAAAGTTCCGTTTACGCATGTTTTAAGTTATCTTGCCCACTTACCTACCTTAATTTTGATAGACATCTATGTAAATACTAAAACAAAGAAAAAAGTATATCACACCGTTCAATCAGATTGAATGCAATATGAGCATCGTAATTAGAAAGGAGGCTTCAGTTAAGACTAAAATCCAGGCGACTGGGGCCTTCGCGCCAGTTCTGTCTGTAAATGGGTCAGAAGCTATTCAGGCTCACCCTGTGCGCCCCTTCCCCACAGTCTCGTCCCCTAACTGTGTGTGCCCCTTGCATAATTGAACACGCGGCAAATTATTGTCACGCCTGAATCGACTGATATGAACGCTTACAATATTCTCCATTCAAATCACGGTGAAAAATTTGTGGGAAAATCAGGGCATGGATTCCCCTTTAATCCTGTTTCACTTACGTGTTTTATGGTACGTTTTTTCTGTGGTGACGAAGATAATATAAACATGGCCTTTCTGTTTTGAAGTTAAGAGTTATAAACGTAAAGGCGATTTCTAATTCGCTTTCAGTTCATATATTAATTATTGCGCTCATGAATACATTTTGTACTTAGATATACATATTTAAAACCTTAGTTAAGACATATGCTGTAGCAACATAATGTGTCAGTCATTTAAATCCATTGTATTATAACCGCTTTGCGCCTGCAAGATTATATTTAATCAGGAAACATGATGTGGGATAAAGTAGGCGGGCGGAGTTGTAATAATAAGTCACCTATGGAAGGAAATATCGTGCAGACCTCGAATATTTACGTACTTACTTGTTGAATTTGCCTAGATTTGTTATAACGAATGTTTTTTTTCTTTCGAAGTACGGTATAGAAACAAGTATAAGTATATAGCTATGACTTAAACATACCAATAGTACCAATATGAAGTTATATGAAGTAGAAAGTTCGAAATTATTCACATTGCAACCTTTGGTAGGATTGCTCTATTGTTACCCGACTGCCAAAGAAGGAGGGTAATGTTTTTCGAGTGTATGTATGTATGTATGTATGTATGTATGTATGTATGTCTGTTCCTTTGTGACCTCCTGTAGCCTAAACGGCTTGATGGATTTTGATGTATGAGGTATCGTTAGATTTGTCTTGATTACGGGAGTGTCATAGGATACATTTTATCCTAAAAGTCCCACGGGATATTTTTTCTTTTCCCTTTAAAAAAATATGTATGCGGTATCATTAGATTCATTTCAATCACGGGAGTAATAATTAATATAGGATACGTTTTTTCTCAAAATTCCCACGGGAACATGTTAATTCTGCGTCAACGCAAAGCAACTCATGCGTTAGCAAGCAAAAAGATAGGGCGTGGCCTGGCATGCGGCGCGCGGCGCGGTGCGGAGGGGGATATGCTCGAGTATACAGCCCGAATGCGGGCACACGCATAAGGGCACACGTCGTTGACGGTCTTCAGCAGTAATGACTCACCTAATTCTTTTTCTTCTTCACTACCAACAGTCCAGATTGGCGGTAAATTTATGTTGCGGAGTAACATCACTCGTAATCTAAAGCCAAATGTCGTCGAAATAATTTAAAATGGTACTTACATATACATAGTCTTCTACATCTACAACATTTTCGTTAAATAAAAACAGCTAAAAAGTTATAAATAAAAGAATTATTATTAAAAAAACAAAATACCCGACTGCACACTAAAAAAAGAGTAAAACAAGCCCCACAATAATATTTAATTTATAAATATTGATGGAAAGCATCGCAGGCGGGGACCACCTTGACCGCCACCAACGAAAATTCTGCTAAATGGTGCACAACCGAAATGACTATAAATAAGCCTCTGTTGGTCCCCGCCTGCGATGCTTTCCATCAATATTTATAAATTAAATATTATTGTGGGGCTTGTTTTACTCTTTTTTTAGTGTGCAGTCGGGTATTTTGTTTTTCTCCTAGGTTAATCTTGTTATTTATCGTTGTCTACTCACTAACATGGTTTAATATGAGGATAACAGTTAGAATCGTAAAAAAGTGTAAAATTGTTGGTATTGACTACTCAAACAATTAGGTCGATGTGGGTCAAAGTTAAATGATATGCTCACGTAGTACATAATAGCCGATGTTGGCACAGCTTTGTCAAAGCCTTTACCGTGTGCCCACTACCTACATGCCTAACTCCATAGATTCATATAATTCCTATACCTACAGGAACTTAAATTAACGGTTGGGAATTGGCATAAGTAGAAAAAAGCCATTCATTATACCTACATAGTTTACAACATAATCTTACCTAACTCTCAACAAAACCTTTTGTTTTGTAAGTAACGTGATATATTTTTCTGTTTGTAGGCCGCAGTGCCAGAAGGTATGACATTTCCGGGTCCGCTGCCTGACGTGGCGGAGCGGTGCGGGCGCTGGGCGCCGGACTCGCTGTCGGCGTCGGCGTCGGGCAGCTCGGACGAGAAGACGATCCCGCGCCGGCCGCGCTGGCGCATCGCCCTGGCGGCGCTGGTCGTGCTGGCCGCGCTCGGCGCCGCCCTGGCGCTTCCCCTCGCTCTCGGCGGCGGAGGGCGCGCCACTCCAGAACAACGACTCACTACTATTCGTCGCATGCTCCGAGATTCGCCACTAGTCGACGGTCACAATGACTTAGCGTGGAATGTACGGAAATTTTTACATAATAAAATAGGTGACTTTAATTTGAGTGCCGGTCTCGACGGAATTGAACCTTGGGCGCGGTCGCGCTGGTCGCACACTGATATCCCGCGCTTGAGGCTCGGTCAGGTCGGTGCTCAATTTTGGTCAGCTTATGTGCCATGTGGAGCAAGAGATCGTGACGCAGTTCAACTGGCGCTCGAACAGATGGACGTTATCAAACGTATTGTAGAATTGAATGCTGCGCATTTAGCTCTAGTGACTGATGCGGGGGAACTACTAGATGCGCATCGTGATGGTCGCATCGCTTCCCTTATTGGCGTAGAGGGTGGCCATGCTCTTGGGGATTCCCTAGCAGTACTCCGGGCGTTCTACCAACTAGGTGCGCGATATCTTACAGTGACACATACATGTGATACAAGATGGGCAAGAGCTGCGGGCACCGCAGGAGGTCTCAGTGAATTCGGAAGAGCTGTTGTACGGGAAATGAATCGACTTGGTATGATCGTAGATCTGTCGCATGCGGGAGAAGAAACAGCCCGCGATGCGTTAGAAATGTCACAGGCGCCTGTAGTATTTTCGCATTCAGGAGCTGCAGCCCTATGCAACTCCAGTAGAAACGTTCCCGACGACTTACTTCGCATGATAGCTGCGAACGGCGGAGTCGTCATGATAAATTTCTATGCCAAACTAGTAACGTGCGGGGAGCGAGCCACTTTGGAAGACGTGGTGGCACACATAAACCACGTGCGGCGAGTGGCGGGCGTGGAGCACGTGGGGCTGGGCGCGGGGTATGACGGCATCGACGCGCCGCCCGAAGGGCTGGAGGACGTGTCGCGCTACCCGCACCTGCTCGCGGAGCTGCTGCGCGACCCGGACTGGAGCGAGGAGGACGTGCGCAAGCTGGCCGGCATGAATGTGGTGCGCGTGCTACAGCACGTGGAGCGAGTTCGCGACCAATGGCGGCGCGCCGCCGTGCTCCCGGGCGAGGAGACGGCGGGCGCGCGCCGCGGAGACTGCGTGTACGGGCCTGCGTGACGCAGGCTACGAGCCGCGCGCTCCCGCGGCCCCCCTCGTACTGCTCAATATTGACACTTGTTGAACGTAGTTATACATGTATATTAGTGTCCAAATGTGATTTAGCGATTAAAGTAATCTCTACCTGAACCTCGATGCACGAATTGTTTAGCTAAGGAGCCGCGCGCGCTGGGCGCTTCGTCTCGGCGTCGCGCATCGGCCGCGGTTCGGCCGCTGAACTCTTCTCCATCCATGCACTCGACTTCGTTGACGAAAGCCCAATGCGATCCGCGATTTATAATGATGTCAGCCATTGATGATATAAAAGGATAATGTGTTTATAGAAAAATAAATATTCTTTATTTATAATATAAAAGTTTTTTATTAAATGCGATTTCCGAATAGTAAGTAGATAGATATAGAACTGTAAATCTGTCCTAATCCTATTTAATACCCTACCTACTATAATGCTAAAGAGTTCGTTTCGTTGAACGCACTAATCTCACTAGTCCGATTTATATCCGTTTTAGATTACTGCTTTTTCCGAGAGCACGAAGGAGTTGTCTTGTGAGGAGAGCAGAGGATTATCACTCTTATTTGCATGAAAGTTTGGATGAGTGGATGTTTGTCTGTATGTCCCTTTCATAACTGGGTTTTGATGAAAGTACCTATATTGAAATTACTTTGCGTTACAGTGCACGTCGGACAGCCGAAAACAGCAGAATTTCAGTCGCGTGTTAGTTCAGCGGTAATTCGTTGGCATGCCCGCGTTGCAAAGCACTAGCTTTGCAAATATATGAGATGTAAGTTTAGGACTATTTAGCATATATGCTGTTTCAAATTCGAACGCGTCGGAATATAAAATCAGTCGCGAAACTTGCGCACAGCATGCTCCGCAATGGAACCGATCTTCGGTTGCGTATACTGAGTGCTTTACAGAATATCTACTTAGTTACCGACGAGATGCTGAAGTTATGCATGTACGCAAGAATTTAGACATCTACTAAAACTATTTAAAGCTCTCGATTTCTTGAACGAAATTGTCTACTGGCCTCAATATATTATAAATACAGATATATTTTTAAACTAGATATTTTTTTTACTTTTGTACTAAACATTTGCCCAGGTAATTAATACTTGGAGCTAAGCTACACGAAAAGTGTAGGACAGTAACGTCAGTAACAAATAACCCACAGAGGTGTAGTGAACGAACAGTCATACTCCATGTTATAAAAGGTTCTTGGTCAAACCATAACTTATATTGACAACGTCAATGTCACTGAAATACGTCAACACTTCTCAAACCTATTTGTCAAATAAACGTCAAAGCGTCAAACTCAGTCAATAAATGTCACTGACTGTGCTGCAGTTCTGAGTTCTGTGGAGAACAAATACGTATTTTTTTAATAAATTGTTCAAATGATTAAATTAGACGTAAATTAACTGAGAAACTGCGTTCTGTTCAAGAGTGTTGGATAAAAAATATATATAGACTGTGTGTGGTTTAAGAGAAAACATTCCTATGCATACATTTTCGTAGAAGGTAAGTCACGATTGTGTATTTAATGTATTTAGTATTTTTGTTTCTGGAAAATGGTAGGAAATTAAAGAGTAATTTTGTAACCATCGTAAGCATCTTGCACGTTAATTCATGAACTTCCTCGTATTGCATGCAGCGTTACCTTGAGTGAAGATGGATCCTAAGCAAGGTTGGTCTCACCAGCTACATTAAGTTAGCGAATTTAGTGTATTAGAGATCATAACAAACATGTATGTCCTTATCCAATCAATATATGCAATTGTAACGCTAATCATTGCTTAATGGCCATTGTCGTGTACTTGGTGTGTAATTAAGTTATACAATGTGTTCAAAAATAGGTGGGTTTCAGTAAATAAATGTTGATCCTGATGTATTTATAGTCAAAATCAGTTACTCAATTTTACAGATAAGTATGTTTTATTAGGGCACAATATTTAATCTAGGTATTGTTAGGGGCTTTATTTGAACAGCATTTTTTGATTAATACAACTATTAAGTTTCTTAGATTGTAAAATATTTACAAACTTAATTATTTACCTAATGTTTTTGCTTAACCCAATTTTCAATTAGTGTGAAAGAAATTATACACAAGGTTATTTAATTTACATCTAATTCAATAATTGTTCTTGTAGATACTTTTAATGAATCGGTGTCAACAATAATTGAGAGAAAAGTTAGGGGTTGGTTAAGTGGAGTAATTGACGACATGAGGCGCAGTAGCCCAGTACAACAGTGGCTTGATTCCTTGCCAGCTGATGCACCTGTTGAGGCTGAAACCACTGGCGATGAGGTGAAAGTCACTGAGCCCAAGTCTGATGATAGTAAAGCGGAGGAATCAGTAACTGAGAACACAGTCATTGAACCTGTCAAAGAAAAAGAGGAAGAGGAGCAAAACTTGGATGTTCCTGTAAAAGAAGCATGGAAAAGAAAATCACTTGATAGTGCTTTACTCACTAGTACTCCACAGAGGACCAATGTCAAGAGATTGCAGCGGGACCATTCAATACAATCGGAAGGATATTCTCCTAAGTTTAAGAATCCATTACTCAGGGATCATTCTCTCCAGGTATTAGACTTGTTGACTTGTGAAGTGATGCAAACCTCATAAATTTGTTATTTATTATGATAATGTTTTCAGTCTGATAATAGTGGATCAAGTGGCAGCTCAGTGTTAAACGTATTGGGAGCACGAAAGGTTGATGCAGAGTCAGTACTAATAGCTCTAGGCTTTGGGCCAAGTGAAAAGCAGCAGAAACTGCAAAGGATACCTGACAGATTTTTAGCTCCATCTAAAGTTAGTATTGATGTCTAAATATTTAATTAAGTAGTAACTTATTTGTTACGTTTTCCATATTTTGACTTGTTTTATTTTAGCTGAAAGGCATCAGCACAGAAGATTTTATCAAGAAGGAACAACACTCAATGCGGATGCACGATTGTGGTATATTCGGGTACAGAGGACTGACAGGTATGTGATATCTATCTATTTCAAAACTTAAAAGGTATCATGGTCAGTGATATTAACACGCCATTGCAGATTTTATCTTGGGAGAACTTTTACATAATTCATGTCATTGCTTTTGAAATATAAAGGGGTAATATTACGAATTTTATCACAACAGTAATTTTTATTATATGTAGATGTACTGATTATGTCTCCATCAAACTGCTTAAATTGACGTAGATATTACAACCGTAAAAATTCTCGTATGAAGGCCTATACTAACACGTTTTTAAAGATAATATCAAAGCTTCATAAAATAATGCAGTATCTGAAATTATGGAAAAACTTAAACATATAACATTACTAATATTTTGAGGGTATTATTGATTAATCATATTCAATAACTCGGATTTCAATTATGTGAGCTATAACTGTTATAGATGTTGTATTTTTGTTGGCGTCTTACTGTTATTTTTATCGATAGCGATCTCTACAATCCAAGGTAAACTAAAAAAAAATACAGCTTTCCTTGCTTTCGCTAGCGGTTTTACCCACTTCCTGAGGGAACTGCTACTATTCTGACAAACGTATCCATATAGCTACAACTTTTTCTTTTAGTGCGATCTGTTTTGAAAGGTAGATACATAATTCTGGATCTGTAATGAATGAATTATCTATTTGACGAACTTACAAAAGCGAGTGAGAGTGTCGAAAATGTATAGACTCGGTAACTAGCTGCCTGGTAAGCAATATCGAAATCAATACAGCGTCAATCTAAAGTCTAAAGATTCGGAACAACTGCTAATAAATTTGTCGCCCTTGAATGATGTATTAAAATAATCATTTGCCAAGAATAGCTCGCTTAATTCAGATCCGGGTATTAACCGTTTCGTCATAATTTTCCTGGTTTGTTTTGGTGAAGGGGAATACTAACAATTTTAATACAATTACTAACAGAACACTGCACGCCTGTTTGCCGTTTTATGAAACCCGTTTCTTCGAGTTGTCATAGGTCATATCAAGTTCCTGAGATTGCAGTGCAGTAAGTACTAACATAATTGTAGCTGTCTTGTCTGTGTTAGCTGGTACTTTAGACACGACATCTTACTTGAAGTTTCGCTTAGTAATTTTACGTTCAATTTCCATTCTGCACCTTATGAATTAATTCTCTTGGTGACTAACATAGTGTAAGTACATAAAAACATTTTGTGCTTGCTGCGTGGGTAGTTACGTGTCTATTTGAAATTTTATTTCAACCCGGAGTTTTTAATGTAATGAATCTACTTACTAGCCTGTCCGCCTACACGCTGGACAGAACTTGGCGGTCAGTTTGTACCTATGTATAATAAATTACATAATTATGAACTTCTCCTGAGTAGCCACGTAGGTACTTTCGCACGGATTCAATGTACAAGTATCGGTCCTTGCATGGAGGTACGGTAAATTCTATGTCTAGTTTTAATTATAGTGTCAAAGATATCTAGCTCAATTTGTACAATTTCAGGGAATCCTCATGTTCCACCGTCGACAATTGTAGCTAAAATAATTGGTTGCATCCTTCAAGATGAAGTTTGTCGTGAAGAGGCGGTAATAAAAGCCAGACATTCTATAGCTGATATGCGAACTCAACCTAATCTTAATGCTATCCTCGCCGCGCGCATGCGTAACAACTAACATAGCTAAGACGAAAAAAAAACTATATGTCGTGACCATGGTTTCGCTCTCTTCATGAAATGCTAGTTAAGTTCATGAAGTGGTCGCATTTCATTTTTTTTGTGTCTGTTGGCCACATCATCATGTGGTTTGGGGAGGTCGCGCATGGTCAACATTACACGGATGCGGTCGGTTTAGATTATTAGGTTTTGTTATTTATATTTAATCAGTAAAAAAAGATAACACCACTTTGGGAGCTCCGCTTCTAAAAAGGACTTTTGGATTTCCAATAAATATTTTTAAAGTCCACATCCTGAAATACGACCATTTCATGAAATTATCCAGAATTTCATGAAGTTAGCTAATCTGGCAACGACTCATCCAAATGTTATTGATTTCTGGTGTACATAATAATAATAAATGATTCGTTAAACGCTTAATTGATTAAAAAATCTGTGCAATAAGTTTTCATATTAGCTCAAAATTCTAAGCTCAAATAATTGGTGAAGGGTGTTTTTTCGTAGGTAGGCACACTTACTTAGATATCATAAAAATAAAAGACTATAATACCATCAAATGGAACAAATATAATGTAATTGTGTTGATTTTAATCACAAAACTAAATCACAATCTGTATCTTATCCGTAAGGCTAAATACAAAAAAAAATGCCTGAGTCATAATAGTCAGTTTCGTATATTCCTTTTAAATAATAATATACCTAAATGTCTATGTGTGATTTAAAATCGTGATAAATAAGCTATTTGTAGACAGTTAAGTTATGTCTGAATGTCTCTGAATAATGAACTTTAAGAGGCCAAGAAATAATCTTATTGCAATACAAAAATCAGAATGTATAGATAAAATATTCTTTATTAAATTATTAAAAACAAAGTAGTCGTTATAGAAGACTTACTTTGCAGTTGATCATTTTGATAATTAAACTTAGATAAGTAATTCATTTCAGTTCGTAAGTACTGCGTAAAATGTTATTGTAAATCCTACTTGCGCGTGAGTGTGGACTGAGTACTTATCGTTTGATATGTTATGTGAATAGTTCAAACACTAATGTAGTTATTTTTGTGTCTTAGATACCTACTTAGTCACATAAGAGTCATATCAAACTTGCCTGACATTAAGATAAAAAGCAAAACAATTATCTAAAATTGATTTACTTACGAAAGTTAATAATGAATATTAATAAATGTAATAATTTTCATAATACTTAAATTAATATTTATTGACTTATTAAAACGTTGACGAGTTGTTTAAGCGATAATATGATCTTTCAATTTCTCTTTAGTATAGTTTGTACAAAAAATATGCTTTGATATATTAATGAAAATGTTCTATTATTTCAGAGATATAGTTTATTGTAGGCTGTATTACCAAAGCAAAGTTGAATTTTATCAAATTTTATTCAATATGGTTAAGCAAGTTGTCAATGTAACTTTTTATATAAATATGGTTCAAGAAAAGTGTTAATGCATATATATTTCAGCAGTCATTTCAAAGTAAACTTATACGTAACGAAATCTCGAGATCGCTCGAGATGGATTAAGACGTGGAGCCCTTTTGTTATTGTGTGTTCTATTATATTGTATTTCATAGATCTGCTTCTTTAACTAGTGATTATAGAGATAAACAATTGCTTTAAGTAATAATGACATATCTTGGTATTTATGTATCAAAGCTCTAGTATTGGCCAATCTCCGTGTTCAAATAGATATGCAAGAACAAAATGTAAAAAAAAACTACCTATATATTTAATTACCTGCTTACATATATTGAAATCATAAATAGAACTAGGTAAATATTTACTAATTTAAATCATGACTGTTAAAGATGAATAAGTTTTATTTACCTGTGCCTTATCTAAATGGGTACTTGCATATTTATGAAAAGTCAAATCATTCCTATGTCTAGCGCATTTTATGTGGGCGGTAAGAATCATTATTCAATCAAAAGTAATGATTATTACCTTTGTGTACGCAGTATGTGACTGTTCCTAACCAAAGTTTTTAAGTCTCGGAAAGCGATTGAAATGCATCTAATGCACGCTAATTTTCGTGTATAAATCAATCACTTGCAGAGAAATTAAGAACAACATTCCTATATGATAGGGAGTGAAAATGTGTCGCTAGCCATCAGAACGCGAGTTGTTAAATGAAATCTTAATATTAATTTATGTATATTATTTAAAAATATAAGGTAGCGTAGCGATCATTCATTTCCTGAACCAAGGTCTGCAATTGTGCACCGGCCTTAAACTATTGTGATGTTTGTTAATGTGACCTGATACTGAAATGTCATATTATTTTTGCTCATTAGATAAATTAGGTACTTAAATGTTTAACTTGTATTATTTAGAGATCTGAGTGTGTGGGATCAAAATGTAAAATAAAATTCAGTAAACTACCTACTATTTTCTGGATTCAATTGTTTTATTTATTAATTCGTTACACATTTGTCCTACCGAGCTTGTTATAAATAACCTGTTGATATACATTAACTAAATATAACAGTTATCAGCGGATACGGCGTAGTTATGTATTATTTTGCTTTAATTTAGAACAGGAAACTTTATCGTAATGGACAATTACTGTATTTAGCGTAATTGGCTATACAGCAACATTAATAAAGCGTTAAAGAGTTATACCATCCCCCAAACAGTTTCCTTCTGATGCAGTACTTTCTAAATTCATCGAAGACGAACATGAGGCAACAGAATGGCAATCCCAGGAACCACCTGTGATAAAACTGGTCTCACAAAACTAATCCACGCATAACGCTAAAATAATGAATAGATGTAGGTAACCATTACCATCTTAGGCGAAGAGGATACGTGTGGAAGAAATCATTGAGTCCTGGAATGTAGCAAATGGCGCATGAAAGTACTAGCTCAAATACCAGTCCCATATTTAAAATTTTATTTTTCATTCCTGGAATTCATTAAAAAACATTTTATTGGGCTTATTTAAGAATTGATGGAGATGAAAACATTGGCAGCTGCCCAACATTTTAATTATAGCAGTTCCATCCTCTTACCTACGTGAAACAAAGAGTTATATCTAGTCTTGCAGATGACGCCATTCATCATTTGCGTGAGCACCACGGCTACGAAGTAAGCTGCTTGTGAAGCTCGCTCTATCTCTTTACGTTCCTCGTAGGTCCACTCCTGACCCAGAGAGTCTGTTAGGTCACTGACAGCCTCGTTGTCCCATCTTTGTCTTATGCCTGGATCAAGGGTGCTTAGTTTTAACAGATTTTGGGAAAAGTATGAGAACAAAGGGTAAATATGCAATTTTATCAGTAATGCATCACCTACCTGGAATTGGGGATAAATAAAGCCAAAATTATTGTTTTTAGAATTGCATGATGCAGACAAACAATAATCTAGGTACGTCTCGATACAAATTATTCCAGCACCAGGACGAATACGATATTGATAAATTTGATCTAGGTCATGTATCTACCTATTCTTTCCTGTGAAACAGGACAGTCGAACGAATAGTCAGTTATCGTGTAAGAATGTCATTTTTTATTCTGTTACTTAATACTAGCAACTAAGAACAAGTTTATTTGTCAATTCCGTAACAATAGGAACTATCACATATGACACCTAGACATGAAGAAAATTTTAATTTAAAAAGAGTTATTTCTTACCAAACAAAGTTGAAGGATAAAAGCCGTGTTCGGCCATTACTATGAAGTAAGTGTACATGCCAGCAGCAAATTCTATGAGACCTAAATGTCCGTACACTAATCTTAACATTTTGGACGACACGAGAGGGTCACGGCCGCGAGCACTTCGGGTCATGACGTCAGATTCTGCATGCTCGTAAGCCAGCGCCACAGCCGGCCACATGTCTGTGCCCAAGTCTATGCATAATATGGTCATAACACCTTTAACAAAATAACACGGATGTTATTTATATTCCTCGCTCCCGTAGACATATGAATTTTAATGCGATATTCGCGAATCAAATCCATTTTTAAATGTATTTTACATATGTTTGGTGTTTTTCTTTGTTTAATAACACGAAACTATCATTTGCCAACGTAGGTACCTACTTTACTTACTTAATGGTAAAGGTATAGAAAACAGTATGAACATTAACACTGGTGCTATTTCTGGTACGTTAGAAATGAGTATGTAACAGACAGATTTCTTAAGATTGTCAAAGATCCTCCTTCCTTCTTCGATACCGGTCACGATGGTAGCAAAATTATCGTCCATCAAGATGAGGTCTGCTGTTTGTTTGGACACCTAGAAGAAAGATTAGTTATCTTAAATGATTCTAGCGGAAATCATCGATGTACCTACTACCATTACAAAATGTGTGAATACTCACCTGTGATCCAGTGATGCCCATAGAAATCCCAATGTCTGCTCGTCTCAGCGCCGGCGCATCGTTAACTCCATCCCCGGTCACAGCCACCACGCTACCTTGACGCTGACAAGCCTCAACTATTTGAAGTTTCTGCGTGGGAGAAGTTCTTGCAAACACTTAAAAGATGCAGTTGACGTGAAATTGAATTAAGTCTGGTAATATACAATTAATAATGGTTTTGTATTTATTCTTACCTATTTCATAATGTTTATCAAGAGTCCAATTTAATAGATCGGGGGTCATGTTTCTCAGTTCGTTGCCAGTGACAACATGACATTTGGGGCTCGTGGCGATTCCGACTCTGGTGGCTACT
Source organism: Helicoverpa zea x Helicoverpa armigera (assembly GCA_033682625.1). NCBI lineage: Eukaryota > Metazoa > Arthropoda > Insecta > Lepidoptera > Noctuidae > Helicoverpa > Helicoverpa zea x Helicoverpa armigera. The sequence continues at coordinate 6,643,928 of JAWIIS010000009.1, forward strand.
GCGCGCGCGGTGGTTGGGTGGTCGCCAGTCACCATGATCACTCTCACACCAGCCTCGCGCACACGCCCTATTGCTGTCTGAACCTAATATAAAAACGTAAATACATTTTTTTCGGTTTTTGAAATCGTTACAGATTATTCACAAAAGTCCTGCCTAACACCTAAGATACCTTTGTTAAGTAGGTAGATAGGGCTTTCATCAAAACTAGGAGGTTAACTACAAAAAATCAAACATTACTTACCTCCTCTCGAGGTGGATCCATGATACCCATTACGCCTAGTAGCCGTAAGTTTTCCACTGGGAAATTAACATCATCCGTATCAAACACAAAATCCAAAGGAAACTGTTTTGCGTTCAGAAGAAGATCAGCGAAGGCCATGATTCGTTCACCTTAAAATGATGCACATTTGTGACACACATTTGTGACGGTATCAAAAAGGAGTTGAGTTCCAGTGGCGGCGTAGCATCGGGTGGCACCCGGGGCGTACTACCTATTGAGCACCCCCCGTCCCTCCCCCCCCCCCCCAAAAAAAAAAAAAACGACAAAATATAATCGGGCTAAAATTGTAAATTAAAGTACTTAAAAATCGTGTAGAAATCATTCATGGTGCTTTTTGCTAGGTTTAATATAAAGAAACCGGAGACAGATCACTGCAAACTTATAAAGCCCTAGCGAAGCGATCCCGTGTCATTTGAGTTTTGAGACTTAAAATAACTCAAACATGTTTCTAAAAAACCAGCGTCCAGTGAAAAATCCGCGAGCGGAGAGAGCGCGAAATTTTTCAGTTTTAGAACAGTAAAGTCCCTTAAAGAGTTTAAAAGAAAGAGGCGTAAAGTGGAAAAGTCGCGAGCGAAGCGAGCGCGAAATTTTTGAGTTTTACGACAGTAAAGTCCCTTAAAGAGTTTAAAATAAACAGGGGTAAAGTGGAAAAGCCGCGAGCGTAGCGAGCGCGAAATTTTTGATTTTTGGGACTCAATAATACCTAAAGAAATTAGAATAAACCGGCCAAGTGCGAGTCGGACTCGCGCACCGAGGGTTCCGTACAAATGCTGTATAGATAAAAAGTGTCAGTTTCAGAGGATTGTACAGGTTGCATTGCTAGTTTTTATTGTTAAAGACTTTTCATAAAGAAGGAAGGTGCCAATCTGGATGACCAGGATCTGATGAGGGTCTGGAAACCCTGAGAAATCGAGGGCAACTCTTGAATATTGTAGGCACGCATCGAGTCATAACCAGACATGTGAGTGTATTTTTGAGGGTACTGGTAAACAGTGAAGGTTTGGAGCTGATTTGATTATGGAGACTACAGAGAGTCAAGGGAACTCCCGAACGGTATGTTGCAACTACCACGTGTTTGGGCTTATTTTATTCGTATTGACGAGAACTTTTCACAAAAGTTAAAAATAAAAACTTTTTACAAAAAAAAAACAACTTCTAAAAACAACAAGAAAACTGTTTATATGCATCGGCCCAAACACGACGTAAATAAAACATACCGAGTTCTCTCGACTTTCTCACGTCTCCATCATCAGATAAGCTCTAAACCTTCACTGTTTGATAGTATCACCAGACATACATCTGAGAATCAAGTTTTAATCCTATGCAATTTCTGATAGTTGCCCTCGATTTCTCAGGATTTCAATCATCAGATCCTGACCTGATGACAATGGCAAGTATACTCTTTCACTACAAAGAAATGATTTCTCAAATCCGTCAAACTTGGTCGTTTAAATTCCCCATTGAAATGAGGAAAATATTTGATGTATATACCTGATTTTCTCTAGATTCCCATGGTTCACATTGATGCGACTAATGCCATAGTAAATCAGAGCCTTTATCATTATACTGTGCTATATTTCGTTCGTATCCGCCGTGGGTATGGTTTTCATACTAAGGTGCCCAATGACCTTTGAATGATTTAAAATTTTGAACAGTTTAGAGGCCATTATATTTAAGAAGTTTTGATATGAATTTCACTTTTTATTCAAAACTTTAATATCTCTACGCGTTCATGTGAAAAAGGGTAGGTAGTAAGTTTATAATTATTAAAAAAATATTTTATGTCATGTAAGCAAAAATAATATTTTAATATTTTATGTAACTTCAAATTTATCATTTTCGCAATTTTTCCTTTATCTGTACTATATAACGTTGCTTCGTGCCGAATTTCAAGATTCTGAGTTCACGGGAAGTACCTTGTAGGTTTTGATTCCCTAGCGTGTGACGGAAATTCGTCTAAGGTGTCGGTAAAACTGCTGTATCTTTTGATCGCGTTAACTTAGAAGTTTGATTTTTTCATTGCTTAAAGGGACAATAGACCTAGGTATTTGGTATAAATTTCAATTTGGTACCTTTATTCGTTCGTGAGAAATAAGGTAGTAAGTTTCATTTTATTAAAATATTTTTATTATATTATATAACAAAAAAAATGAGATTTTCGCAATTTTTCCTATATTTGCATTATATAACAATGCTTCATGCCAAATTTCAAAATTCTGAGTTTACGGGAAGTACCCTGTAGGTTTTGATTCCTTTGCGAGTGTCGAGAATTTGTTGAAAATATCGACATAATCGGTTGTATCTTTTGATTGGCTTGACTTAGAAGCTTGATATTTTCACAGCTTAAAGGGGCAATAGACCCGAGTATTTCATGTGAATTTCAGCTTGATACGTTCACGCGTTCTTAAGATAAAGGGTCTTGACAGACAGACAGACAGACAGACAGACAGACAGACAGACAGACAGACAGACGGACAACAAAGTGATCCTATAAGGGTTCCGTTTTTTCCTTTCGAGGTCCGGAACCCTAAAAACCACCGTAATGTGAAAGGCGCGAGCGGAGCGAGCGCGAAGATTTTTGAGTTTTGGTACACAAAAGTCCTCCACTTCCTAAACAACTTAGAAATCGTCAGCGTAGAGCGTCAGTTGTTTTTGCTTTAACTTTTTGTTAGATTGAGGACTCAAGAAGTAAACGCAGAAGAAGTTTTTTTCTAAGTTTGAGGAATTAATTTAAGTAATCAGGAAACAGAACAAAAATAAACAAGAAAGAGAGGGGTGACAGCCGGACTGTGTCACCCCTCTCAGTGTTGCCTCGACGTCTCGCGCATACACTGTTTTGGTTTTGTTTGAATATCGTGCATTTAGTGAACCTAGGCTTTGCAGATTAGAATGGCACCCTCAGTGACTTGTCAATTTTGCCCGCGCCATCCTGGTCGTGCAGATATGTGCCGACCGAGATGGCACCCCCTTAGACGTGGCACCCGGGGCGGACCGCCCCCTCCGCCCCCCCCTTACGCCGCTACTGTTGAGTTCCTAGGGGTAGGTATAGGTACTTTCGAGTAGGTGCCTATTTCAGTAAGTTTTAAGTTACCTATACCTACTTTCTGAACATTAAATAATAGACCTATTTTGTAAGTGTAATAGGTACATGTTGCCAATATGTACCTAATTAATTAGGTATTATTTCAAAGTACAGTTCTAGGTGTACCTATTTAATCATGTTTGTTTTTCATTTAGGTTGGTAGGTAGGTATAGGTACGTACCATTCACTGAATCTGACTGAATATTTATGAAATCAACCATAACACTACGTTGTATTTGTAGAAATTAATAGCAACAAAAATATTCATAGCAGGATCAATTTATCTCGTTAGGCGGCTCATTTATTTGGGTAAATGTAAATGGACATCTTTATTAGGTACACAAGGAGATAAAACTAGACGTGAATACTGACCAGAGCTGGCCAAGTTTTCAGTGACTGAGTCAGCCATTATCTTCATATCTTTTGTCAAAGTTATATCTTTGGTATCAGTAGCAACGGTGGAACAGCGAGCGAAGATGATCTCCGGCGCCCCTTTCATCATTACTATAAATTGCCCCAACGATGTATCGAGATGCACACTGACCTAGTATTTGAATAAATATGAAAATGCGTCATTCGGAATATCAGTCGCTAAGTATTTATTTCCAGATTACCTTGATGTTTTAACGATCAATATCAGCTTATCACACCACACAGGGCTACCTATGGGCGTGCGTACCTAAGGTACAGATTAGTAAATGCTTACTGTACCTAAGGGCTGGAGGTTATTGATAGATAATAACTACGTCTGTAACTACAAGTAGATATTTCTAAAGCAAAGGAAAAAAACACAGATTTACTTGATACTTATTCAGCGAGTTAAAGGGTATTTCAGCAACTTTAGGATTGTTTTTCCTGACAGTAATTGGGTCATTGTATTGAAATAGGAAATTTAAAATAGCTGTCTCGGACGCATCGCCATGAATTCCACCGCCACGCTTAACGGCTGCGTTGCTGCACAATGCTCCACATTTTTTCAAGTATTCGTAGGCTGGAAACAGAAACAACCGGAGAAAATTAAACAAATGATTAGGAATCTACCTATAAGGTACCTACCTATATCTAATGGATAAAGTAATTACCTACCTTGATTAACTACCTATATTCATATACGAAAAAGGAATCGAACGAATAATTTAAAATGTCTAGATAAGTGAGTTGGTATTTACTTACCGTGCTTATTCTGAACCGCATCTGCAAATAATGAGTTTGGGTAAATAAATTATCAGTCCATGAAAGTCTCTTATTATATCAGCATTGCCGTCCACTGCTAAACGTAGGCCTCAACCAATGAGCGCCAATCTTCAAATCGTCGTCAACGGTGCAGCAGTCCTGCACTGCGTTTGCCTAATGGCGGTCTCCAATCTCTTTTTACTAAGTGCATATAAGAACGGTACCATTGTATATAAGAACGGTACATGTACCAAAACAACTTTTGTTTTCAATTTTTGTTTTTGAAAGCAGCAGAAACGATTTTGACGGGATTTTTAACGGGCGACACGTAGCTGAACTTAGGCTACTTTTAATCCAGTTGCCGGAAGTAGTTCCCTGAACGTGGGTGAACCGGTGAAACCGTGAACAACAGCTAGTTATTGAGAAATCTAATAGTAAAAAATAACAGTTGTCTTACTATTGAACTCCGAGTCTTTAACGAATAAAACTTTGTTCCAAGTCCATATATGTTGTACGACCATCTTATTCTCCGTGAGTGTGCCAGTTTTGTCGGAGCATATTATTGAGCAGGCACCCAGAGCCTCTATTGCGTCTAAATTTCTTACCAGGCAATTCTTTTTCACCATTCGCTGGGCAGTTATAGTTAGTGACGCCGTTACTGTTGGCTGTAAACCTTAATCATCAAAATTACGTAGTTAGGTAGGTAAATACCTCCATTATCACACATTAGAATCATTGAAAACAAAGTGCACGACTATCAGTACTTAACTACCTACGTTAAAAAGTAACAATAATATTGAAATGCACCTTCAGGAATATTGGCGACAATCATTCCAATAACGAATATGATAGTCTGCATGAAAGGATAGCCGAGAGCTAAACATGCAGATGCTATAAACACTCCGAGTCCCAAAGCCCATACACACATGTATCTCATGAAGCGGTGTAACTCTCGAGTCAGTGGGGATGGTCCCGGGGTCAGCCGCGCAGCCAGCCCGGCCACGCGACCCATCGCCGTCAGGTCACCGCAACACAATACAACACCTGCATTTATTAACAGACTACAAGTTCATCCAGTGGACTAATCTACCTACAGAACTTGTCCAATAACTTTGCTAGTCAAAATGCATGAAGAAAAGACTACTTCTCATATGCAATACGTTAAATAGCTAACTTCAGATTAGCAAAGCTAATTGACGAGACCACTTAACATCATTTAGGGGAGTTTGTCATCTTTCTACTATCTTTATTTTATAGAAGATTTATTGGGATTTTAGATCTTGGCCTAGATTAGACCGAAATTTAATAATATACCCAAAGCCCAGCCTTCCACACATTGGGTCGAGAAAAAAGCAACATTAGCCGATTCAAGAATGTTCGGAACTCCTTCAGTATTACTCTTGGTTACTGCCACTGATTCACCAGTCAAAGAGGAATTATCAACCTGCGAATAGATAACCTTTACATTACTAAACTAGACCAGAGCACGTGCATTTGCATCCTCACGCGGTATGTGCACGTGTCAGTTGCAGATAATATGATGATGCGTACTTTGAATCCCTTGCTGTCGATAATACGTATGTCTGCCGGCACTATGTCTCCAGCCTGTACGATCACAATATCACCCTTGACGATGTCACGAACAGGTGTCTCAGTACTTAACACCCCTGCTCGAATACAGCTCGCGGTTGGTGGTATCATGCTGTTAAATATTTTCATTATCTGAAATAGACGGCAGGATCATTCAGCCAGGATATGAAACAATGGGTCAATTATTTCCATCAGGATTTAACGTAGGCGGGTACAATTGTGTTCTCCACTTACCTTCCTATTACCTAGCACTTATTTTAAGCTATTATTAGAATACTGTGGTATGTGCCTGCTTACTAGGTACCTACCAGTTTTGTTGTCAATAATAAAAAAAAACCCTTCCATCCTAATTGATTGGGTTGGGTATGAAGGTAAAAATAAGTAAAAAGGTTTTTCTTATTAGAAGACACTTCTTGATGGACAAGAAGTGGCCCCAGCCATCTGGGGCTGCAAAATTATGCACATCCAGTCGTTCGGAACTACCTACCTAAGTAAACCCATCACTGCGTTAGGTATAGTAATAAATTAGGTAGGTAATATAATCTCTAAAGCAAGAATAATTGCAAACCTTGGAACTTTTATAGTTATGATAGAAACTGAAGAGCCCACATGTGAGGTCGACGGCAATTAACACGCAGCCCAGATAAAGGTTATCAGTTGTGGGGTTCGCTTTCGATGACGACTCTATTAGATACGCCACCAAACACATTAGTGCTCCCAACCAGATTAGTATGGAAAACCCTAAAATTCAAAAGAAAAACAGCTCATTCTTAGTCATGAGTACCTGATTAAACTCTACTATGATCGATAACATCGATTTATAATTTGTGATTTTTCAGGACACAGCTTTCTTGACTATCACCACAGATTACAGAATACTACGTTAACTACGTACCTACTATCACTTAAACAAACACATTATTTAGATAACATGGACCTTTGCTCCCGAGATGATGGGACCATAAATAGGTAGGTAATACGTAGGTAATATGTGAAAGTTTTTTTTTTTAATGTATTCAGTGTGTGTTAAAATATGCAAATACTTAATATGAGTCATATTGTTACTTGAAATACCTAAATGAATTCGAATTTTAAAGTGTAGGTATGTAATGGTGATTTGGAAATACATTAATTTTTGTAGGTATGTTATTTCTTCAGAGGTGGTGTACTTACCTGTACATAGAGATTTTATTAATACTTTTGGCCAGCCATATTCACTAGCAGGTGTTAGCGTATTGGGCCCATAGTATTCTAGCAGTTCTCGAGCTCTAGCATTCGTCAATCCATTTATTGGGTCTGTTTGCAGCTGTTCATATAATTGTTCTACAAAAAGCGAAAGTTAACTTAGAACGGAATGACCCAACATGTTTAACTGTCTCCCTACTACGACAACCGGCCAAACGTTATACGGCCATTATTGCCTCGTCTTAATACTTTCAGCTTAAAACATTAGCTATCGTCCGTAGTTTCGGCCGCGTCTTAAAGGAACGACTTATAGCATCCAGATAAAATGTATCGTGTGATTTAATTAGCATCCCAATTTTTACTGAGTGCGAAACAGACTCATTTCGTTCAGCCTAAAGCTTGATTGAGAACCAATATTATTAAAACCCACAAACATCCACATTTGCAATATTAATAGGAGTAACGTAACGATAAAGGTTCATCTTTCTAATAACTTCGTTCAATTAGAATTTTGTAGAGAACTATACTTTTTACTTACTTAACGGTATCAGGTGCATATCAGTCTGTATTTCTTTCTTCAATAAACTGAGTCTCGTGTTACTCAGATCTCTTGGTCGCAGGCCTTTCGGCCGGATCGGGCGAAAGAACTCCGATATCGAAGCGGTACTTGAACTGACCGAAGACATTTTTAGTATTATTTATTTGCTAATATCGTTAATGTTGAACTACCAAATGGCATATAAATGAAGATTTTTCCTTTTACAATCTAGTTGGTTACTGTGGGCAGCATCTATGTATAGGTAGGAACAGATTTAGAGAACGTGATGAAAGTCTCTAAAACCATGTGTACTTTGCTCCGCTATATAATAAGCAATATTGACATTAGCGCCACCTATCGGTTCTGACATAATATAATTTCAGCCAAATAATTGGTCCACCTTTTAAAGAGTTTGAAGTCACCTAACTACTTACATGTTTTGAGAACTCACTTGTATAAAAAATCAAATACATGTAATATCTTTGGGGATATAAGTTTGAATGTAAACAAAAAAATATACATATACTTATTTATTTGTTTTAATCACTGTTATGTATACAATCGGAAAACCCGAAAAATACTGGTCAAACTCTTAACACCTGGTATCTTTTAGATCTTTTCCTTAACAGGTGGCACATCATAAATGCATACTGATAATTAAAAATATATGTATCACTTTGTGTGTTTAAATGCTTAAAGAATAGATACTCTTGATTAAATATAAATGTGATCACAAAAACTACATACATTTATGTACACTACATACATACTTATAAAAATATTTAAATGCATTTTTTACACATAAATATTAAACAAGTTTTGCTTATATTTTACTTCTCTGTCCTTTTATCCAGATGGCATTGAGTTCCTCTATTTCTTTGTCATTGGCTCTCAAAAGTTCTTCTCTCACAGCATCCCTTACCAACTTCTTAGTGATTGTAATACAGTGCTTGGGGAGTTTTGACACCTCAACTATTTTGTCCCAAACTTTACTTTGAACTTCCTCAGGCTTGTAAATGTAATTTACGAAACCATATTCAAGGGCTTCTTTTGCAGATAGTCTGTAGTTACATAGCAACATCTCAATTGCCTGAAATTCAAATATAAAAAATAAGTGTTTTTTTCAGGGATGTAATTTTGATTGCTATTTTAATAATGTCAAATATCTACATACCTTCCTTTCACCAAGTAGTCGTGGAAATGTGAATGTTGAACACCCTTCAGCAACAATGCCCAACTTAGTAAATGGAGTTAAGAAATATGACTGGAACAGAGAAACATTTAAATTAATTACATGCCTAAGCATTCTTACTAAGGGTTACTTAGGTAAATATAGATACAATATACTTACTTTATCTGAAGCAAACACCATATCACAAAGTGCTAACGTTGTGGCCGCAATACCAATAGCAGGTCCATTCACAACCGCTATTAATATCTTGGGAAACATTATAAATGCATTGATATATTCCTTGAGAACATTCAAGTGGTTGCCTGTATTGGAATCTGGTGGAGCAGAGAAATCATTGCCACTGCTGTAAAAGTCTCCAGTCCCAGTCAGCACCATCACAGAGATGTTTTCATCTACTGCAGCTTCATTGAGTATTCTTATTACTCGCTTGTACATCACCTGGTCTATGGCATTTTTCTTACTGGGCTTGTTGTACTGAACTATTTTAACACCTCCTTGCTGAGTTTCAATAATGGTCTCTTTGATATCCATCTTGAAGAATCTACTGACAACAAACTGTTAGTGTCTAAAGTCCAATGTTCAATTCAGGTCCAAAGTGCAAAGTATAAAAAAAATTGTACTTACCAAAACAAGTAAATTCTTGACAGACATTAATTTACACTGATACAAGAGAATTAAGTGAAAAAGTAGCTGTTACTCAGCAGCTATTTCGATACTAACGTTTCGAATACTTTCAGATAAGTTAAAAGTAGATGCCAGTTTAGTTTTAGCCAAAAATATGATCGCAGTTAGTATTTAAAGGCAGAAACACCAGCCTTATCAACTTATCAGACTAACAAAATAAACAACAGTATTGTTTCTATCGAACTAGTTTTATAATGGATTTGCCGACTGGACTTTCCAGTGCACTGATAGGTCAAATGAGTGTGAGCAAGAATTAACATAAATTTGGCATTCAAGAACCGCTTAAATGTTAAAAAGCCCTCCCTCCCTGCTGTTTGTTTTTATTATAATAGCATAGCATTCACACTCACAGACTCACAGCATGCTGACGCTTGACAATCAGCCAGCTGTCAAACGTCAAAATGATAAAATGATAAGCACTGTCAGCGAACAGCTGACATTGACAGATTTGACCTAGCCTAGCCCTTGGATTCATGCGAACGGGAATGTTTAAATTGCTGAATAAGATCTTGAACATCAACAGCGTCAGCTTGCATTCTTCCATAAATATATATGGTAAAGTTAAATTACCGCACCAAAGCAGGCATTTGACTACGAGCGGCACCATGTTTAAGTCAGCGGTATTCAGTCTCCAAGATGCTTCAAAAGATCAAGTTCAAGAGTTCTTGAATTCTTTTGATACGGTATTAACTGATTGTGATGGTAAGTTAAATGTTATTACATCTTACTGTATCGTTTCTTGCTTAGCAATGTGCTTATTATCTTTATTTTCTGTCCCTGAAACATTTGTTCAGAGGAACTATTATAACCAATAATAATAGAAATTATAAAGTCACATTGATTACAAAGATAACTGTTCACCTACAGGCCTGCATAGTAATGGAATAAAACCTTCAGACAGTTTTCAACATATGGCATGCTTACAATGATTTTCGTTTTTAGGTGTTCTCTGGATTGATAATAATGCAATCCCTGGTGCTGCAGATGCAATGAATCATTTCAGAAAATTGGGAAAGAAAATATTTTATGTAACAAACAATTCTACTAAAATCCGCAGTGAGTTTGCTGCTAAAGCTACACAGCTGGGCTTCATTGCTAATCCAGTAAGTTATGAAAATAGAAAAATATAATAAATAAGTTCATAAGTTTAGAAACAAATAGTTCATCATCCAGAACAATCAGCAGAGCATGTTTTCTTATTCCATGCTCTTCTAACTTGCAAGTTATCTATTACTTAATACATGAAATATAAAATTCAAATAAATTATACCTGCCAACATCATCAATTACTAGAAATTGCAAAAGCTCTGAAAACATGAACAATATCAACTCCCAATATATTTTTAACAAGCTTTGTGTAATCTGCTAATCATTCTTGAAAAATCTTTGTATCTTTTGCAGGATGAAATCCTCTCAACAGCATTCCTAGTGGCTCATTACCTGAAAGGTATTGGCTTTACTAAAAAGGTATATTTACTGGGTTCCAATGGTATTGGAGAAGAATTAAAAGCTGTTGGAATTAGACATATTGGTGTAGGGGTAAGTTATGTAAAACTGTGATTAAAATTAGTTCTTAAAAAATTGCATTTAAGGTTTGAATTAATGATGAAATATTTAATTTCAGCCTGATCCTGTGAAACCAGATTTTAAAAATATGCAGCCATCGGAATTAGATCCTGAAGTGGGTGCAGTCGTTGTGGGCTTTGATGAACATGTCAGTTACCCAAAGTTCATGAAAGCAGCTTCCTACCTTGCATCTGAAGAATGTTTATTCATTGCAACAAATACTGACGAAAGGTTTCCTAAGGGCGGATCCATTGTTGTGCCGGGAACTGGTACATTGGTCAGGGCTGTTGAAACTTGTTCTGAAAGGAAAGCTCTGGTTCTTGGGAAGCCTCATAGTTATGTTAGGAAGTATCTTGAATCATGTGGACTGAACCCTGCAAGGACTTTGATGATTGGGGACAGGTAAAGGCTTTTTATTTATCAACCCCTCTTTTTCACAAGTATCAGATTACAAATATTGTACTACTGTTGAACTTTGTCATTCATGTTGTGGAAGAAATTCTATAAGACCCTTGAGATTGGTTACCTTTTTTACTAGAAACATTCTAGTATACTTATTTTTAAATAGGTATTGGCTAACACTAATAAGATTCATAGACAGTTTTAATCAGTTTTGGTCAAAGGAAAACTGATTGAATAGCCATTCAATTAAGCTGCTAGCCAGTTTAATTGAATTGCTATTTCAATCAGTTGGCTGCTTCATATTCACTTTGTAATCAATTCAACTTCACAATTTCATTCAAAATTCTCGCTCACAACAACTCAATCATTTATTCTTAATTTTTCAGGTGCAATACTGACATCGAGCTGGGTGTGCGCTGCGGCTTCCAAACACTTTTGGTGCTGTCAGGAGTCACTTCGAACAAGGATTTGGAAAAACTGCGCAATGAAAAGACTCCGCCGCTACCTGACGTCGTCTTGCCGAAGTTAGGGGATCTACTCCCTCTACTACTGTCATAGTACAAGTACAATATCTAGATAAAATGGTAGACAAAGTAGAATGTTCAATGCATAGGTCAATTCTAAACCAAGAGTAGTTATTCATAAGCAGTGTACTCACACATGTATTATTAAGTTACAATATATTATTCAAAATAGAAAATGCATTACTTAGATAAGTAAAATGTATAGCCAGCACAATCTGACATGAGGTATTTTATTAATTAACTAGCTTGACTTGTGTTGTTACCAGTGCGCTTACTGTGTTTTATTAAACTGTGATTTTTTACATAGATATAGGAAATTTTGTATGCAGAGCAATATTATGTAATATGGCGCCCACCTTCCCGGAATTTTATTTTTTTTATGTTATAAAGAATGTTAGGTGTTTAACTATCATTTTCATTGTCTACCTCACCTGAACTCCATGAAACACTATATTAGACACAAACCATCTACGACATAAGTTGGTATCCCTAGTATTTAATGCACACATAGTAATCACAACTGAAATGTAACTTATAGTATTTTTGGTTCATTTTATACTTGTATTCTATATATTTTTGTGTTCTGGTCAGAAAAAAAAATGGATCCCAATCGGTCAATTAGTATAAAAAATAACGTACACATGAAATAAGTTTAACGTAGCGTACAGCAACAAAAAGGGTCAAAGAAAGAAGTTTTGGCTTTAATAGCTTTAACCTTGGACTGTGGAAAGGCTTTCATTTGTGATATATAATAGGCTTACAAGTTCAACAGTATGTGTTATCTATGCAGCTCAGAAGCTCTAATTGCCATAACTCTGTCTTTCATATCGCCCTTCACTTCTTCGTAGTTGTGATATCTATTAAGCTTTTTAAGTTTCTACATTTCAATCGAACCCGCCACGTCGACGATGCTTTATTGATTTATCTTAATAATGTGATGCATTAATTAACCTGCTGAAAAGCAACATTATTTATCCATAAGATATTTTGTAACCACCCATTAAGTATGTTTTTATACGCACTTTAAAACGTTTCCGATGAATGCTAATTGAATTTAATTACATTGCTTTGCTTTTATTCCAAAAACAAAGGATAGTGTCAGAACCCTTAAATCAAATACCTACCTATATATTATGTATGTTCATGTATAAAGATATGTATTGTGATATTAAAATGAATAAGGGCCTAATGTGAAATTGGAAAATAAATTATGGCAATAAATCAGACTATTTTAGGTCATCAGACTACTGTTATTTAATTTATTACATAGGTATATTATTTATCATTTAACATTGCTTTGTTGACTCTATCACTGTATGTGTTCATTCGTGTACAGAAGTAAATTCATATTTTATTACAGTTGTGAAGTATATAATGTACAATGTTGCTTTTAATAAAAGATTTACATCGTTCGATTTTTTTTTATTTTCCATCTATCTAAGTCACAAAGTCGAGCACCCTGATTGAACTGTGCAGTTGACACAGAACAGGTACCTACCTAAAAGGACTATTTCACGGTACCTACATATTAAACATTGGTACGGTCTACAGCGCAATTTGTCACCTAAAGGTGCGTACGGATAGCGCGTTCCTGTGTTACGCGTAGTTGGGAAACACTGTCCACGCGTACATTGGATACGCGTACAGCTCCTGTACGGACCGCCGCGAACCTGTACGCGAGGTCAATTGATCCAGAGAGCTCCGCGAGCCCCAGTCATTTGCCATGACTCCGACAAGAACACGCGTGTTTATTCATTTTGCCGTCCAAATATAGCGTAGCCGGCCGCGTGCGTCCTCTTTGACGCGCGACCAAAAACCGACAGACGGTGGCTCGCGTGCGAGTTGGCTCGCGCGGTACGCGTACCCCAAGAGGGAACGCGTAGCTGCAGGTATGGACTAGGCGTTCCGGATACGCGTAAACTGAGTACGCGTACCAGGGTACGCGCAATCCGTACGCACCTTAACAGAGTCTGATTGTAGAGTCCAATAGGATTTTTACCTACTATGGGATTATAATGGTGAGTCAAAAAAAACGATATTTATTTATTTAAGCTTCATGTAAAAAAACAGTACCATTGCATAAAATAAGTCCTAAATAGAAAGAACCATCCGCTTGCTAATGAAATTAGGGCATGATGCGATATCTGTTCTCTATTGCGGATTATAAGATTGGGTTCGTTAGCTTCATGGGGCGTATATTGGGCCAAAGCCATCGAGACGGCGTACGGCAGACACGGAACTCTTTGCGGCGCATGCGTAGTACAGTATCGCAATTCGCTGCGCATCTCTGGGCTTGTCAACATTTAGGTCCCCTCTGTTTCGCGCCAGTATTGGTGCAACCGCGATAGACGCGCGCCGCCACAAATAGCGTACGCTCCGCACTCGCTAGTTCATGTGATCTCATTTACTTCACTCATATCCTGAAACATTGATGTGAGTCTAAATTTATTTTTATTATGAAATTACAATGTATAATTGCACGAAACCATTTACAAGACTGTAACTGCACTCCTTCTCAGATATTCGGAAGGCCCAATATCCTTGTTAATTAAATTTAGAGATTTTTGGTATCCGTTAGATGTTTAGGAACTTGCAAAATCAAAACAATAATTGCTACAATTTTTATACTTCACCCTACCATGGTTCTGCTTACACCGTAAGATGATTGAAAGTGTGACGAGGGAAGTCCATCTCGTCCCATTTGCGTTAGGAAAACAAAGAAAGCGTTAGGGGTTGACATATTTCGGGTACATTGAGGGGTGCTAATTTTCCCTCTTACGCATATAGCTCCCCATCCCAGAAACTCTTGGAAATATAAAACGTATTTTTGTAGCATTTCTTTATCCAGCTACAATCTCAGTGCCTTCATCGGTACCACTAGGTATTTTTAGATTCACAATCTAAGAAATGTATTCAGCAATCGATCAATGCGAACTAAAAATATTTCCATAGCTCTTGCATCATAATCATAACTATTTGGACGTATTTACAACAGGCGCGATAAATGTAATAAGTGATTTAACGCTAAAAAGTTTCCTGGCGATAAACACTTTATCTGGAGTATCGACGCACTCAAAATTCATCGTGCAATTATGATGATAACAGGTAACAGTCACGGTAGCTGTTACAACCTTCGTCAACTCCAAACACTTTGATAATCATTAAATAACATGCGTGGTTCCGTAATAAACATTGTCATAGGTGTGATCTGCGATAACGAAACATTATTGTCACTGCTCTGGATTAACATTAGATACATTTGCTCACTTGTTTTTGGATACCAAAATTGATTGCATTATTTTGCGATCGTTTTATAAAAGTAATAAATTGATATATTTACAATGGTGATAAAATGTGTAATATAGATAAATACGATTCTGCAATTTGTTAATTACCTTACCTTGAATGACATCAACACACAATTAGCTTCATTATTATTTACGCAGGTACGAAATAATGTATTTTGTTTTCAACTAAGTACCTATGTATTGTAGAGATAGTACCTAGGCTTGTGCTTATACTAACATACATAGGTACATTCACTTAACTGCATTGCAATATTGCTCAGTTTACAACACGGCCAAGCCGTTATTGAAAGCCTGTTTAAAGTTTATGTTAGGAGATGATATCACCTACCAATACGTTGTTGCTGTAGGAAATGCGCATATATTAGCTTTTTTGCTAGCTGAATGAACCTTTGGTATTTACTATTTTCCGAGAAGGAAGCAAAAAATACCAGTTTCTTTTTCATAAACGTAATAGTCAGTTACTTAGGTAGGTACCTACTTGTAATTATAATTATTGTTTATTCAAACATTTAGGTAAATTATAATTCTGTTAAAACTTCCACATATCTTGAAACAACTTTATTTTGTGATAGAGCGAATGATGTCATTTTTACCTTGAAATATTTATTGTTGTAACAAATGACCTAGGTCTAAGATAAGTACCAAAGTACATACAAAGAGTAGGTTAATAACTTGGGTACCTATCTACCTCGATATTGAAGTGTAAGCATCATGGTAGCTATTTATAAATAAGTTGGTTTAGTAAATAAGAGCCTAAGAGGTTACTGGAACTTCGAAACGTCGTGTCTAGCTTGTTTTCAGTTTCATTCACCTAGTGAGAATAACAAAGTAAGTATCTAAGTAGGTTCCTATACGTTGAACGTCCATTGTGTTAAACGCGAGTAGCTAAATTCTAACAAGAGGACTAAACAGACAGTACCTAACAGGTACCTATCTGCACCTCGTTTACCTACTAAGTTAACACCAACTGACGTACGTAGTCTCACGCAATTTATATATTCAATTGTTTCAATCAATTAACCTGACGACTGCCATAATTCGCATCTACGTAACGTTAAATACCTACATAGGTCACCACCTTCAAGCACCCATTTTGCTTTTGATTTTTGCAGCAGAGAGGGGTACTCATTTTCATGAATACTCCAGAGAACAGCTACCTACTGTGGCCCAGCAATTAAATTTATCTTTTCTTATCTTCAGCCAAGCAGGATAATATCTAACAAAGCTACGTAAGCATAGTTATTTTCCCGGCCTTACCTTTGTTTTACAAGTCATTGCACATTTGCACATGCCTTACCACATAAGGTTTGGGTAGCTAATGCATCAAACTCTATGTGGGTGTGGGTAGATACAGGCCTCACCAAATGCAGTGCATTACATAATGTAGTTTTTTTATTAGATGTGGAATCGTTCAGCCAAACAATCAAATTCTTCAGTTTTATCAATGCTGTGCTTTCCAATACTAGATTTCGTTTCGGTAATCACTGAATAAGGAGCGGTAGAGTTAACGACAAAACTATAACATATTAAACTTAGGTAACTGAAAATAATATAGAACTGTAGGTACCTATACCTTAGGTAGTAAATGGTTATGGTGCGGCTTAAGGCTCAGTGTCGTCGGCACCACCAGCAGGGAAAGTTTATGCAGCACATTTAGCTATCAACTCTAATATAGAAACTTGCAAGGCCGTTCACATTCTGTCTAGTTTTTCGCACGCTACCTCACTTTCCCGATTTCCCTCCATTTGTAGTTAATGTGAAGACAGTTCACTATAAAGTTGTGAAACTATATTGACAAAGTTTTTATAAAGAACTTAATTAGTTTTTGTCAATTATTGTGTTAGCTCCACAAAATAAAGCGTTTGCAATTTTTCAGGATGTGAATCCCAATTTATTTGAGGTAGGTAGGTACTTGACAGAAAATGAGAATTTAGTCATCAGACTTTGTAGGGTTGCGTTGGTTAAGTTATAGCGGCCTGATGTATATTTTACTAAGTAGCATGTTATATTTCCTTAAAAGTTCTCCCTTCTTCCCCATTGTAGGAGTACCGAGTTACCTGTAAATTCTTTTTATGGAGCAATTTTTCTCTTATTATAAGTGGTTTCTGTTTCCGGTCTGACAGCTACACGAGGGTTCCTACTTATTAACGGGGAAGGAGGGTCATATCTGATTTGGCGCGCTCCCTTCGGAATTTAGAAAGGTCACTTCCAGTCACGCCAAATGACGCTCTTTTTTGTTTTTATTCACAAGTAATATTAAACACTCTCTAGTACTTCTAAATTCACTAAGCAACTGGAAGTTCCTGAAAAACTATTCTTTAGGTACTTGTAACTCTACAACGTGTTTTCTACTGTAAAAGTGTTTGTGTAACACCATTAGATGTTCAAACAGTCAAAGTTAATGGGGCAAGGCGAGACCTTGTCTTTTTGGCGCTTCCCGCTACTTCATAGCCTTGGGCATTTTCACGGGGATGTCATGGGAGTAGGATATTGACATGATATTATATAAACATTATAACTCCATGCTTCAACCACGGCTCGCCATCGTAAGAATTGTAGGCTTTCACAGTATAGGTCCCTAACCGTCCCTGCCTACATAACTTATCTACTTTCGATTAGCACGGCTAGTCGGCGGCTTACACAACAAGCAAGAGCTCTAGACTGTCGGTCATCTTAAAGATGACATCATTCTCAAGTAAATATAGCTTCATTATGTTATAGGTGTGAGTGTAACTCATTAGACAGACAAATCACGTTCCAAGTCGAACGTAGCTCAATGATTTGCCTCTCTGCCTCCCTATTGTGCCGTTTATGACCGAAGTACATTAAATTTAAGGAGCGTGTCATTGAACGATCGAAGTACCTAACTATCCTACAAGAAACATAAATATCACCATACTTAAAGCTTGGGGTCTCAAACCTAGGGCTTATCGCTAAGGTTAAGCCAAGTTTCTAAAACCTGTTTCCACGATTTTCCAACGTGTATTCTGATTTGTTTTAGTCACGCGAAGGAAGTCCATAGAAACGTACTTATATCTATGCCTATGTCTGTTGAGGGGAAAGTTGAGTTATATGAGCTAATATAAGGGCGTAAGCGTTATTTGTATTTTTTTATAAGAATGACTCATTGCTCGAGGACATCTATGCGAATGTTGATGGGGGGATGACGTCAGCCTCGGTCACTAGGACACATTGTAATTGTATGGGAACACACATTAATGAAGTAGCTAGCTGTTCCTCGCGGCACCTTTATTACTTCTGGTAAAAAGTAGCAAATGTGTTTGTCCTTTCTCTGTGCAGCTTACCTGGTTTAACTCTGTTACTCAGGTTGCAGGCAGATTGCAGGCGAGAAAGTGCGACAAACAGATATACAGACTTACTTTTGCATTTAAATATTAATGAGCATTTGTCTTTAGGTTGTAGCAGTACCAAGAAAGAGGTGCAAAGGTAGCAGTTAGTGTATTCTTACAGCCAAATATTTTGCTTAACTCATTATTCTGATGTCCTTTCTTTTTACTTAGATAAGATTAGATATCTACACTACACATGTTGTTAATTTTATCACATTGCGATTACAGTTTATATCGATAAACATGTGTATGCAGTTGCAGTTTCAAAAGGCACTATTCAGTTTTGTATGAATAGGGCGGTGCTATGAGCTCAGTGTAAACAGACCGCGCACATGCAGAGAGCTATGACCGGAATTGTATAAATATGGGTTAAAGCGAGAAGTAGGTCGGAGAGGTGCCACCATGCCGTCCAATCCAGGTCCATTGTACTTACGCCATAAATGACGCTCTATGAAGCTATTGCGGGTATCTGTACTACCGATCTACTTCAAAACTACGAAATTACTTTCAGACAAAACGGCTATTGTAATTCAAATAGGTTACTTACTTTGTTACTTTGCCAGCTACTCAACATTAGCTGGACATATTAAAATTACATATTATTTACAGAAATAGACATATTATGTCCTTGCGAATATAGTGCCCCTATTAAAATACGCATTGCGACTTTTTAACATTTCAATAAAATCAACAAAGGCGTCACAACTAATATTAGTCAAGGGCGTTGCTTTGTCGACTTACCAACTTCCAACCCCAAAACGGTATACCTTGCTTATGTAGATACCTTTATAGATTATTAAAGACAGAATAGGTAGGAAACTTGTGCCTAACTATACATAGGTAGGTAAAAGCTGTCTTAGGTGGCACTTGTTACGATCGGCAATATTAGGGAAGTGATTCATCGAGTCCTGTTCTAAATCAAATCATAATTATTGTACGGTCAGCCTTGATCTCTAACTCTGAGCTCCGTAGGTCAGATCATTTAGTCTAGATAGGAATAATGTACGAGGGCACCCACAGTGACAAATCAGCGGAGGTGTAATAGCATATTGTTCCTCTTGAGCCCCCACAAACGTGTCAAGCTATTTGATTAATGAATTTGTGTTTACATCATTTGCAGTCCGCATTGTCTTCCAGGATTAGACTAGTTGCCAAGGTCAAACTGCCAAATCAGGCATGTCATTTCCTTAATAGAACAAACGACTAGGTATTAAGCTTTTATTTGAGCGACAGACACTAAGGAAATGTAGGCGGCAAGTAGTTTATTTTAAGCACTTTACCTAATGCAAGTTTGGAATCTCAGCTGATGTTTACAGCAAGTTGCCGTCAAATCGTTTTGTGCGCAAGGTCAGTGATGTAATTGCCAGTTTTAGCACTGGAACGTGAGCCACTACGAGTCGCGTTATCCTACGATATTCCGCGATAGTAACAAATGAATATTCGGATGTTTGTATATGACATCACCCCTGTACATTCAATGTCAAAACCACAATGAAGATAATTGACCATCATAATTATTCGAAGATTGAATTAATGTTTTATTCCGTAAAATTAATTGTTGCGGTAGTGTGGTTAGGTTTGAAGGTGCTTAACAATATTTATTTAATACTATATTAATAGTCAGATCTGTACCTAAGTAGGTACCATTGAAATATATGCAGAAAGCGTAAAAAATACAATTAGCACAGCTTATCGTAATAAATAAGTACTTACCTAGGTATTAAGCTGTATGTAGGTAGCTTGGTAATTACAGCATAGCATGGTAATATTTCCAGTAAACCACAAGGCACTCATGGCAGCAAAAACATAGCACAAGTAATGGCAATATTATTCATGTTTGCATCTACTGATATTCATCACGCTCTTAATTTAATATTCTCCTTGGCAGCTACCCTCTATCGGTCACAGGGGCTTAGGGGCTGAAGTGGTTCGGTATATAGGACGAAATTCATTCTGATCCACATTTCTCCAGTTGCTTAGGTATCATCTTACTACCATACCACTGATATTCCAAGGCTCAGACAGGCAGCCATAAAAAATCCTAACAAGGCACTGGCTCGCCACCACAGACTTGACCATCTAGATTTACTATCGTTTTTTGAATAAGTATCTCAAACTGAAGAATTCTATATTCAGAATATAGGTATCCGACGAACCATTTCGATATTTTCACCAAAATGTTATGATGACGTTTTGACTCAATCTCTTTTAGTTCCTAATCGATTTGTTTGTTAATTCCAGTAATCAGAGCAAGATGTCTGAGGGCGCACAAGCAGACGCTGCCGTGGAGCAGGTGACACAGGAGGTCAAGGACGTCAAGCTGGAGAATGGAACTGCTCCGGGAGCACTCAACGGAACGGCCAACAAAAGCGAAGGAACTATCCCGCTAAAGGTAAACAATATCAAGAAATAAACCTCGTTTAACGCTCAACATTCTTAACTGAAAAAGGGCGAACCAAATAGGTACTACCTAATAGCTAAAGTAGGAAGGTACCTGATGATGCGGGATGTTGGCAAAATAAGGAACACTAGTTACCAACACGAAGCCTTATTTGTGTACTTAATTATAAAATATCTATTTCTCAACATTAGCCTACTTCGTTCGAGTACCTACCTATTAACATTCCTTGTTCTAATCGATGTCACGTTTCCCAGGATGCGTTCAAAGCGTTTTCTAAATTCGGAGACCCAAAGTCAGATGGCAAAACGATAACGCTATCACAGAGCGATAAATGGATGAAACAGGCGAAGGTTATCGATGGAAAGAAGATCACTACAACCGACACAGCCATTCACTTCAAGAAGCTGAAGACCCTCAAACTTGGCATTGATGACTACCAGAAATTCCTCGAGGATCTCGCTAAAAGTAAAAAGATCGAAGTGGAAGAAATAAAGAAGAAGCTTACGAGCTGTGGACAGCCCGGCGTCTCATCACACGTGAGTTTTAGTCATCAAACTGATGCATTGTCTTCTTCATAATTACCTTGAGTTTTATTAACAAATAGTCACGTTGTAGGTAATACGGTAGGTAGGTACCTACACACTTACTATTGTAGATATCTAATGTACAAAGTAAATTATTTTCCTTTACGTCACCAATTCAATTTAGTCCTACTTAAATATTATTTATTAATTACCATTCTATGATAGGCAGCTCGTATGACAATGATGAATAATTTTTGTGCCTCATACAAGTGTGGCATATTTATTGGAGATTATACATTGGCTGTATGCTGCTAACTGCCGTAGGGATTTTAGTATCTCTGTTAGAAGAAAACTGAAAACCTGTAACCAACCTATTTAAGTAGAGCCTCATTAAAATCTTGAATACCCAATTGCAGGTAACAAAGTCACCAGCGGCTGCAGCGGCCGTGGACCGTCTGACGGACACCAGCAAATACACGGGCTCCCATCGGCAGCGGTTCGATGAGACAGGCAAAGGCAAGGGCATCGCTGGCAGAAAGGACCTCGTCGACGCCTCGGGCTACGTTTCCGGCTACCAGCACAAGGACTCTTACAACAAGACCCATTAACTATCAATATATTCACACGGCTTACATTTTAAACATTATATTTACCCCAGGATCCGCCTTCCGGACCACAATTATTATGTAACGACAATATAAGCGATTTCCTTACAAAAGGGATGGTGCATAATAGCACCGTCTTTTTCTCTCTGTGGAATCGGAATATTTCAATATACTAGGATCCTTTAGGATAGCCAGGTACAACTCTATATCAGGGGATTGTCCAAAGACCACTCCGAAGCTTCTCTACCATTATCAATTTTTGCAATAATTACGATACTGATTATGATAACTACTGTATTTATGCATTTAACATTCTGATGCTTTGTGTGTTGTGCGAAAGACATTCCTTCCTTAGAAAGTAAATTAATATAGTAAGTTGGAACGTTTTCCCCGATAAGTATCACTGGCAAGTTTATACCCGACTGCTAAATAGAAGGGTAAAGTTTTATCTAATCTGTACGTCTAGTCGTGTGTAGAGTTAGATTCTTTACAAACTATTTAAAATTCAATGTATTTTAACAATGAAATGGTCATAAAATGATGGTATTTTTTGTAATGTATCTCTTGTATTTTATCTGTACATTAGTACTAAAACTGTGTAATGAATAGTACAACACATCTTAATACTATTAAAATGTACAAACTACGTAGCAGCCTACGTAATGTACCTATTTTAAGAATTTTAAATTCATTTTACCTATTACATCTTTTTAAAAATATAAATGTGTCATATAAACTAAGTGCACGGTTATTTATAAGTTTTTAGATTTTATAGGTTCTCATTAAAACTGGTAAATACACCGACATTAATTTTACCTATGTAATGTATTTACCTTAAATTTATTTTGTTATTATTATTAATAAAATACTACATAATTATATCTGGTTCCTTTAATTTATTTACGTTAGTTGAGGTATAAATTGAAAATCAAGTGAGATGTCGATTGGTACAATTTATTTGACTTATAACTACAAATACATGTGTAAAGCACTAACATTTCATGAAATAATTAATAATGAATTATACATGGTATTATTATATGGTGGTACTATTAATTTTCTTTACTGAAAGCAAATAAAAATCTAAGACTTAACTCACGTATTGTTCGATTATTATAAGTAAACTATACAATATAATTATAATAACACAAACATTGACTGCTAGCCCTTACTACCTTCCGATATAATAATATATTGTTTAAATAAAAAAAACTAGACAAAGAATATAATGCAAAAGATTAAATAATAGGTACAGATTGTTGTGCACATCATAATACAGCCGATTCCCCGACTCTCTTGTCACTCGTGTTCAATACTTATTCACATTTAGAACTACGACAGCGAAAGTAACAAAGTTATTGCATTATAGTTAGCACACATAGGGACACAGACCAGACACATGTATAGGCGTAAATATGGGGGTTTTCTGAGTAGAAAATGCGTTTAAATATATGTATGGAAACCTTGTGTAAAAGGATCTCCATCTAAATTTCTTTGAGTATTCTCTGACGCCGTTCATTGCATGTTTAAGTTGGTCTCGTTGGTGGTTTACTACACAAATTCATTCATAAATTTACCTTTATTTTTGTGATGACGATAATGCAACTTAATCGATAGACACAGTAAAGTCGGGTTAGCACAAATCTTTCGTTTATATCTCTCATTTTTATTTAAAAACACACGCCATGTACAAGACGAGGAATGCTGTAGCAAATGTAAGGCTTTACCGTCATCGTCACTCATACATACTTTATAAAATTCAGCACCAAATTATTTGTATCTACTTATTGAATTATGTGGATTATATTTATAACTACTTAATAATTTATATGTGTGAATTTATTGACAAGTTATTGTTATATTGTTAGGAGTTATATTGTTAGTACCGACCTCACTTCAATTTGACTCGTACGCTCATGCTACGTAGTAATAGTGACATGAAGTCGGCAATAAATGAGTGACGATGAATTTTAATCGATAGCTATTCTGAATTAATATAACATCATTGAAGTCAGTCTACAATTCTAAAGGTTAGCCAATATATTTGCATTAATTTTATATGACATACTTTTTAAACGTTTCGGTACTTGATAGGCTAATATGGCCTTGGGAAGTCATTTAAATCTTTTTTAACTTAACTCGTTTCAATGAATATAGAAGTATAAAAAACGAGTTTGTATACCACATGACTTCACACACGCTATGATTAAGGTTATGTTTAAATTATTATGTTCAAAGTTAATTTTACTTCTTGTGACCAATTAAGACTCCCATTAATAATGACATCATATTTAAATTCATTACGTCAATTGTTTTAGAAAATATAATATTTACAATTTGCTACATGTAGGTACATATTTATAGACATAATTGTGAGATGAAAAACATAATAACTCCAATCAGTAAAATTTTTGCAAATGTATAACCTAGAGTTTAGGCAAATATTATTTTCACCCTGTTAACATAATACCCTCCACTAAATTTTGAACATTAAATAAAAATATATTAATCTCATAGCAGTATGCTGTGTATAAATGATTGCCATACAATGCTGAGACAATGAGTAATTAGTTAATTGTTGTGTTCACATGCAAGTTCCGGATCAATTAACTTCTGATAAGGATTTGAGATTCCTTCTTAATTATTGTAGCATGCATATTCATAACAATAAACTATACAAGAGATAACTGATAAAGCTGAACTAGAATCCCAGATACCATCTGTCCTCTCGATTAGTCATTTATTTATCTGACAAGATTGATTAAACATATACAATAAATCGTCCACTGCATTAACCATAGGGCAAAACTTACCGACACTTTATTCGATTTAATTATACAATTGTCTTCCCAAGGTTATTTTAGGTACATTTTACGCAATATCGACGCAAACTAATCATCAATTAGAACATACTGAGCTCTATATTGAGATGGTTTAAATATACTTGGCATACCAAGCTCTTATAACAATGCTATATGGAATTGAGAATTTTCTATATAATAATATATTTTCTAGTCATACAAATTTTATCACAAAGTCGTTTGACTCGAAGACTATTACATGGGGCCCTCAATCGTGCTCACTTTCATAGCGAAGTAGTAGACAGCTCGACTGCCCAGGATGAAGGCGAGGAGGAAGCCTCCGACGTAGGCGACGTAGATGCCGCCGCCGTGAGTCTTGGCGGCCGACAGCGTGCCCAGCGTGACGCCCAGCGCGATGGCCAGGAACACCAGCGCCAGCACCGCGAACGTGGCGCCGCGCAGCCGCGCCATGCGCGCGCCCACCGACGACACCTTGCGGCAGTGCGGGCAGCGCACCGGCGCGTTCTTCAGCAGCTGGTACTGAAACATGCACACAAATACTTCACTACTCTATCAATGTTATCTAAGGTCACTGACCTCAGCAATTGTGTACATCTCTATAAAGGAGATAAAAACAAATATTATACTAAATACGTAGTACTTTCAGTGATAAATAGATACATATTGCCATTATCTAACAAGGAACAGCACACATATTCATACAAATTAAAACACACATAAATTGAAAACAAGAAACTGTTACATACACAAAATAATGTAGAATGCTGTTTCATATTGTATACCAAGACAGGCTGTTGGTTTTATATTTCTAAACCAATTGTATGATGCCATAGAAATGCTAAGGATATAAAGTAGCTCATGCGTTGTTAAAATAAATAGTCAAAAAGTAGATTAATTAGTGCAACTTCAATACACATTTATGTGATGCACAATTGCACATTATAATTTAGGTTTTAGGTTGAAAGAGAAACATCTCAAAAATACATATCCTGCACAGCCTCTTAACTGTCTGAAAGAAAATTATGTATGTTAGTAGGTTATTAAGGATTTAACTTTTATTAACTAAACAGTAAATAAGTTAAAATGAAGTCCTTACATGCAGCACTGAGGGAATGATAGAGACAAAGAACATCAAACCATAATATTTACCTTTCAACAATGATAAAATTCAATACAAACAACTGTTTTGAATATGCTTATCAAACATAATATAAACAACAAACTACTAACCTGTAGGCAGTTGTAAAAATGACTCTAAGTTTATTTACAAAAACAATAAAATATTAATGTGAATTTAATTTTACTATAGATAAAATAAATAAACAGAAACCAAATAGTCATACTCATAAGTCATCAGTTTTAACAGAATAATATTCCATTCAAATTCCTAAACTATTATCAGATACACAGATTTCAGAAAATTTAGATATTAGAAAAATTTTACATGCAAGGTCTGTATTGAGATTACCATTAATGCATTTATTAATCAGTTAATATGACTATTATCAATAATAGTGCCTTCTCCTTCCTTAGTTCATAAAATTAACTTTGATGATGTCACCTCTTTCATTAGCTGTATTTGTCTGTTGTGTTACTGTTTATCTCACATAAAAGAGCCTTTCATTAATCAGTCTCTGATATTGGTGAAAGTATTGATTTGACTTTATAACTACATGTTATTTACCAAAGTAGAATGAACATTGTCACTTAAATATTAAACAAGGTTTTATTCATAAAGGTGAAGTTTACATACCAGAAATGTGTCCTGACAGTGAGCACAGATGACCCTGCACATGCCAGGCAAGGTTGGCACAGGTGGAGTGACTGGCGAGGGTGCCAAGTTGATGATCCTCTTACAGTCTGCTCGGGGGCAGGCAATGCGCTGTGATGATGACTTGCAAATCAGCAGGCAGTTGCA
The DNA here is from genome assembly GCA_033682625.1 of Helicoverpa zea x Helicoverpa armigera. Taxonomy (NCBI): domain Eukaryota; kingdom Metazoa; phylum Arthropoda; class Insecta; order Lepidoptera; family Noctuidae; genus Helicoverpa; species Helicoverpa zea x Helicoverpa armigera. The sequence goes on from JAWIIS010000009.1 coordinate 6,671,072, forward strand.
AGGGCAACGCACATATTTCTTGCCAGGAGGAGCATTCCTAATTGGCTGAAATTAAAAAATGAGGCCAAGTCAGTGAACTTTCAATAACAAGAACAAGCAATAAACTTTGATAAACAAAGAAAACAATTAAGATATTATCATTTATTTTATCAGTTTCATTAGTCATCAATAACCCAAATATATTAAGTAGACATAGGGTTTCTAGCACAAATGAAGTTGGGTTTGATGTTCTTACCGTTGCTTCATTGCATTCTGAACATTTGACCACATGCTGCTCCCTCTTGCCTGATATGTCGATCATAGCCTGGCACACGCGACATGTTACCATCGGCATTCCCGCTTGCTGGTAAGGCGGAGGCAGCTCGTCAGGTCCGATAGGAGATATTGTGCTGACATTTACCTCCTCTGTCACACAAAAATATTACATTGGCGTGTTAGATATCTACTTAGAAATACGTAACCAATCATGTAATAACTGGAAAATCGGTTGCACAACACCAGCATTTTGATAGACTGCGTAGCGGCTGCTACGAACCATTTTAACTCCATTGTTTAGCAACAAAAATCACAAAAGTATTGGTTGAATCATCAGCTGTCAAAACAATAAAACCAATTTTAAACTCACCATCCCTTAGCAAGGATTTAGTTTCACTCTGATCGTCCCCCATTTTATAAAAAATAAGCTTTGGAAAGTGTAATATGCAAATACCCAATAATTAAATCACGATTTAGACGAAAATATGTACTCGGTACTGCAATCCTCGAAACTTGATTTTTTACTTTTTTTTTTATAAAGAGGTCTTTGTTAGTTTTGGATACCCGCATTTGCAGCACTAGTCCAATGTTTTTTTTTTATTTCATAGAATACAATGTGTACCTAAATAAATATATACTGTGCTTAAAATAATTAACTATGACAATGTTTGCTGTTATTTACTTAATTACTGTGAAAATGAAATCTCAATGGTTTGCGTCACAACAATAGTAAATATTTTGGTTCATATTTTTGATCTATGCCTGACATACAAAACAGAGCAATTAATATTGAATTACTGTTTCTGGTAGCATACATCGTTATATCATAGATGGTTATTGATTAACATTATTTTAATAAATATAAACAATGTCTAGAGATACGGATACGGGGATACGGGGCTTGCAGGCTACACAGCATATTTTTATTGGCAAGTATTTTTTTGACCTTGTCATTGACTGTCATCTGTCAATTCTGTCATATCAATGTGTTATTTTCACAGAGGTTATGTTGTACTTATAATACATGTGATTTAAAATAGCTTATATCTACTATTTGAGTACAATAAACTCGTGATGGCAAGTAAAGTACATAGAGTTCGCTATTACAATGCAAAACCACAACCTATAAATTGTGTATCATTCAATAAAACAAGTAAACACATTGCTGTGGCTAGGTAACTACTTGTAAACAAAATTAAACAATGTTTACCATGCGAAATATTGAATTAATATATTAATTAATATTGTTATTTTAGAGGAGATGCTTCTATCGAGATATGGGACTTGAGTTACGCGCCGTATCTCATCAAGTTCATTCCTGGTGTGGAGAATGGTTCTGTAGAAGCACTTGGCTGGGTGAATGACAGATTGTTGTCGACTGGTCTCGGGGGAGCATTGATTGAGTGGGACCTAGATAAGCTATGCCTGAAGACTACGGTGCTACTGACTGGCTATGCAGCTTGGTGTCTGGATGTGAATCCAGATAATACATTGGTAGCCGTAGGAACTGAGCAAGGGTATGTGAACCTGTACAGTGTAGAGAATGACGAGATTACTTACAACAAGTTATTTGATAAACAAGAAGGCAGGATCTTATGCTGCAAATTCAACAACACAGGAAATGTGCTTGTCACAGGTAAGAATACAATGTCAATGGTCTCACTTAAATTGAATCTTTCCTAACTCAAGGATCATTGGTATCTAATCAGTTTGGTATATCCCCTTGAATGTGCCACAAAAGTATAATATATTACTTTTTTTACCATACAAAATACCTCATATCATATCACCTAACTATAAATAATGCACACTTAGCTTGATTCTTTTGCCATATTTCAGGATCAATAAATACAATAAGGGTGTGGAATGTGGCAACAGGTCATGCCATAAGCCGCATGTCAGTGACTCGCAGAGGCAGAGAGGTTATAGTGTGGTGTCTGGGCATACTCTCAGACAATACCATTGTGTCTGGTGACAGTCTGGGTAGACTGATCTTTTGGGATGGTACTCTTGGAGATCAGGTAAAACCTTCACCTTTTAAAACTCATTTGGACTGTATGGTGCGTTACTTGTAAAAAATGGCTTCTATAAAACATCATGAAATGGTTTTTCAACTATTTATGTGGTATGAACTGCAATGAAATAAAGCTGGTAATAGGATTGAGAATTTGATGAAGATTTAAAGTTTATACATGAAATCAAATTATTTTCTTAGCATTATATACAGTAACCATCATCACCTGTCTACAATAGATCACATATAATTTCAGATTGAATCCTACTCAACACACAAAGCAGACATATTGTCAATAGCTGTGTCTGATGATGAGAAGAGTCTGTTCTGCAGTGGAGTGGACCCTGTCATCATGAACTTTATTAAAGTTAACAAGAACTCTGGGAAACAGTCAGAGGCTCAGTGGGTCAAGAATGTGCAGAGGAATATTCATGAACATGATGTCAGGTAAACTTGAAATGCAGAATTATTATTCTTTCTTGAATTAGTCAAGAAGTCTCCTTGCTTTTAATTTTGTTTTCCAAATGCATGCATTTTTATTGCAATCAAAATATATTATACACAGCTGTTTTTCAGAAATGTGGTCACATCATGTCTAACTTAAAAATTCAATTTCAGAGGACTTGTCATTCATGGTGAGAAATTAATCTCAATTGGTGTTGATGGCTACCTCACATTCTCAAGCTATCCTCCAAAGTGGGTAATGAGGTTGCCACCTATGATACCAGCTCCAAGGTCTTCAATTTGCAGTCGAAAGAAACTGCTCCTCTTAAGGTAATTAAAACTTTCAGACCTGTAGAATAAGTTTAATTTCATTTGTACTCTGAAAAATTTATGATACATATGTACTTTCTAAATTTTCCAGGTACAGCAATCATCTGGAAGTATGGAAACTTGGTTCTTATGCAACCAACAGCAGTGGTAATGTGTTGGTCACAAACATTAACACTCAACTAGACAGTCAAACAGAAAACAATGACCTGGAACAAGACTCGACAATTGACATAATCAACAAAGCAAAAGCGGAAAATACACAGAAACAGAGTTTGAGACTAACAGACAAGCCTGTGAAACTTCTCTCTGTACAAACTAAAGGAAAGAAGCAGATACGCTGTTGTCAGCTGTCACCTACTGGGGAGCTAATTGTTTATTCTACAGCCACTGATATCAGGCTGTTTAAATTGGAAACTGTGAGTAATCTAGAGTCATCATCAATAAATCATTGACTATCCTTCTGCCCTTAAATCAATTTTATTTGGGATTGAAGCAGCAATTTTTCAATGAGTAAACAGACTCTTCTAACGTTAATAGTTGCATTTATGATGAGTATTAATGTCCTGTCATAAAATATACAGAGTGCATCAAAAAAACCCGAATACATAACTTCTGTTATTTGCCTTTGAAAGCTCAAACAATTATACCATATTTACAGGATGACGAGCAGTCAAACGTATCTTTATCTAAAGTTCTGATCAACGGTCTGCCGGCCGGTGGATGCGAACGCGTGGCTTTCACTGAAGACTCCAACATGTTGCTCGTGCACTCTGCTGGCGTCCTACATGTCTTGCAAGTTGATACGGAGGCTGGAGCTACGCCCGTGCAGACTATTACTTTAGATAAATGTGAGTTGTCTTTCATAAAAACATGCATTGTTTCTTTGAAGCTCAAGATCTTCTTCACAAGATGGAATAAAAAAAAAATTGCAACCTTACTTATAAAAATCTCTAATCATCTTATAAACATCATCTTAACTAATTACTATTTAAAGCCTTAAGTAGTGAACGTTTATAAGTACACTCTTTTGCAAAAAAAACGGGCACCTATGCGAAATCTTAGTTTTAAGGACTTTACGTGTATTTCAAAGGGTTTTAATGATTGTAGTATGTTCCTAGCATCAAAAGAGTTAGCCGAGCATGCGTGAAAGTGTATTCTAAATTTGAATTTTGTACAATTGCTAAGCAAATTGGTTAACCCTTGTTTTGGACTAATTGCTGGCAGAAAGTTCGTCGGTGTTTTGAAAAGTTTTTGAAGTGATTTTCAGGAAAATGATAATGCAGTTTTAATTAATGATTAATGTACTTTTTTGTTAGATCAAAACATTTTTGAAAAACTATGCGTATTTGATAAAATTTTCACCTGCTTTAAATGGGCTATACTGATGATTGATGGCAATGTTAAGAGTTTCAGTATTTTAGTGTAAAGCGTTTCTATTGTTTAGATATTGTACCCACGTGTTTTAAAATATCGCTTTTTCATAAATAAACACTACTTAGAAGAGTATCAGTACCTTTGGCTGCGATTAAACAAAATTAAAGTAAGCAGTGCCCACCACAACTCGTCTCCTCTAGGACTTTGACATTTTTAAAAGTCTTGAAATTCTACAAAATACGGAAAATAGCGCATAGACTGTGAGCACGAGGTCTTAAGGTCTCGTAATTACTGATTTTTAAACAACCTCGTCTCTTGGGAAACTCCGTAGACCTCTGAAGATCTATGAGTCTGAGCGTTCAAATAGCGTGTTTTCATCCCACGGATATTTTATTAAATAAACTTGCCTGCACCAAGATTTTCTGGCATCTGCAGGACTTTCCTGCTTAAATCTTAACAATAATTGGCTAGCTGCTCATTTCTTAAGAAACATACGTTTGGCCAATAATTTTGAATTCTTGACTCCCTTTCAGCTAAATCGTAGTTTAGTAACCCGATACCTATGGAGTTATCGAGAGCTTCAACGAGGCAGTAATTTGACTTTTTAGATAGCTTTACCCCTCCTCATCATTTTTCATGTGGTTAATTTTAACATTTATCACAAAATTTGGTATTTTTTAAATGTCAAAGTCCGATAGGAGACGGGTTGTGATCGGCACTGCTTACTTTCATTTTGTTTTATCGCAGTCAAAGGTACTGATACTCTTCTAAATAGTGTTTATTTATGAAAAAGCGATATTTTAAAACACGTGGGTACAATATCTAAACAATAGAAACGCTTTACACTAAAATACTGAAACTCTTAACATTGCCATCAATCATCAGTATAGCCCATTTAGAGCAGGTGAAAATTGTATCAAATACGCATAGTTTTTCAAAAATGTTTTGATCTAACAAAAAAGTACATTAATCATTAATTAAAACTGCATTATCATTTTCCTGAAAATCACTTCAAAAACTTTTCAAAACACCGACGAACTTTCTGCCAGCAATTAGTCCAAAACAAGGGTTAACCAATTTGCTTAGCAATTGTACAAAATTCAAATTTAGAATACACTCTCACGCATGCTCGGCTAACTCTTTTGATGCTAGAAACATACTACAATCATTAAAACCCTTTGAAATACACGTAAAGTCCTTAAAACTAAGATTTCGCATAGGTGCCCGTTTTTTTTTGCAAAAGAGTTTATATACGTTTGTAAGAATTTTCTTAAACAGCTCTTAAGTATTACTTATTATTAAATTCAGGTTTATAAGTAAGGCTGGTAATGTTTAAAATTAAAATAATCATGTCTATTTACGTTTTCGTTGCAGATCTGAAAGCAAAGACACTATTACATCTCTTCATTTCAAAAAGAAGTCCAAATGGCGTTGTATATTTAGTTGTAGCGGACACTCAGGGTTCCATAGCCGTTTGGACGCAAAACGCTAAGAAGTTTGAATTCTACGTCAGTTTACCGAAATATCAATGTGTGCCATCAGCTTTGACTGTGGATAGTCAACAAGAAAACCTCATCGTCACGTATGTTGATCAGAAGGTATGTTATGCAATTTTTATGATCATTCATCATATTAAAAAAAAAGATTATGAACCTAGATAGTAATCTACAGAACGAAATTAAAGATTTTGATTTTGACAAAGTTCTAGACACTAGTGAAACCACTGGAAAATAATTTACATATCCTCATATACAGTAAAAGCCATTTATGACAACATCGTTTAGAACAACATACTGGTTAAATTGACGAATATCCACGATCCTGGCAGAATGCTATAGGCCTGTCACTGGTTATTACAACTATCTGTTTTGACGACTGGATATGAGCAGTCCCTTCGATGTCGTTAAAATAGATTTTGACTGAATATTATAACCATATATCCTCTGTTTTTGAGGTCGATTAAAAAATATTATATCAAATACTCAAATACATAATCAAAAATTTTATTTCCCAGATAGTGGAATACGAGTTACAAGAGAAGCGGTTCTCAAGCTGGCCGGGCGCCGCGCTGCCGCCCGCGTGGTTGTCGCGCAAGTCGGCCGTGTCGTGCGTCGCCGCGCATCCCTCGCGCGACGCCGTCGTCTTCCAGGACGAAACCTCACTGTGGATCATGGACAAAACTGCACAGGTCTGTTTATAACACTCCCTGTTTTATTTATATTAGTTTTCTTATTTATTGACTAAAAGGGTTACCAACCATGCATGTTCCATGCCAAGTTAGAGAGGATATAGCTCGAACTTTAACCACTGTAAAAACGTAGGTAGTACAAGTACCTACGTTCCGTGCAAATAAATGTTTCTTTCTTTCTATCAACAGATTCTGTGTACAAGCTTATGAATACAATATTATTATAACTTGGACGTACACAGTGGCCAGTTACTGCATAACCAGCATTCGTATAAATAAATGATAGGGACTACAACTTAGGGACTTTCGCGATATGATGATATCCATTGCTTATCCACTGATATTTGTCATGAATGATTTTTAAACTGACCATCACTTGTAGCTAAAGTTTTACTAAGCGTTATCGCAAGTTCGTCACAAGTTAATTATTTATTGTGATCAAAGTATTGAACCTACTTTTGTATTTTCAGGAGGCTTCAGAACCAGTTGCTAAGAGGAAATCGAAACCCGGCAGTAAGAACGTCGCTCTAAGAATCGTACCCATTAAGGTGAGCAAAATTGTATAAATCAACGTTCATTGTGGTGTTATTATTTTGGCTACCTCAGTCTTTACTTTTAGTCACATAGCATGAAAGCTTGAATCATCACTCTCAATTAATGTTCCCACCTTATCCATTAACATAATACCTTACCATTAACTATTTCTTGAAAGTTATAGAATAATGATAATGTAGGCTAATGGATTCCATGAAATAAGTCAATGAACGCAAAAGTATATTACATCACGCTATAATAGCATTGCATTGATATGCACATTATAGAGTATTACGACATTTTCATACTGTAAACAAAGCCAAGTTATTATTATGGAAATACTGATCCCATGTTCTGTAAACGTGAAATGTATCTATAGGTAAAGCCATAAGCATATTGAAATACGTTCATGACAATATTTGTGGGATCTTGACCTACCTGATGACCCTTCCCGTCCGTGAAGGGTGGGCTTTTTGGGGGCTGTCTTTTGTAAATTCCTGACGTTCAAAAAGTGCTGTCTTGCAGCCAAGGTTGGGTCAGTGGGTCGTATTATTGAAAACATTATTTTTGATTTGATTTGATTTGCCCCGCTGTGTGCAGCGTGAGAATCTCACTGACCAAAACCCACCATGTTCCTTCTGTGTAACTCCGTGGTAACTCTTTCGAACAATCACGAAGCCCCGGCAGGCTTTCACCCTAATAAACCCCACTTTGGACCCACCTGAACTAATTATTTCCATTTTGATATAAGATCATAATGTGTCAAATGTTACGCAACTTACATTTACTAAAAAGTGTTTTCTAAAGTACTGCTATTTAAAGTAAGACTACTTGTTCTAGTATTTGGCTGACTTCCACTGGCTGGACAAAGATGAGGCTGTGACGCTGGAAGTGTTACCAGAGAACATAGTGTCACAGTTGCCGCCGATCGCCGCCACTAAACGACATGGACACATATGATGTGAAATAAATGACATTTATCATATTTAATCTGTTTCTGTTTATTTGTTAATCGCTTATAACTAAATTATGATCTGCGTACATTAGTTTATAAGTAGAAAAGAAGTAATATTTTATCGATATCTGTCATGAATAATATTCGATTGTAATCAAAGGGTATGGTGAATGGGCAGAGTTCTTGAAAAAGTTTACATAAGAATATAGGTTAAGAAGATTATGAACTATAGGTATCGTAATTATCGTATACAAAGTTGTGTCTTAAAGGTTTAAATGTGCACTAAATTTGGGGTCGAAAATTTTAGACAAAATTGTTTGTGGGAAGTTAGAAGTTATTCATTATAAAAAAGCTTGTAAAAAGTTACGGTCATTATAAAAACTTTTTCACAAAAAATATCTAAGTGTTCGTGATTAAGATAAGGAAGTTATTCAGTCTCATTCATGATTCGCTCCAAGTTGTCCCACCCGAGCGGCGACACCGTCAGCTGTTGCGGGCGCGCCCACATCTCGTCTGTCATCTCACACCGGGATGGCGGCAACTTGTACGATATCGGGTCACCATCGACGCTCCTGAGAGATAACACTTCGATAAATAAATAATCTAATGCTGTATAACGAGAGAGAGACTTTTATGGAAAATCGTCAAAAGTTTGTGAAGGAATCTTCTATTTTATACTTCACGAAGATACGAATAAAACACTACAACAGTGACAAATAACAAGACGCATTAGTCTGTTTCGAATTATCTACGAGTTCCATGGTTAAGCCATAAAGCCGTTAAAATAAACCTCTATGTGTATGGGTACGCACCCTAAGAATACAACAGTCTGCTTGTAAGGATCGTAAATTTGTCCGGGTCTTAATGGTGGGCGGAGCGGATAATCTCGGTCGGTTTTCACCAGACGACCGAATCGCTCCAGAGGACACTGCGCGCGACGCCCGATCATAGCTGGAAAAAGTTTTCAAACTATTGCATGAACTGCTTTAGAAAAATATTTCAATTTGAACACTTCTTTTTAAAATAATTTCCAGACTTTCTATTTCGTGGTCTTTTTAACTTTTTGCGTTGGCGTAACAATGTTTCGGTCACCTCTGGTGGCACTCAAGGACTTGTAAACTTTTAGCTAAGTTATATTTTATGATGTCTGCGCGATGTTATCGTAATGTTGTTCGATGAAAAAGCAAAACTATGTTTTCTGAAGATAATATGTAATTACCTGCCGAGGTGGGCGGCAAAGGAGACGGCGATGGGTCTACTGTCACTGGGTACTGCTGGGGCTCGAGTTGGCTGCTGTGCGACTGCAGAGCAGCACGATATTCTTCCACAGTCATGCCTGACAGAATGTAAACAAAAACCTTTATAAAGTTTTTAGTGTGAACAATCTTTTTACCTATCAGCAGTTTAATTTAGTTCAGGTATATCCCAGGGAATGAACGGAGGAGAAAGTTGTTAAGTCCTGTGATTTAGCTACCCTACTTACCGACTTTTTCAGCTTCTTCTTCCTGTATTTCTCTAATTTTGCTATAAAAATACCACCTCTGTGGCCACAGCTTAGCAGCGGATTTCGATTTGCGCATAACTGAATTCCTGAAACATTGAAAATTAAATGTTATTACGTGCTTACCTAAAAGTTAACGTTGAGAATTTTCGATATTTCATCTTCTCAACTTTTAAAAGAACTTGTGTTAGAAGCTTAATTAGTGTTTAATTAATTATGATTCTTTCAAAATTAAGTTAAAAAAAAACAACTGAAACTTCTTTGATTCATATAAAGTTGGAGTACATCTCAATAGTTACTGAAATTAGGTACCTATACGTAGGCGTCCCTTTCGAAGTCCCTAGGGATTTCAGAAATTATACAGTAAGCCTATTCATTTTAAGTACGTACCTAAGACAGATTACCGACTAACACAAAGAAAACTTTTTAGATAAAACTTACAATATTCCCTGAGCCTTAACAGGATCAGTAGAAGGCTCGCGGCGACCACCTATGTTGGCCGGAGCGGGTGCTGGGGCTTCCATATTTAATTAAACTCTTTATAATTCTACGTTTTGGGACGTTTTGTCAACTGTATTCTTGCAAGAGTTCGAAACTACTAGATAAAGCTCCGACCCTTCGAGTTCCTTATGCAGAATGTTGCTCTGGTGATGAATGGAATCGATCAAGCAATAAAAAGGAATTATTAATAACAATTTTATAATCAAAAGTCACGGTGAAGGAAGTTTATTCAATCCTTTGATGTCATGCAATCGGAGACGTAAGTTAGGTAACTGTTTTAGAAGCTCTGACGTTTGTGATATTGTTAGCCGGCAGTTGGTAACTTCTTGCCTAACAACTCGTACATAGTAGGTACCTCTACAACGCTATGCAGCCATAGTGTTCGTGCCTACAAGCAGGAAAGGGGGAGCACCGCATTCAATTTTAGTTGAAATGTTTTATAACAATACTTCGGTGACATTGTTTCAAAATAATAATGATAAAAGGATAAAAATATGATAGTGTTCACAATGTTTTCACTAGCTTTTTAAAGCTCCCATAAAGTTTTAAATGTGAATATACTCATTATCTCTAATCCAATAATCCAGGTTTCCTTATGATGTTTTCCGATAACTTACAGCTCTACCAAAACTTTTAAAGTAGTTCCAGCAGGAATTTAGGTACTTATAAAAGTTCCTAACTACCTACTCGTCTCCATATTACGTAGGGACACGAAATTCAAAATGTCTTATATAAATGCTGAACCTACATTTCATAGTTATTAAACTGTAAGTAATGGAACGTCTCCAGCGCTTTATTTTAGAGCGAGCGACGTCAATTACAAAATTCAAAGTTTTGCTACCGACGTGTTCTGTGTAGTGTCAAGCGAGACGATGTTAGGCGGGACGTCTAGACCAGACAGCCTATAAACTTTCTCAAGCATATTACTTTTATTTACCTACGGCATTTACGCGAATGGAAAAGCCTGCTCTGAAAGGTCAAAAGATGTGACCTACGGTGCCCTAAACTAACGCTTAGTAACCTGATTGTTATGCTTGGTCGACTTTAATTTAAACGTCCTGGCCCAAATTAATTTTATCTAATAAAATTAAGGACCTGTTACGTGTGTTGTATTAAGCATGTGTTTGAGTTAATAAGTTTATAATAAGGATATTTGACCTCCGAAGATAACTATTATTTTTGTTTGATAATGCTCCTGTGTTTACAAACAAAGCTGGATTGATTGAAAGTATGATCTTGCCCCGATTTGGGAAAAAACCTGAAAACTTATTTGTCAAAGTGAAACGTTATATTTTACGGTGTGTTCCAATTTTCCATGATCATGAGAAGTATTTCAGTGTTTATCAATAGGTGTTACGAACTTAATCATCATGTGATATAGGTTTTTATTTACAGTTTGTGTGCGTACAATATTGGTACTTAGGTGGCAGACTAAACCTAATTTTATATTAATGTTATGGATTCGCAATTTACTTTGTTAAACATTTAGTTCAGTGTGTTTGTGGACTCAAAAGGTCCGTGTAACGGCGTGCAAGTGTGCGTATACCTAGAATATCGTGATAGCCTAGACAGACAGACAAAGGGCGACGGAAGGGCAGACAGTTTGCAATGCGAACGACTTACTTTATTCTCAACGCTTTCCTTTTAAAATAAAGTAAACAATATTGTAAAATACACCGCAAGATACGCCTCTTATAATCATTTAACTTTTTCAACTGTATAAATAAATAGAGTCGCTCGCTGTGAAAAACTAAGTTGGACCTAGAACAAACTTAAGTTGGTACCAAACTTAACTTAATAACACATAAAAAATCCACACAGTGAAAATTAATATAGGTGGGCTTAGTTTTGGTTTAAGTTACCTACATAAATTATCACTGAAAAGTTTAGATAAGTTAAAGATGAAAAGCCTTTGGTATAAGTACAAAATGTAGAGAGTTATATATTGAGAGCTATGTTATGTCAGTTATGTTGTAAATGTCGTAGACTTGTTGCGTAGTAGGCACTTCAAAAGTCTAGACGCCTAGCACAATGATAATGTTATCGTCGGCTCTCAACGATTTTACGTTATTATCACGCACAAATATGTAATTACTTCTTAACGTTTAATTAGTCTATTGAACACCTGCATCTCAGAGTGTTATTGTTTATTTCTAGTCTAATTTAACTGTCGCGTATGTTGTAAGCGAAGACAGGTAGTGTCATACATTTGTTTGTCAAAAACTCTTCCGAATACATAAGTATCAATATTGAAATACCTATGTGCAATGCTGTAGGTGCCGAAGTCTTTTGAACAAACCCCCTAGAGAATTATATCTATAGATAAGATAATGACAATGACTACCTATTGGTTTTATTTTTATGTAGGTTTCAGTGACCGCTTCAGAATGCTGCTGATTCAGACTGGTTTTCAATACAGGTATGACAATGATGAGAAGGTATGTAGGAGCCATTTATTTACATCAGAAAGGCTCGAATGTTATGTAGTTCATACAAACTCCTTATTAACGAAGTGCTAGACTGAGTCATTGGCCTACGAACTGATAAGATCAGCCAAGTCATGGATGTTATTCAAACAATGCATTGTTAGGTTGTGATGGAAGAATGCTTTTAATAATATTTCTCGGGTATCGCGTCTGACGATGCGTTTACAAACTTACTATATGACGCATAACCTGACCTGGAACTGTCTGTAGGTCGTACAAATATTATCTACCTACCTAGTGCACACAAGGATTTTCTCCAGACGGTACCTACTGTGTGGGTGCGTTTAATAGGGTTACCTAAGTATATTTGATATTAGACATGTAAACAAATCCAGAAGGAGGCTAACCACTAAGTAACCAAAATTTCAATTTCGTCATTAAGAACTCTAATTACAGTCGACTGGAAAGGTTCGTCTTCATATACATAGTTTACTAAGAAAGAACCCCATCGGGCAATACCGTTCCAATCATTCACCTTTTAACATTGAAATCACTTAGAGCGAGTGAAAAACAAAATTTTAAAATAATAGATCAGTTGCAATAACAACACTAAACTTCTATCGGAGAAAATGTACGAAAACAGATTTGACGGCCTGACCTGAGTGACCTTACAGCAAAGTTAGCACTATGTGTGTGGTACGTATACATAGGTACTGTGTTAATATCCACAGAATCAAGCTCGTGTTAAACGAAGTCTAGACGCTATTAGTAACACATATTAGACCTATACACACACTTCAGATACGTGATAGACGCAGTCTGCACATATTTTTCAGTTAACGTTTCGCAGTGCAAGTACAAACAGAAGTTAATATTTTTATCTAGACAAAACATTAAGTGCTTTATTAATCACTGCATGAACGGAACCGATTTGTATTAAATACGCCTTATCGTGTATTCACCTCAATTTATTTTCATGCTAGCTTCTGCCAGTGGCTTCAACCGCATCCCGCGAAAACTACTTCTCGTTGCCGGATAAAATATAGCCTATGTCACAAGGTGACACTGCCTATGGCTGCGAATAGTGGAAGATGTTTTTTTCGGAGCTTTTAGGGCAATTTATTCCGATTTATTATAACAACAGGTGTCGCTAAATATAATTGGTCTCCAATTTATTTAAACTCATGCTATTTAAGTTTTTCCTAAGGAAAACCTATTGTACCTATTATTATCAGACGTTAATCAGAAAATTGCCAGGGTGTAAAGAGAGCAATAACTTCAGATCTTGCAAATAGCTAGGCTGTTAAAAGCTCTCGTATTATGACACTTTTATTATACTGATAAAATAAGTCAACGGGTCTGAGTGTTTGACCCAAGCGAGTTGTCCAGGTTATATGTTAAAGTTAAAGTAAATAAAATCGTAAGCGGAAACAACCGTCTGCGGCGCTGTCGAGTCAGACTCCAGACGCGTCAGACGATGTCTGTTCACTGTACTACTTATCTTCAGCCTCCGGATTTATTGTTATTTATTCATCAATTCGCATACATTAACATTATACGTATTATTTATTTTAATTGCTTCCATTCAGTCATAGATTAGAATTATAATGGTCTGTTGACGATACGATAAATCTAAACGAATATTTCGTTCGTCTTTGTGAACGGCTTGGTATTTCCACGATGTCTTACGCTTGTTTCTGTAGTAAAAATGTGGGTTTGTGTGTGTGACCTAATTCCGCATACAGCCGCACTGAAGGGTCGTGAAAGGAAAGGGCCCGAGTCGTACCTATCTAACCTTTGGGCACGTCCGCCCCCGCGTCTAGACGCCAGTTCAATATAAGAGCACAAACATAGGTATAGTACAGTAACTGCACGCAATTTACTGATCACTCTGAATACTAATGTGTTGCTATTATTTATAATTCGCATGACATTGATTTATCATATTAATTACGTGAATTCGAAACAATTCCTTAATAATTTTCCTTCAGTGCAGTATTTGCAGAAAGGAAAAATATTGGTATTTCTAGCGTATTTTCCAAATAATATCATGAGTCATAGATAAACATATCAGTCTAATGCTTAGGTATAAATGCTTGCATTCAGTTTTTGTGATGTGGTTTGGCTAAATGCAACCACTTTTTTGGCGCTGTCGGTGATACAGTTATCTTGTCTGGCGAATATTATAGGTACTATGCAACTTTATATAAAGGTGCATTCAATTAGTTAAATAGATAAAATTATGTTTCTATTTTGCATTAAAGTATCAAGCCGACAGTTTTGTTTCACACTTTATATGGCAGTATGGTAGGTAAGTGTACCTAAGTAGGTAATATGAATACCTCGGGAAAAAACTGTAAACATAGAAATGTTAGTCTTTTGTCGGAAGATGTATATTATTTATGTGCGAAAATAAATAAGGTTTTATTCTTGGCTATTTATTTAATGGGCAAGAAACATTTAGGAAGTACATTTATAATATAAACTTATTAACTACTTTTGTTTCAAGAGACGATTTTTGCAACCTTGGTATGTGACTAATACCTACACATTGGTATAAAGACGCATGACTAATAATGACGATTGCAAAGATAAAGGTGACATAGAACCATATGTATTTGCGTCACCGTGGTTATCAAGCTTAACGAGTATATTTGAATTAGGGTTGTAGCATCAGGTAGGTGCGCTAACTGAAGTCTGTGACAAAGGGGTGCGTTTGCGGTGCACGTAGGCAGTTAGGCAGTTAGGCACGGGAGGCGGGCGTAGGCTGTCTAGACGCTGGCCGCGCCGCCCGCGCCCTCTGCACACGACACTAATTAATATTACCGTCCGTCTGTTGCACGAGTGTGTACTCAGCTCGCTAATTGCCCTTAAGCCTTCGATTAACTTAAACGACGCTTCGCTCGTAAGTTGTTAGACAGACAACTGGTAACTGAGAGGAGTTTTCTAATTGGTTGTATTGTAGGTAGTAAGTAAAAGTTTCTGTAGTCCTATTAATTACGGGATAGATTTTACCTACTCTTCTTGTTCCACAAGCGCGGATCCAGCCCTCAAAAAAGGTTGTGGTCACAGCTACTAGAAAATCGGAACTAGAAACGGCTACTAGAAAAGTACAAGTCGGAGCATGCACATGTTCATTAAAAATTATGCAAGTCGTTTATGAACTTTTGAATTAAATTAATTTCTTTTTTCTGAGAACTTTGGCATTAGGAATGAAAATAAACTTAGGAGGAAGTCGGACCCGATAAAAAAAAAAATTGTCCGTTTCGATCCAAACCTATTTCAATCAATAACTTCTAGTAGCCAGTAAGCCAATATAATGAGGGTTTGACACATTTGGTGCACTTCTCAACTATTACCAGTGGCGGCATAGCATCGGGTGGCACCCGGGGCTGCTACCTATTGAGCACCCCAAAAAAAACGACAAAATAAAATTACGAACCAATCTAATAATGCTAAAAACTATTTTTTTGTATTACCCAAACGCATGTTATGCTCACTATCAGTTCCGTCTCTAGCTTATGTATCGAGTGCCATCATTACTAAAGCACTCCTACTTATGTATGGAAAGATTGTGAGTAGTTTGTTTTTTGCGCGAGCGTAGCAAGCCGGATCATTTTGAGATTTCGTCGTAGTTACCAAGTTATAAAAGCAAAAGCGAAGACGTGGCATAAATCCGTATAAAGTTGCGCGAGCGGAGCGAGCGCGAAATTTTTGAGTTCTGTGCCACAAACATACCTATAGAAATTATAGAAAAAGTACTGTGAAATTAAGAAGCTGTGAGCGTAGCGAGCGCAAAATTTTGGAGTCTTGGGACACGAAATCACCCAAGCAAGTAAAAAAGAAGCTACTGCTGATTGAAAAAACCGCGAGCGTAGCGAGCGCGAAATTTTTTGAGTTTTGGAACAAAACAGTACCAAAACAACTAAAAAATGTAAAAAAGTGACTATTGTAAATAATAATAAATTAATTGCAATAGAAAGCTGCGTTGCTGGGAAGTTTGTTTTGTTCTTCACCGCTTCTTCTTAACCAGAAAGTGCTGAAAGAGTTATGGGGGTGCTATCCTTTTCTACTTTCAATTTTAACTTAAACTCATCTAACGTTTTCGACATTGGACTTAAACCACCGCAAAGTGAAGAAGCCGCAAGCGTAGCGAGCGCGAATTTTTTTGAGTTTTGGGACACAAAAGTACCTCAAAAACTAAAGCTGTTAGAAAAAAAATATGGTGACCTCGAATTAGTAAACAGCAGTCATAAAATTAAATGCAACAAAAAAAAGTCTTATTTTGTTCCCTTGTGTTATCATCAGCCTATCGATTTCAAAAAACCGTAAAAGTGTGATGTCACAAGTCTAATAAGGTTGTGGGCATGCCCATCGTGCCCACAACGGTGGATCCGCCCTTGTTGTTCCAACCAATTATATAAATATAAGTTTAAATAAAAGCCCTTAATAATAAGTTGCAAACACCCTTCTAAAAACGCCTAGGATTCTCTAAATAAGACTTTAAAAATAAACGAAAAAATACAGACTTCATAAAATCCTACATCGTATAAAGATAAACTAGATGTCGATAAGTACGAATGGCAAATATAAGATAGTTGAATTGTCATTCGTCTAGGATCTAGGCGGCTAGACGGTCCAGAATGCATTTAGTCGTAAAAGGCAATGAGAGGCCTTCGCCTCACCTCCAGACGCTCGGTCGGCACGCTTCGACTGTTGTCCTCACCACCGTCTAGACTAGACAAACACCTATCGACGCTGACTTGACGTCATCTAATCTAAACCTAAAAATACAAACACATTTACGGATATTAAACTTTGCCTACTATTACCTAGAGATAACCAATTATAGTTTTTATCTGTTATCTGCAATGCAGTGCCTTATCTTGAATGTAAATGTTTACTAGTTTACACTAGTGTGATGATAACCAATCTCACCATCAATACACTTACCTGCATCCGTATAATTATATTCTATAGACATGCCAACAATTACTTCAATTTGTATCTATGCGTTATAAATTGATATATCATTAAATATCCACAACTTTTTGAGTATCTATCCTTGATTTGAAATAAAGTTTTTATTTAATCAAAAACTCTGTTTTTACATAGTTTACGTATTAATTAATATGCTAGTTATATTAAGTAATTAAACTTTTTCTTGACTTTGAAAAGCTAATGACACAAGCTTCAAGTGCTTGCAATCTAATAATCAGTAGATCATTTTAAGCTCTGTGAAATCCCTCTTATAATTTAAGTGTAATAACCACAATAAGAGCAAGACTTTGACTTTGGTGCGTCTACAGAGAGTCAAGTGGGTGTGGAGGCAGCATGCGTTCTCTCACTAAGTGCACAGCAGTGCATTGCGACTCGCTTCACCTCTAGACGGTCTCCTTGCGGCACGCGCGTGGCGAGCGCACTTCGTCTAGTCTAGACGAATTGCATTATGGAAATTTATATACCTATCTAGACGCCTATTCTCAAGACTTTAACATTATATGCTTTTACTGTACAATTGCTTCGATACACATATTTGAGTATATGAATTGCTTATTACATCTTTGGCAGCTTAACTTATCTAAGCGATTTCTTTTCATTTGAACAAGTAACTTTAAAAAAGAAAAAGGTTTGTAAATAAAATAATAATTGTTATATTTTGGAGTGGGGACTTGGGCTTAATAGCTGAAACTCACTGAACTGAAAGCGGACAGACAAGTGAGCTAGCCAATGCTTGAAGTTCGCTAATGATTATAAGGACGCACAAAATAAGATCGACTCAAATCGCCTGACTTTCATCGACATTGCTCAAAGGTTAACATATAAAAGGCATCGTAAAACATAAATCTTGTTTTCGCGATGTCTCTTACCTGATATATACTTATCTATGTAATAGTGATGACAGTTCCTGAATTTCTAATTAACAGATTGAGAGTTTTATTGCTTTCCGATCTAATCTTTATTATGGCTATAAATTAATGTTGATAGTAGGTACGGCATTTACTTTTACTGTTAACTCATTTCATTCATCGTGATACACAATTTGGATCCGGCGAAAACAACCGCAAAATTGGACCTGCTAATCTGACTGCCGACCCAGACGGTGTAATTGATAACTCCACTACTAAATGTTTTGCCGTGTCTAGCTAAGTGCGTGGCATTTTAAAAACACTCAATTGTTTTCGTGAACGTGTTTTCCACTAATACGATTGTTATTGCCACTTATTTCTATTAGGTGTTTGTTGTTTTACGATTGTTACTATGCCCAGGTGCCTCTGACTAAAGATCGAATTAACGATTAAGTTTTTATTTTCCAGACATAGGCCTACCCAGATTATTTTTAACGACTTCTAATGAATATGTTAACAAACCAAAACTGAAATAAATTAAATGGTAAGACAAGAAAGCGTTTGAATTTTTATCCATAGTAGCTAGGTATGTCTATTTCAACCTACGTTTTCAGGTTGGATTTGGGTCAAATCAGTAAATCTCTATGGAGACAAGAGTACCGTGCACGCACAACGTGTAGCCACAGGTGTACGTGTATTCCTGAGTTTATAGACTCTCTAACTCTACCAGTGAAAATAAAAAATGTATCAATCTCACTTAAATTGACTTGTTTATACGTCCCACATAATATATTGAAGGAAAGAATTAGATCACATACATTAAAATTAAAAGCTTTTTGGGTTCGCAGGAATAAATTCAAAGCTTTTGTGAATCCGCTTTCCTTGCAGTGGCGGCGTAGGTTGTGTGTACCTTTGTGTGAAGCGTCAAGAGGAGCGCTTTGGCGGCGAAGTGGACCACAAGAGATTTCGTTACAGTTAGTCGTTATTGGTCTGGAGTCAGGTTGAGTGGCGAGGCGAGGGAGCGCGACCCCACGCGTCGTGGTCGGCGGCGGGCGCGCGGCGGCGGCGCGGCGGCGACGCGTCCTATTTCCTACCGCGTGGCAGATTGTCGCAATCGCGTACAGACGTCGCCGCGCCAACCGTTAGTTACGACCGCTCCACTTTAAACCTCATCCATTTTAATTTAACAAAAGTGCCGGCCGATAGCGCGGAGGAAGGACTCATATCCGTCGGCCACCGGTTCACAACTGACTCATCACTCTAAAATCATGTAACAGTTCCTCTTTACCGTAAACGTATGTACCTACGTTTACGTTCATGGTGGACAGCTATTATCAGCATATCTTCTTTTGAAAGACATTTTAACTTTTCCAAGTGTTGGATATATTTTTTACGAAAGATGATGAGGAATTAGTTAGTAAAAGGAGACCCGTGCCTGTAAAATTTTTCATACCTACACCTAACTGATGATAGTCATACAAACCGCCAACCGCATCACATTTCTTTGAAACTCTTTCGGACTATCGGGTAAACAGAATGCACACAGCAGGTTTTAATTGATCAACACTAACAAGCCTAGTACTAAAGTTTCCTTAAATCCTCTGACCGGGATCTTACAACGTTGCTAGAGAGATATATCGTAGTTTATACATAAATAATAATAAATCTATCCAATCAGGCTAATGAAGTAAAAAAAACATTAAATATTTATAGATTCCTCATTGTTATTAAAAAAATGTCACCATCTTAACGAGCCCTATTTTTATCATCATCATGTTAAACATGAGTTATGCCCGATTCGTCATTTTAGTGATTTGGCATCTATAAAAAACGTGTCCCAGTTGGTCATTCAATAAAATATTTTATTTTGCTTAGTCCCAATTGGTCATCCGTACTTTATTTTGTAAAAAGTACTGTCAACAAGATAAGCTTTACAATATTGTAATATGTTTTTTTTTTATTTACTTTGGTTATGTTTTTTCCGAATATGGCAAGACACTATTAATAAAATCGCGATTTCAACGGCGTCACACACCGCACGGCCAAAACCAAAATACCAGGATCGCATAAATCAGATGAGTAATATACCAATCAACGAGTGTCCATGGAACTGCCCACCGTGTACTAGGACCGCATAACTTACAGGAGTATAGCAGTCAAGAGTGTCAGGATTTTACGTTTTTTTCCTAATTGTAGATAAACATACCAATTTACACCATCATTCATCATTTTTATGTATACAATCTCTTTGCTAGTTATGGGCCCCTGGTACTTTTGTTAGCGGCACAAAAAGTATCAAGTAACATTTTCGGGTTTATAAAATGCCCAAGTTGTCTTCACCTGTGTTTTAATGTAAATTTTATTATATTGATATGAGAGCTATACCTTTACCTACATCGAAGTTTTTTATTTAAAATTTCTTCGAACACTTTTATTTCTGACGGTACTCTGATACGTGAAATTTTATGCGGGTGACGAATCGGAACTCAATTTTTAAATATTAAATTATTTATTTTGCTCGAATGACCAATTGGGACTTGTTGTATGGAAAAAATAGTTGGTGACCAATCGGTACTAATGACAAATTGGGAATAACTCTTAAACATACACGTACCTCGTTAAAATAAATTGTATCAAAGTTCTTTGTTATAAGGCAACTTCTGTTTGACTCATTATGTTTGGTATTACAAAGAGAATTTAGTAATTAGTGGAAAACTAGTTTATCAAAAGATTGTGAAGTTGCTCTGTTCGCGGGCGTAGATACTCTATTATCTAAACTCTTTTTGGTGTTCCAACTCTGACACACCTGTTACCAAAAGTTTCTTTATAATGAACCTATAATGGAACTATGTTATTAATTATTTACTGAAATTCGGAGATTTATTATTAGGTAACAACAAAATTGCTAGTTTTATGAATTTCAGTGTTGCATGAAAAAGTAATGACATGATAATACATAGTTTGTCGTAAGATTCAGTCTTCTTTTATGAATATTAGTTAATGATAAATACTTGGCTATTAGACAAAAATAATAACAACTAATGTTCTGAATATTTTTTTTTGTATTGAATGTTTAGAATAATTGAATAAAATAAAAAATCTGACTCATTATTACAGTAAACATACTATGCTAGTACTTGACATTATTAGTAGCTAGTATTTGATAACGCCGTTGTTTCAAAATTACATTGGAAAATTTTCAGGAAACTGTATAGTCTTCAGTAAAAACTGCAGACGTAATTGAAGATAGACACAATACAGACATTAGCGATAAAATGAATCTGTTATTGAATGCGTGCTGCTTACACAATTAGCTCGGTTGCATGACAGCGGCGGCGGCAGTGCGCGATTACGCGTCCCCTTATACAAGGTAGCCCGTGACGTCACTTAATAGCATTTCGTCTGCGACGTCGGACAGTCTGCCAGACCAAAGTTATGCACGCTCAGTAGGCACGACACCGCTTCCTATATGCAGAAACAAAGTCGATAATGGTGCCTTTTCATACTCATAGATCCAAATGCAGGTGAGAGAGAGCGAACAGCTTTTGCAGTCGACGTCGGTAAAAGTTTCGATTGCTATGATTGATAATAGGAAAACTAATGTCGTATTGTTGCACGCGCTTTACGTTTTGCATATTTTTCAACGTGGTTACTTTGTTTGTCGGGAAAATTACAGTTCCTTTGCTATTGTAAGCGCTCAACCGTCAACAACATTTAGCAATTCTGATGTCACAGACAGTAGTTAACTCTAAATTATTGTTTACATCAAAGTCACTACAATGCAGTTGTATTTATCATGAAAGACATAATATGAAAGAACTGCTCGTCATCTACACCAACAATAATAATTAATTGAAAATGATTCGTTAATACATACAGGTTACAGAAATACGCTTAGACAGGTTAATTTTAAAAATTAGTTTCGATTTATTACAATTAATTTAGCCAAACATAATTAAAGATTAATATTATTTAAAAACAAACAGTAAAATACTAATGAGTTAATTAAACAATAACAGCACAGTATATAGATATCCAAAATTTAAGATGAAACAGCAAAAACATTATATCAAGTTTAGACTAAACGAGCTTATTGAAAGGGTTGGGTGCAGGGTGCAGGTGCGTCAGTGGGTTGTGTATAAGTATCATTAGGGCGTGCGTGCGATGGGGGGGGGGGGGGCGGCCTTAACCTTGAACGCCGCCGTCTGACCCCAGGCGGCGTCATCGCAACCCGCCACCCTCGCGACCCCTTCCTTTCTCGTCTCGACACTCGATAAATGAAGCTGAAAGTCGTGTTAAATACACGCAATAACGTCTAGTCATACTGTATTGATTAGACAACTTGAATTATTTTATTCCAATTTTCAATTTGCTTTGTGGTTTGGTTTCATGTTGCATTAGATAGTTATGTTGTTTAGAAGTGGTCTCTTTGTGTTCTGATTACAATTGTTATGTCTCCTAACATTTTCCGCTTAATTTACAGCATTTTTGCAATAATTGTAATAGCATTAAAACATTATGTCACGTAATGTCAGGAACATCTTCAGGAAAATGCACCTCAAATGTTGTTTAAAAATGAAATTAACTTCTTCCCCATAAATCACGTCGCTTGTAACAATACGCTCAATTTCTGAAGAGTCAAATTGATCAGCAATTACGAAAAACGTTCTTAGATTAAAAGATGCGCTGCAAAGCACTCGTATTATGTAAGTACTTAATAATGTAGTGTTTACTGTCTGCGTCTCGATTTCTTAAGACAGACCAGACGAGGAAATATTTACGTGCTTTCATGTTTATTTAGTCTACAAGCCGCCGTTCCCAGCCGTTCATTGAAACAGAATCACTCAATGAGATGTTTCAATCTCAATGTAACATTTGTTGCTTCGTTTGTACAGAATGACTCTTTGTTACTGCGGATGGATAGCTTCCAACATTATCGCTGTAATACTCATTACATCTTTAGCAATAAAGTATGATTATGAGTATTTCTTCTAAGCAATTTGTAATGTTTGTCTGATATGACTTAATATGTATAGTGGCAGTAGTATGAGTGGCAGAGAGAAGTATAAGTGGGAAACATATTGCGCCGACGCGAAAATTGGGAACAGAGCAGGAAGAAGAGTCTGATATGAGACATGAGATCAAAACCACATTGTTTTCAATTTTTGTCTTTCTGTCTGATCGTTCCGGCGAATGTCCGAAACTTTGAGACACTGGGACTTTCACAGGTAGATAGCTGATGAAACAAGACGTAGGTAACTTATGCTACTTTTTATCCGGATAACCGGGGGCCTAGCTCTCTTTAGTTGCTGGTGTAACCGCCGGGGACAGCTAGTAAATAATATATGTCATATAAATTAATGATATCAATATACAAACTTATAATCAGGATTAATGCAAGCAACTCTTGTTGAAAAATAAAAATATAACTGACAGCACTTATTAGATTGCAAACAATTTGTTGAGCTAGAGGCTCAGCGGACTATGAGACTTGTAGTTTTCAGTGTCGAATTCAGTGACGTCTAATGTGAATTGATGGTCGACCTGACCGCGTGTCCTCTAGACAGCAGACGGCATGGCGACCATGCGAGGTCGGCTGCACCTGACACCGTCGCCGAACTATTCGGCATAATGACGCGTTGACCGCGGCCCGCCGATGCATTCGCGTTTCATTAACAAACCTTTTTCAGGGGTCACTGTCTATGACATTAGACTATTGTTTTCAAAGGCATATATAGAGTATGTTTTTACCTATATACTGTTCTAACGTTACGCAGAGTTCCGTGGATAATCCAGATTTGATTTGACAGATTACTAAAATGTAATAACATTTCTTTGTTTTTGCTTATTAAATATGGCTTAGGGGCAGGAGCTTACCAGTCTTCAGTAGCTACTATACCTATGTATATATAGCATATTACATTAAGTACCTTAACACTCGTAAACATCAAATAAGTAACAGAAGCTATTAAAAACCTAAGGAACTATCACAATGCCGCAGTAAATATACGTTCCTGATAAGTTACGATGCTAGAATAGACGGGATTGTAGGTGTGATAAAGAGTAACATTACTAACAAAATTCTGGGTGATATTGCAATGGAAAAGCAACCCCCTAAGAGTACTGGGTAACCGTATCCCGGAAGATCCAATGGCACTCCCGTCATCGAATTAGTCTGAACAAATTGTAGAGTATCTGGAGTTCGCTAAAAGATTAATAATAATTTTTACATGTAGATATTTTTTTAAAATGTGATACAATTAATAAATTAATAAAGTATTTACCATCTATAGATATTTTCTTACAAACTGCAAATTATTTAGCTTCCTTTGCTAATATTCATAGCGTCAAAGTATGCAAAACATCTTTTACATACCTAAGTACGTAACAAAGGCAGAGAACAAAGAGTTTTTTGTTGATTTCATAATACCATCCTTTTGCTGCATTGATAATGAAGGGTTACCGACCGGCCAGATAGTCGATTACCGATTCAGCTCCTCAATAAATCTGAATAGGTATTGTGCGCGGACGCACAAAAGTCTTGTGCTTATTGTGAATTAAATTTGTTAAGCGGCCATACAGAGAGGCGTTGACATCAATTTATAGAGCGTGTTACGTACTTATGATTGCCTTACAACAAAGTGTACCCCCATAACGCGTGCCAAGTATTTTTTTGCGAAAACTTATACTTCTCTATTGTTTGCATTTTGGTTCGAGGAATAGCTTAGATAGAGGCATTATACTATACTTCATCACAACTTGGGTGACTTAATTTGGACGATGGTGATTTCTTTGCGACTTTTTGCTACTGCATACACTCGTACCTACATTGTTAAATGGTGGATTCAGTAAGTATAGGTTACAGACCTCGGATTAGAGCAGAAAACCTACAGATACTTTTCCTTATTAAGTAGTTACTTATTTATCAAACATCTGGCAGGCTGTCTGGTAACATTTCTTTAACAGACTTCGTAGCAGGTGTCTTGAAACTTGAAGTCCATTTAAAATCACCTGCATATCAATTGTATTACCTGATTAGGTAAGTGAAACAATAATTCTAATAAATCTTTATTTAGCCTATGATGTCCCACTGTTGGGCAAAGGAATCCCCCATAGCTTTCCATCTACCTATCGCTACGTGGTTTTTGTGTCCAGTTCGCGAGGAAGCTATTCAAATCTTCCCTCCAGCGTATGGTCTAGCTTTACTATCGCAGCAATTGGTATCTACATAATAAACTTTAGCATATCATATAGAATTGAATACAAAAATACTGCAAGAATAATCCGGTTCAAAAGCATAAGCCACGCCCAATATTATAATGGGCAGCTTCATGTAAAGAGAATGATATGAAATAAGAAAAACAACAGTTTTCCCGTCCTGGCTGGACATGTAAGTCAAAAACGTTATTAAAATGCAGCATCACGACGATGTGAGCGTACCGGGGGAGGGGCGCTCGTCAGCGGGGTGGGGCGATGCAGGGCCACAGACAAGGAAAACTAGTAAGACAACTACATTTCTTTATTAAACATTCTTATCTGCAACGTGAAGGTAAATGGCCTTTAAACGCGAAACAAAAGGAAAGCTAAGTAGATTATCATTGTCGCATGCGTAGAAGTTAAACTACACTCGAAATTTTGCTGGAACGTGACGGAAAATTTACTTTTTCCTCCAAACACAGGGATTAACTCTGCGCTGTTGTACCTGAGTGTGATCTGAAAATTGCCTGAAGGAAGACTCCAATAGGTGAATCAGTTATTGATTTCACATCACTGAAAAAGGTAAATGATTTCTTACGTTTCTGGTATTAATACCTAATGTGTGTCCATGTTATAAACATCTACATATTTCCTTTCACAAGTAAACTAATTTGTTCTTAAAACAAAGCAGTTACCTACTTGCAGTTTCTTCGTTCGCACCATGTACAAAAAATTTACAGGAGTGCTTAAATTCCACAGCGAAACAGAGTTGTATTTCTTTTACTGCCTGACTGGTAGCAGCCAGGGTGCATGCACCGTGCGTCCGCAAGGGCACAGAGGGCGCTGCAAGCGATGCGCCCTCGCCCGCAACGACCCGCGCGACCTCCGCGCCCCTGCTCGCTGCAATCCGATGCTCTTGCTGACAACCACGCCATTCGCCTTCAACCATGCCTTTATGTCCATAGCCACATAAAAAAAACTGATCATGTCCGAAATTCGGTTTTAAATAAAGAAAACTTTTGACACATCATTATGACGCGATGATGATTCGAAAAAAGTCAAACCGTACAGCCTCTATAAATTTCCCGGGGAGTATGTCCCCTAACCTCTTCGCTGATTCTAGATGTAGTGTTAGTTAAAAGGGGTGCATACCTAGAACAAGAAATTATGTAGGTATACCTAAGTCACATTATTAGGTAGATTGGTAGGATTTTAATATAAATTTTCTTTCAATAGGAAACTTAATTGTCAATTTCTTGTATGTTATGTGGCTATTTTGATTTCTCCATTGTTTATGCTTTCCAAGTCAATCGTGCAGTCATGATGACGCATCAAACGACCTGACGTACCGTTTATCAAATCACGTCATTGGTCTAAACTTGCCACAAAAGTATGGAACAACCCCCGTAAGCTGATAAACACATTACCTTCTGTTGCGAGACGCAGACGGGTAAACAGGCTATCCATGATCAAAAGGCTAAACCTGAATGCGATTGTCTTCTTGTTAATCGTTTTGAGACAAGTGCGCCGTGGTGTCATTGCAAGGACAGCGGTCGTCGTCTCGGCTTGGCGCCGCGTCATCATATTGTGACCACGACCTCTCTGCACTCAATATCATTGACCACTTTTTGCAGCCAGACTGCAGCCGACGTTCAATTTTTAATTATGTTTATCGACCCATCCCGCAGCTCTTTGCAGTAGTGCGGTCGTGAATAAAGTTTTGGGCCTGATAAGACAGTCGCCTGAAGCATCTGTTTCGTCGATCATCAGATACTACAAAGAAAGAGGCGTTTCATATTGTGGGTTTCGACAGAAAACTTTGTGTCAGAGATTATTAACACCTCATGGATTTGCTGGGCCCTTATGATCACGCCCTCCTAAAATATTTAGAGCATCTGAAAATCCCATAATAATAATGCCTTAAAACAATAAAATGCTATCGTATATCTTATTTAATATGGGTAATAAAGTTAATATGTTGATACCAGATCTATAAAAATATCATTAACTTACGTAGGTATCCATTTAAATACAATTTACGGCAGACGTTAGCGTCATACAAAAGAGTATTGTAATATTTGGCTTTCATGTACAATGACAGGTTGCTAGGACGCGTGTACAATGTCGTGGACATGTGGTGTCACTCGTGGATTTTCCGATGTGTTTTTCCGAAATTGTGCGGGCATCAATAGATCAGTTGCTGTAGAAGGACCATCATCAGCAAGAGCAACCTCACACTTCTACTCTTCTCTTCTCTTGTACATAGAAGAAATAGGTAAGGTCGACTGGGGCTAGGATTGCGCACCTGTATGCATTTAGTCTTGCACTGCCTCGTAGCTTACGCCAATGCTGGGCAAACGCGACGTAGTGTATGTGATGGCGCTCTAATTAACCAATAGTGCGAGAAGGAAATTGCGATGCCACTGGTTTGTTGACGATCAGTTCATTTTTTAACCAACTTCAAAAAGAAAAAAATTAAGTCTATATTTTCTAGTCTAAAAATGGTAGTGGTTGACAAAACTTTTAATCGTTCAGCTACGAAATTTTTCAACGCAGGGCCCAAACGTTGTTAATTATAAATTAAGGTAATTAAATTCCGTCGTTTGGACCGTAAAGATAACCCATAGATAACCTTGCCGGGAAGTTATCGAATAAAAAGTACTTGTCACGAATTTAACTTAACGTCCCGTTTTTAACGTTACTCTTCAAATGGTAGAAAAACCTTTTTTTAAGGTAAATAAATTGTAATTAAAAACTTACAAATACCAAAGTTAATTCCGATTCTAAAAAAGTACATAAGCCGTCGCGTTGAGGACCTCGGTTAATTAATAATAAGTTATATGTACCTACATACCTAATTTACAAGCATATTTTGGACACCAATGCCTTAACTTCTAGTAAAGTAAGTACAAAAAGTAGTTGAGATACCCTGGACTGTCTGAAATCTTCAATCCACCTTGAAAAGCGCAGTGATTACGTTAATTATGGAAGGTGCCGTCGGCTCTATCGTCCATCAACAATGATATAAATGCTGCAATTGATGAAATACTTACAAGTCAATAAATCTGATGTAAGTGGGGAGGAAATGATCTTTTATCAGTTAGGTGTGCTTGACGGTAACTGCGATTTACTTACATTATTATTTGATGAATACCTAACTTTGTCGTATGTGTGTAATTAATGATAAGTCTAAGTTAAAATTGCGAAAAATGACATCATCTTTCTAAGCATATCACCTTTGTTGAAAACGGCTGATATGATTCAGCAGAATTAACATCATATAATCATTTGCCTATCGCCTTTTGCCAAATACATACGTTGGGGTTGACTTTCAGTCTCTCCGGATACCTTAATTACCCCAGATTATCTAAATTTTTAGCTACCTCAGCCACAGTTATTCGTGGACTATCGAAGACCAGTTGCCAATGTTTCAAGTTGCATAAAAGTTTTCGATATGTAATGGCGTCATTGTAAACCATATTTCCATGTGTAAAATCAGACGACACTGATAACTAAGAAGATTAATGCATCATATATCCTTGGCCTATTAATCCGAAGACGTTTAAGTTACCTCTAGTAACTCTATTCAGACTGTACTTTTTTGAAGCAGTTATTTTGTTCAAAATATCACTTATTTTAAAGTGCAAATTCGATGAGTGAAGAGGGATGTGGTGCTCCGGTGAGGGGAGGGAGGTGCAACAAGCTTGGTGTTTTAGCGCGCGTCCGGTGCAGCGCGTGGATTTTCACGCGGCGCTGCCCGAACAGGACTTCCATCTTAACGCTCCGACGACACATTTCCGTCCTAATGTACTTACTGCACGCTTAAAACAATTACTTAGTTCTTTTTTTAATTTACATTTACATGAGCTAAAGTGCTAATGAGGTAGGTATATTTTCAGATGGATAATTATTTCTACATAAACATACATCAATATCATGATATGTTTGAAAACTTTCTGGATTTTGAATATACATAGTTCTATAAATTGTTTCATAACATTGGTACAGCAGCAATGCTTTATTTTCAACATCGTTTCAAACTTTATTTCCAAGCCCTGTTTTTATATAAAAATATATGTGCCAGTAAAGCGGATTATACTGTCCCATACATTGTAAGATTGCTTAATTCATTCGCCAATAAATTTAGTATAAAATGTTATGTGTGCCTGAGACAGCAAACACGTAATTTATTTACCGTCAAATATTTTATATGTCGGCTATAACGACAGAGCACGATAAATCGAGCCTTTTTATTGCACACATTCGAGCATGGCAACTCGTAAGCTTTGTCAAATATGCACAAAAATGCTTTAAAAGACTCTTTAACCAATTTCTGAGCCCTGGCCGCGGGGTCGTTGACATCGAGTTTCACAAATGTCCATACCATTCGCCGACATGAAATGAAGACATAATAAGCTTGTCATATAATATTATCTACATGACAAAATAATGACTATACGGTAACCGAGGAACGGTACGTAAGCTGAAATATTTTACTATTTGTAATATGATATTCTAGAAGCCTCTGATATTTTTATTTTCATGACAAAGGACATAACTGTTTTCGTTCGTATAATATACGTTATTCTATTACCGCAATAGATAATTAAAGCGTCCACTGGCGGAGAGCAGCATTAGGGCCTGCAAGTAGAAGTGCTCTATAAATCAACCGGACAGCAACGTTACAGGTACTAGCGTGTTACCTAGTTTTATTTGGTTTCTCTCCCAGTCTAGCAAATTGTTCTCCAGTAGGAATCGTTTCTTTCAGATATATTACTGTAGCGCCTAAGTGTTGTAACCTGTACAAAGTAGCAGACCTCGGAATAATTTTAACGTTCTTTTAATGTTGATATGCAAGTTTTAATGAACCGAATTAACGACTTTCCCGCATTTTATTACAAAGTAACACAGACAACTTATAAACGTGATGCATTTTGCATTCAATGATGATCGTAAAATATTAATGTCGTGTTTTGTCAGTCAAAGAGATGTGAAAGACAAACCTCCTATATTGCTTATTTTCATGTATGTAAATGAGCTCTGTATATTATTGGCAAAAATCTAATAAGCTGTAGCACGTACTTATGATATGCGTTATATACCCAATTACCTATACGGATAAAAGTCAACAATACTGTAGATAATAATCATTATGTGATCCTAAGTAACTATATGTATGGTTAGCCATTGATCAATGTTTTTAACACCTAAGCACTTATAATGCAAATTATTCTTAATTATTGAATCTTACCTAATATATCATATTTGTTATCCGTTGACTGTGAGTTACATGTGAATGCTTCATTTGATTTGAAATCTGCCATACCTTTAGAAAAACAGCAAACCCTTAAATTGAGTGCTGATTTTTATTATTTATTTATTTATTCTTAAGTGTGCATTACGTATTTCTTTAAAAAAAGGTGCATTGCAGACATTTAAAACGACTTCGTTTGCAGATTTCTCTTCACATGTCCAACGGATAACGTAATGCAAAGAGTTCGTAAGTGCTGGTGAAATCGGTGGCAATGGCCAGCGGGGGCGCCGGGCGACGCCCCGGGTGCATTGTACACTGTGGTGCATCGAATGCAACGTGCACCGCCCCGCGCCGCACCCCTCACCCCACACTTAAGTACATCAATTCACTCTTCTCGAATAATCCGTGCATTGACGTCGCACTCGTAATCTCAAAGTTTGTAAATTGACGTGCAATGTGCACTCAGTCGCAATATGCACGCGGAGCAAGCCAACGTTGACCATCCCATTTAAACATTTTACGAGCTCTAAAACGAAATGACGAGACATAACTAGATACATTCCTAAATATAAAAATGACAGTCATGTCTGACAAGGGCCTGACCAATGCAAATGATTAGATGAGTTGTTCATTAAACAATGTCTCAATTGACGTAACTAACCTTACTCACACCGACTTACTTAAAATTGTAAAGATGACGATAACGTAACTGAAACTTCAGGCTCACTCGGGCTCACTGGCACTAGCTGACAATATAAAGGTGTCAAAAGGTTTTAGATTTTAAGTAAACAGCTCAAGTTCATACCTACACGATTCAAGTGTCATCCTGAATGATTAATTAATGTAAGTGAGGTCATTGAAAAAAAATCTCAGACAAATAGAAACAGAAAATCCGTCGTCTGTATTCTATGCACCTAAGTCATAGTCCAAAGTCATTTTAAAATAGAGTAAATAGTAGCCTTACAATTGCAGAACAACAAAAAGTATTTCCGGAGATCATGTACAAACGTAAAACGTTCCTCCGTATAAGTAATGTAACTTTAGATAGGAAATAAAGTGTTCCTGCTTTCAGCCATTAAATCATTGGGCTACTAGAGTTCCGACACAGTGGTTATGGGCCATTAAATCTGCGAGTAGCAGTGAGTTGTATCGTAGACTGCAGTGTATCGTATGTAACACATGATAAAGGTTCTTCGTCATATATTTGTTATGGTTGGAGCCTGAAGTGCGGCTACACATAGTTCGAGCCAGCTAAAGTTATAACACATAATACTTAATTAGGTACTACAGAAGTTGTACTAAGGAAGTACCCATTAGCGTTATTGCCAAAGGTTCTTTTTTTTTCAATTATTGAAAATATTACAATTATCGTCATTTACTGTAAGTATATATTTTCGTTTAATCTGAATGGCCGAGTTTATCGCAGTTTTTCAGAGACAGCGGTGTCCGTGAAAGCCTGCAGGCTACCGGGTATCCGCGCGACGGACGGCGACGCGACGTGGGGCGTACGCTGTTGCAATCATCACGTCACTCCACACTCGCTCACACATTCGACGGGTTCCGAAGATTCTGTGTTTATTTTTATTTTTATTTATTTAACCACAAAATTGTTTGCAAAAAATACACCAATGTTTATTAAGTATAAGGAACCTTCTGGATTCTGCGCAAGAGTCTGAGGTCTTACTTGGCCGGTTTTAAAATGTCAATGTGATATTTGCAGTTTTCGGTTGCAAATGTATCTAATTACGAGTTGTTTTTATTGATCTATAAATGCAAATCAGATATAATACCTATCTGATTATTGGAATTTAAGTATAGCGAGCGAATTTTTTGTTTTATTTCAGCAACACAATCTCGCGTCGACTGTTCGGTGTACCAGCGTCGTCTCGTTGTATTTTGGGTCAAAACAATTTTTACAACATAATCATCATCCATCATTATATAAATTATCTTAGAATTGCGTTGTCTATTGTCAGCGAGGTAAATGTCTAGTCTGTAACAAGATACCTAGTGCAATTTAAATAATCTAAAATATTTAGTAATCCTGTGTGGAACAAATTGGTGGTCCGCTAGTTGGATCGGTTCCGCTGAACAAACCTGCACGTAACCCGGCACGTAAGTGGAGGCGAGCCGTCAAGCGGCATGCGTCGTGTCTCGTAGTGACGCATCAATAAATCCGTGTCGAGGCAAGGTCGGCGCGAGGGCGCGCGCCTAGTTCGCGCCGCGGCCGCCGCCGGCAGCGCCAAACAACGGGCAGACAGCGGGCGCGTGAGTCAGCCTCGTCGTGCCCGCGCCGCCACCGTCTGCCGCAGCCTCAGCTGACCACCGCCATGTTTACGTGGCCTATGACACCTCGTAATCACCTGACTGCAACTACACACCACAGCGCCCAACACACATAATTAAAACGCAATGTGCATGAAGCGAGGAATTAATGTCGGTCACACTTTAAATACATCGGCTGCGAACACACGTTTTAATGATAGAGCCATTGTGTATACGCCGTAGCTTGCAATTTTCAGGATAATTGTACTACTGTTCATCGTTAACAAAACTTTGTCTTCTGGCGTTACAGATAAGATCTTAAGAGGCTAAAGTATCTTATTTACATGTGGGTAATTTCAGTTTGCAGTCGATAACATCTCAAAACAGGTGATTTTTTATCTGGTTGCCTTGTGAAGCAAGCCTTGCATCACGCGAACTTGTCTAAATAACTTTTGCAGGCAACTTATTCTTATTCAAAACTAACAGAGCTGGAATGATTAAATGAAGATGCCTTGATCAAAATGATCTCATAAGCGGTGATTGGATAAACTTCTTAATCTCTCTTAAATTGAAAGCGTTACTTAATTCACAAATGTAGATAATACAATTTTCATTAAGACCGTTAATAAAATAACGTCTGAAATAGTCTGAACAGCTAATACACACATAAGTAGTCAACAGGTAGTAAGCACTTGGCACCCTTTCTAAAGTTTAGAATCTTAATATCAAAACTGCTGGACTCAGACTGACCCGTTGAACGTTTGACGAATTAAGAGTTCCTACAATTCGTGATATCTTATTTTTATGGTTCATCGACTTATTTGCTCTAGATTGCTCATATTTATTATCGTTGGTCATTTTGTCTGGTCGCCTCGTTACCTAGTTTGCACAATCGCAACTGAGTCTGCTAGGCTGTTAGAAGTCAATCACCTAATGTGCTTAATTAATTGTTGCATTGGTAAAGTAACAGTCATCAGTAATATTGCTAAACGAACCCTTTAGAAACCCCCCCTTCCTAGAAGCTGCCATAGAACAGTTTGAGGTATTTAGTACATAATCCTAAATTTTCATACCATCACGTCTCCCTAGAACGTCAACAACTGAAGCAAACTATTTTAGAGAGGCGTCTGGTGTCTTCGTCGACTGTTTATTGTTATCAATTGATCTCCTTTAATGCTTCACTAGTCTTCATGAATTGTTAATGATATCCGAAAATTCGTTAAGACTCAATTTAAGATCAAGTAGTTCGTCTGGATGTTTATCAGCGAGGCTCGTGACAGTAATAGGTCTGTCACTGTTCTGACTCCGCCGAGATTGGATAGGAAACGAGCCAGAACTATGGCGCGATTTCCAGATAGCATTGTAAGGTTGTCTGGGGCGTGACGACACATACATAATGTGCTGCATATTTACTGTTGCAATTTTGCTGCAAGGTTTTATTCTGAAATATTTTTTTGATGTATTCATTTAGTAATGTCACCTTATTCAGTGTTCTTTAACAAAGTATCATGGTGTATGTGAAGCATGGAATGGGCACGGTCGCTTACAAGCGCACTTGGTTGAAGCAAGCCTGAAGAGGCTCGATATAAAATAAGTTACTTACATTTTTATCACCAATCTGGCTAGACGTGTTAAAACTTTCAATAAATACTTCACATAATATTAATACTAATTATTTGCCTAAGCTGACATTTGCTGTTCCGCAAAAACTTACATTTAACATTTGAAGAGCGTAAAAATTCGTTTCGCGTTGTATTACGAGCCATCCGCGTCGCGTCAACCTGTCGTGTTTGCCTAATAAAACGTTTCAAGCGCAGATTATTGCTGCAAATATAATTACCTACGTCTGGTTATTATCAGTCTAAAAATAATATTCTGAGTAAATTTTATCTTCTTTAAATAAATGTCTGAGACATCGGAATATCATAAAACACGACCCGAGTACCTAGTAAGTATCTTTAAATGAACTTTGGCCAACGATTGGCAAACTTATTTACCTATTGTTTTTCGTTAAAATTATTTAAAAAAACTGCATCACTTACATCGAATAAGGGACAAGTAGAGACCATCTAATGGGAAATGGATCTAATACAAATTAGTGGAATAATCTTTTCAAAAATAATTATTGTTTTTATTGTCTGCAAGTTGACCTGTCTTCACGAATGCAAAGTAGACATAGTGAATTCATGAGTTTTATTACCATAATTAGGTAAAGCTTTTTTATGGACCTCCAGGGTAAAGTAGATTTTAAGGGAAATTCGACTTTCAAAGTTCAAATACAAAGAGCAAACTCCTTTAACGGCAATTAGGGTAGACATAACATGCTTTATAGGGCGTGTAGTGTCACACTTGTCGGCCGACGATTATCTTCGGGCCGGTCGTTATCAGCGTCGATAGCACTTGATACCACAGATACGCAACGTTTGCACTCTATCTGTCTGCGCTAATGTTTGTTTAGCCACGTTACGCTCTGTCTACCCACTAATGAGGTCAACATCACCTCTTATAATTGCCAGTGGAAAAATTCATACGGGGAATACGTATCTTTGATGTTTGCATAATTGTCTGATAAACGTTTAGTCATCGTTGTGGCTTTCGTTTAGTCAAGGCTACTTAGCATAATGATGATTATTTATCAAGAGGATGGATCATCAAGTGGCAGTAATATACACTTGTAACATTTTGTGAAGCTCTTGTTTCCTCCTTGATGACGCTATTAGTCAGTTCTTGGTGATTCAGATATGTGCTTCAAAGTATCTTTTTTGATATTTTCCGTAAACAAAAGAACGTATTTGTCTGTAGGTACGTTTAATAAATGAGCAATTCGATAAATTCCTGCTCTCTGTATACTTAAAATATGAAAATCATGGAACACGTTTCATTTACAGAAAAATATTACGTAGGTATTGTATTGACGTAACTTATTAAAACAACGGCATTTTCGTGCGCATATTTGCTTTTTATTTAATAATGTATACCTACCTAGACCCACAAATATAACATTGCCAAATCAAATAAAACTTCAGCTTTTTCGTCACTAAAAGTAATGAGATGAAAAGTCGACCGAAATTATAGATTCAAGTCCCTCTTCTGGAATATTGGTTCATTAGAATTTATTATTTCTCTAAATGTGAAGGGTACTTGACGTCAGTTGCGAATCAAAATTAATAATATGCTAGAGTCTGTTCATAATTTAGAAAGATATATTTCAGCAATGGTAGCAACGCTAACAATTATACCTGTTATTGTCTTATAAGTCTGTAAGTCAAAGTAATTAGAGAGTAAGTTTGAATATTTTGGGTGTAACTAAAATAATGAAAAATTTAAAATTCAGCATGTTCGGAATCAAACATTTTATTGTCCAATATGCATGAGTAAGGT
The DNA here is from genome assembly GCA_033682625.1 of Helicoverpa zea x Helicoverpa armigera. NCBI lineage: Eukaryota > Metazoa > Arthropoda > Insecta > Lepidoptera > Noctuidae > Helicoverpa > Helicoverpa zea x Helicoverpa armigera. Next base: position 6,707,540 of record JAWIIS010000009.1, read on the forward strand.
GGTCTCATTCTCTTTGATAAAGACATAAAATGAATTAATAAAATGCTTGAAAAGCCCTTGTTTTATATAATAAAGCAGAAGGAGACAACTCTCACAGGTTTAATGACGCAACATTGTAAAATGTCAGCTCAGCGGTCAGTTTTAATCAGACCGCGTCGTTTTATTTCTGGACAATATATTACATTACACTCAATTATTACGATTCACATTAAATGTTCGCCAATCTTACATCATACGCATTAACTTTTATTAACAATTTAGAGAACGTAGCATTTTTATGCTCGAATTTTCAGTCTGAATTAAAAAGGCCCTTCATTTACCCTTGGAGGGACCTTCGCTCTTAAGGTCTCATAATTAAATACGTAATTTAAATTATTGTTTCACAGTTATGCATGACCTTTGCTGCTTTACTTTGATATGTCTATGATTTAATTAGTACGTAGGTACTTCGTAATACCTAGGAATGGAATTACATAAATACGTAACATGACGTTCATCGAAATATAGATAGGTTACAGATAACATACCGACATTCTTCCGTATTTTTATTTTACATGCGCTATGGTTTTTCCATTTTCATACGTAAACAGACGCGACAGATAACGAGTAACAAAAACTATTCTAAATGAAAACAATGCTTTATATTAGTTCTGTAGGTTACTAACCTACAAGGTTTTAACCTAAATACACCATCACGAATTACTGTCTGGATTAAAAGTAGTCTGAGCAATCAACAAAAAACCATTAAAGCCACGGATTACAGTAATGTTGTAGAATGCGTACCTAGTTCATTTGTGTGCGGACTGTAGCTGTACCGTATATAGGTAAGTAGAGGCCGCCTGCCGTCTGCGGGGAGCGGGGGGAGGGCGGCGCTGGGGAGAGGAATTTTGGCGGCCTTCCTGAAGAGCCTTCAGGTGACGCGACGGGCCGTCTAGACGTCTGGCGCCTACCATGTGTCGCAAGCCCAGCTCACGTGACTTAATTGTCACGTCACTCTTGATGTCGAACGAATCGAATACAAACAATCGGATCGAGACGTGTTGTGCCAGCATTCAATGCCGAACGAGACGGGGTTCGTTTGGGGAATTAGAATTACGAATATACAGAGTAGCAGCAGGTACTTATATGGATAGCTTCATCTGGACAGAGTAATTTAAAGTTGGTGACAAACTAAATCAATTGCTAGCACATTTTAAATTAGATGTCATTGCAGACAGATTCTGAGGACAGAAGTTAGTAAGTGATATATTACATCATTATCTTACAACTGTTTTCTACTGAGTGAGCAATTAATTTGGACTCAATCAGACAAATCTATTACATAAGACGTTGGAAAATAATTACAACTTCGTCTTCATCTTACAGTACCCATTCAATCAATCTTTGTTATAATTTGTGCTTCACACATTGGCTCATACATAATCATCTCGAGATAACTATGTATACATGCGTGTTTTAGGGTGGCACACTTGGCACAGACAAGAAAGACTGGGCTACTATAGTATCAGATGCAATTCATTTCAGTAAGTAGGTACTCTACCTGTGTAGATATCATATCGCTTGCTTACCTAGTTTTGATAGTAGATATATCAAATACAACTGAAAATAAGTAGAAAACTAATAACGGTATGAATGTCTAAAAGTAAACTACTACAACAACACCGTAGGTTTCGAATTCGAAATCATTAAATAACATACTTGCATGAAAGAAAATTTATTACATGTTACGCACGAGTTTTGCATAATGACAAATGGAGACATCAATCAAAAGTGATTATTTATCAAATTCAGTTCGCCATAGAGCTATTAACTGAATGTGATTTCTAGAACTATTTCTATTGAAACTATTATGCTGGTAGACACATTTTTCTCAGGCAGCGGAGCGTGGCGTCTGGTCTGGCTAGATTCCATACACTGAGGGCGAAAGCGGACGCAGCGGATAGTCTACAGGAAGTACATTATTTAGACAAAGGTGGGACTAGACTACGGTTTTATTGCACTCCACTACCAATACCCGGTAGACAGCGCAGATTTGCGACTTTCCATTAAACGAACCGTAAGTTCGCATGGATATAAAAGTAAGTGTAGTAATGTTTACGGTGAGCAAAATGTCAAAGATCGCCATGAATTTTCTCTTCAAGAGGAACAGTTTGCGTTTGTGTGTTTTCTTTATTACTATGTCGGCTTTTTCAAACTATAACATTTATTTTAAAAAACTTGGAATTTTTTTGCCAAATAAGTACGAACAAACAAACATTTCAGCGCCGTTTCTAATTAAAGTGCAGTCGTTTCACTTAAATTGATTAAGTATTTATGTTTTGAAAGTCAAGTAGTTCGTGGATGTCATTGCATGAAGGATGCGTTTTATCAGGTAACAGAAGCACTGTGAGGTTTGGAGGTAACCTTCATAGATCCGTATCGTCGTTTCATATTGATTGTTCTTTTTGGTGAGTGAATGTGAATGAATGAATGCGTGTGTATCGCGGCCAGGGCCGGCTCCCGCTTCCTTAAGTATGCACTGGTCACAGCGTGACCATGACACTAAACTATGAAACAGCGCCGGTTACTAACTCTTGTGAATCTTTGCATTCATTCGCGCATACACTGTACTATTTTTAAAACAATGTTCCTAACAACAAAACGTGTTTATAGCAGCCATGTTATTTTTGCTTTATGAATATTTGTATCTTAAGTTAATTTAAGCCTTACATTCTTAAGTTAATTTAAGAAGTTATACCGACACTAAAATATGTCAGGCGACAATTAACTTGCTAATTTTAGTGTTCAGAGATCATTTTATAAACAAAGAATAAGCACATAAGTCGGTTATCAAAATTAAGATTAAAGTTATAATTGTCGGCTTAAAGTCGGTAGCACAGGCGAATGATTGTCAAGACTCCGGACTAAGTTTTATTACATGTGACATCTAAAATATTGTTACGACTTCACGCTCTAACTTTATGTAAGAACATGGAAGCGTGTTGGTAATTACACTACGTTTAACAGTTTCAAACTTTTGACAAGTTAATATTATGACATTCATTCTGCTGGGAGGAATGAATATAGTTTGATTTTCATAGTTTAACTGTCGCATTAATTAAGATAGACACACGATTAACTAGATTACAGCACATATACATAATATTATGTAAATCAACATGACTAACGAGATGATATTTTTATGGCAGACATCTAAAATATATCATAGTCGGCTGGTTATCTGGACGGTGTTTACGTGCAGTGAGGTTTGAAGATGCATTGTAGCAGTGGGCCTTGTATCAGCTCGTATCATTAGCTATGTGTGGAAGTGTGCGCGTCTAGACAGGTGTGCTCGTTTCTTTGGACACCGTCGTATCGCAAGGTAATGTGAATGTTAAATTGACCGCAACGCATTATTAATGTGAAGAGCGCCTCGTTTGCCTCTAATTGTGCAATCATTTATTCTAACTGCCTACAAATGTGTTATGGTAAGTACATGAAAGTAAGTTAGCGTAACGACGGGTAATGTACACGATCTCACATAAACGTGTCGATTTTTTATATGTTTTCTGATGCAATATTCTTGAAATTCTACTATCGTTTTCATTACGAGGCGTTTTGTAATGTTACATTGGCATAGTTGTTACTGGTTATCGTTGTATGTAGATAAACCATATGGTTAAGTCATAAAATTAATTGCATGATATGACTATCATTCTAATTATACGACTTTAATATAATTAGGTGACTGTGATGACGACCTACATAGTACAGTTACAAAGCGGCCTTGGTCAAACTCAGTTCCGGACTTTGCATTGATGGACGATGGCCTACAGGACTTTTGGGGCCCTACTTATTGTTAGAATCACGATCAACCAATATTTTCATTTTATAATTTACTTACTAAATCATTAACCGTTAAGACAGGGTCTTACTCATACTTACCAAGAATCAAATTGATTATGGTACGCACTAATTTTTTTAGGAATTGTCAAATATAGTGCACACATACCTGCCACCTTTGACTTCTAAACGCTGAAACAAGATAATAAATTGAACAATCATTATGTGTGACAAATCATAACGGAAAAATGACTAAATTATTGCAACATTATGTACTTGCGTCATGGAATATTCATTTTAATAAATTCAAAATGAGGAAATGTTCATATTTGCAGCATTTGCAAAACAGTTTTACCTGACTGATAAAATAGTTCGCGGTTTGATGGACTGTTTTCAAATTGCTGTAGCTAGCCATAACATGGATAAGTTGGAATGATAAGCAAATAACTTCGCCAGACTTGCGTCAATGTAAACTGTTCGTATCAATATCATTAGTACTATGTTTTAAATACATAACATTTCTATTTATGTAAATGCTAACTCTTTTCCCGCGGTTTCACTTCTCTCGTCTTCCGGAATAAAGTATATCTTATGTTATTCAGTAAGGGTGCACTTTCCAATAATGAAATATCTTTCAAATTGGTTCACCAATTTCGTAGTCTCTAGGGGTACAAAAGAATCAAAAAATGTTTCCTCTTTATTATATCAGTACAGATAAGTTAAAACGAATACCAACACTCTTTCATAACGTGATGCCATTGAAGATGCACTTCTATATGAAAACTGACCTAATATTAATCAAGTTCCATTTTTATTTAATCTTCATAAATGATAATATTATCGTTTACGTCTTATTTCCTGTTTGATTGTAGACAGTTAATTCGTGTAGTATAATGACTAATACGTCCACGTGATCGTAGTCGTAAAGGTTGAAAGACATAACAGGATATTATCATGATTGTAAGTGCTCTATAAATAGGAACATTTGCCATAATATTTACGAAGTAACGGCTCCTCAATTTAGCTTATAACCCGTATGTTTACTGAACAGTGGAAAATTATAACCTTTAGTGTTTATGTGACTAACAGACGCACACAGACATCCTATCGTTGTCTATAGTTCAATGTAGGTTAAAATTAACAGCTCGCATAATTTGACGTGTCTGCGATTGTTGCAATAATGTTGTTGTTGACAAAAACATGTGACTTTGTTTTGTTATTGAAAGTACGGATTTGCTAATTACCTGTTTGAGAATGGACATTTATTTTCAATACAACGTGGTTTCATTTCGTTCATCCACCTGTCAGCACGGAGGACGGAAAGATCAGTAACTCAGGACAAAGGATTTCATAAACATAGATGCCCTAAGTAATAATCCTAACCTGGACCCTGTTATTTCCAGGGGCAACGTCTGCAGGGCTTACAGACACCTCAATTACGTTTATTTTTTCCGCAGTCGTCTGCCAAACCGGTTGTAGTGGAGGGAGCCACCCTACTTAATTAACATTGTCCCAATTTATGAGCGCGTGCTCTATTTTTACTTGCAAGCAACCGTAAGGAGGGGTCTTTTGATCTTTTTTTATTTTTATTATATAAAACAAACTGTTGTTTACTGCTTGGTCTGCGTCTTGCTTTTGTATCAGACATAATTGTCCTGCGAATTATATAAATTGGAAAGTAAATTTAGAAATTAAGGGTAATCACTTCAGTTACTGTAGAATCTACTCAAAGACTTTTTCGAATACTTTCTCCTTACATTAAAACTGAACATACTGAAATGAACATTTTCTGAAAAATAATTGAATCCAATATGGTTTAAGTAAATCAAAAAAGAATTCTTCACCGAAGACAGATACAAATATTGTAGTCACAGAAATAGGCAGGATTGCTCAAAGAGTCGGAATGTAATTTTGCACCATCATGCTGAATATTGCGATGTACTTCCTGCTAACGGCTAGACGCGAGCCAGACAGTTGTTACCGTCTAGAAAAACAGTTTGCCAGACAATGTGAAAGTTGATAGATCCGTAAGGATCACTTTAATGCCTTCACCTTAAGTAACAAAGAGCTGCACAAGTGACATCTTGCTGCATTTTAAAATTAAAATGGACTTGAATTGTATTTAGTTCTGAATCTATACTAATATTATAAAGCTGAAGAGTTTGTTTGTTTGTTTGAACGCGCTAATCTGAGGAACTACTGGTCCGATTTGAATAATTCTTTCAGTGTTAGATATCCCATTGATCGAGGAAGGCTATAGGCTATTTCTCCGGGTTCGTGCAGAGGTTTCCACGGGATGCGGGTGAAACCGCTGGCAGAAGCTAGTAAAAAATATGTATGTACAGTAACTATGTAATTAGTCATGCATTTTCAGAAAGTGCATCAAGATAAGGCCTTAGTTAGAGGGCCGCTTCCTACAGGATTTCCGAAGTCAATTTAATCGCCTTAGAATACAAAAAGGGGTTTTAATTATTTACAGCAGTGACGACATTTTTTTACCACCAAGACATCTTCCAAACAAACAAGTTGGATAAAGTTCATCACAAAAAGCTAACTCCATGGTTTAAGCTAAATCCTTGTTTATGGAGACTAGGGGAGTATTCCATAAGTGAACAACTAAGGGGACTATTCTAAACCAGATCTGGGTACACGTCTTATGTCGCCCTCATTTGTAAAGTAATTTACGAGCTGTGCCTTAGCCGGAGAGCAAAATGACTCCATTGTCACACAGAAGGCATATTATATCAGTGCGGCCTACATTCAGAAGTATGCTGGTTTTGCTAACAATTGTACTTTGTTACATCACCAGACTGACAATATTAATCAACTTGCTGGTAGTTTTTCAGCTTTCTGAAATGTTTTACGAAATATGTTGGTTGTAACGTAAATTCTGATCAGGGTTACGCAATGGGGGACGAGTTACGATGACACCATTAATGTTATTATCAGTCCATGTAGGTGCGCATGGACGTAAACAGCACAATTTATAATACGCATACGCAATGGCTGTGCATAAGCGTCGTGTCGCCGCCTACAAATACCATGATTACGGGTTTCTCCATGTATGTACTATAATTAAATGTAAAGCCCTATATGTTAACATCCATAAGGATAATAAATTGCAATTAATTTGCAAACTTCTCGTCGATCCTAAACTTCCTCGTGTTTTGTGATACAAAATTAGCATTTTGACACCATTTCATACGCATTGTTTTTCTCGTGCGTACGTGCGACTATGTGCTTGTTGGTTTGTGTGTCAGAGATAAAAGGTATCAACGAGATAAACAGCAGACGTTTTCTCGACCCTATCATTGTTGTTGCAGATACACGTACCCAAAACAATATGGACTGAAAGCGATACCACTGCAGCCAAACTATAAAGCGGTCTTTAGATGTTTACAAAACGTTTGAACATGAACAGCTCAGTGGATTTACATCCCGTTACCTGCTCAATGTAAATTCGAATTCATTGAGCATTCTATGAAAGGAATTGCGTACTAATATGATGCATCCGTGTTACATGTTTTATGCTCAATAAAGTGTATCATGCGTGGTGTTTCACACACATAAATTAGAATTCCTACCTCAGTAATCTTTACTCGCTTTGATGCCAATACTATTTGGGGAAACAAATAGACGTGTCATCAGGAAATTATTGCCACCATGTATTAATTATAATTACTGAATTTTCCATTCAAATAATAAATGAAATGTTACACGGGTCACCTGAAATACAGGTGGTCAATTCGACGACCTCCAACATGAATCGAGTCGGTTAAACACTGCTCATTAGCAATTCGTCTATTGACATGACAATGACTTTCAGTACACACGGGTTCATTCATCAAGGTGTGTTCACCAATTGTTGGTTTTTTGGCTAAAAGACGTAACCGAGGACTCATTACAAAGTATAAAGAAAACGTGGTAAACATCTACCTTATACATTATCAATTTTGACATACGTTAATGAGTAGAACTTTCAAAGTACCTACCTATAGATAGGTACCTAGGTATACAGGTGTAGCAGATGTTTATGAATGAAAGTTTTGGTTTTTACTTTGGTATGCGCTCTCGAACAGCAGCTGTTTACTACAGGTACCCACCATATGCTTTCACGTGCTTTGGAGTGAGACGAGGGAACATGTGTGCCGCGGGGTGTGTCACCAAGCACGTGCATTCTAATGGCGATGCGGTGCATTGGGCAGCACGGGATGTGCAGCGTCGCCGGCAGTGGGCCGAGCAGGGTGACCGGTGACCGCTCCGGCGTGCCGGGTGCCATATTCGGTCAGTGCACATTGTTGTTTACCGGCGCGGTATCGCGAGGCCGCGTGACGTAGCGTCTAGACGGGCGCCTGCCCCGTGCCCCCCGCCCCGCGCCGCCGCCCCCCGCGCCCCGCGTTTGCCACCCGACAGCTATGCACTGACTGTTTCGATCACCAGCTTATCTTTTCAAGCGGTAATGCTGCACTATACCGATGCACTCGACGATAACGATCGACGGTGACCATAGGCGACACATGACACCCCTGCACCGCGGCTCGCTCACTGTTGTGGCGTGGAGATAGTAATGCCACGGGCGGGACCATCAAGCAGCACATAAATAGATAGGTAATAGGTATATGCAATGAAAGGTCAAGTGTGAAACCTAAATAGATTTACTTTTAGTGTTTACTGTCACTCAAGCAAGTTCTATTAGCGACAACAATGGACAGTCGCCTTACTGACACCTACAGTAATGACTCCCATTTAGTGTTGCCAACATACGTCACTCAGGTTGTAAATAGGTACGACGCATATCTATGTCTTCCCATAATATAAAGGAAGCAATACTTCGCATCTAGTGATAAAATTAATAAACTATAAATTATGGCCAAGATGTACATATAATGGGTAGGTAACTATTTATAAACATGATATTTCAAAGTTGATTGAGCAGCCAAAATCATGTCATGTCTGGGTATTACAATTACAATCGGTTTCGATTTCATTTGACATTTCAAGTAAGAGCTGATGTGATGTGCAGCAGATTGACGAAATAGACCATACCGCAATTTAAAGTAGCATAAAGTATAGACAATTTAAGGTAATTCCTCTGACAGTTTATCCTTATCGACATCGCTAATTACCATCAGAGGACTGCGTGCCCTGTATGCAACCTTCGATAATGGTCTTAGTGTTTTGCATCTTAGTTCCTTGTAATAAAATGTAATATAAATTAAAGTTTATAACCTATGGCATTCAGAAACAATCTCTTATTAAATCCTCGTAGGTGCTAATATAAGTATGTATATGTAGATTCATCATAAAAAAGGGGCAAAGAAACCAGACGGAGTTTTTATTATAAACAGTAGCAGACGCTGTATCATGTGTTACAGGACATAGTATAAATAACATATAACATAGCAATTAACAAGTCAAATGATTAGAATCCAACTCAAACGTACAAAAAATAACCGCTCGCCTTAAAGTTATAACTGATTCACGGTGAGATAAAGAGGAAGCAGGTGATTATTGAAGATTAAAATCAATATAGCCAGACAGTTTCATACGTTTTGACGAAGGTGTGTCCGTAGGAAATAAAATATCCGTAGGGCATTAAGCATATTGTAGTCTCATGTTAGGGCTATAAATCAATATAAGTATAAAAGCAAGAAGAATTTCACCAACGTTTGCATCTCTGCGATCCGAGCGCAGCGGTTTCAATTAAGAGGCAAAGCTTTGTTGGGTTTTCCACTTAGATAATTCTTGGTAGCTGTTAGCAGTTTGGAATTATACTCGGTAAATGACCGACAAAAGACTCGCCTTCCATGGTCCTATGCTTATATACAGCCTTTCCAAATTACAGAACTTTTAGTTAGCTGCCTATGTAACGCTTTCCCTGACCGTTGAAGTTACGTAAATGTCCTTCGCTTTACGAGTATCTGCACCATGTGGAAATCTGTATATACTTTTAATTTTGATTGGTGACTCCATGTCGTTGATGTGAAGTCACTCTTACGTGTCTAAATTGAGGTCTTTGATCTTTATGACGGCAACTGGCAAGATGCTATGTTTGAAGTCTAGACACGTTACAAAGTCTAGGATATAGACAACCGATGTAATTGAATAAACTCCAAGCGACTGTATGCTTTCAGTTCAAACTTTGTCAAAATGTTGAAAAGTTTTTTAAAAGTTCAAGATATTTATAATTTCTTTATTCACCAAAAAGGGGCGTTCTTAAAATTAATATGGCTTAGCTGGCTTTTTCTTGACGCGAAAATATTATATGCTTTGCTAATTTTTGGTAGGTACATTGTAATATGACCTATAGAATAAACCCACATAAATCTGTGTAGGGAGAGCTTAGCTTACATTGTATAGGATTATGTTGGTATATGACAGAGTGGTTCCTGAAATAACGTGGAAAAACACCACTCAAAGCCACCTCTCAATTTAACGTTCCAATGATTCAAGTAGGACTTATTATAGTCTTTATTAATATTAGTCCAGACACTGTCGAAAGAAGTAAGTCGGACTAACATGAAAAAATAATCAAAAAAGGCAAATTATCTTGCGATACTGGCAACTTTCTAGACTTTTACAAAACAATACACGATCAAAGAGAAAAGTGTGTGAAATGCTTTCGCTATAAAGCTATAAAGTTGATCCTAACTGATTGTTATTCAGTAGCAATAAATGTACTTAAAAGTCGAATTATTTTTTAGACATTTTATTGAAAGCTTGGTTTTGGTCTACCAAACATTGGGTATTTTTTTGACACCGTTAAAAAATGTTGGCTGGCTCTCGCTGTCCTCTGCATCCGACATGAAATGTCAAAAGCAATCACCCCCGACTGTAACATGGCTTTTCCCTACGGACTGTGACCGATATTTAATTTAACGAAAAATTCAAATAATCAGGGATCTGCCGGGTTTGTATATTTTTTGAAGTCTTACCGCGAAGAAAAATAAGTAATGAAGCTGAAATGCTTATGAAGCATAAATAATATTCTTCCCCGTTTTCACTCTGTATAACGTAAGATAAGTATGTAATTTAAAATTATTATGAGTGCGTGAAAACAATTTTCCAGTTCAGAGATCAGCTTGTGGAACTTCTTGGAGCAGTGTCTAAGACGACACTCCAAGCTATACACCTATATTCCAGGCTAATCGTCTCAACACGCACTTGGCCCATGATTTATGAAAGATCTAAGGATTAATAAACATTGTACAGAAACAACCTGGAATTGTGATCCCAGGTTGTTTCTTATTATAATCCACACTAGCCGTTAAACTAGGAATATTGCCTACGCCCCAATAACTTTCCTTTCATCACACAAGCGAGCGACGTAGGTAGTAAATTATCGTCTCGGTGGGTAACAAATTTGTGACTCCTCTTATTAACTGCCATTTCGGTCAATGAACCAGGCCACGTGCATAGCAAATTGGATGATCATTTATAATATATAATCTATTTATTACATAATGTGCACATTGTGCACGGTAATCGGTATCATGGATTACCAGTCTGAGTTTGAGCGTCAATTTTAATTATAGTTGTTGCATTAATCTAAAATAAAAAAAATTGGTAACATTTTATGCGTAGTCAAAAGAAAGTTAAGATGTAAAGATGCAAAAAATGAAACGTAGAATCAATAAAAATGTTTATTCTGAAAAATACTACACTTGCTCGTATTTAGCACAGATCCTTATGTAAGTTTGTCAATTGTGACATAGTTGTCTCGCATGATGGATGTTTTTGGGTAATTTAACCCGAATAAATGTACATAGGATATACGAGCACACAAGTGTCTCCTAAGTTATATTTTTTGTACAAAATGGAATCCCTAAAAACTAACTTTTAAATTATGAATGTCTGTTACCTAAATACTTAGATCCTATTGTAGAAACAGGTGGAATACAATGGAACCGATTTTATCACAAGTGAATTCTTTGCTTTATCACTTCCTACGGACGTACCTAGATAGAAGATAACACACAAACCTGTGTCACATGAATAGATCTACATAGGTATCTACACACTACACACCATTGAATTGCGAAATTCCTGTAATGATAATGATTAAACCTTCAAAGAGTTTGATTCCTACACCTATTTGAGTCCAATATCCATTGAAAATGTGGATAGACAACATGCAACATCAGCGATCGATAATGTTAGCTTAGAAAAGCTAGCACAGTTAAAGCCTTGTTAATTTTTGACGCGCCTTCAACTGATTTTAATAAAATGTCCTCGGTATGCCCTGTTTAAGAGGATTCGAAGATGCTCATCTTTATATCGTTAGGTTTGACGTCTGACTTTCAGTACTTTTATAGAAAGGTAACATAGTTTTTGCTGTTGTATAAAGATTCCATGCTCCATGTTATATCAATGGATAAAGATCTCAACATTATAGGAAGATTTAAGTCTTGTACGTTTTACAAGAAATAAATAATTAATAAATTATGTTCGCTCGGATGAGAGCGCACTGATACCAGCTATTTTCTCTGAATAAGTTTTCAGTCACGCACTACGATATGCGTATGTGCAATAAAAACAATTCTCACGTAAGTACATGTACCTACAACGCTCAAATTATTTTAGCTCTCATTGTACAAACGAAATGACCTAGACAGAGTTATCACGTCTGTCTGGCGCATAATTGTCTGCTATGTAATTAAACTCTGTCTATGAAACTGTACCCAACTGTACCTAGCTAATTCTGAGCTGACTCCGGGAGCCACCGCTTGGAGCCGCCACCGGCTCCGCTGCGGGAAATTCCGATTCGCTTGCTTGTTATTAAGATAACTTATGATAAATTGTGCTAAATGCACGGACAAACCCACAGGTATTATCGTGCTAATAGATTTAATTATAGCTGTGCAGTAGGTAACCTATAATTTGGACGCGAATTGTCTACTGGGAGTTTCATAAAAAAATGCGCTTAATTGGATGTTAAATATTAATATAATAATTTTATATTCCTTTCTGCTTTAATAAATGTCATAATTTAATATTTATAAGAGTCCATTAAAATAACTTACTCATTAGTGTCACATATAAAAGGAATTTAGATTATGATACATTGTTACGAAAGTAGGTATGTTATGTATTTTGAAATAAAAAATAATATACCTATTTTTTATTTTTTGAAATTATATAAAAATGTATTACGAAATCATTAACTTGGTACACAATTTAAAAAAGGCAAGTGATTAATATTGCAAATTTAATTATGTTAGGTGCACACCAACTTACTACACTTCAAGGGTTCTATGACTGCTCCTCACACGTGGATAAAATACCACGTGAGGTTTTTGTTTCAATATATGAATGTATCTCATAGATTCAAAGGTATGACTGAAAAATAAGTAATTACATTAATCAGTCATACTATAAAATAATGCAAAAGTATTGAACAGGACCTAAAATCTAAAAAAAAAAGCTTTTTTGCATGAATTAAATAAAGCAAGTTATTTTAAAGTGTACTAATTTAATTAGGTATTTGTAAACTATACCTACTTTTAGTGGTATAGTGCAAAATATTGTATGACACTCTTGATATTGGCGCTACAAGCGAACAAACGTACATGTGCAATTCATTTCGTTTCAAACAATAATGATGTACAGCACATTGTGCGGTTACTATAGTCCTGTGAATACGTTGCACTCGGTTGTCGGATTATCGATTTTGTCTCGAACAAGTACCGAGTACAGGTAAAACTCTAAATAAGAGTTATGGATGCTTAGCCAAAAGCAATAGCATGGAAATTTTGTCGGAAAATTCGCAGAATGCACTCCGAATACTCATATGATCTGTTGTTATTGGTTTTTCTTTTAAGATCTTTATACAGTCTCACTCGATCCGGCTATGCAATGGGACAAAATTTTAATAAAATTCGGGAGTTCGAGTGAAAAGTGCGTAAGTTATGCAATATAGTAAATTGTACTTCAGTCGACAGCCCTTCAGATTCCGATTTCTCGAGCCTTTATTTAGCCACTGTAGGATAATGTGATTCAATTAATGTACAATACCTCCTGTATAAAGAAGCACATAACTTATTTTGTTTTAAGTACTCAGTTTTAAACCCAAGCGAAATAAAATACACAGAAGTATTTTCATTATTTGAAACAATACAGTTTTATCAAATTACTCATTCTTATGCTTTAATTAGACGGGCAAATAGTTTAAATACATTATGACATCATAGTGCAGTAATTTTAATAACAACATTAAACAGCGAGTAGGTTCTGTTTTATTAATTTCACAACAATGGTAGGTACCACATCAGATTACACAAAGATATGACAAGTCAACTACTTACGCTAAGATAGTGTTATCTCCAAACTTCATTCTGAAAGACAACCTTATCGCAATCAATACGCCAAGTAAAGCACATCAAATTGATAATAGAGGCCAATGTATTTGAGCGTGATTTCACTCACCCCGGTAGAGCCTCTTTTCAGTTAAAGGCACGTGTAAATAATTGCTTATTTTTGGTATACTAATAAGTACTAGCTTTTGCATGACTTTTTACCCCTGTCCCGAGGAAAGTTTTTGCAACTCAACATTCTGTTGAGTCCACACCTCATCTGAACCAGTTCAGCAGTTTTACCAAAAAGCAAAACAAACAAACTCACTTTTTAGTAAAGATGTAGTTCAGATTAGTGTATTCCACATGTCGAGCAATCAGATGTCATTAACAAACTAGACGAATGTCCAAAGTCCATTCAGGTGATGGTAAGCCAATAGAAAAGCGATATCTAATTGCAAATGCGTCGTTATAACGCTGTCTAAGTGCTGAATCGACTGATCTTTTTACCGTGCTGTTTATTACTTAGCTGTTTTCTTCTCTCCTTGCTAATCCCATAACGTATGCCACTCGGGGATCATGTAGCTTTCCAACAATGAAATAATTTTTCAGGGTTCAGTATTTCCGAAACCCTATTTCATGTACCTATGGATCTTAAAAAAACGATAAAGTGCAATTTATTAGCAAATACTGTCCTAGAGTACTTAAGTATGTGCTGAGCTGAATATGTTTCACCAGCCATTTGACATGGTCATCGATAAAACTGTAAATCAACAAAAATACTAGAAAACTACTTACATCATAATTAACATGATTTAGATTTACAGATATTTGTTAAAAAATAATACTTACATCAATTCAAAACGTATAATTTGAAATCCTTCATTTTTTTGTGTTTTGTAGTTTTTTCAATGTGTATTTTTATTATTAAGTCTATATTTATCATAGCATTATGAAGTGTGACTGCACTTCGTCCTTCCTGTTTAGGTGCATCCATATCAGCCCATACAGGTAGGTATAGATAATCATTAAAGGAATGATAAACCTGACTTAGAATTACCTAAATCGGTACATACCTAAGGTTTTCACATAACCTTGCAATTCACGATTATTCTGCTAAATATTGGTTTTATTTTCGACGAATAATGATTATTTTCAACTTTTAATCGGAAAAAATGCACATAGGTACCTAAATAGTAGTTGTCGTACCTAAGTAAAATTAGATTGCTACCAGTCGTAACTAGATTTATCCGAATATTGATATTTTACGTAAGTAACCTGCCCAAATGGATGTCTGTATCTTTTATCAATGGTTTCTGTCACTACAAAGCTATCTCCCTAACTCATGTTTTCTCGTAAACTTTAATCAGATGTTCAAAGGTATTTTATCTGCGTTTAGATACATGTTCAATATTCATAATTTCCTTATTTGGTACTGTTTTATCATGACAGTACATCATGATCACTGGCTTAGTCCTCGGACTGCACAAGTTTTTATTCTACCAATAGATTTTCACCGCTCAGTGGAAGATGCTGAGCTGGGATAACTAAAGCCAGATGTCTGAACTACGAAATTCTGTTGGATGTTTCAAAACTTCTCTGCTCCGCTCCCCTTTGAATAATTAGTTTAAGTATAACACAATTTTAATTCTTTAAAACACACTCAAGTTTAATTCTTTCCGTAAAAATTGCCCTCCAGGCGTTAGTTGGCACAATTTGTTAACGTTAAAATAATCATCTGCTATCGTATACTTACGTAACTTACTATGGTTTTATTAAGTGTGTATTACATGCCATTATCAGAATATTGGAATATTCCAGTGATGTATCAACTACATAGTATATCTTATCAGTGTACTACTATGGAGTTCATTCACCTCTCACCTCCTTAATCAAGATTAATATTCCTAAACACAGAGAAAAACTATGATTAAGAAAACACATAGAAGGTTACATCAAAACGAAACTTTCCCACTAAGAAAATCTAAAAGAAAACTTTATTAACACAAGTAAGTAGAACAAATATTTCTTGGTAACTTATACTTATTCTAGATTCTAGTAGACGGACATGTCTGCAGAAACATACAAAATAAAATATATCGCTCAATGTTTTACAATAAACACAAAACATCAAATGTTACTGAAATACTAATTTATAATAATTAACTTTATCGACTTAAATGGTTATTCAATTCATTCGGTTGATTAACATAATACCTATTAGCAGACAAAAAAAAATTGAGCTCACCATTTAAAAGATTTAATGTAATATTAGGTACCTACATACATTAATTTATCGATAACAATTATCTAGATGTGCTATTTAAACAATAGTGATAACGCGTCACTTCCTTGAACCGTTCGATCGATTTGTTCAGACTCGATGGTCAGTGTCGGTATCACATAGGAAGTGCCTGCCAAAAGTGTGAGCGTCACGCTATAACGGAATGTCAGAATCCAAGGGCCTTCGTGCCATTGATAAGACAATCAACACTTATTTAATAATTACCGATCTATCGCAATCCACCTGGCTACGTATACGCGTAGAAGTACAGGAAATCTACGATGAAAAACTGCGTCCATAGGATTGGTCATTCCCAAGGAAAATAATGAGGATGACATACATCATAAGGTATTATAAGACAATGTAACGTATGTAAATGATAACTAGTGACATGGCCCCAAATTATTTACTTAAGTACATGAAACAGTAAAACCTTAAAAACATACAAGCCGAATTGAGAACCTCCTCCTTTTTGGGAAGTCGGTTAAAAAATAAAGGCGCTTTGCGTTATTCTATCGCACATAGATGCATACAGCATAATTTAAACTTTAAGTCCTTGGTTGTCATAAAAAATATTAGGTACTATTTCCATATTTGAGATTCCGGTATTCCATTCCCATCCATAATGACGCGATTTGCTTAAAGATAGGTAAAAAGCTTTCTCCTCGCGTATTACGATGCCATATTTGGTAATGTAAAAGTATTTTTTGTTAAATTCTGCTAAAATGTATTTAATATTTTAAGTATTATGTTCAACCTGAGTCAAAATGTTTAAAGACATTTATCATACCAATAAGTAATTACGCAATTCCAATTGAAGCAATTCTAGATATTTGATACAGTGTTCAGTTTTGATTTAGTAACGTTCCACAAGTTTATAGGAAAATTTATAAGCTTATGACATACCTACTTGATTGCTAATTACAAATTAAACCGGATATAAATCAAATATTTTATTGAGTACTTACCTATAGCAAAACTAAAACATATTCATGTGATTCATTTTCCTAGTTTTTGGTCGGAAGGGTCCTTTTTAAGGGGGTAGAAAGACTAAATTGGTGTGGTCTGAGTTATCAGGGTTCGGTGCGGAAATCGTATTCACGAGATCGGATGTTCACAACGCAATATTGCTCAGCTAACCAGCATCAATTGCCGTGACAAAAGTGTAGGTATCCGTTATAGGCAGGATCATTATAACAAACACCAAATGGTTACAGGTTAATTAATCATTTTTGTGCAGATAACCTGTCTGTTTTTGTCATACGTTGGTACCAAAACAATATTTGATAAAGAAAAGTGTGACACGAGCTGCGAGCGTGACTAACCGTTCGATTAAACCCGCTGCAGTGGCGCACACGCGTGCTGATTACATACAGCCAAATTGCTGCGCCCGCGACCCGCCCAGCGCGACAGACGTCTCGGGAGAGATCGTGCATTCGTGCCAGACGGCTACCGAAATTTGGGTTAGGCGCTTTTTTGCGGGTCGCGGGCGCCGCCGTGGAAGCGCTCGCACCGAGGTCGATGAGCCCCGAGCTGCCCCTCCCCGCGCCACCCCCACCGACCAGTTCCACCACAAGGTGCAGCGGCCGCTGCGACCAACCGACCAACCCTACATATCTACCACCTGCCAGACACTAAGCAAGTATAACATAATGAACCAACCTGAACACTACGTACGTCCACTTTCGAGATCAACTGGAAAACTGGACACGATTCAACTTAAGGCATTTTAAAATTCAGGTTTTAAAATTCGTCATTGGTTAGCGACGATATGAAACTTAAGGAAAAGGATGCATGTTTTTAAAGGTCATTTTGAAGCAGGTAAGTGCGGTCGACATCAGATGTGCAAGACATTGCAGTTCGTTTTGTTATTGACTTAACCTTTTGGATTTCATTACACACACTTGCAGGAAGGAAAATGGTTGTACTTGACAAACGAAAGGACAACTACTATAATTAAACCGAAAACGAAGCATTCAGTAAATATAGTAAATGACTTAAACTGTTCACTAGGGGAGATTTAGTTTATTATCAGTTTTGCTAATCCAGGTAGTCTGCAGAGTTCTGTGACTTCATCACTAAAATATTTTAAATTTATCAAATTAAAAAAAAAACAATATAATAATGAATAGTGCAAAGAACGTAATATAATAAATAAATTGTTCTGTGTGTGACCGAGCGCAAAGTGTCGAATGATTTACAGCTGTTAATTGACGCGTCTGTTTTCTGCTATATGAGACTATAATACTGGTATTTTTTACGAACTGCGATCAAGATCAGTCTGGGGATAGACTAATATGAATTGTATGTCTAGACAAGCCATCCGCGTCGACTAAGCCGCGCATATGCTCTTGCTATTTGTCTACCGCACAAAAAGCGAACAGCAAAATGTGCATTGAATATTATAATGATTGACACACCATATATTTTGCACCAAATGCCATTGGCTTTTTACAATCGTCGTCTCTGCACGACGCTATGAATAAAAATGAATGTAATCATGTCTGGAGATTCATATCAGACACAAGCCATAACGATTTCAAATTAGATTTTAATAGGCGATCCAATGCATCTACGTCGGCGAACATATGAAGGTACGTCACCATAACATAAACAGAAATGTTAGCGGTAGGTACATAATAATTACATATAGGATATTTGAATGTTTCGACGATAATGGAATTTAAAATGAACACATTGAGGCACATCTCGAATTCCGTGCTCAGGTACAGTCTCCTTATTGTGTACCAACGTTTTTATGTTTGTGAGTTTGTCGATTTATACAATCAGACGAATTTAGTTACGGAATACGGCAATTAAATTGGGCGTGAGACGAGACGGTTTGTTATTACGACTCTATATTATTTCTTTTGTAAAAAATGTGTTCTGTATATTTTTTCAGTCTGAGCTTTGCTATAGATTGTAGCCGCTTATAGACTATGTGTCTGTAGAGATTACGATTAATCATTCTTTTTCCCATTTTTTTCTTGTTCTAAAGCCGTACGTGCTCTAGAGACAACACGGCGAATGCGGTGTATTGACACAACACTAGCAAGAGCTGCTAGCTATTCGCAAACAGCGCAATGTGCAGAGGTGCAGCGAGGAGTCAACTCGACGAGGAGAGAGCGTCGACTCGTACACGAGAGCGTCTACAGAGTTTAAATTATCAAGCGACTCACCACGACTTGTAAACTAGACATTGCTGTATTTTATACGAGAACTATGTTCATCATGCAAGCAAAGTGCTTTGTTCGTGAATTCAAATCAAAATACTACTTTATTACGCTCCTTTTCAGACAGTCTGTTGCCCATTTAAATTTTAGATAGGTACGTCAGTTTCAACCTGTAGTCATATTCAGTTGCTGCTGTATCTCTAGCAAGTGTGAGGAAATCACAATAAGTACATTTTCAATTAATGCTCGTTAAAGTGCTTTATGGTCCTAAGAGTAGGCTATAAAGACTTAACTGTACATCAGATTGACTGGTTTTATTGTATGGAAGCGTGGTATGTAATCAATGGTGCATGCAAAGATGCATTTTCACTGCAGCGGGATGTATCTAATTAAAACCACTAAAAGAAAGTAATGCTTCTCGAAAGTTATTTATACTTAAACCTAAAATTAATTTTGAATTCCCAAAAAAAGTTTTATAACGTTTTTTACTAGGTACCTACCCGATTTTACAAAAAACCGAAAATACGCAGCTATAATTTTGAAAAAAGTTTAAGGAGTCTTTCTGTGATGACAAAAAAATTTACAATTTGTATCGTTGTTCAATTCGATTAGCATATAGGTAACAGACAAAATTTCTTCGAACTGTATTTCATCATCTATGCACCGGGCGAAAATTACAATAGTACACAAAACAGCCGTCTGAAGTCTAGACACCGGCCACTCGGCATGTATTAAGCAGACTTTATAATAACCCGTTTAGATACATAATACATAGGTACCGACATTATTCTCAGACGCCGAAATCAATCCCTAATATACGAGCTAGATGCATAAGTTAAGTAGATGTTTGTGGTGGCACGTGGTGACGTCACAATGTAAACGGAGCGCGTCTAGACGGGCCGCAGACGAATTTTTAATACAGGCACGAGTCGAGCGGGGCACGGCTCGGTCGCCTCTATTGCAGCGGTACCCACCTAACCACTCACAATTGTTGTGCGTATTTGCATTCTAACTTCAAATTATACTCATACAGTCCCAAATGAAAAACATAACCTTCTTGACAGTCAGACAAATGAAAATGTCAAACATAATTTGAAAACCCACTGATATTTTTTGCGAGTTATCCTTTCGTAAGTCATTTCAAGTTCGAATAATTTATACCACGATTGGTCTTAAAAAGAGTTACTTCAGTATAGATTTATTGGGCGGCGTAGAGTTCCGTAGCTTTATACTTCACAGCTTAGGTTTTTTTAATAATTCTTTAGATATGTGCCTATATTGTAAACTGAAAGAATAACTCATCTAATATTCACTTATAATACCACAAGAGCTTCAAAATTATCGGGTATTTCCCGATAGGGAAATGCCAGATAATTATGAAGCTCGTGTGGTATTCGGGAGATTATTTTTCCGTCCCAAATGTCGGCCACAACCTGTCAGTTTGACGTAGCAACGACCAGAGAAAATATTCAAAAAATTTTCAGTATAATACCATGTAGGTTGTACCACGTGACGTCGAATGGTGCAATTCTATTGGTCGATATTTGGGTCGGAAAAATAATCAGTATAATACCATGTAGGTTGTACCACGTGACGTCGAATGATGCAATTCTATTGGTCGATATTTGGGTCGGAAAAATAATCAAATCAATTTTTGTATAAAGGTTCATAGATAATTTCGTGTACAATAATTTTCAAAGACTCTATGTATAAAATATCTATGTCTATTTGGATCTGAAAATAATAGGTATAACCTGAACAGAAAAAGGTATCATTAAATAGCGATTACGGAACCCTAACAAAAAAATAAAATCATGGCATTGACCGTGTCCTCACACGTATCGGTGTTGTAAAATCAAAAGAAAAGGACAAAAATAAATGTACAAGTATTAGTAATAGGGGACACAAGTGCGCGTCAGGCCAAGGTCGTGATTACGTTACGTCTGGAGGACAATCATTAGCCCGCCACTTAGCTCTAATCCAAAACAATGGGTTACGTTGCTGAAACATATCGGGGTCGCGGTCAACTTGTTACATTTGTAATATTCATAAATAAAACATTATGAACATGGTATTTTTCACATTCTTGCTACTTTAATTGGAGTTGAAATAACAAATGAAACCCGAATGTTGCGCCATTTTTTGAGTCACTGGGAACTCAACAAATATAATACATAATCTATGTGTCACTGGTGTCAGCATTCAACTCAGGTAGACGTGGTAAACAGGTTCAAGAGTGCGACCCGGACTTCAGGTACGAGCTGTGATTGAAATGCGTTAAGCAATATTTGATTAGGGATATGCTAATGTCAACAAGTTTTGATAGTAAGGACTTATAAAGATAATGTTTACTATCTTTTGGTGGGAAAAATTGATGATAAAAACACTTTATTTTCACAGTATTCGATGCATCATTTGGTATTTTCCGACATTATTGCGTTCCGTCTAGACAGGATTGTGGTGTATCCACGGACATGATTACGCAATCAGTCCAATTGGATTTGGTTACAACTAGGTTGTTTCATGACATGTTGCAGTGCAATGACGCACGCGGCCGATCATCACCGTTTTTGCTGCGAGGGGAAAGCCCGCCCGTTTAGCAGCACGTATCTAGACTGTGAGTATGTGTCTAGACGTCTGTTCCAGGAGGTCGCGAGCTAACCGACCGCTTTCACATATTTATTCAGACACCGAAACGGGGCTCCCGACACAATCGACGATTACGTGACGTAATTTAGAATTAATAGTCGTCTGTGACTATTTTCACTGAATCATCAGGTATTTCACGTAGTCTGGCGAGGTCTACGCTGATGTGGATTTAATTTTAAAATTCCCAGAAATTAGTCAGATGATGCGTGATGTTCGTCTTTTTTGGGAGCTATATATCTTCTAGATAGCGGTTTTCGTCGAAACAATTAGAAATGCTCAGAAACCAATTCTTTTCCTCCTATCTTTGTCTAGCATTTAAAACTTTGTTCCATTTTCCTTATTCTTAGGAATATGAGTAAAGAGCACGTTATCTCTGAGCCGCGATATGAGTGATTGACATGAGTACGCCAAACATGTCTGCGTCCGGTGACTAACACGAGCCAGTGTTAACAGCAGCAACAGATTAGAACACTGATTTATTCAATTTTATACCGAAATAAATAAGTTCATTGACAGGTTTGATATTGAACAACATTAAATGCAATCAATCTCTACAGCAAAATTGATCTTTATCGGCTCAGCAGTTTTTCTATGACAGGGCAAAAAGACAAGACTGACCTTCGCAATTGCAATTATGATTGATTGGAAACTAGACTTAAAATACCACACCATAATTATATTCCTAAGTGCATCTCAAAGTCGATTCGAACGATTTCATTATTGGTATATCAAACTAACTCCATGATGATACAGATGTACATAGATAGAAATAAGGCTATGTAATGTACTACCCACAAATATGGGACTGGTATGCTAATTAAAATGACATTATGAGTATAAGTACCTACTCATGTAGCTGTGATTATCCTGAAATACTACCAAACTACCAATGAGAGTTTCATTACTGATTAATCATAATATGATACAGTAAGTATGGAACATTGACGGTTACGTCCCGTCTGCAACTCGGCAGCCCCCGGCAGGTGGTCACACCACACGCCCGTCTATTTATAGCTATCCACCACATAGACATAGTCGGCATAGAACACCGCAACATTGTATCGACGCCTCTTATTTATTATGTTGCTCGGACCGGGGTGCCGGGCGGCGGCGCAGCTTGCAACTCGCAAAGCCGGCCCCAGGGCCCGAGACTAATCTCATTCTACGCTCACTTCAACCTTTTTGCCCGTCTGCACCCTGCCGAGCTTGCAAATAAAGGATTAAGCACACAAAAGTACCTGTGTACTTCAAATTGAGTTTAAACATTACGGAGATACTCTATTCGGTGCTTCAATAAAGTTAATTCCACAACTGCTGCTTCTGCAGTACACAAAGGTAAGCTTGTAGGTCCTCATGAAAGATTCGTCAGATGACTAACAAATGCATTCATTCTCTTTGTGGCTAAAATAAATACGTGGTCGTAAGTCTTAATTTATCATCGTAATTAATCATAATTATATTGATAAAAAACACAATTCTGTAAAATAATAAAAATTACCGTCTAATATGACATTTTCTTCTGTTCTTGTGTTTCTAAGTACTCAATTTCTGATAATAACGTCAGTACCGCCGACCGTGTTCCGCGTAGCCCCGAGCGATAAGACGGCATATCTTGCAGTCACGCATGTGTGAACTTTAGAGCTTTCAGGAATGCTTGTAACGACGTGTTTACGATCCATCTCTAATAACAACAACATTATTGTATATATGCATCGCGATTCTTACGGAGATTACCAGTTAGATCATTACCACTTGTAATCATAAATTGTATCGAAAATTACCACAAAAACATCTAATTCGTATATTTCACGTTCGGATCTTGGTAATTATTATCTCGATAAAAAAATACCCGAGAAATAAATCCGCAATGATAGAGATCTAGTTTTCCGTTGCCACTTTTTGTACAATATATGTTTTTGTAAAAACTACGAAAAACTATAGGTGATCGAGTTATGGTTGGACTGCAACTGCAACAAGTTATCATTGTTTTGTTCTTGTTAAGTTTGTTATTATTAATTGATTAAGTTACATAATTTTGGGATTATAGTGCTATAGGCAAATGATTATCTCAAAACCACATAGAAATGATATTAAAGCTTGACCAAATGAAATTGTTACCAAGTAGTGGTAACCACAGCAGCGACGCGGGGTGGGCCGGCGGCGCAGCGGCGCGGGGCGGGGAGGGGGGGTGTCTAGACAGGCCGCAGACGCATGGAGGCTGCGCCGCGCGACTGCCACTCACGCACACCAGCGCCCGGTGCATCGCCCGATTTCACTTACACACTCACACAGCCACGCGGTGCAGTCTGACGCTGACCTCTGCCTCTCAGACGGACATTGCATTACCTACGTATTTCTAATGCATCGTTTTGGAAATATGCATTTAATGATGCAAACCTTTGAAAGGTCGGCTCGCGATAATATAAATTTTGTGCTGCAGTTGTTGCGGTTCAAATTCTTGTAGCTGCGTTTTTATGCGGGTGGGGTCGATATCGTATACTCTTCATAACGAGACCTACCTTGATCAGGCCTTGATACTTATGTTAATGACACTTCAAGTATGCTATATTAAATGAAATCCATAAAAGCTTTAAAATCGCCGCACATTCACAAAGGTCGGCAAGTACATAAAAGGAAGAAAAAGTACAAAAAAGTATTATGTACAGATGTGTTCGAGTATACAAGTTAAGTACATTGTGTCAGGTTGCGAAGTCGGATGGTCGCGACGGAGCAGGAAGTCGGGTGGTTTTTTTCTCGGCGGCCGCGGTCGCGGTGAGGCGTCGGGTTGCTAAACGTGCAGTGCAATGCAACCCGCAAGGTGCGTCACTCTACACATATGTAGCCATACAACCTACCAACGAAAATAACCCTTTTGTCTGATGACTACACTTACCTTTTAAGTTGTTTTTTTTTTATTGGCAGGTTTCGTTAATATTTTAGCTGAATTAATACACCTTCAACTTACAAGGTGAAATTAATTGTTATTTTGTTACTTGCTATATGTTTTCGAATCTAAAGAGCGATTCGTCACTATAAACTTTATACTCGATATGTGACTCATACCATACTAGATATATTTGTACCGATAACCTATTGGTAGGCGGAGCGGCTATAAGCTACGAGTTCGTAGTAACTTGCTTGGTTTGTTTAATATTGAGCTTTTTCAACTAAAAGACATACGAACCATATACATTATTATTTAGATAATGTACTAGTTTTATTTCAGACAAGAATAAAAAGCAATTGCGAATTACTCGGAAGAGATATGAATACACCGACGCCAATAAATTGAAAAAGTTTTAAGTGAAAGAATTTGAATCCACTTCGTTTCGAAATAAATACCACGACATTAATTTTATTCATTGGCTGTTCCAATCACTCTTCGTTATTAACATTTCATCTAGTCTAGACATTTAGACATTTTCGGGCCAACACTAGTCGATGTATCTCTTTTAATGGCTTAGCTGAGATGAACTCGCATTATTTTGAAATATTTCGTTGAGCAAGATTCCTATATTTACCCGATTACTCGCATATCTAGACTAGATAAACGAGATGACACTAATAAAACTTCAACATCACATACAGACAGAGGTAAATATATCATAGCAGTGCAACTTTCAAGATATACTAATAATATTTTAACAAAATTATGCATAAGATAATAAAATTCGTCTCGACGGACGACCGAGAGACTGATGGCATTCACAAGATATAAATCTTGACTATTGGAGCTTACAATATTAGTGCATGAAATGTATTTGTATTTTACTTTCTTGAAACGAGGCAATCTAAAGAAATCCTCAAGAAGCGACATAGCTAGTTATTTGTATCTGTGTTTGATGGCTGTTGCTGAATGGTAGTGCAGCGTCATGCATGATTGTCATGGGATAGAAAATTATTATTCTAAACGCGATTAGCCCGTCGTGGTTAATTAAACTATTATCAAGAGATATAACTACCAGTAATTCTATTCTAATTCTAATCTACCTTCCGCAGTTTATTATTTACGAGCAGGATATAATTACTTACTAAGTTACTCTTACAGTCTATGGAGAATGTTTCTGACTGAAAACTAACTGTTGTATTTCTAGTTGGTGATTAATATGTAGGTACTTCAATTTCTGTCATCAATTTCTATATCAACTATTTCTCTATCCTCCCGAATACTCAGTCAGCACTATGACTACTTACTATGGGTAATATATTTTATTAGCATACAATTAATTGCGTTTATATGTGTGTGTACAAAGTCAGCGTGGAATTGAGAACAAAGCGGAACACCGGGTGCACAGCGAGCGATAAGCGCGGGCCGCGGCTGGGCCCGCGGTGCAGCGGTGGCGCCCGAGCCGGGGCGCGCGGGGGGCGGGGAGCGGGGGAGGGGGCGCGGGGCGCGGGGGCGCGAGGTCGACGCTCCACACGTAAACAGATAACTCCGATTGATTACACGACACTGCCCACTCTTTAATGCAACTCGTTCGATACAGCTCAAACAAAGGCTTACACTTCCTTTTTCGGAATGCATCATTCTCGCACACCTTTTACGAATCTATCAAACTTTCCTAAACGGACATGATTGGAAAAGTTTCAGGAAGGCGCAGGATTGTCCATTCAATTAGAATACATGTCAATTTTATACAGACACTTTCATGTTTAATGAACTCAAAGAATTTATCAATGAAGAATTATCCTTCAAAAGGTTCTCATGTAGTCTCTCAATCGCAACATGTACTTTTTAAATTCATTAATTATAATACTAACAACTAAAGGTTTGTCTTTGTTCTGTCACATCAGGCGACACACACGATCACCGATGCAGTATATGTACAAAGTTATTACAATGATATGAACGGACTCCACTGCCTTGTTTTCCATGAAACACCTTTAGTTATGAATTGCCTATATCATGAGCATGTCACCACAAAGGTTTTACAGCTATTATTTTCAGCCAGTGTTCACTCAAAACATTACTATATACTACTTTATAATTGTAAGGACAATTGAACCTTGCTATTCTAATTTCAAAATTTTAAAAGTTATTTACTTTGTTGTGTCAAAGCTTGCTGTCAGCCGGCCGTGGTTTGAAGTCAGTACCTCACACTTTACACAATGAAGCCTGATCCGAGTCTTGCGAACAAAGGCAGCGGTTGACAAGTTCAGCGACGCCCACTGATACTCCTTTTTACGCGAACGCCTCATAACAATTTAGGAACTTGAAATACACACCTGGAACTGACACTACAGAAGCTAAGGTCCTGGTGTCACTGGTTATAGATAAAGTTGTTAGTTGTCCGATAGGTACCTAATGCTATTTGTCAGATAAAGGCTGTTTATTTCAATTTCAGCCAAATATTGCCATTCAAGACCTGTGAATTCAAAAGTTACAGTTTATCTGACGAATAATTTCCTAATAGACTATTAGAGATTTTATCATTAACTGGTGAATATAATATAAATAAATATAACTTTTTTTTAAATAGAGCATCTTATGTGATAGTATACCTCTATAGTCTATAGTATTATTAAGATTAAAATATAATAGCAAGTCGTTAAAGTTTATTATATGTTTTTATTCACATTAAGTCGTCATTATTTATGATAAACACGCTAGTTTAGATAACAACTAATATATGCGAATTAAACATTTTGCAGTAAAAATATTACATCGTTAAAACTAATTGAAATTTGATGCAGCCGCCAGAAGCGTCAGCAGTTAAGTTTAATTTGTAATTGAAAACTATTCTGTCACGCTAAGTTTTCGAAGTGTTAAATTAAAACATGTCATGAAGTAGATCTAAAAATATAAAAATAATAAGGTTTGAATCCTGTTCCCCATATATATTTTTATATACCTACTTTTAAAATCAAATGCACGAAATAATAAGTTTACAGCCGCTCAATGCGTAACAGAAATTACTGCTACATACTAAGTTCTGAAAACATCACACATCGTGTTAATCCATAGGGAATAAACAACCTTATAAAAGCAAGCACCTCAACTTAGCCACATAAAAAGAAAACTGCCGTATACGACACATATTTTTTTTCTACTTCTACTTCTTCTGAACTTCTAGAAGTTCTATAGAACCGCTAACATCAGTTTTCTTTAATTCACGTCAACATCACATCATACAGAACACAAGCACACCACTGAAAAATAAAGAACTCAAAAATCTCAACGTAACTTAGTACCAGTATAAGTAAGTTGTACCTCGTGCAGGCTTCAAGTTCTTAGTTCAGCAACGCCGGGAGACTGAAGCTTTGTGAAAGAGCTGCCGCCAACACACCATGAAAGTTAGGCGTGACGCCTCCCGCTCTGAAACTTACCAGCTTATTTATAACGAGCTGTCTAAATATTCTCTTAGTTTATTATTTTTTAAAGTTAGGTATTGTGAAGAAACACTTTTTGAATTAAATAAAATAAGATATAAAATCGCTAAAGTGCAACCAGCGGTTTTTCTAAATTCATAAACATAAAGTTATTAAAGAATAATACTGTATTCCCTACAGTTAAAGCATCCTGTAAAGAGCTTAACACTTTCTCATACTAAGTATTAAATGAGTAATTGACACAGGTACTACTTCAGAATGGATAGTTAAGACTACAAGACATCTAGACAGACTTCTTTGTAGGTTTTTTATTGAATTGATCTTTCGATATGCACCAAATGCATTTAATTATTTACGATATGCAAATTCGAAACGTCGAAACAATGAACATTACAATTATTCATATCCATCATACATATAAATAAGCAAAGATACATTCCCGATAAACCTCAATCCTCCCAATTATTTACACTGAATGCCTACTCGAAGTAGGCATTGTTGGTGATGATTACCGAGTATTACATAAACGTTGCGACTATTCCTTCGTAATCATGTGCAATGAAGCACGCGAGCGTCAGTTGTTTCGAACCGGCCGCGTCATGTGGTACCAACGTGCTTATTACCTCTGCCTATACAAATCAAGCCTTTCCACTACGCTTTATGAAAAGCTTTCCAATATTTTAATAGTACGCTGTGAGGTAATGGAAGGACGTCTGTAGTTTCTATCTATACTGAGACGATACGACTGATTATACCTCTATATATGAAAACTAAAACGTCTTTTTGTTTGTTTTATTTTAATTCGAATAAATTAAAAGTTACTAAAATCGTCAATAGAACAAAAGACATCAACGCGTACACATCTAAAATATTTCAAGTCGATTTCCTGGAACAAGTAATATTAAATAGGTCAAATCACTGTAATTTGTTGATAAATACATTATAAATAAATAAACGCCATAAAGAAATAATAAAATATTCACAAATAAACTGAACTTTTAAGACATATGTTCAACAAAATCGTATCTTTCAGGAACTCTCTGACGGTTCAAATTAAAGCAAAACAAATCTGCAATTAAACTTAGCTAAGGACAAAGCAAGTGTTCGCGAAAGCATACATCGTAAATAAAAAGACAATTTGTAAATTGCGAAATGTAATTGGCGACGTCGTCGGCGCCGGGCGGCGAGAGGCGGGCGGCGCGGTCCGCCGTGCTAATGAAAATTTAAAGTAACCGGTGCAAGCGACCAACTGGTCTACAACACAAGCGAGTGCTAAGAATACGAAGTAAGGACACGCAAACTCAAATCCAAAAAGTTTATAGAAATTAGGCTGATAAGCCAGTACTTCTCGAACGTCAAAAACAAAAGACAGCCGCCAAAACTTTCCTATGTATTTTTGCAAGGAAGAAGGGGCGCATCAAACTCCACAGCATCAAACTCCACAACAACACTGCATAAAGTAATCATTATCTTGATTTCAATAATCTTCTTAAATAATTTTATGAATGCGAAAGTAACTCTTCGTGTGTAACGGAATCACGTTAAAAATGCTGAACTGAATGAGATGAATTTTCTCACATAAATTATATCACAGTATCATCCTTTATAAGAATAAAGATCCTATATAAGATAAGAATCTAGCTGCCCAATTGAATAAAATAATGAATATAATTTTTATATTACAGTATCCTCCTTTATTATTATCTGACTTCCCAACAGTCATCCTGTTTCGTTCAACCGCTGTTCTCTCATGCCTTGACGCTGAAGGCTGTTCCGGCGGGGCGAGGGGCGGAGGGGGGCGCGAAGTGGCCACATGCTCCGGTGCATCGCGACCTCAGTGCAGTGACCGCGCCGCGCCGCCGCCTAGTGCAGCCGGAGATGTCACATGAGCACATTGCACCTACTCTAACTGCCTCCACACATTTCTTTTTAAGGTCCCTACCTTTCCTGAACGAAAAAGTCGTGGTGGCCAGGTGCACCAACCTCTCATGTATGAGTTTGTGGGTTCTATTCCAGGTTAGGCGAGTACCAATGCATAAGTTTGTATGTACTTTGTAAGTATATCTTAGACACCAATGGCTGATAAACACATCTTAAGGAAACCCGGACTAAGTCTGAAATCACCGACCCGCATTGAGCAAGTGCAATGATTAATGCTCAATCCTTCTTCGTATGAGTGGAGGCCTGTGCCCAGCAGTGGGACGATAAAAAAGGTCGTAACGCAACCTGAAGGGTAAAACGGGTACCTGTTACTAGGACTTCGGTGCCCGTCCATCCATCTGACATTTAGCTGAACATCTTGAATAACTAGACAGCTGATATTTTCATAGATGATGTATATCTATCTGTTGCCACTTTAACAGCAAATACTAAAAAACTCTGTAGTGACCAACAATTCAGCAGACCTAGCACCGATTGACAGAAGTGCATATTTGTTTCTTTTTTTTTGCTACATGGGTAACGAACAAATGATCTTTGCCACTGTAGGAGGTGTCAGACATTTACTGTCTGATACCCACCTATTCCAGCTGCGATTTTTTAAGCGATTCGTTCTACTGCCGGGGTAATTGTATCTTTCCTGAATTTCCTTGTTTCGCTGTAATTTTCTCCATCTTCAGTTTGCCATAGTTAACTTCCTGAAACAAACCACCTTGGAACATCCAAACAGAAATACTCTGAGATCTCAACTTATTCAGGAACTCAAACTCTTACGATGTTACCGACCTTAACGACTGACAATGTCAGATTTAGTTGACATCGAGAGTTTCTTGATTACATAGACGGCATGAAAAATATATGATCACCCAGTGCTAATAGAGTAAAAGACTGAAACTTGCTGTAACAGGTATAAGGGCACATTGGTAACTTTTAATCGCTCGAGAGTTTGATGGGGTGTTTAATATATGGCTCTGTATATAGTTGAATTATAGTACACGCACGAAAAGTACTACATTTTTGACATCTCCTCATTGACCCCTAATTTTTAAACGGTCTTATAAGACTGAAAAAATCGCGTCACATTTCATGGCACTTTCACATGGAGAACGCGAAGGACCTTCTCGAAGCCAAATAATTTAATGAATTTGTAAAAGTAAGGCGGATGTTCCATTTCTGTTCTTGTTTACGAGGTCCTGAAAGCAATCTAACTTGAAAATGGAAAAAAAGTTTTGTCTTTTGTAAATAAGTTTTGTCGCATATCGGTGGGGAAAAGATAAGTTTCATTACGTCCGAAAGTACTTATATTTGAATATTAAGGTATCCCTTATTATCTTTATCTATTTAATATATAAAAGAAAGTCCTGATAGTTACAAATTTTATTACTCAAGAATGGCTGAACTGGAATAAACTAAACTGAATAATAACGTGAATCCCGTAGCTATATGTATATGCAACAAAAAATGTCTCTTCATCTTACAACTACAGCTTCATAATACATCTATACTAATATTATAAAGCTGAAGAACGCGCTAATCTCAGGAACTACTGGTCCGATTTGATTCTTTCAGTGTTAGATAGCCCATTTATCGAGGAAGGCTATAGGCTACTTTTTATCCGGGTTCCTGCAGAGGTTTCCATGGGATGCGGGTGAAACCGCTGGCAGAAGCTAGTTGCATTATAAAGTTTCACAACCTTTTCGCACCTGTGTTTTTTGGAAAAACCAACTTGACATTATGCCAATCAAACTATTGCACCTGAAACTCGCAAAGATCGTTAGTTTATCCTTAGTTATACAAGCAACAAATTCCGCTAATGTGAAAGACCTTATAGAAATACTTAATTTAGTAACTTCACAAACTATTTGTTATTTTTAGACTGAAATGGTTTTGAAGCCACAATTTAATTGAATATGGCACTTCCTTAGATTATTTATGTTTGTTTGAACAAATCGGACTGTCTTCTGCAACCAAAAATAAAAAGATCAATGTACCTACAAGTCTCTAAAAATCTTTTTGTGCAAATTGCCAATAGCTTATTTATGCTGTTCAAAAAATATACATATATGAATTTCAGTTAGCACTCGTGGTTTTTCCGATTTGGTAGGTAGGTATGAATAAATGATACATTTTTTGCGTCAAAACCAGTGCATCGCAATCAGATGATTTGAAATAGAAATAGAAATCATTTTTTTGCAGAAAATGTATGTTACAGATATGGTGATATATTGACAAAGTGTACATTATAGTGTATGTAGATTTTGTAGATATGCAAAAAAAATCTTTATAATGACATATTATTTTCCTTGGCTCTTCTGCAACTGACGAAATAACCTCGACTAAATAAAAGAGCTGAATGTAACTCCACGATTATCCCTTCTGACGAAGTTGCATGGTTCAGAAGCAGTCAAGTAGTTTCAGAAGTACTTCATAAGAAAACTTGACGCACGAGGATAAGACATTTTGAAATAACCTTTCGGCAGGAACCTTTAAACATAATTGCTTTAAAAAGTCACATTTGCATTTAAATTATTTGTCAGTTTAAAATGTGAATCATCTATGTAGACAAATATTTAGTAAATGAAAAGTTTTGTCTCGATCTTCTAATAAAATGTGTTTTTATGTTAAGGAATGTTCATTTTTTTTAACTTACACGTAGAATTCAGAATCATGGTGTGAGGAAACTGTTGAGCATAAACAATAACATAGATGGATATAGAGGAAGAGGACGGCCAAAGACACGATGGTAGGGTTGTGTGAAAGACGGTATGGCTGCAAGGTTTGGAAGAAATTGAGTAATGATAAAGAGTAATTAATAGTAAAATATATAAAATAAGGTGATTTGAAACTTTTTTTCAGTTTTCCAATTCGTCTATAATGAAAACAATAAGGTATAGGTACATTTGATGTAAGCACGTGGGTACCTATTCAATATACACACTCAATATGCACATATTATTGGGCTATTGTTTTCCTTACGGTAGTAGCTGTAATTTGAAAATACAAAGGAAACCGTTTTAATATTAAATAACTTCACAGACAATTATCTTGTCTCTATTGTATCTAATCCATCTCCAGTACAGTCATTTTGATAAATAAAAAACATTTGCTTAACAGTAGATCAATCAAAAGACCGATTAATTATTTTATTTAGTATTTCTTATTCAAAATAGTGTACCAGAGAAACAAATTACTGTTTAGCTTCACGTCGTTTCGTAATATTGTAGATATTTGCACTAAAGAAATGCTAAATAACATTTCAAACATTACGCTCCTGTGGCACAGAATATTTATACAGGTGGAGCTTCCCGACGTATGAGAGTTCAACGTAATGTCAAACACCTATCTATATCAGAAATAATTTTACGTCTAAATATAAACCGTGCATAAGAATTCACAACACAGAGAGCGCGAGACAGTGAGATAGTGCGAGTCTCTGTTTCCTTGCCAATAGCTGCGACATTGTATCTATTGACACGGGCCAGCAGCACGTTCGCCGCCGACTATTTTGAGTAGACGGGTGGCGCACGTGTCGAGCGGCGGCGGCGGCGCAAGCGTGCGGGTCCGCGCCCTCAACACCTTCTCGCAAAAAAACCCTCTCAATGAAAAAGGCAAATCCCTGCAGAATGTTATTGAGCAGCGCACCGGTGCCGCAGATGCAGGTGGCCGCGGCGTGGTACATATCGCATCACCGCCCGCCCGCAATTTCGCGTAAAATTGGCAGCGTGCGGCGGGCGGGCGGCGGCAGCGGCGCGGAGCGTCGCTCCCGAAATAGTGTTCGGGCGCGGTCGTACGCCGTCGGGAACGGCGCCCCAGTCGCCGTGTGGCCGCGCGCGCGCACCCGCGTCGCCTCGCCAGCCGTCCCGACGCCGCACGAATACCCGGGTGAAGGAGCTCGCTCGCCGGTGCACGAGTCAACGGTGCGCGTATTTCGGTCGCGAGAGGGCCCCGGGCCGCGTCGGGCGCGCTGCCCGCGCGCTGGCCGCCGTGCTCTGGTGGTGGTGCGTGGCGCTGCTGCGGCTGGTCGCGCTGTGCGCGCCTCCCCCCGGCCCGTCGCCGCCGCCCTCCGCCCGCGCCGCGGAAGATGCGCCGTCGGCGGCCGCCTGCGCGAGCGCGCCGTCCAACACCACCGAGCCGTCGCCGCCGCCCGAGCCGCCCGAGCCGCCCGCGCACCCCGGTCAGTACACCTGCGCTCTCTCCCACGCGCCGCGCCGACCCCGCGCCGCGCCACGCCGTGCCGCCATTGCGCCGCAAGCCGGTGTTTTGCTTCACTCACTCATCAACCCATTATCAATTTCGTTCTCTGACACGCACGTGGTGTGACGCCTCAACTACAATAACAAAAAACAAATGCACAACAATTAATTGACTTATCTTCTAACCTTATCATCAAAGGGTTGCCTTCAAACTTGCGTTAAATATTTAAAATACAGAAAATATACATAGATGTGGAAATTTCTGGAGATAAACAGGATGACACAAAACATACACAGGAATGTAGTCAACATACCGCGCAGACATGAAACTGAAGTCACTTAGTAAGTAGGTGTGTTGAACTGATAACTGTGATAACATTATTATCAGTTGGTAGAAAACAAACAATGCTATGGATGTGGCTTAAATAAATATTTACCAAACGATATTTTTAATTAGGTAAGTGCTAGAGGTACCGAATTATTTTAAGATCATTTTAGTATCATTCGATTTTATAGAATATCCAATTCTCTAAAATCGGTGTTTGCTTCTCGTACATGACGAGATACGATAAAGATATCGGAAATAACAAATCTTTCAATTTGAAAACATAATTTTGTCGTTCATTCTTTATATTTCATAAAATATTTTTTTTATAAAATAATATTTATTTATTTAAAAACACAGATGCATTTTAACATCATTGGTTATATGATGAAAATGCTATTGAAAATGGTGAATCCATTTTACAAGATATTTTAAAGATTTATAAATGCGAAACTCTTTTGAAATAAATTCCAATGTAATGACATAGAGTCGTACCAGAGGTAATGACCGTTTCCATTGAGACGGAGAATGTAGAAAGAAATGCGGCAGAGGGCGCGGCGCGCGGTGCGGCGGCGGGCGCGGATGTGGGTCATCAGGGCGAAGGTTCCGTCGCCGCCAGCCCTCGCCCTCGGCACCCGCCCCGGCTGCCTCCCCGTCTCAGCCGCCGAGCCGAATTCGCCACACGCACTGCGCAACGGACCCCTCCACGCAACACTCTACTTACTATATCTGTAGGCACTGAACAACTCGAGATATCAACAAAGACAAAACAATTGAATCGTGTTTCTTGGAATCATTACCATAAAATGAAGATATATCGAACAGACAGGTCACAGAGGCAATTAAGCCACGATAAGCGTATACAAGTTAACACACATGCAAATAATACCGATAGGCATATTGAAGCGTGATTCAATTTGCTAATTAGGCCGCTCACTAATAAGACCATGTCTAAGGTCTTGTACAGCGATAATTTTATCTATTTAATTGACTACTATTTAACATAATGAGATACAATAAACAACGGTTAAAGTATTTGTGGACCATGAATAGTTTTAATCAATCAACACATAATTTCATTTTAAAATAACATCGTTAGTTCTATCATAATTATATAAATAATATAATAAATAAATTAAGACAAAACTAATTCATTCAGATCATTTGCTCAGAAAGGCGCTCTGGTGATACTTTTTTGTGATCATTCACTCTATAGGTACACAGAAGAACCTTTAAGGCAAATATATCTAATTATGCCATCTAAAAAGCAACAATATTCTATATACGGCATATTTAGATCAAATATACAGCTAACCTGAAACACCAAGTTTTTTAAGGAGGTAAACGTCATTAAAGTCAGTAATTTCCTGCTATAGACAAGAAAGTTAATGCTTGACTAAATAAACTAACTTTCTATTGAGTAATTTACGGTTTTAGGAACTTTCCCTTTCTGTTTTCATACTATAAATTGTAACGTTGTAACTACAGTAACAAAAACTTTGAGAAACACTTACATTATGTTAATCTGTGTAAATGAAGTGAATCTGTAATCGCACTGAAATGAAGAAAATCTATTCTTTGCAGATACTTCTAGTCTTGACGAAATAATTTAAAATTGCAAGTTTCAATTAAAAAAATTAAATTAAAATAAAGTATCGAAAACCTGATGCGCGTCTTTGTGTCACCGGGATCATGCCCAAAAAGCTAGTTGTGTAAGTACTTTACACATTCAAACTTAAAGTTCAATTTCAGTCACATCATGAAGGCCTTCAGTTTCAATGTCAAGTTATAAGTTCTCAAACAATACGAGGGATTATCTTTTTGTATAAGAAACGCATAATAGTAATACCAACAACGTTTGTATTTTGTATCAGCCATCTAAACGACAATGTTCAGAGGCTTAAGTGACTACCATTTCTTCAGATTTTATCTCGACGTCTATTTGTATAACAAATGTCAAACCATAGCTCCGGTTTGAAACCTGTATATCCCCATTTACACATGAGCAAGAATTTACGTTTTCCTCTTAGTGTACCTAAATCTAGATGAAAATTGTTTAAATTATGTATGAAAAGTTTTTATAATAGGGGAATAGGCACGCTATTTTAATTTGAAATTACGTTTTTAAAACGTTTGTAAACTTTACATTGTTTTAACGCAATGTAGGCAAGCTATTCAGATCGAACAAAATATTATTTCATTCAAATATTTCGCGTCGTATTTTCCTGGATGAACTCGTATTAATAATATAATCATGATCATCATCATCATGACTAACTTTCAAACATAATCTCGGACTCTCCGCATTACGCGTACGTAGGTACACATCATTTGAACTCTGATAAGTGCCCTATTTATCTTATGGTCAACAAGTTCACAGCTCACAAAGTAATTATTCCGAGATCTGAACTAAAACTAGTTACTTCCACTTGCTAATGCCATTCATCGTTTCATATGTACCGCAATGTGGTATAAACAAAAGAAAGTGAAGCCCTAAAATCTACACATGAATTTATCACAATATCAGCGTTTTTTACTTCTTTCTGACTTACATATTTTTTTTTTTAAATCTGCACTTATCTAACAGAAACTTATTGTTTTTGTTATCATATAGATTCTATCATATGTTTATATATATTTTGTATATAGTATTTTATTTTTAGTTTTGTATAAAGATAAGTAGTTTAAGTTTGTATATATGTATAGTGTGTACATTGTATGGAACTAATTCCATCAATAAATATAGATCTTATTTATCCAGTATGGCAAATTATATTGTCGCAAAAACATGCTCTCTTGTCGTTATAAATTGCATCACTATTGATTTCTATTACCATCAGGAATCTTCGGGAAACTACTATTTATACGTGTTATCAATTAATTGCCGCAGTTACTGGCCGCTGAGATAACCTGCACTAATCAGAATGATCTAGTGAAAACAAATTAATAGACATCGGAAAAAGATGAGTTTCTAGGTTCAAAAGTAAAGAAAATGCTTTTGTAGCATACTATATAAAAATAAAAAAATAGAAAAAGGGATCAAAAAAGAGAATTCAACGAAAATTATTTAAAAAATAGACTTGTTCATGGCTCGGCTTTATTATTTCATTCAAAACATAAAATGATGTTAATTATTTATTTCAAAAACTTTGTTTATATCTACAATGCGTGACATTACAGTGATAAATACCATAACATGCAGCAAAACTGTGCTTACGACTCCTTCATACTTTTATCTTGAGAATGGGTACTTAAGCATGTTGCACCGACTTCACTTTAGCTCATCACGTGTACTACAAAGTTTCAAACGATCCCAAATTTAGCTGGTATGTACTTGCAGCCTCTTTGAAGTATGTTCTTCGAATGTATTCACTCACGTTATGCGTATGCGCCTGATTGATGTGTCTACTACATACTTACGACCAACAAAGCGATACGTTTAACGTAAGCACTCGATGTTTAGACTTGACGTGAGAAAATAATCATTTCCGTCTTCGTTTCACTCCAATCTTTCATGTTGTAGGGTTTCTGTGTAGCATGTGAGTGTGTAGATAGGTACCTAAGTGTTATTTTTCATGTTCCCAGTAAAGTGCCATCCCGTATCAAACAGACACAGAAAATCAATTGTTACGTTAGAGAGGATTACAAAAAAAAATGTCTTCGCTGTTTTATCTTGTTTTTAAATATTAGAAACAGATCTTAGTAAACAATGTGCCTGCCAAATCAGCGGCCTCAAAAAGGTACCAGAGAGCTTACGAGCTCTAATTAGCGCGACTGTTATTTCTTTTTGTCCAATATGATTTTTTCTACAAATAACCATCATTATTGCGATTTTCTCCTGATAGCGTAAGCCTTTTGTAATTTTTTCAGCCAGTTTTCTCTAAATGTTTTTCTTTAGCAATAGTTAATAGTGTCCAAGAATAGATAGCCGCCCGTAGTCTAAATTGAAATCCTTATCCTAGGATTATATTTACTCGATGGAAGAGCAATTATAGGAATCAAAAGCAATTCAATATTAGATATACTAAATGTAAGTGTCTAGCTAATTCTATTTACCTGAGGCGAAGTACGTAATACATAGAGATCCATTTCCATAATCATATTTGAACAGACGGGACATTGACATTTAGTTTCAGTCAGGCCGCGCACGTGTAAGATGAATTTTCTTTTCTTCAACTGCAGTCATTGTCAAAGGGGTAATTTATGATCCGCTTTTGTGGTAAACTAACGTCTTGTAAATAAATGCTACATGCATTTATACAATATCGAGAACTATCTCTTTAGTTTGCACCCTAAATGCGCCGGCATAATGATGTATTAGGTACAATGTCACACTCTTCAATATTTGATTAACTTACTGAAGAGGATGACACATTCCTTCTAAAATGTATATTCCACGTCCGAAACACGATTTTCTTTGCACTTTTTCTGCTCTATCTATTTCACATAACCACTTGCTATTGTGTTCTTTTGTCGTTTAAGCCATCAAGATTAACAACCTCCACAATAAATGAGGATCCTTTACAGCAGTGTAACTTGTTTCATTCAAGAACAAGAATATAAACTAGACAAACTACATGTATAAGGTACACTTGGGAGCAATGAATCCGGGTCATTCGTTCATACTGATACGTCAGGAGATTAGCTATGTATGTGCTGACACTAACCCGACTATATACATATGGCCGATATAATATTCTATACATATACATAGCTCGTGGCGCTTCTCAAATGGGTTTTTCAGAATAACAATGACATGCAGAGCAAACATATGTTGTGTGTAGAGATAATACCCATTTAATTCTTTCGGGAAAATTAGTAGATAGCCATCTGTAACCTTTATTACGCAGTTCTGTAACAGCTTATCAAGTCAGATATCAAGTAACTTATTACAAATTGGGTATTTACTTTACGATTTTCCTATAATACGCACTATTCTACCTGGAAGACTTCTTTATGAGCACATACTCTTGTTAATGACATCTGAGTGACCCCGGTAATGTTGGGCCTGGCTGTTACGCCGTCATTAGCTAAGTGTATAGGCGTGTGCTGTTTGCACAACATTTCGAAGAATTCTGGAAGAGTAGGCGATACATGTTTTTCCACATTTTACTAATTGGATGTTTATATAACTAAAGTTCCAAGCCACACTTACCTAACTAAACCATACTAAACCAAACTTGAATCCTGACTACCAATCCTGGCTATTCTAGATGCTCATAAGGTACCCATGTCATCAAGCCGGTCTCAACAATCAAAAGTCAATCTCACGAAAGCAACAGGTGGCAATATTGATTAGGTGCCTAGGTCCTTTGCGCCGAAAAGACATATTAGATACAAAACCAAATTCATATCCACTGAAAATATCTATCTATCTACATTACACGGAAAATCATAAGTTATCTCGCAAATCATTGTATCGACAAAAAAATGATTACGTTGGCAGAAACACATCATACGTTTTTCATTTAAGAATCCGAATCCAAATACAATTTTCCCGAAGGAACGAACGAATTATAGCTAAGTTTATTATTTCGTAGCTGAAGCCTGAAAAATCTGAAATCATATTAAATCTTGTGAATGATTGCTTTAGGAAAGGACCTCTTCTAAGAA
Organism: Helicoverpa zea x Helicoverpa armigera; assembly: GCA_033682625.1. Classification (NCBI taxonomy): domain Eukaryota; kingdom Metazoa; phylum Arthropoda; class Insecta; order Lepidoptera; family Noctuidae; genus Helicoverpa; species Helicoverpa zea x Helicoverpa armigera. The sequence continues at coordinate 6,748,159 of JAWIIS010000009.1, forward strand.
TCGGGTAAGGATTGGGTAAGATGCGTGCGCTCTGGGATCCCATTCGGTCCCGAAGCAGCGCTTGGCTGGGCTGGGCGAGAGGGTGTGGGGCGGGGAGAGATTTGTTATGGCGGCGGCAGGAAGCGCCCGGTGGCACGACTGGCACGTGTAAGAGCGGCCTTGAGACGGTAGGTCGTCGAACGCGGCGCGCCGCCGCCGGCAGACACAGCCGCCTGTCGCCCTCTGGCCAACCGCGACACCATAGCCTTTGTCGCATCGCCATCGCGCCAGCGCCTCTCCACACCTTGCTCAATATTTACACCAACAACACGGCCGCCGACCACTCCGCTACTGTTTACGCCAATCGATTTATTCCTTTCGATCGATCGTAAATATTCTCCGACATACCTACGTATATCGCGACGCCCGATTTCAGATTCACGGAAAGGTCAAGCATGTTGCACTATTACGTTCATATGGTGAATTATGCATTTGGAATATCGTTTAAATCCGATTAACCAAGACAGGTTTTTAAAGTAGTTTAGATAAATCGCAAAATATGTGAGACACGAGTAAAAAATCTGGTAACCCCGCTTTTGAGCTGGGTCATCGCAACAATACGCGAGATATTTTAAATGACGTCAGATATTCTTGATATGAATGCTTTGCTAACTCTTCTCAGTATCTGTCTGTTACAGCCTTTTTATCGTCCCACTGCTGGGCACAGGCCTCCTCTCACATGGAGAAGGATTGAGCATTAATCACCACGCTTGCTCAATGCGGGTTGGTGATTTCAGACTTTATAAGTCCAGGTTTCCTCAAGATGTTTTCCTTCACCTTTTTATCAGCCATTGGTGTCTAAGTTTCTATACATACTTAATAGGATCAGGTTTTTTCTGCTCGTGCAGTTATGTTTACAAGTTTTATTTTGGATTTCTTAAGATTGTTTATTTATAACTTTAGTTTTAGTTCACGACTTGCTAGCTAAATTCAAACCACTTGTTCTTATACTAAGAAACTTCACAAACATACCTAATCACCAGATAAATAAACAGTCAATATAGGTATTTGTTAGCTATGCTTAGGATTTCTTTCGACTGTTAATGGCACTGTAGACGTTTAACATCAATTTCAACAATTTCTTGGATGAATATTTTGAACTGCAATCTTATATCAAACACTATTAAGTTTTTCCCGGCCAGTTTTACAATGCAGGGTCCTCTCATATGTTTTTTTCAAATCGGTGTATTTCGAGAAGCATCAATGAGAAAAATATAAATGTAACAGGTATAACCAGTGTCTAGTTATTTTAGAAGATACACCTATCTCTACATGTGTGCACTCAAATGTACGACGTAGGGGTATGATAAATGTTGGTGCTTGTGCACCAAGTTGGTCCAGACTACTGCAGGATCAGGCCAACTTCTTGTTATCACTGTGATAAAGGAGTGTGGGACGGGAGGCGCTGGCGGGGGCCGGGGGAGGGCCAGGGAGGAAGTGGGTCGCGGGGCCGACGCCCGAGCCCGGCCTCTGCCGACGACCTACGACCGCCGCTACCCCTCAGCTCAACGTTTCGCATAACACTTAAGAGATGTTCAAGTAATCATAAATTCGGCGCTAAAATATCTAGAATCCGGTAACCTGCTTAGCACGTAGGCTTTCCTCGATGCTACTAATAAAACATTTAAAACGGCCATATAGCCAATAATAAAATGCGCAAAATAACGGAACAGTATTTGTTTGCGAATCCATTTTACATATTTATTGCATTTTAAACTTAAAAAAGTAGAAGTCAGTGGCCAGCTAGAATAAATATAGGAAAAAACAACTTGGAGAAATCGAACGGCCTAAACAAGACATTAAATTACATCTTGGAACATAAAACGACACCTGTAATAAAAAAAACGTGAATGACTAAAATTCGTATAAAAATATTATATGAGTGCCTAAATAGCCAACTAAAACATAAATCCTAAAACATTTCAGATATACCATGCATACCTGCGATGCGTGATCTATCTAGGTATCTCTCATCGATATCTCAATTCCATAGTTAACGCTGCTGAAAACTAGTTAGTTCCAATTATTATTTTGGATTAACTTTATCCATTCGCTGAGCAGCTCGTGTTATAAAGCTTGTTCAAAAGCTTAAGTACTTTCGGTAGCACCAGTTAAGTCCCATTTCAGTGCAAATAGATACGTAAACTGAAGAAAAATTATACATACTATAAATTGTCTAGATAGGATTATCCTAATCCTACAATACAACTTTCAATTACGATTTTGAAGAAAAAATGCCCGTTAATTTCCATCTCTATCAAAATATACAACATCAACGATCGAATATCAAGTGTTGTAGTGGTAGCGTTGTGGACAGTCGGACGTGCGCGAGTGGCTTGCACTGCCGCGGCGCACACGCCCGAAATAACCCGCGAAACACGACGAAAACAATCGAGACCGCGCTTGCGGCCTCATGCGCGCGCAAAAATGACGAGGAAATATGCACGCCAGTGTCCAGCTCACCGATTCCTGGTGTCGGAGAAAGTGCCACCACGCACTGGCCACGCACATATGTAGCGCGACCACCGCATGCCACCGGCAGCTGCATAACTCACCGTTCACGCAACAAGCCATCGATTGGTTCATGAGTCATCACAAATCTTATAATTGATACAAAATAGATTCGTTTTCGATTTCAACATCTTACAGACCTTTATTCTCTGTAAAAACGAAACCAGAAACAAAGTTAAACGCAAGTAAAGTTAAAGAGTAGTGATGTGCCAGCATACCAGTTTCCAGTTTAACTAGTAAGTTTGACGGGCTCTCGTCCCAGAAGAGCGCGGCGCGTACCGGCCGTGTCGCATTCTTGCTGCATCCCTACATCGGTCGGCTACGCGCCACCCGCGCTACGCCGCCGCCGCCGCCGCGCCGCGTCGCCGCCCATAGCCCGCACCTCACGGCACAAAATCGATATTGCATACTCGACCTCAAATTGATTTTGCAAAAGTATGCGCACACATGCGAGTATGTAAGTAAGGACACGTAACAATACGAGTTGAAATGATTTCCACCTGAGTTCTCTCTGCCTGCGACATCTTTTCGGTATGCTAAATTAATATTGAGAATACAAACTGCTTTATTATTTGTAACTGCCTACTTACTATGTAAGTGACGTACCTGTGTAATGTAGTTCAGAGAAGCAAATTTTTCCTGTTTTTTTATGACCATGACCTATATCAATCCGCCTATCTTCTTTGGGTCTCTTCAAAAGTACGTAATTATTTTACTTGTCAATTTTATATTTTTTAATAATAATATCTATTCAATAGTCACTTACATTTATGATAAAAACCCTAAACTTTTCAGGAAACTGACGCACTGTAGTAATGTAGTTAGTTACACGACAGACGTAGGTCAGTTCACCTTCCTACATACTGCATAGTCACTATTCGACAACTATACGTCAGTCGTGCCAGTGTCCATGTATAAACGTATAATAAAAGCACTCGCTTAGTACCTACACGTAGCGAGAGTCAGTCCTCACAACAATGTTGTCGTACTCTAAGGACTTAGTTGGAGGGCCGCGGGATCGATAGAAATAACCGGCTATTTACCGCCACCAGCCGCGGCTCCCGACTTATACCAACTATACATTCACTTGCCTGTAAATATACCGTGTCTTCCATATGGTCATTTCTAGATGCTTCAGTAGTACGTACTACGTACTTTTGCTGCCGAAAGTATGATGCTATCGTGACATTCATGATTATTTTTTCAATGGGCCTCAAAAACACATACCTACATCGAAGGCTCGGTTCTCTAGACACTTATTACCTACTAACAATAGCCAGCTGACACATAAATGAAAACTCATAAAATCGTACTTATTTCGTCAAAGGCAGATAAACAACAGAAACGTATGAACAACGTAACAAAACGTTACGACACACGCCATTCATCCTAAATGCATTAACGTCCCTGAATAACATCGGCTTGGCGTTGCATTCACATAGACAATGGCAATTGTTTGCGCGACCGTATTTCGCGTGAAGTGACGGCGATGACGCGGCGCGTTGCTTATGTTATTTATTTATAGCTAGCGACCGGCGACCGGCGGCACCAGTCGACGCCGACGTTGACAAACAACTCGTATTAGCAGCATCTCGGCGCGGCCGTCGCTCGCGCTCCGCAAAGGAACACGACCATTACTCCGCACATCCTCACTCGTAATGACCTTCAACATAGTGTCATTCGCAGCGTCCCGAATGACAATGATACGCGCGTATATCGTCTATGTAGGATATAACAACATTATGTTTTTTCATTGCAAAATGACGCAAATTTCAGTGGTTATCTTAAAAGGTGGTCAAGTTGCCTAGCATTTTCCGACTCAGTTATTGCACCCAAACTTTACGGTCCAATAGATATTGTTAGAGCTGACCTAACCCAAGCAATTTATTATTTGCCTCCAGTCAAACTTTGGGTAAAGTTATGAGACAGGTTCAACTCGACCTGTTCGTTGTTTCAGTGATAACATCCCGATATTCAACAATATGATCATAACTTGAAGTTTCGATTGTTGAAAGTCGACATAGCTAAAAACAATGTTACTTGTGAGAATCGGCAGACGAAAGAGTATGGATAAAGAAAACATGCTAGGCTGACCCAAAAAAAATATAGGAAAAGCGCAGGAGGAAGACAATAATGTTGAACTCAATACTGATGAAAAAAGCCAACACCACTAAGGTTACTCTACACTACAGCCATGGGTATTACAAAATCCATGTGTCTTGTTAGATGTATTCTATTCTTTAAAAAGTAATTCTTGCCTAAATCAACTTTGGAAACGTACTTCTAGACGATTTGAAATACTAAGTAGAGCTCCTCTATATTGGGGAGCTCCGAACACTACGCAATATTTCACTTGGTTGATTCTACGCAGTTTCAAATCTGCTGTTTGTCTCGTCTCTCGAGTAGGTACATCAAATTCTTAATAAAAAAATTTCATTCAACTTGAGCACTCAATCAAATACACAAGAAGTAGAGTAGTTCAATTCCACTAATACCAAACTTATCTTTCAAATTACCACGCAAGGTACATTTGCGTCATAACATGTGGTAACATTTAAAACATACAATATCATTAAGTAGATGCCTTTACATCGCAAATCTAGAGTGTTTATTATCACAAACAACGGGCACGGAAATAAACAAAAGAAAAAAGTACGATTAAAAAACACATTTTAGATTTACTAGGGTAATGCTCTGTTTATTATTAGATTAAGAGCCGGAATGTAGGTTGGTCATTACTAAGTGTTATTTTTGGCACACAACTTACGACGACTTTACAATACTTAATAAGACATCTAGTTTGAATGCGTCCTGTTCTACATCGACTACAACGGCTAACGTCAAGAACGCTCATTACATAAAGTTTATTTACTCATGAATAGGTACAGTAGATACGCCAGAGGAATAGTGAGATAAACAAGACGAAATCCGCGAGACACGTCATTGAACCGTTTCGGGGACACAGACCGATATACGCGTAACAAGTACAGACAAATAAAATTTCCTTCATGCTACTACGATGCTCTAGAATACAGCCGTAACTCCATTGCAAGTTATACATCCAAGTTGGTTGGTACATTTTTTTCAGTTTAGCAAAATTTGGACCATTTTCCTATTGATGTCAATAGATTTAATATAAAGAGAGGCATTAAGGCTTAAACTGCTTATCTATAGGAAACTCATAACGTCCTTTTAATTCACCTGGCTAGTAGAATATTAAAGCAGTGTTGTTGGCACCCATAATGCGTAATTTACCTGTTATATTAATTAGAGGTGACGCAACGTTCAGGGCGGGCCGGGTTCGTCCGCGTCGGCTGCCTACGCTCACCTTCCTAATTACGCCGCGTCTAGACGTCCCGCCAGCCTCCTCCCACACCCCGGGCCACCCCCTTATCAAATACGGCTTAGAATTTTGCACATATTTGTACTTATTCGGCCCGTTCTTTACGATCTTTTTTCTAGGACGCTACGAAAGTATCTCTTTATTCAGAGAAAATATTCCCACACTAAGTTTCGTTCAATTTGAACTGGTTTCTCAGATTACCATACGATGCAAAGTTGACTTTTCTCCGAACATCAGAGGCAAATCAAATTATACGTGTCGATGATTTTCTGTCCGAATTCTAGATGAGTAATCATGATTTATAAAATAAATACACCGACGAAGATCATTTCTCATAATTTTTCGCAATTTAACCTTTTCTACATAGTTCTTCTTTCTTACAATAATTGAGAATATGTACTGAGGGTTAACCAAAGAGATTATAGAAGAGATTATATTTAAAGAGAAATGATACGGATACTGAAACTATAACAATAAGCATCAAATCAAAGGTCAGTGAACAAATTTAAAAAACATGACACTTTTAGTTACAAATGAAAGAGAAAGATAAGAACTAGTCTGTTATCATACAAAGTCTTGCCCTGCAAGCGAATGTCTGATAGTTGTGACTTATCCTGAAATCTTTAAGATATAGGGATTAAACATCGGTTTAATGCGTATTTATGAATACTTCAAGATTTCGTTGAGGAGTAACAATACTGTTCTAAATAAACGCCACCGAGGTGATTCAACGCAATTATTAAAGCGACATTATCGTACAAACTGATAAGAAGTTTAAAACTCCCCATAAATTACAGCTGATATTAGGCACATTATTTAAACGGTATATTATGTAGTTTCAAACAGACAAGGGTCGCATCTCGCGTGCCATTGACGTGATTGTTCTCCGATACTAATTATCTTAGGTGCACATACATAAGTATGGGTCAAATTATGCATAACCTGACATTGTATTTATTTATCCAATGTCTCATGATTGCACGGATGAAATTACACTCTTCACCAAATTGGAGACATTAAAAGGTTAGGTGGAATTTACGAATTGGTTTTTCGTAATTTTCATGATTGTATACGCAAGTATTTTTTATATTTCTTGAAAAGAGACATGCGCATTGATTCAGTTGGCTGGTTATCTAAAATATCAAGCGATCCTAATAAACCAATTAAGAATTTACCGTTTCACTCCAAGAAAATTTTGAACGCGTGATTCATCAGCAATTCAAAGTTAACAATTTGAGATGTTACTTACATTTTATTTTCCTCTTGTAGACCACCTTAGATCTTGTAAACATTAACAGAGAAGAAATAATATCAAAAACCCGATAGATACAACATGTAATCATGTCCACGGCGAGTTGTCCCGTATTTGTAAGTTTCTTGAGCAGGAGTATTAGTCCAGGGTTTCAACGTTGTAATACGCAATAGGTACAGAGCACACGATGTCTGCGACGTACAGATAGTTGATGCCCAACGTGATAATTGGCACTCACCGTACCCAGACGCCAGGAGCGTCAGGCCACTAAACACGTCAAACTTTTAAAAATGTGTTTTCGTTCCTCCGCCATGTTTTCAGTCACCGTCTGGTACTGATAACAAATGTAGGTATGTACTTACCGATATAATGATTTATCGTATTTGTATGCTACACTTGCATTGAATTTAAGCTCGTATTTAATCGCGATTACGCAGACGACAACAACTATGATGATGTTAGCACAGTTTTCCCCATATCTGATTGATATCAAACTTTCGACTAGACAGCTATCACGGTCTATTTGTTTACCACAAAATAGATTATAATTGTGACGCTTTTTGCCACACCTCTTCAGAACTTGGTTAGTGACAAATTTTTGGGCCAACATGTTGAATCTCAGCGCTCACATAATGACTTCTAAGACATAGTTGATATGCCTTCAATCTACACAATTCGCACAACACAATCGAATCAATCGTCGGCGCGGGCCCTTCGCGTTTGTGTATTTCAATTCAACCTTGTTAAGATGTAGTACAAACTGTTACGTAGAGCGGCCTACTGGCTAGTAGAGCAGTGCGTTTACGACAGTGATACGAGCGCGGCGAGGACGTGGTCGCTGACAAGGCTCAAGCAGGTAAGCCAGCACTCAACGGGCGAGTTCGCGCCACGTGGCCAGGTACCGCCAGCTGGAGAAGCTATTTCGGTGATCGGCGGCAGGCCCCGGCAGACCGACACCAGACGTCGCCGCCGCCCCCGCGCTCCTCCCAACCTCTATAAATAACCGCACTGTGCATTCTTGGGCGAACGATGTCGAATTTTTGTCGAGTACGCACGACCACATGCCGTTTGTTTTGGCCTCAACCGCCGACACTAACCCGCGATCGCGCTAACTTTTAACGAGATCCGGCTCGCTGATGCTGCCCGCTAGGAGTGACGCGGCTGACACATCCCTCCTGTCATTGATACTGCGCCGATGTAATCCGCCTCTACCTACATTATCCAGTATTTGACAACATTCCTACGTAGCCGACCAAATCCTGTCTCAGTCCTGTTCAATACGTTCAACATGTAGTGAAAAATTATTTTTCATATTCAATGTAAGATTTCACGATGGTGATATAATATCAGTACAATCTTTGGACTATCCCGTCCTAATTCCCACTGGGAAAAACTAAAATACTAATCAATTTAACATGCTAAATCGAAAAAAAATATCTGTTTAGGTATTTTGAACACGCCCCGTCCAATAAATAACTATGTATTTAACCATCATTATGCTGGTATGTAAATACCGAGGTACATACCATACAATTAAGTTATGAAAACGTGCGCTCGGTCTTACTCCGGTCGGCCGTCAAGAGAGATATTCTGATAAAGCTTTGCTAAATTTAACTCAACCACGCAAACAAACTCTCCAGCAAAAATAGAATGGCACATAATGCGAAACTGCATTAACCGAAGAATTTATAACTAATGTTTTGACATTGATTACAAAAATAAAACATTATTATTCACGAAAAATTGATAATTTATTTTGTTTGACCAAGAGATTTCAAGCATAACACGTATGTTGCAGTGAACGCTGACGAAATTTTGATCTACGTTTGCTACGACGATACGTCTACGCAAGTGCTACGTAACTAGCTACGAAAAAATTAAACTAGCTTAAAATTGCATTACAATTTTGCTGGGTTTCCTTTGACGTGATATTTTCTTGTCGTTGTTTGGTATTTTTAATGAAAAATGTAATAGTTATGCCATTTATTTTGTCAATAAACATTAAGTGTAGGTCTAACCTGTAACTTTTTAACACTTTTTATGTCTACCTATCGTAATTATTTACGTATTTCAACTTTAAGTCAGCTATTTAAACATCTATTAATTGTTGATAAATAATTTGAAACCTAATAAAAAAATGCCAGGTAAAGGAACAGCTTAGGAAGTACCTACCTATTTTTTAATAAATTAAATAATATCCATTTAAATAACCCATTCAACTTCATTGCCGCGTTGCTAACTGTCATATGTAGGTAACCATGAAGAGAAAAGCGAGGTGTGGTTTAGTTTGGTTCAAAGTATCCTCTTTCGAATAAAAGTCAAGCCAATGAGCCAACTTATTGAAATAGCCGTTAAATTCAAAAGCTGTGACTGAACAGGCATTCAATCATACGTCTATACGTCGTTTAGACTCTTTGTTAGATGCTACGTTCAACACTTCAACTAAGTAACGCTTAGACAACTGGTTTGTTCAAAATTACAACTTGACAACTGGTTAGGAGTTCGACACTTGCGGCACCCAGACTCGGAGACACAAGAGGCGGTCAAATACAAAAAGAGTCCCATAAAATGAGCCCCGCGAAAACTGCCCCCATCGACTTCACTTTAGTTTTAGTCACGCCATATTGAAAACCAAATGCAACGGTAAAAAAAAAAAAAACTTTTTTTGCAGTCAGTTAAAGATTGAAGTAGGTGAAATAGATGTACATAAACGCTGCCGGGGCTGCGGAATTGTACGAAAGATATACTAAGGCCCTGGTACATAAAGGGCTCTTTTCGTCGGTAAGAGTGACGCACTGGGAGGACAATTTGATGACTTCCGAACCAAATAAAAACACAAACACAAGAAGATGAAGGCGAACCACGATAGGTAGTAGGTAAACGTGTAAGATTATATGAATATTAAATACCAGAAAACACAGACGCCATGTTTGCATAGCAAAGATAAGATTGTGTACCTTTATTATTTTTAAGTGTCTAGCGAAGAAGACGCATACCACCATCACTCGGAGAAACGAGCTGGTTATGTGGGACTCGCACCCACTAAAAACTCTGCCATCATGTCCAACTCCCGTTTTGTTGTCAGAGGAGTCATGAGAACAGCTACGCATGACTTTCGCAACCTCTCAAGCGCCATTCGAAATAAAGCCGTGCAATGCAGTGCTATGGTCCCCGATTTATCACCCGTTGGCTAGTCATGATGGTACAAGCAAGGCACTCGCCTACTGCGCCTACACGTGCGCTTGCGAAGGAGTGAATAAAGAGAGAATCGAGAGTGCAAGGATGTCTACACACATGACCTGACACGCTCCGCCGCTTCATTCTGCTAGATAACATCTTTGAAGAAAGATGCCTGGATTCCAAAAATCCTCGCTGCCAAGCCAACCATAGCTGTAACCAAGATCAACAGCGAAAGTTCATCCCCGATCCCTGATCTGAGGGCAAAACGCGGTTCTTTCAAAGCAGAAAATTAGTCAAGGGCGCAGGGCGCGAACCTATTTTAAATCTATGGTTGACCATATGGGTATGGGTATGATGATGATGACAGAAAAGTGTTACCTCCGGTCTTGCTACCTTATGAAGATATTTCCTAAAACAGCCATGTCGCGACAACACCTGCGTCAATTTTTTGCCATTGCCGTAAACTTCTTACAAGTGAAAAACTTGCGGTCTTTTAAACTATTTTATTTTCCTTAAATTTTTTTATAACTAAACTTTTGTCACAATAAGATGATTATGTCTCTGTCAATGTCAATCTGTCAAAATTATATTATAGTGATGTACCCAACACCTTATGTTTAATTCGATTAAGTTGTATCATGGTTAATCGATTGTATTTTTTTTTATTGTTGCATAACCTGTAATGTGTTTTTTTCAGAGTGGTGGTGGGCGGGCGTATGCGTTGGCGCCGCTGTATTGGTGTGTGCGGCCGCGGGCGCGCTGGCCCGCCCGCACTTGCGCCGCCGACACGCTGCCGCCGCAGCCGCCGCCGCCAACCCCGTGAGTCGTTGTCATCACTATCTTACAAATGGGTATGCCCACATCGCGATCGCTGCAATATATTTATAATAAATTTACAAAATGTTTATTAAAATTATCCAAAAGTCAGCAAAAGCAGTCGAAAAATCTTTAAGAATAGTGAGCTTCACACTCTTATACCCCTGCCTTACGATTTACTTCTCCGTATAGCAACTTAATGAAAATTAATTAAAAAAAGAGTTTAAATAACGCTGAATTAGAACTGTAACAAAGTCTCCTTCCTAGCTGTGAAAAACTACTATACGTGAAAAGGCTTTCTTTCTCTGTGGCTTATTATATTCCTATTAATGAGAACTTTCCAGTGATACATGGGTATAACGCTAAATAAAAAAAACATTTACATTGGTCTAGAAGACGATGTTTAGTTTACAAGGGGTAGATAACTTAAATACTTAATAAAAATACTTTAATGTGAAAGTAAGTTTGTTTGTAAAAACCACTAGACTGATTGAAATGAAATTTGCACGGCTGTAGGTGGTACTCCGGAGACATAGATAGGGTCATATTGAAACGGATTTTAAAAGAAGTTCCTAACGTAACGTTATCATAAGCCTCAAAAGTCCTCTGCTGGACTGACCTTTATCCTAATAACTACTTATGCCATCTTCTTATCGAGTGGACTGTGTGGCTCTGGTGTCAGGGTTTTACTTATGCCATGAAACTCGACCTTAATTCCCTAACCATAAGATTACACATAAGTATAATCTTTGGATCTAGCAAGCTTAATTTTTACGATGAACTTCGTATAAATACAGAAAAAAATCATACACCTATGATTATTAGTTACCTACCTACGTACATTCTATGACTACAACTCGATCATTGAGCAATGCCAACCGTCTCGTCTCGCGAGCCGACAAACGCGTCATCGCTCACTATTACAGTTATAGGTGCGCATATATAACAACTACGACGGTAGCAGCAATCGAGCTTCTCTTACATGTGTGCCAGCTCATATGCACACACACGGCTGGCTCACTATTATAATCTGTAAACACACTCACTCTCGCACTAGCTACATCGTATCATCGCACCCACCTACCGAAGCACAGTCGTGTACAGACGACCGAAGTACCGATTGAGCACACAAAGTGAACTAGACAGATTGTTTGTATGTGTGAGATAGCAATGTTACACACTATGATACTACGAACGCTTTAGTGTGCGGCGACATCGGGGCAGCCGGTGCACCGCCCGCTCGCCCGTCCTCCCCGCTACGCGACTGCGAACACCGCGCGCCGCGTCCGTCCGCGTCATTGAACAACAAGACTCGCTCGATGGCAGGCGTCTTTCTGCCAATATGAAAAAAGGAGTTAAGAAACTCCATCACAAAACACGCGATAGTGGAATTTATATGTTATTCTTAATTAATAAATAATTTTATTTTTATAGTGTTAATGCCTTGAATAACATATTTTTATTTATTAGTGAATGATAGTTAATTATTGTAAATGCGCTAATATCTCTATAGTGCTCTGTGATTGTTTTGTTTAAAATATTTACAGCTTCAACAAAACAAAATATGCAAATGTCAGTGACTGTGTAGTGTAATTATCAAACATAACATTAAATGTTCGTGATCGATTCACTTATTTGTGTCTCGATTGTTGTGCCATCGTATTTGGATTTTTATGCACATCACTAACTGTCATCCATAGGTGGAAAACCTACAAGAATTGTGGACGACACTGTTTCAAATAGTAAGTAGTGTTGATTTACCCAGACCTATTAAATAAAATTTGACTCCAAGAATGATCTCGTGAAAACTAAAGCGTGATGTCAGTCAATGTTACCATTACATTAACCAAATTATCATAGTGAAATAGTTAAACGATAATGAGTAAATAATATCTGCAATATGGTCAGAATAGAAGAATGTTTGTACTGGAATCGAGTGAGGCCCGAGGCGACTCGGATGGCCGCGAGACGGCGGGAGCGTGCCAAGTGATAAGAGGCGCGCCGATAGCGACGTCACACCCAGACGTTGTTTGTGTGAATTTAAATAAATTTTCATGACAGACAGTTCCGTAATCACCTCTTGCTGTATAATAGTAGTGACATGCCAACTCAATAATAAGTGCAAAGCTTGAAAATATGCTCATCAGAAACAGTGGGTATACTTAAAGATTATTGAAATAATTCATAACTATCTTGTAATGCTGTCTATTCCTGACTACAAATACAGTTCTTGAGGAAAAATGGTTCAATACTTTGTGTAACAAATATTTGATAATGATCTTATCACAACAAAAAGGTTATTTCCATCCCAGACATTACATTATCATTGGTTTAGCTAATGAATAATCTTGGTGTCGTAAAATCATTATTTTTGTAAGAATATTGAAATGGTATTTAATTAGAACATTGCCCAAAATCATAATGAATGTCTGTTGAATATTAATCAACATTGTGTGCAGAGCTATTCATGACATGTAACTACTACATGTACTTGTCATGGATATTTCACACTTTAATAAACCCTAAAGAATTGTATTTCAACCAGAGACTCACATAGACACATGTGTTCTTATCTTGATAACAGAAGTGGAAACTGAATGATAAAAATGTTGATAATCTATAAAAAAAAGTATATTATTGGTAAAGACATTTCAATAGGCATAAATTATTATCCTGAAGATTCTAAAATATAACTGACTAATACGTAGCCAAAATATCTTCATATTTAGTTTAGAAATGGTCTTACAACTCATTCTGTAATCCTCGTCCTGATCATGTTTTTAGGTTAGTCCGATTGAGTTATACAATTTCCTCAATGTCAGTACTCTGTTGTGTCCATTTTCTGGTTGCTTAGTTGTAAACAGTGATATGAATGTGTTATAGTAAATCATGCATTAAAATATGGCTATAGATTCAATGTGGAAAATATGTCTTAAATGTTGACAGATAAGCATGTTTCATTAATGAGTACATTGACTTTAGTTTGTTTTGTTTCAAAACAAGATCAAAATGATTCAAACCCCAAATAACCCATTTCAATAAATGACAGATTTTCTATCCAGGTTATATAGGATATGTAGCAATAGGTACTTCTTTTTGCTAATGTTTATGCACAGCGTCTAGTGCTACTATACAATTTTATCTGTGCGTTTTAATGCTGATATTGAACGATCAAAAACATATCGCCTTAAGTAACTTACTTTGGAAAAAAGAATACATAGTCATGATGTTTCTTGCTTACCACATTATGTGTTCTTATTTGTAATCTTTTAAAGCTTGAATTGTAGAACAATGCCCTTTTTGAAACATTATTTTGATTCAGATAAGCACAATCATTTAAATGAATTGTTTTTGTGTTCATACTTATCAAAATATTAGTTTTTATTTGTGAAACAATGTGATACTAAGGCACCTTCCTCAGTTGATAACCGATTGTTCAACCAAACAAAAGAATGTGACAGTGCGTTGACCCCTCCTTCTATACCTAAATACTTGTTTACTATTTAAAGATATCAAAAAATATTATCAATTGCAGAGTTAAAATAGCACATGACACATACACTTATCTTCTCAAAATTTTTCTGTAATATAGTTATTATTTTCTGGGGTATCTGACACTTTGAAGTGAATAAGTTATTTATTGCTTCTTATAAAATAATATTAATTACTTTTAGTCATTAGAGCTCTGTAAATTTCACAAATTAATGAGTCTACTATGATAATTAGAAATGGCAAGAAATAATATAAATTCTATGAACATCTTAAGTAATATATCTTTTTATACAATTGTAATTATTTGTCGGACAAGATAATTGCAGTCTAGTTGGTGAGAATTAAAAGTAAATCAACTTAATCCATGTTGCTGTCCAGACAGTGTCTGTTTCCAGGCCAATGAAAGAAATCAATATAAAAAATATAAACATATAAAAATTAGAAATCAGAACCTTCGAATACATAACATGTTAAACATAATTTGTGTACGTTCATGTTACAGTATGAATTGTATGTTGTTATGACTTTACATATATTCTATCTTATTTTCATAAAGCTTAAGTTCATTTTGCAATAATTGATGAATTTGTCAGGAAACACATATCAGCTGAAAATTCTCTGATAAGCATACCTAATTCCATTTAAAATTCCATAATTACTTGAGGTAAAATTAACTCAAATAATTATTGGAATATCCTATTTAGATAAAGCAAGTAGGTTTGGATTGAATGCTTTGTTTTAATGTTAATACAGAAATAATCCAATATCAGGATTTTCTCTCGAGGGTATCCACCTTACACAACAAGTCAAACAATATCTGATAGAACAATATGATCCCATAAACTAATATTAACTTTAGTAAATATAGAAACAATTTTGTATTGTATGAATACCCAAGTCCATGTTATTATATGGCATCTGAACAATGCCTTGGTTAATTTAACTAAACCCTAGCTGTGACCAAATGTAATAGCCGTCACGTCACGGCTGTGCCTGTCGTAATATGAGGTAGAGGCTACAGCAGACATGTACCTACTGAAATACAAACACTTCTCTGATAATGTGATTAAGTCCATTGTGATAAGGCTGAATACATCGCCACTACTAAACTTAGGTATAAAGTAGCAACGTTAAATATCTAAAAAAAATGTGCTCTTCATGATTTTGGTCCTAGACTATCACATAGGGGGCAAAGGGCAAGCACTTGATCTGTATGGCGGCTATATTCATGAGTAACACTTTTAGCGATAGAATATTAACCCCGAGGATAACCACATAAGTGAGAGTAGTGTGTTGTGATTTGCAGATGCTCTCGGTACAAGTGCCGGGGTGCGCGGGCATGGAGCGGCTGGGCGCGCCGGGGGGACCGCGCCTACGGCACGATCACAGACATCACCATTCCACATTGTGAGTATGCCATGCATTAACTGAAGACGCACTTCGCGTACCAACATCCCTTCAGGACTTAAAAGGAAAGGTTGTGCCTGTTGGTACCTTTTGGGTAGTGGCACCATCCCCTGTCATTAAGGTGGATCAAGGCAGTCTGTAAGATGTAATATTTTTTTCCATTTTCTGTATTCAATCATCTGAGAGCACTGCGTGTCTTTTTGATCAAATCTATTGCTGAAGTGTTACTGAACCTAGATTCAAACCATACTATGTATATGTATAATCCAAAGCACGTCTAGACCAACACAGTGGTCTTGTTTCTTCTTTGTGATTCTAGTTTGAAAAGTTAGGTCGAATATGCTTTAATGGTATTTATTCATATTTTTTATTAAATTCTGCTGGAGATATATTAGTTTAGATTATGGATGACTGATACCGCCACTCAAAATCGGTCGATTTGACGTAATTGAGATTACCAACAGGATAGTGACTGAATTATGAAGTGTTTTATTTCAATAGTAAAATACTATTTTCTATTAAATATCATACAAGTCTTCAATAAATGCAATTACCTCCTTACTGGCTTAAGCCCTCTTATCCACCGAACTCTGTGTACACTTGTAAACTGCAGAAGCAAGACCTGTAGTCTTTCCATCTCTTTATATCATGGGTTATCAGTAATCCTCTTCATTTTATAGTTGTCATGCTCTTTTACTGACGACACAACTGGTGTTGGTTTCCAGGGAATGGGAGAAGCAGCAGAGACTGCAGGCGATGGTGGGGCGGCTGCAAGAGATGGTGGAGCAGGAGACGCGCGCGCGCTCCGCCGCGGCCGCCGAGCGCCTCGGCCTGCCGCCCAGCATACAGCTGCCCGACGGCGAGTACGGCCAGGACGTGCATCTGCAGCTACGAGTCCCTTACCAGGTAACCACATGAATCTCAACGTCATCAACTTACTATCCTACTCTTTGTCAATGGCAGGCATGTCTTATTGCACAATATAAGTGCCGAAAAATGTTTTGTAGATGTTTCTTGGGGAACAACAGTTTATTAGAAGTGGTCACCCATCAGTATATAAGAATACTTGACTTTAAAAATGCATTATTTGCTCATCTTCCTCGACTATGCAACTATTTTGGCATGGAGTGAATGCCTATTTGACTTATTGAATTCAGTTTAATTAGGGCCTTGCTCAGACTGGCCATCAGATATTCTGGTTTTCGAGAACCTAAAAGTCCCGTCCGGCTCGGTCACGAGTCCTCTGAAGAAGTTCTATTGATTGTATAAAGTAAAATGTATGGTGTTGGTTTGCAGCAAGCCGAGCTGACGAGAAGCAGCTTCCAGCCTCCACCGAACAAGTGCGTGAGCGACGTGCCCGAGTGGGCGGGCGGCGCGGAGGCGTCGCTGGCGCGGCGCAAGAAGGACGGGCTGCTGCAGAAGGCCACGCGCTGGTGGGTGCGCATGGGCGCGCGGCCGGCGCCGTGCCTGCCCGCCGCGCCGCCCGCCGCGCCGCCGCCCTGCGTCATGGTGCCGCGCCGCGCCGCGCCCGAGCCGCCGCCCGACGCGTGACCGCCGCGCCAGCCGTCCGGAGACCATATCACGCTTACATTCCATTATCGGGACGGTCGGACGAGCCGCGGTGCACGCGCGTCCCGGAGTATTATAGACTTGGTATTTATTTATTCGGGAGCGGCGGGCGGCGGCGGCGGTGCCGGCGGCTCGCCCGCCGCGCCGAGCGCCGTCTAAGAGTTTCGCGAAAACTAAGACTGAGATAAAGTAAAAAGATATAACGTTATAAAGTCTACGTTGAAGTATGTTGTCTTAGGTGAAATTGATTCAGATAGAAACGATTAAAGGTATATTATAATATTTAATGAATCTTTCGACGGCCGCCCTCGATGATATCGTGTATTAGCCGAGGGCCCGTCGACGGTGAGCTGAAGTCTTGCAGTGTACAGTTTCATGTTTAAGTGACCTATTTTAAAGTTTAATTTCTATCCAGCAGCTATAACTCTGTGTTTAAACAACTTTTATATTTATTTATAATTGTATGTAAAGGATGCATATCAGTACAGTAAACGCAAGGAATATTAATTTACGTTGCATAGTTACTATTTTATTGTAAATATTGTCTCTAATTTAATATTATTAGATTAATTATTATGGCCGAACGCCAGAACCCGGGGGTCTTTTCAATTGAGTGTTTGCTACATTCCATATTTATGTTGAAATATTTTCGATAATACTTACTGTACTAGTTGCTTCCACCTGTCTACCTTAGTCCTTGTATGTCTGTGTCCAGTGTCACGATGCCTGCTGGGGCGCCTGTGTCGATACCTAGTCATGCTGACAATAATTGACAATCGATTAGTGACTGATAATTAAAATGCAGATGAATAGAAATCTCATTAGAAAATAGACATAAAAAGAAAAATATTGAATTCTTTAGTTATAAATTAGCTGTTTATTATTTATATAATTCGGTCGGCAGAACAAGTCCTTGCATGTTATAGTGGCACAGACAGAGTCAGTTTGTGCTGTATGACAAGTTGCGCTACCTTGCTTATTAGACTTTGCTTTGCCGGCCATCACTGAAGTGTCACCACAGTCATTATAACTATGTTTACATCCGTGATGTCATCAACGGATCTAGTTGAATAGTGTTTTGTCATACCCATTGTTTTCACACACACGCAATCAAACACCGTTTGTCTTAGTCCATTTATAATAAAAGGCGCTCGCCTAATCATCTATACTTTATTCAATAGGTTGCAGTGAACACTTGTATTTTTCCTGTACATAATTAATATAATAGGTCAAAAAGTGTTTTGATTTTAATACAATTACGGGTCTTAAGCCTAACACTTGCCGTTAGTAAGCTACAATGCTGGAGTATTTTACAATAAAATGGCGCAATAGATGTAACTTCTTTTAACTGTTATAAATAACGCAATTTTCACAAGCTTCCGAGGTTCGTTCAATCATGTGACTCCTGAAGATATTATATTTATTTAGATGTATTCTAGTCGCTACCACGCGTAGTTTGATTCTATCCCAAAAATGTTGTATAACTTATTTATGAAAGCTTGAGAATGTCCATGTATTTATAACGTTGTCTGGAATTGTATGCAGCACAATACAAACAAAGGAAATACATTGAAATGTGCCCTATTTTCCAAATAGCTATAACATAAGTACGTTGTTGTTACTTAAGAGATAGTGTAGTGCATTATTATCGCGAGTGTGTACGTGTGCGTTGTCTCGTTACGTATTGTATGTGTGGAGCGAAACAATCCTTTGTCTGTATCCTTAGTAAAATGGCACAAAAGTTTGCGCATTTTATTGAATTTATTACATTGACAGCATTGGAGTGCTATACGCGGCCATTTTTACGGACTGAACCATAATATAATGTTCAAAATGTTAAACAAATAAGTAATTATAATTACTTGAAACTGATTTGTTTTGTATATTTATTGTTTGTCTTCGATGTTTTAATATGGCGATTGATAAAAATAGTTCATTGAAAGACAATTTAGTATTTATTTTAAACTTTTTGTATATACTTAATATAAATATATAACAAACTATTGTTGTGGCCTACACCTTAAAATAGAGTGCGTATGTTCAGCATACAAATGTTAACGTTGAAACATGTGCATTAATCGAATCTCTCGAGTTCTCACTGCTTATGAGAGACATTGAACATCCCTAAATGATCGAGTTGTACAGTATTCTGCATAACAGGACAAAAATATAGGAATTAATTTTCGGATTTCTATATTTTTGTTTTATATTTTACGGTCACAAGTATTGTAATACATAACGCAGCTTATCATTCTATTAAGTCCCGCCATGTCTTTTCGTTGCCTTAAAATTATAATTAGTGTCGAAAGCGCTATTTTAGCAATCGTTGTACAAAATGCTGATGGAAATATAAAAGTTGTTTAAAATAGTCTCACAGAATAGATATTTAATCTAGATATCAAACAATATTCCATTTGTCATATTAATAAGTAAAAGCAGAAGCAAATGTTTAATGATAAAAGAAAACTGCATTAAATTATGACCTACCAATAATGATCAACGATTTTCATTTCAAAATTCCACATTTGACATTGATAGCAAATCTGAACGATTGTTACAATAAACTATCTTCTACGGTGGATCAAATGGGAAAGATGTTACCAAACAAAAGGTCAACCCGTCTTCGACATGTAGGTAGGTACCTAACAAGTAAAAAATTCTATATTAAATGACCCTGTCCGCACTTCTGTTCTGTTTGATCCCCCGACATGACATGGCACGCTGTTTTTAGAAAATTGTCATGCAAGTCACCAAAACTGCAGGCTGGGACAATACCTACTAAAACGTTTACTTCCATACTAGCGCTGCTGCTGGTGGTCAGGGGCCCGATTCTCCTAATTTTACTTAAGCGACCTTCGATTGACGTTCGACTCGATTCGACTGAGATACAATCCCGACTCGATTACGATTGAAGCGTATGTGGCATTCCGCTATTTTTTCTTTGAAATAAACGTTTTTATCCTTTTCTGTCATTCAATAATGAATCATTTTGACTGCAAATGATTTACGATTGCAAAATGATTGTACAGCAAACTACCGTATGGACCAAAATCACCAAAATAGCAGACCAATCGCACACCAATCAAATGTCAATCGAATACGATTGGTCTTTTATTAGTAGCAGAATGCCCGATATGGTTAAAACTGCTATTGCGATCATATTGCGATTCGATTTCGATTCGATTTTGACATTATTAACTTAGGAGAATCGGGGCCCAGGTCAGATATAAAATGGTTTTTTATATTTTACCTATGCATCATGCAGCAGGGAGCACCTTATTGTTCATGCTAGTGAACAGGGGAAAAAAATATTAATTTACCTGTTTAACTCAGAGAATATTTTCAAATCTCTTAAAACTTTAAATGCAAAAATTATAGACATTTGGATTAAAAAACCTTTTTGATTAGATTTTTTAAATATTTTATTTTTAGGTATTAACTGTAATAGTGCTTCATCAATCATATTTAGTTCGAACAGTCTGTTCTAGATCATCAAAAAGAGAAAGGTGAAAAACAGATAAGCTATCTACAAAAAATTTGTTTGCAGTAAATTACTCGAAAACCACAAAAGTTACAGAATATATATGAGGTTTCTTTTTGTGCCCCTATGCATGAGGAATCCAAATTTTGCGTTTCGACATCAGCTTTTGGACCATTCTGTATACCTACATAAAAATAAATCAAGTATTTACCCCATAACTATCAAATACCCCGTTGGTAAGCCGTTTCAGATCCGTCTGCGTAGGAGCGGGGTTTCGGGTTCGAATACGAAAGAGTAAAACAATGCTTGCCGCCGAGACGCTTGAAACAGCCGCGAGTCAAGTTGGCGGAGTTAATCCCCAGTGCTTGGTTTGCATAGTGCATGCTACTTTAAAACAGCACCTATTGTTGTTGCATGCATGACGAATTTGAAAATAATGCGAAGTCTTGTAACCCTGCAGTCCAAATTGTATGAATCTTAGTGGATACTTTTATTTTTCCAGAAAGGGGGGAAGCATTTTTGTTTGTATCCGGTCTTAAGGTTCCGTAACTGCTGTACTGAAAAAAAAAATCACTATTGGGTAGTTAGACCTAGACTATCCCCGAGTAACAGGCTATATTTTGCCCGGGTCACCATCCTCCGAGCCCTTTTCCCAACTGTGTTGGGGTCGGCTTCCAGTCTAACCGGATGTAGCTGAGTACCAGTGATTTACTAGGCCTATCCGACCCCCTCAACTCAGTTACCCAAGCAACCCAATACCCCTTTTTTTTTTTAACGACATCAAAAATCATCAAATGACCCCTTCCGCTGTGGGTTAGCAGCGGAGAGGGAGTGTCAGACTCTTACTGACTAAAAACCGTCGTGTTCCGTCACAGGCCTTTTATGTACCAGGGCCGCGGTATCTCTTTCGAACAACCCGCAGAACCCAATACCCCTTGGTTAGACTGGTGTCAGACTAAGGCCCTGTATCCACCAAAGCGGAGAGGAGAGGAGACGAGAGGAGATGTGTTTGAATAAACTAATCCAATTTCGTTATTTCCACATCTCTTCTCCGCTTAGCTTTGGTGGAAATGGGTCAAGTGGAGAGGAGAGGAGATGACTCATGTTTCTATAGAATTTTGTGCAGCGAGCGAGCAAGCGGAGCGGAGAAGTGTCTAGTCGGGCACATCGATGTTAACATGGAAGCAAAAGTATCGATGTACGATAAACACACAGCTCACATCTCCTCTCCGCAACGCATCTAGCTTCTGGCTTCTGACTACGACTGCCAAGGACTGCGATACGAGAGAGATCTTTGCCCGCATAGGCCCTCTATCTCTTTCTTGATGCGCAGGCGCAGTGCGATGAGCTATACCGGGCCTCACCGTGCAAACATCCTTTTGTACCCTGTGATACTTCAAAGCATTAGCTTGAAAAGTATATAGCATAGTACAAATATGGAGGGAGTATTTTTCATAATATTGCATCAAAAGTTTAACGTCTTTTTTTTTTTTTTTTTTTTTTTAACGACGTAAAAAATCATCAAATGACCCCTCCCGCTGTGGGTTAGCAGCGGTGAGGGAGTGTCAGACTCTTACTGACTAAAAGCCGTCGTGTTCCGTCGTAGGCCTTATGTGCTAGGGCCGCGGTACCTCTTTCGAACAACCCGGCACATTACTTTAGTCTGCGTGTAAACTGTTCGTTTAACTCTCGGCTGTCATTGTCAAACTTAACGAGAAAGAAGATGGAAAGAAGAGTTCAGCTGTTTCTGTTTTGTTTATAAAAAAGTTTATAACTTTCGTATTATTGTTAATTTCGTAGGTAGTGCTTCAAGCAGCATTGCAGCATACATTAGCAGCCTGAATATGCAAATATATATAGACTGGTCAGTATTAATAAAACAGGATAACCGTTACCTATATACCTCTTCAATTATATTGTTATTATAACCTATGAACGACATACCAAATATTTATTTATAAACAAAAGTTTTGCTCTTATCTTTTATCAATGATTCGATTTCATCGCCGATTAAATCATACAGTTTGTTTAGTTCATCGATTTAATGTTTAATCAGTGGAAGTGGCTTTTTCCCGCGGTTTAACTTGCGTCCCTTGGGAACACGGGAGTTGCCGTTCCGTTACTTAAATTGTGGCCTTATATCTTATATTTTGTTTCAAAAGTAGTTAACATTTGGACTATGAATAAGTGATAGGCTTTGATTATATATAGGGTATCAACGTTGTTATTTATATTCTAAAAGAGTTACGAAATTCGCAGGCGTAAGGTGTACCGTTTTCTATAACGATTCCATATTATTAGGTGCTTTTTGGGTGCATGAATACTCAAATAATGTATAACAGGCCAGCAATTTTCGTCTTTTTACAACAACAGCAACTGTTTCAAGTTATCTTTAATCAATGAGACCCACTTTTAGATCTAAATTGAATTGCATCAACACTATTCAGTGAACTTTGTAGTTGTGACAGATGTTGCTACTGTCAATGTCAGATGATTTCATGACGTCAACGTTTCATACATAAATTCATGGAGCAAAATATGTGATTTAGTCAAAGAGTAAAGTAATATATAGGGAAAAGAGAGCCCTCTTGCGTGATAATCATGCAAACCTATTTGTCAATGCGCCATCTCTCTCTAAATTGGCCCCGAACTACCTACATAGCTATAGCTATAAAAATATATATATGCATCATATTCATAACATTTTCTATTATGGTAAATAGCACCATGTAACTATAACATTGGTTATCGTTATAGTTACATTATGCTACTTACCCTAATAGAAAATGTCATCGTTAATATAGTAAAAGGTCGAAGGAAAACAAATAATTATTATGTATTATTACTTTTTATACGCGTGTACGCAGAATGCAAAAACCGCCATATTGATATTTTGTTATGATCGATGATCGGTTTTGTTAAGTTACTTGGAATACTGACACCAGGTCTTTTTAGATTAAAATTGATATTTGTGCTTTTTCAAACCGTATTTAATTTATTCGCCTATTTTATCTTTTTTTTAAGTGTCTAATATTTTCCTCATACTTTTCTCTAATTAATATTGCATAAATAATTTTATATTGACAAACAAAAACGATTATAGTGTAGTGCCATCTGTTGGTAATTTAAAGTATCTTTTAGATAGTAAATAGTTTCCGGGCCAAATAAAAGGTGGCGACTCTTCATTCACTTAGCTGTCAAAATGTACGGAGTGTCTCCCCCCTGGATTTAGTAGTGTCAAAGTGAGCGTGAGACTTGTGTTCTATTTCATCAGAATATTAAAACAATAACAAATACTTACTCGTAAATCTTTAAGACAGGTATAGATTTGAGTTGAATACCTGAAATTTTCTTGAGTGTTAAAATTTTCAACACAAATATTGTTATAAATAAAAGTTATAAAGTTGCTGAGTGTTATTTCCTGCATTGGTGGTAAGTATGCAGTTGTTTTTATAATAAAACTTTGAATAATATTTAAAATCAAAGTGCTGTCTATACTGTTGTTAAATAAATTGTTTTAGGAAGATTGACAACTACTAATCCGGTCAAAAATAGATAAATAGAATACAGCAGCCAAAGTAAATTGTAACTCCAACATGGGTCCTCCAAAGAAGTTCAAAAAATATGATTCAAGAACAGGGAGTGATAGATCAGGTAAGTACCTCAACTTAATATTTTAAAATTATACAAATATAATCTAAAAGTATATTTGCCAAGTTTGATGTAATTATCTCAGAGTCAGATCTGTAGAATATGTATTTCTGGATCTAAATGCAACATTGTTCTCAACAGGCAAGAAAAAGAAGGTGGAAGAAGAGATGACCATAGATTTAGTGGATGATGACAACTCTGAGAATGTTGGTGTGCCGGGCGCTGCCATGCAGGATGCGGAGAAGAATGATCAAGTGCCTGAAGATGAATTTGGTGCCAAAGATTATAGGTTAAACATCTATTCTTGTCTATACCAACTCAACATTATAAAGCAATAGATCTTGCTTATGATTTTAATATTTTTTTTTAATTCTAGAAGTCAAATGGCCTTGAAGGCTGACAATGCAAGCCGTCCTTTGTGGGTGGCACCAAATGGTCATATATTCTTGGAAGCATTCTCACCGGTCTACAAACATGCTCACGATTTTCTTATTGCTATTGCAGAGCCTGTGTGCCGGTAAGAAGTTCATTTTTAGCTTATTTATTTAAAAAATGTTGTAGAAAACATATTAATTCATTCAATGTGTTAATTATTATTGAATTTGTATGTAATTTTGACCATTTTCAGTCCGCAACACATCCACGAATACAAATTGACAGCTTACAGTTTATATGCTGCTGTGTCTGTGGGTCTTCAAACAGCAGACATTATTGAATACCTGCAGAGGCTCAGCAAGTGTGCTGTACCTGCGGGCATTATAGAGTTCATTCAGTTGTGTACACTGTCTTATGGAAAAGTGAAGCTTGTGCTGAAACACAATAGGTAATCTTTTTTTTATTTTGAACTGCATTACTCAAATACAAACAACTGGGTTGAGGTCAGGCAAGCAGTTGCTCCGCTGCATTCTATCTCCGATGCTAACATACTTGGAAAAGGCTATTCAGATGATAATGGTAATTGAATAACAAGGGTAATTGAATTTTAGGTATCTAGTAGAGAGCAAACACGTGGAAGTCTTACAGAAGTTGCTCAAGGATCCCATAATTCAACAATGTCGACTGCGTCGTGATGGCGATGACGACTTCTTATCATCAGCACTGCCCGACAAACCATCTACTGCACTCAAACCAGGTGGGTTTGACTGCAGTCTATGAAACAGGATAAATGTTAAGCAAACAATGATATAGCAAAATTTTACTATTTACAAACATTCGTTAAAGAATGACTCAGATTATCTTTATGTACATCACATTACGTAAAACCTCAAATGATGTCGCAATTATCGCCAATGAAAAAAAATATTCAAAGTAACAGCACTTATTGTTCTCATTTCAAATTTATTTATTTTTTAGGCGAGACCAGTGACAAACCTCCCCCGGCTAACGGCACGGTGCCGGATGACATCAGCCAGTTCTACCAACAGTTGGACAAGGAGGATGACGACGATGACGTAACAGATATTACCGCTAACACCGCCGTCGCATTCGAAGTCGACCCTGATAAAATTGAGGTATGCTGTCCAGTGTTAAAGAAATATGTAGTACTAGCTGTTGCCCGCGACTTCGTCTGCATTCTCGTGCATTTAATCGTTCATTGCTCATCCCCCGTAGGTGATAGCGTGTTAATATATAGCCTATGTGTTGAACCGGCCCCCAGGTAATAGTCTTGCAAAATTTGATTTAAATCCATGCAGTACTTTTTGAGTTTATCCGGGACAAACATACAGACATACAGACAAAAATTCTAAAAACTACATATTTGGGTTCAGAATCGATTATGGATCACCCCCCAAGTATTCTTTTAAAAAAATATTCAATGTACAGTTTTGACTTTCCTATCATTTTATTATATGTATAGAAAATTGAACGACATAATTACAAAATAAACAAACCTCGCCAAAATATTAAAACTATTACAAGAAATCATTTTATTCCTGGAGGATAGTGCAAAAACTTCTTGTGCAATAAACACCCATGTTTTTTCACGTGTTTAATAACAATCAAAATTATGATGCAGTAATCCGACAATTGTGAAGCGAAAATAAGATATTTTGGTCAAGTAGAGTTGCACCAAGGTTTTTATACTTCTGATGTTCCCAGGTAATACAAAAACGTTGCATCGAGCTAGAACATCCTTTACTGGCTGAGTACGACTTCCGCAATGATAGCATCAATCCTGATATAAACATTGACCTGAAGCCCACCGCGGTGCTACGTCCGTATCAAGAGAAGAGTTTGCGCAAGATGTTCGGCAATGGACGTGCTCGGTATGTATCTCAACATATTATGTATGTTGAAAGGGGTTTTTTACTTTTTTGAAATGACTTCATCAAATTGAGAGATTTCATTTCGACACAGTGCTGGATCTACCGTAGTGGCACTATGGGCCCACAACCTTAATTTACTTATGATGTCACACTCTTATGTACTTCCTTATATAATCCCCATTTATACCTCCCAAAGTACTAATTCATTTCCTTACGTACTCATGCACCTACTTCCTTAAGACTTTTATGTACTGCTTCTATGTACTCCCCATATATACTTTTTTATATGTATACTCGTCAAGTGCTCCCTTATTAACACCCCTATGTAATCCGTTATTTACTTCCCCATGTAATTCCATACCCGAATCTATCAAATTTTACCAATCGAACATGAACCTTCCACTACTGTGATAAGGTTGAAACTCTATTGTAGATATGTGTATCCCCAGTTCAGGCGTGATAGTGCTCCCATGCGGCGCGGGCAAGTCGCTGGTGGGCGTGACGGCGGTGTGCACGGTGCGCAAGCGGGCGCTCGTGCTGTGCAACTCCGGCGTCTCCGTCGAGCAGTGGAAGCAGCAGTTCAAGTGCTGGTCCACGGCTGATGATAGTATGATCTGCAGGTACTGTTGTAGAAATAGGTGTAAGCTTACCCCTTTTATGAATTGGGAGATATTGATCGTGTTTTATATCCTATCCTACAAATGTATAGCAGGCTCTAAAAATGAATTGTATGGCAAAACTAAACCTAATATTTTGAATTAGTTCCAATTTTTAAATTTTAATTAAGTATTTCAAAATGTGTGCTGGCATTTGTCTGCTTAAACCGTACCTACTACATTAGTAAAATCGTTAATGAACCAACCCCAATATAGTTGCAAAAGGCTCAGAAGAAGATGATGATTAGTAAAATGGGTACATTAAAAACTTCAACATTACACTGCTTCACCACCTATTTTTATTTAATTTTCGTATTAATGCTACACTTTCCTGTCAGTAATCTTATTTTATACCTATTCTTCTTACCTCTAAAATGAAACCTTTCTACCACAGATTCACATCAGAAGCGAAAGACAAGCCAATGGGAGCCGGCATCCTGATAACAACGTACTCTATGATCACTCACGGCCAGCGTCGCTCGTGGGAGGCGGAACAGACCATGAAGTGGCTGCAGGCGCAGGAGTGGGGACTCGTCGTGTTAGACGAGGTGCACACTATACCGGCCAAAATGTTTCGCAGGGTGCTCACTATCGTGCACTCGCATGCTAAGCTCGGTAAGTTGTTTATTACTTCGATATCATATAAAAGCAAGCCACGTAAGCTTGCTTTTCCCTGCTGTTTCGCTCGTGTGCTATGGATTGAAATCTTGCCGTTCCATTCCTAAAACGTCAATACTGGATAAAAGGCCAGACAAATGTCCCCTAAACTTTAGGGGCAAGACAATTTTTTTGTTTGAAATCTGAAAAGTTGACAGTGGATAGTTTTTCAGAAGATGCATATGGACGGTTTTTTGACGAATAGCGTGTTGCCACCAACATGTAATGAAGCTTCGAAAATAATTTTCTAACATTCTGCATCCATGATTTTTGTCCCGTTTTCTTTACCGAAACCATCAATTCCTTCAGGTTTAACCGCAACACTACTTCGAGAGGACGACAAGATCGCCGACCTAAACTTCTTGATCGGTCCGAAGCTATATGAGGCGAACTGGCTGGAGTTGCAAGCGAACGGGTACATTGCTCGGGTGCAGTGCGCTGAGGTGTGGTGTCCCATGACGCCAGAGTTCTACAGGGAATATCTCATACAGAAGTATGTAAATAAAGTTATTTTAGATTCAGTCTATTTTTGGTAGAAAAGCTGAGTTAACTAATACCTTATATTAATAAACGTATATAAGTATCTTATCTTATATCTTATATTAATATACGAAATGTCACTATTTGCTCTCTTCTTGTAAAGAGTCAACATTTAACAAAAATGTTTTAAGTGAGATGTTTCAATCTCTTCCATCCAATGAGTAAAGCCATCAAACATAAGATTACTTTCTTATCATAGACAAATTACTTCTCTATCATTCTTCTTCATAATACGTTGATGTCCATACAATGACAGGCACAACAATAATCTACATCGTCTAACATTATTGAATTTATTCACAGAATAAACAAGAAAATGCTGTTATACGTAATGAACCCATCAAAGTTTCGCGCGTGTCAGTTCTTAGTTCGTTACCACGAGCGGCGCGGGGACAAGACCATAGTGTTCTCAGACAATGTATTCGCCCTCCGACACTACGCCGTCAAAATGAACAAACCTTACATCTACGGGCCCACCTCACAGAGCGAAAGGATCCAAATATTGCAGAACTTCAAGTTTAACCCTAAAGTCAACACAATATTTGTCAGTAAAGTCGCCGATACAAGTTTTGATTTGCCAGAAGCTAATGTTTTGATACAGATTTCGTCGCACGGTGGGTCGCGTCGACAGGAAGCTCAGAGATTAGGTAAGAACCGTTTTTATAGAAGCGCTTGAAAGTTACGGAATAATAATAACGAAAATGGTTTTATCGACTGGTGTAGATCCTGATCTATAAGTGAGGTAGAAATAATAATCATTAAACCAAATTTGGGTATAAACCTTTAAACATAAGCTCATATATCATATTTTCAGGTCGTATTTTGAGAGCGAAAAAAGGCGCTTTAGCAGAGGAGTACAACGCATTTTTCTACACTTTGGTATCACAAGATACTTTAGAAATGGCATACAGTCGCAAGCGACAACGGTTTCTTGTCAACCAGGGTTACAGTTATAAGGTAACGCTGAGAACATTTTTAACATTTATTTGGAGCTTTTGATAAATTAAAAGAGGTCGTATTAAATATATTTTGTATGCAGGTTATCACTGAGCTAAAGGGAATGGATACGGAGCCGGACTTACTCTATGGTACACGAGAGGAGCAGGGCATGCTTCTCCAACAGGTTCGATTTTTTGTATCACGAATTCTAGTTTCATAACATTGTTTACTTGAGGTTGTTGCGTCTCCTTTAACGTAATGTTCTCATGTTTTTAATACAACTACATTCAAGTTTAAAATATTTTAAAATGCCTGTGCAAAAGTCTGCAAATGATTATTACCCGTAAAATGAGCTTCCGTAGCCGCGAGACTTGAAGCCCTAAAAGTACTTAGATACGTCCTTGTTATACAATGAAGCGTTATGTGTACAGGTACTGGCAGCATCTGAGACGGAGTGCGAGGAGGAGCGCGAGGGCGGCGTGGGCGGCGGCGTGGCGCGGCGCCCGGGCGCGCTGTCCTCGCTCGCCGGCGCCGACGACGCGCTCTACCTCGAGCACAGGCGCAACAACAGCGGACAGAAGCACCCGCTCTTCAAGAAGTTCCGATACTAAGCAAGCGATACCAGTGTTGATCATAAATATAAAGTAATTACATTACTTAAAAAGCCTTCTAAATTAGGAGAAAAATCTGGACGTATATTTTATCAGACTTCCAAAATGGAGGAGGTTACCAATTCGGATGTGTATATATTTTTATAGACTCCCTTATGTACTACCTATATAAACTCGCTTTATTCACCTACTCCCCTATGTTCTTCCTTATATTTCCCCCTGTATAATTCCTCATGAACTCCCCCTATGTGCTTCCTTAAGTAATACCCATGTATTCCATGGCTCTGGATCCGCCACTGACTGTCTAATGTAAATAAATGGAACTGATACCATCCCATTTTTTGTTTTATTTTGATACCCATACTCTCCACTTTTTTTTTGCAAGATTTAACGAATACTTTTGGCAATTTCAGTAACAACAATGACGGCGGCGGAACTCCTGAATGGGCGATAGTCGAGCTTCAAGGCCTTGTCCAAACGAAGAAAGAGGGAATCACAGAAGCGACAGTCGTCGGCGACTTGCATTATTACAATAGAAACAAGCACCCTGTCTTAGTCCTCGGTCATCACATTCTAAATGGCAAAGAACAAAAATTGGAGCAGCCAATGGCGGTCATTGAAAAAGTCACAGAAGGAGACAAGACAGCTTACAAAGTAAAGGCTATCGTCAAAAAGAAATTATTATTCAAATCTAGACCTAAACCCATAATCTCCAATGTAGCAGAAAAGGTGTGATATTTGTTATGTAATAAACGAAGTTAACCACAATCTCGTGTTATTTATTTTATCGATATCTCGGTCTCACCCTACCCTGATAAAATATGCCAAATGTTACTCTGGAGTAGAGGAGCTTCCCACCATTGAAAAATTTTTTCTTACAAGTTAGTACTTTCGGAGCCTTTAATTAAGGTATCTGGCGCCTCACCGTCTTGGTCTGACTGTTGTGCCAGTGATGTAAGTATATTTCTGAAGGCGCAGGAATCTGGTCCCAGGTTTATTTATTATTCGCTTCGAACTATACATACTTTAAATGCCTTTCCCAGTATCAAATTATCTCCTAAAAATCTTGATGGATCGGTGGTTTTTCCAATAAAACACAATAACCAGTAAGCTATTAATAGAGTAGGTATTCAGTTAAGGACACCTTGAAATTGTGTAAAGAATTGATTATTGAGTGTGTGCAGTGCATGAAATAAAAAACATTGTACAGTACTTAATTATAATTTATTACACTATTCACATTCTATGATGTGACTTAAAAACTATATAACCCATAAATTAAATTGCCTTAACTATGGATGAATTAATAATTTCGAATGTTTTGTTTTAATGAAAAGAGTTATGCATCTGAAAATATCACACCACACATGTACCGATTTCGAAAGAGTAACACAAACATTGACTTGACACCAAAGTGCAAATAATTCATGTTCGCTCACTTGCAATACATTGCTATTTATTTTCCTATTACAAAACACTTGAAAAATAATGTAGCACACGTACGTACATAGAAATCTTAGTCAATAGGTACACACAACATGTGGAGTAGATATGTATTTTCAAACTGAAATCGCAAATGATGGTGAAGTTGTTACTATCGTAATGACACTAAATAGTAAAAGAATAATGCACATCAGTGTGCCAGCAAGACAGATAGAACACAAACTACGTGTTAAGTGTAAACTAAGTACTAAAGTATAACACATTGTGGAATAGTTTCCTATATCATTAAACATTGAAGGTGTCACATCAATCAAAGTAGTACAAAATCCGTCAACGTAAAGTTCATTATGTACAAATTATTCGGATCAGTATCCAATCCCACCAAATATTCTTGACAAACCCTTTTCACCACTAAGTATTTACACATCCATTGTTTTAATCCGACGCAATCTCGAAAACTAACAAATCTAAACGTGCTCCAATAACAATTTTTAAACTATTTGCGACATTCGCTTACCACACAAATATTTTTGTACTATGTGGTGAAAATGCAACATTTACCGTGCATCTCATGCACATAAACTATGTATTCGCGTTGCTTTGTTTACTTCAATAATCTATAATCGTTACTTTCAAAAACTATACATCTGATTGGGGTATAGGTAGCTTCTCTCCGAGGCGAGAAGTGGCATGTCATAGGTTTTCCTAGACATGGTATTTTTAATACCATAACTTCAAATAATGGTTATTTATGAATCTGACGATTAATAAAATAAATCCTTTCTATGTTCTATTGCATATGTATTGCGTCTCAACACTAGTAAATCAATAAACGTCTTATGTAATGTTGTTTGATTGCCACACCAGCCCAGACAACTGTAGCTTAACCTTCAATGTGGCCGTAGCGTACAATTCATGTGATGTTTTGCACCAATCATCATATTAAAAAATCATTCATAGTTTCGGTACTACTTATTATTTCATATAAATTTATTATAGTACATTTTTAGTATACAATCAAAATATATAGAGTTCGATATTATAAAAGGCACTTTATTTTAAAGAAAAAGAAATAAATTACCACTAGGTAGGTACACTTATATAAGAACACGTAATTTTAACAATATTTTGAATCGAAACATAAGTATGCATTACAGTACATTCATAACTCTTTTTATATTCCATGTAAATGGAATGAAAATACTAAGTGTAATCTGTAATACACATAACCGAGGGCAGAGATTTTATTATGAAATAACATTTACTGCTCTATTTACATAACATTAATTTCAAGACCTTTCACCGAAAAGTTATAAGCCCCTGTAGTGAATCTTACTTATCTATCCACGAAAACAGAACCTGTTTTATTTTTCAATAACCTATAACGTGTCTCATTACATTAATTAAAATTTATTTTGCAGAAATGTTTGTAAATAAAGCCGTGAATGCGAACTTTGGCTGTAAAGAAAATTATGCTAAACCTTAACTTATAAACTCAAAAAATCTAAAACAAGGACATAAACAATTTAATCTATAACATAACATAATTTTTCTATGATTCAAATTTAATTAACACCAAGGATTCAATCTGTTTTAGACAAAAATCAAACCACTCCATGTAAACTTTTAATGCATTCACACTACTTTTCTTACCCTCTCATTGATAGCAGTCTTTACACAATACCTTACCCCTTAGGGCTCGTACTCACACTACCTACAGTAACAGTAATTTTGATGTCAGTCTGACAGCTGGTCATATTACTAAAGTTCAGCCAATTTATATTTTACCAACAACAACACGTATATCTTAAAACAAAATTCATGAATATATTTTAATCTTATTAGCTTTCTTTTGTATATTTTTAGTTACAAAAGTATTAAAAACCAATTGAATGGAGTCATATTTGAAAAGTTTTTTTTTAATAATAGCGAGTCACGATAAAATTATTGTTTTGACCGTTGTAAAACAAAAAGTTTAGGCGGTATATGCGGCGCGAATGATCTCCTGCCCTTCAACAGAGGTCCAATACTCTACGAGTAGATCCCGTTCTTTTTCTAAATACGCCAGGAATGTAGACTCCGCCCCACCCTTTTTCATATTCAGTAATTGCTTCTTTAACCAGATGTTCTGAAAACAAAAGATTAATTTTATTTAGAATCATCTAAACTTCCATCATGACGGTAAACCCTTAACTTGTTGCCTTGTCAAGGGATCACATTTTTATTACAAACCTACCCATCCCCCTGTTGTTGGAACTCCTTCCAGGAAAAAATCTAGAGCCATTACCAGTGCACCTCCTATTACCCTCACTTTTATCTCAGTTGGTTGGACAGTCATAGACACCCTGTTGAATGAACTGATCAAGCCTGTTGTCCCTGACGAATTTAACAGAGGCGTAGCAACAGTATAGTGCAGCCTCATTTGTTAGGCAAGTAGATTGAGAAATACTACCCGATAATCGAACCTAGGTTATCGGCTCTACTATTATTTATTCATTCATTAAAAGTAATAAGCATTGTAAACAAAAACTGTCGCTTTCAACCGGTTACATAGTTGTTACATATTGTGCAAAATTACTTTAGATCAACTGGATAAAAGTGAAGCTATCTCACTCGCTTTGCTAAATGTTATGCACGCAGCAAATACCTCTTGCGTAAGTAGCATTATTTGACCTTATTAAAAAGTTATTGTGTCTCAAGCAAAGTTTGACATAGAACTAAATTCAACGATAACGTTAGTTGAATTAAATCCTCTGGTTAATATCTCGCCACAAGGTTATCCTTATCGGCATAGGTTGCGACCCATTAAGGCGTTTAGCTTAGTGTACTGCAGTGGCGACGGCTATGTGGTTCAACATACTACTGCTGTTTGTGCTCTGTTCATGTGCAGCCTCTAGCGATGACAACGACGAGCCTGTTCTATATTATTACGGCCTCGTAAGTACTTCACTACAGTGCAGTCTGATGTTTAGGCAGGAAAAGTAAATGGTAGTGCCGTGCCATACAATAAATACAATATCTATGACTATTATAATTTATTTTTGCTATTACTGACTTTACGAAAAATGTAATTATCTTCAAAAGTCTAATCGTAAATTCCTATGCAGATGTGGTGTAAAAAATGTTGACAGAAACATATTATTATATAATTGATTGAGTTGCATCCTAAACGTTTTCTTAATAAATAACAGGCAAACGTTAAAAACCACACGAAGTTTACTATTTATATTAGAGAGCTCTTCCTAAGTTGTATCTAAGGTTGTGAACTTGCGTCATTTTAAATTGGAATTCGAATACATGATGACATCAGTACCCATAGGGATGTTGTTTAAAAAATATTTGGCTGTTTATTTATTAAAAATTTTGCATTTTTTTTATAGGGCTGTCCAGGTAACCGGCTTTAGGAGGTCAGATAGGCAGTTGTTTCTTGTGAAACCCATACTCAGCTGATATGATCACCCAACCGTATCAGCTAACCACCCGGCTTCCAGTCTAACCGGGTGACTTCTAGTCTAACCGAGTGGTGGCCAACCAAAACATAGTTGAAAAAAGCTAGGCAGATGATCATTTAGTAACATTTTTTTTTGTCAAATCTGATAACGATTTTCTTTATCATCGTCCGCATCGTAACCTGCGGCTTTTAGGAGGAGAGTGAGCGCAGCCTGCCGGCATGTGAGGCGCGGCAGGCGTGCTCTGCGCTGGTGCTGCGCTACTGGCGCGCGCCGGCGCTCGTGCGCCTGTGCCGCTGCGCGCGACGCACGCGCTGCGACACACGCGCCGGTGCAGACCGACTCATCGAGCTCAACAACAGAGCTTATCTACAGGTACATATTGCTACTTCTCGAATTGTTTCACGTAGATTTGTGTTAGAAATCTTCTCGTATTAGGCGTAAAATATACTATCAACTTAGGGCTGATTTTTCAATCATCAATTAACTTCTATCTGAGGAATGAATATGGCGTGTTGACATATTTTCCATACAAGAACTGTCAACTCGTCAAAAATATTCTTCAGATAAAAGTTATCTGGCGATTGAAAAATCAGCCCTTAATCACGAAATAAATTATGTAATCAGGCGTTACTTTGCGGCACAAAAATGTTAGGCGGAATTAATAAACAAAAAACATGTAAAACTAATGGGAACGCTAAAATTTCAAGATTATAATTATGTAAGCTCGTGTACATGCTTTGTTACAGTTTTGCCAACCTGTCACCGACTGGCCAGAATGTGCCATTCAAGAAAACGCCCTAAACGTAACCACGGCCTATCCACGTATGAATCCTGATGAACTTGAAGAGATGCATCATAAAAACATCCAACTTACTCCGCCAAACATAACTTTTAACTGTCGCTGCCGGAGCCCCAATTATTGGAAGATGGCATCTAGTGACGACAACCGACGAACGTACCGATGTTCATCTCTTCCACTATGTAAGACCGGAGAGTTCTGTGGGAACGTTAACTACGACCTGATAGCTCTGCACCAGTCCTGCCTGTGCCCCAAGCATCACATTTGTGTGCACAGCGGAGGCATTCCACATACGCGCATCTCAGAACTGCTTTACGAAGGCAGAGGATGGAAGGCCCACTGTCAAAGAGTAGAAGACGACTATAGTTACGAAGAGTATTAACTCACTTGCGCAGG
The DNA here is from genome assembly GCA_033682625.1 of Helicoverpa zea x Helicoverpa armigera. Lineage (NCBI taxonomy): Eukaryota > Metazoa > Arthropoda > Insecta > Lepidoptera > Noctuidae > Helicoverpa > Helicoverpa zea x Helicoverpa armigera. Next base: position 6,784,660 of record JAWIIS010000009.1, read on the forward strand.
TTGAGCAGCGATATCCTTAGCGATAGTGTGTATTTGTTCATTGAAGTTGTCAGGCCACAGCACGCGGCTCACCAGACCACCGCGCAACGCTTCCGCAGCGGTCAGCCGGCGCCCGAAAACGATTAGGTCGTTTAGCTGCAAAAAGTAGTTTATAATAAAAATAAAATATCGTCAAAGTTTTGTTTTAATTTATTCACACCCTGGCACATACGAAACATAATATACAAAACACATAACCCTCCTATGCGGCGCGCAGTCGGGCAAAAAATACCTACATAATTTTATTACTCTAACTTTGTTATAATTTTTTGAAATTAGTGTGTTAAAATGAGTGGTATGGTGCTATATTAAGAAAAAAATATGTTTTTGGCCACAAATCTAATAATTAAGAAGAACATAATGTAGAAACTTACTAAAGGTTGTGAGAGGGGTCCATTTGAAGTGAAAACTGATAATCCTGGCTGTATTGGCGCTGCCGCTCCGTGTGACTTGGGGCTGATAGCAAAGCTTGCGCGCTCCGAAGCTAACGCCACGTCGCTCAGGCCTATCAGGGCTAAGCCGATGCCGGAACATCGACCACTAACTCCTGAGCATATGAGCTTCGTGTGTTGTTCCACTGCTTGCAAAAGGGACCTGTAAATAAGTATTGAATACTCAGACTAAAATTAAGCACTTTAGATGCTTCGTAAGTCTGTTTTTTACAAAGTCGTTGTTTTTTACAAAGCACCTCTCGTGTATATTAAGCAGAAAAGTGCACGTTTATCGGAGCCGCCGAACGCACCGATTCTTTTACTGCAGGTTTCATACATTTAAATGTTAATAATTTAAATCCTTTTCGTTCAGGGCTTTCGGCTATCATAAATGTGAGTCAACCATGATACAAAACTTACTTTATAGATTCAGCCAGTTCATATGCAAAATTTGTTGATTTCTCCATATTAGCATCCAACAATGGTCTTAAATCTAACTCTGAGTATGTAGTCCCACATTCAGATGGTAACAAAGTCACTGATATGTCTTTTTTTAGTTCTATCAACTGTAAGGCTTTCTCTAACTCCCTTATTAGCTGTGAAAGAAAAATGACTGATTAATATTCTCATTCTTGATGAGCTCAATGAGAGCTGATGAAAAATCAATACAGATTTTGCATGAGCAGCAAGGTAACCTACAACATATGCACATAGATAAAAACTTTTACATTATATTTACAATATTAATTTCATAAATCTTGGTATTGAAAATAAGGGTTATGGCACTTACCTCCACATTACATTTGGTCCCTGGTTTCTGTACACTTATTTCAGCTAGTCTTTGATCAAAATTAATGGATAAGTATTTAAACTCTTCAGTATTTACAGAATTATTTTCATCAATTTTCATAACTTTTTTTATCTTTAATGGTTTTTCAGGTTTGGAATTCTCTCGCTTTCTCTTATTTAGGGCAAGATTTAATTTGGAATTGAGTTTCTGTTTTATAGACAAACAATCATCTTTATTTATAATGTCAGTCCTGATGGGGTCTGTGTCTGACATGAACACATCAGCAGTTGAGCGATTGCTATTGCCTTCAATACTTGCTTGCATTGAATTATCAACCTGAGCACTTTGTGAAGAATTACGCGAGCTGCCCTGAGTGCTAGCTTCCACATCGCTTAGCCGGCGTGGACTCATGCAAGAGCTGGAATAAGAACTTGATGAATGCCGTCTGTAAATAATGGAATCATCAGCACTGTGCGCCTCAAAGTCTTCACATACTGAGGGTGATTTGACTGAACTACTCAGGGAAGGTCTCTGCTTGCCACCGAGAATTTTCTTAGCTTCTCCATCTTCATACTTAGATTCTTTTTTTCTTTCTCGAAATTTCATTTCTTTTGAATCAGGTGTAGAGCTCTGTAACTTTTTGATGAATTCTGCTTTGGTTTTCATGTTCTTCTTTCCTTTTGTAGCCTCAGGCGTGAGTTGATAAATCATATTTACAGCTCCTTCATCCATTAGTAACTTGTCAACTTCAGTCAGTCGTTTATTTTGTTTGCAGTTTTTAGGAGAAGGCTTTTTCCATTGCAATTTAGCCGTGGGTGACTTAGATTTGGACCTCTGAAAAGCTTGTTCAGTCTTAATTTTTTGTATTTTGGATGGAGTTTGATCTTTTTCCATGCTAGGTTCTTTGCTCTTTAAAACAGATTTGCTTTTTGTAAAGGTGTCAGGATTATCTGGGTCAAATATAACTTTCTTCTTTATAACTCTGCCAAGCCTTCGTTGTGGCTGACCTTCATCACTGCTTTTGTTTAAAGCTGGAGTTTTAGCTTCACTTGAGGAATCAATTGAGGTTCGAACAGATACTTCTTCTTCTTTACAGACAGTGTCTTGTGTTTTTACAACTTCTTCAGTACTTTGCAACAACTGTTCACTTTCCTCTAACAACTTCTTTGACTTTTCAACTTCAGGGGCTTCTTCATCATCCCACTCTTTGACCAATACATTGACTATACTTTCCTCATTCTTCTTTTCAGAAGAAACCTTTTCATCTTCAACAGGCTCTTGTGTGACTACCTTCTGAACTTTATCAGTTCTCACAATTTTCTGGGCTCTAGGCTGACGATCAAAATGCCGCCTCTTAGTTTTTTTCCCTTTCAATCTTGAAAGTTGTTGCAAAGCTATTTGTGTTTCTAACATTTTATCAGAACGCCTGTTTTTAAAATTGGGTGGCAGTAAGTCTCCAGGTTGTCCCTCATCATTGCCTTCCAAGATGTCCAATAATTCCTCCTTATTGAACACTTCCTGTCTCACAGCACAATTGTTGTTTTCTGCACTATCAGTGACATTTGATGAGCGTAAAGCTTCACTTAATTCAATACCGTGACCAAGTTCACTAAGTAAGTTGTTGGAATCCTGATCTTCAATAACCTCTTCAGTAATAGTTTCAATGATCTCACTGTCATTTGTTTCAACCAAAATTTCTGTTTGAAAAGTGACTCTTTCTATAGATGGATCAGTTTTGACAACTTCAGCCAATTCCTCTAATTGTGTTTCTGCTGTGCCTGTATTATTATCCACATTCACAGTGTCTTTGTCCTCAATTTGCTCTTTCACTGCTTCAGCAATGTCAGGCGAAGGATCATTAGTAGCCTCCTTGTTAGTTGGAGCATCGCTAACAACTACCTCCGCGGTGCTACTATCTAGTTCAGATACATCAGATGCCGCCGGTACTTTATCATTTTCTTGCGCTTCATGTTTCACGTCCGTTGACTGTTCAATTTCACATTTTCCGTCTTCGCTGGGCGCAGTATTGCTTTCAACTGCGGCGACTTCTGCAGTCTCCGAATCGGCAACTCCGTTTGATTTGTGACATACATCCAATGCTACCGAAGCCACAGCGTTTTCGTCGTTTTCATCGACCACAACTGTTACTTTCATGCCGTCCACTGCAGCATTAATAAGTGGAGGCTCTTCTACAGCTTCCATTATGCCAAAACCGTCACTAAAATAATGAAAAGGTTTTATTATTGCTTTTATTATGCATAACCTATATTACGTTGACGAATGCAAACTACACAGCGTAAATGTTTTTGTCGACAACCAATCGAATCACATTTATCCTAAAGTTACGTTTAAAATTCTTAAGATTATTAGCACGGATTACCCAGTTTCAAATAAAGTTAAATACAATCAAACGACAAAGTTTGCTTTGCGTTGCGTCTGTACGACATACGTCCATTACGCGAACTAGGGAGGAGATTGATTGATTGACCATCAACAAATAGTTGTAATTTAAAAACATACTAAAATTACAAATTAAATGATATAGTAAAACAATTTAATCAATATGGGCCGAGCTTTTCTAATTAATATTTTTGTATTTAGTTCATTAGTAATATTAAAAAAACCTTTTAAAACTAATTCTTTTACAAAACCTAAAACTATTCAAAAAGAAAGCAATGAGCTGACCAAGCGACTCTACATTGTATTGTTCACAGTAAGCTGTAAATAAGTAGGAGTGGGCGGGCCCAGTAAAATGTAAAGTACACGAATGTTCAATTTTTGGTTGATGGGCTGGGATGGCTGGGAACTGGGAATCAGAGGGGTCAAAATTTTTTTGGTGACTGTCACTGATGTGACAGTGACATAGCTGACGTGCGAGATAGTTGTGAAATCGCTTGTGTGATGTGTCATTGTCACATTTGTCACTTGTCACAGGAATTGTTTGCCCGTGCACATTTATTATTATTCGGGTAAAATGAATATTCTTCCAAAGAAAAGGTAAATATTATAAGTAATAAATCTTATATAGGTATTCTTTTCCTTTTTATTGAACGGACATACTTAAATAAATTGCTGTTGCGAAATACAGTGAGAGTTTTTCAAATCAGTCCACTAGTTTCGGAGCCTGTAGGATACAAACAAACAAAAAATTTCCCTTTATCATATTAGTAAAGGAGTATAGATTACCAAAACTGTATAATCATCCTTAATGTTCTTATGTTTATAGATGGCACGTCAGAACAAAGGAAAATATAGCCAGAGTACGCAAAGATGAGGCTGAAGCTGCAGAAAAAGAAAAACAGGAAAAATTAAGGGTTGAAAGAGCAGACAGAGAAGCACGGCTCCAAGTGTTGAAACAAAAAAGTAGACAAAAGTTACAAGAATATGGCATTGATGATGAACCAAGATCTAAGAAAGAAGAAACTATTGAACATATTAACTTATTTGCAAATCTTGAAGATGCCATAAAAACCACAAATAAAGATCATGATAATGATGTAAAGGAAAAAAAGGAAGAGTATGAGAAAAAAATTGGTTACTTAACTTATCTTGGTCAGGATACAAATGAGGCCCTGGGCAAAAAGAATTGGTATGAGGTGCCACCAGAGACAGCTAGAGGCTCAAGGTCTACAGATATAAAAGACACTTATGACAAGTTGGTATTAAAAGATGCAGATGGCAAACCTAAAATAAAAGAGTCAGATGAAAAAAATGGAGAAATTGGCTGGAAGAAGAAACAAATGCTTGATCCCATAAATGCATTCAAACATCTTCATGATTATTCTTATAAAGACAAAAAGAAAACAGTAACAAAAGATGTTACCGAAAAAAGAAGTAAACATAAAAAGAAAGACAAGAAACATAAAAAAGAAGATAAAGATGCAAAACTGCAGAAACTAAGAGAGGCTCGCCTAAAACGTGAACAGCAAGAAAGACATAGAACAGAGTTGTTTCTTAAAGGACTTCATAATCCTTCTGCACCAGAAACTGTAAAAGATACTGGAATTAAGCCAAAATATAATTCACAATTTAATCCAGAACTAGCACGACAAAATTATAGATAATTATACTTTATGCATATTCATAACAATATAGTTGCAGAAAATATAAATAGGAAGGGCATCATTAAGTCAACACATCATTGATTGTATATTACTTTAATCTTAAACATAATCAGATATAATATAACATTACAATATATTTATAATTCTTTAAATATTCATTTTATTTCTGGAGTGTATGTGTAAGCAATATTAAAGGCAGCTTGTCCTCCAATTTACTAAATGGATAATTAAATGTTTCAGAAAATAATTGTAGAATTCTGATAATAGCAGCAGCGTCATGTGATTCTGCATGTTTTATTCTGAAATAGAATATATTTTTTAGCATGTATTTGAGTAAAATTAAACAAATCCATGTGAAGACAGTTGTGGTTTGCCATGCTTGTTCAATGAACGATTATACATAATAATATTAAACTGAGGGCTCTGTGCTGGGTTAGCTTGGACAAATTCTTTCAAAAAATCTAGAGCACTTCAGGCCTCGCGCTACAAATGAACGAGGATGCTCGCTCAGTGTAGTAGGAGAGCCCTAGAAGGGCTCATAGAGTAACTCGAAGGTGTCATATTAACAAATGGGAAAACAATCCTAAATAGCTCATTTATCGAGAAAGCTACATTTTAGCTACGGTGAATTCCACGCGATGAGCGCGAAACCGCTAGCAGAATCTAGGTTTAATTAACAATATATTACGATAATGATAATAGACTCTACTCATCGATTTGCATGTTTTTTTAATGCAACGCTCTTCCCAAGGCCTGTGAGTGTGAGTGAGATAAATACAGGAGTCAAGTTGATAATGCGCGAACCACATAAATAACAAACAACTTTATTTATTCACTACAACAAAGAATAATACTAACCTTACATACGTGCATAGAGTATCAACAAAGATGTCAACATTATCAGTTTTACTTTGCCGCAAAAGAGAGTAGATACCCACTAATAATGGGTACCCATCTATATTATCTCCTGTTTTTCTCGTTATGAGATCACCTAGAATGCAAATAGTAGTTAGTAACAATATGCCTACTTAATTATAATAGCACTCGTAATAAAGCTTCGTTGGCTACGTGTGTGCGTACCTGTTGTATGGCACAATTGCAATCTAGGTAATTGCGATATCAGTAGTACAACGAGAATTCGACCCATATCTGCATTCAGTAATTCCTGCGCATGTTTGACGTAAATTTTGTCATATGGTTCGTAAATACCACATCTTACTAAATACTCTTCCAGATTTTGCATAAGTAGCGACGATACTTTTGGCTGTGAGTCAGAATGAGCAGATATCTTTAATTCGTTAATAATGGACCTGAAACATTAATGGTCATTAAATACACAGCTTTCTATTTTACACGCTTTTTATTATTTGCTAAGTATTCAGTTTAAGTAAAACGTGTAAGCATGATTTAGTTGAAACTAGTTTCTCTTTATAGGCAATTAATGCAAGTAGTGTAGGTACTTGAAGTTGTAACTGATATTATGTTTACAGATTCTATGTACAGTCAGCAACATAAGTCCATGAATACAGGTTTTGAGATTTTTAGATGTTGATGAATTTTCAACATCTCAAAAATTCAACATCATCGTGCAGCTACATGACTCACGGTACCTTATACAGAACAATAGGTGACAATTAAAACCTAGTTTTAATTGGTTACTTACTCATTCATAGTCCTTAGTGAAGCCTCCAACTGTGCAGAGTCAAATTTGCAAGTTGTATTCAACTGATAAGCAATGTGCCTCCTTATAATTTGCAAGGTCCCTATCAAAACGAGTAAATCTGATAGCTGTTGGAATGTTTTATATCCTTTGGTAATAATCTGGTCAATGTCTTTCATATCAGCACTTATGTTTCCTAAGAGAATTTTGTCTTGACTGGATCTGAATATATCTTGAACATTTTGCATCTGGTTTTTGATCATGAAACCATACAAAGTATCTAATCCATGAAGACCTACTACGCCGATGGCATCATTAAGTTTTCCGAATGTTTTGTTGTTTACTATCTCATTTTGTGTTTTTACGTCGTACCAGGCTGCGCATACATTAACGTACGTGCATATCCTGAAACCCAAAATCGAATCGGTTTATTTATTATAGTAATTAAATGTTACAATATTATGATCACTTACCGAGCGTCCAACAATTGCGGTATTTGTCGAGCTAAACTGCCCATAAAGCCAGCCGAGGGGCTGTACAATGTAACTCCCTTTCGGAAACTTATCTCCTTGGCTACACTTTCATTAATGATCGCAGTTATCTGGTCCAAAATAACAAATCCATTGTTGAAAGGTTTTTGCAGCGTAGCAAAGAATGCACATAAGCAATATATACATCATAAGCTCAGTTATAGAACGGACATAAGAAGCATTAAAACACACCTGTTTCTGCCAAATTCGTAAGCCATGGATATTGATATAATCCTGTATGTATTCTAGAGATCGCCTGTAACCGTCCATACTTTCAGCAAGTTTTTGCAGTCGGCCCATTAAATTACTTGCTGTTGGTTGATACTTTTTTCCTTGAGGTTCCAAAAACTCAACAAACTTTTTACTGATATGTCTGTCTAATTCTTTTAACAGACCATCTTCCAACAGCTCTGCAGGGTCTACTCTTATTACGCCAACTAGGGTTGACCTCATGTCCAAAATTCCTAAAAATAATGCAGGTCATATATTAATTAACATACTATTAGGATTACCTAAAAAAATTGAGTTATTGACACAAAACAGACCTGTGGTGAATGTGGATGCAGAGTGGGTCAGCCTCGCAACTTCCATTCTGTCTTCTAATTGTGCATAATCCCTCAATCTCTCCTTTTCTAATCTAGTTGGCACTTCTTTAATTGCCCAAGTTTGCAAATCAATTATTTTCTCTACAATATTGAAAACCATTTCTGGTATAATTTGCAATACCTTTTGGATATATTTAATCAGTTCATTACTGTAGTATTGTGACACGGACACCAAATCATCACTATGAGCTTGATTTATCCTGAGTAGTGGTATTTCCATGGCACTGGCTAACTTTAGGAACAGAGCCCTAAGCCTGCTGGTGACAGCTGGGTTCTCTTTAATGCTATCTTGCATATGTTTTGTGTATAAATCAATTGTGCACCAAGCATAGCTTACATCTGCAATTGTTTCCAAATTAACTAAGGAATCTTCTTTTAACGATACAGTCCTCAGAAGATTTTTTAATGCATCTTTACCATCAGCCAGATACTGAACAATTGTAGAAGTACTTTTTATGCCATGAAATTCTTCGACTTCGTCTAATGCTTGTAACAATTGAGTAACTTTCTTGATAGATTTTGATGAAGTTGGTTCACCTAGAGATGCAATTTGTTTAGCAATATTATCAAACCAAAGTTTCAGTTGTTCATTTTCTTGTATTTTAGCAACAGGTTTTGCTCCAGAAAATAGTTCTGATAAACTATTCACTGCTTCAATAGCAAGAGCCTTATTGGTATTCCATGCAGAATCCCTATTTTCAAGTAATTTATTCAATATCTCCCTGACTTTCAATTCCAATTCTGCAGTACTTACAAGAAGCTCCAAAATTTTCAAAGGATCATAATTTGATTCCTTCAAAACAAGCTCTCTGAGCTGTTTACTTTTTTTATTGTTATCATAGAAAGTTACATCAGTGTTGTGTAGAAGGAGCCACCTCAATACTAAGTTGGAGTTCAACAATAGGTTTATGATTTTGTTTATATTATCCAACACAAAATCATCAGTGAGTGTTCCTTCTTTTAATAGTTGGTGTGTTTTAGTTGTCAGCATTGATACTGAACCTCCTCTTTTAGCAAATACTTCTTTAATCATTTTCCCATTACATGTATTGCTCAGAGCAGACTTAGCAGCCTTGAAATTTTCCCAGTAGTCAATAATGTTCATAGTAACGCCCATATAAACTGGTATGACCCAATTGCTGGGAAAAAACTTATCAACTATTTCTCTCATTTTGGATGTATCTGTGTGTAGGTATTGAGGAGTGAAGAATAAACAGATAACTAGCATGCTCGCCTGTGTGCCCAATGCTGATGCCTGATGCTCTGGAATTGTATAAACAGCCAGTTGGTTGTAGATGTCTTCAGACCGAAGTTTACCCACAACTTTCTCAACGAATTCAGGACGAATGTAGACACGGCTAAAATGTGAAATAAATATGTAGGTGTGTTACAAACATCAAGAAAACAATGGAGAACCATATTTACCTAAAGTATTCAATGGGGTAATCTGTAGGTCTTTTCCCATTAAGCTGGTCAAATCCAGTGTCTCTAAGGAGTTTGCATACATCATCTATGTTGGATTGTGATTGGCTTGTACTGTAGCGGTAAAATGCTACTAGAAGTCTTTCCCTCATGGGACCAGGAATGTATAGATCACACAACAAGAGCATAGCTCCATAGAGGTATAAACTCTCACACTGAAAACAACAAATTTAATAAAGTTGTGAGTGAATGAGTAAAGTTAGTTAAATTCATTATAATATCTGTAATTCAATAATAGTCATAAATAAATGTTACATAATAACATAGAAATAAAAAAATTACCAACCAATAACTGTTTGCCTTCAATGTCCTTCAGTACAGTTTCAATATTTTGCTGGATAAAGGTATTATCATGTAGCTGATCAACAAAGGAGTTAAGATCTACAATGTATTGATAAATATTTTCAAAAAGCAAATAGAATCTGTTTATTATTTCTAAGTATTTTTCTTTTAGCTCATCATCCAAATCTTGTAATTTCTGAAAATAAAATTGTTATAATTCATAGCATACAGATGATCACATGTTATAATTTTAATGTTGGAATGTTTTTTGTTAATTTTGGTAATACAGACTACAGGGCTGAATTGATTACCACTCTAATATAAAATGGAAGGTTGATTCAATACAATGAGGGTTTTTGAAATTTTTTCTGCCACCGGGTGGCGCCACGTATGCGTCTGGTCCAAACAGCTGTCAAATAGTATGGAATTGTAGGTGCCGAACTTATTGTTTATTGAAATTCTGTTATATTGGAAGTGTTATTGATTTTATTATGGACTACGGTCAGAATAAGGTTTCCGAACTAAAAATTGAGCTAAGAGAGAGGGTGCAAAAGTCACTGGTACTAAGGAAAAGCTTGTTGAAAAATTTTTTAACACAATATGATTTAGTTTTTTTTATTTACTCAACCGCAATAGTAAAACAATAATGCAGTGCTTTAATTATAAAATAAAAAAAACACTAAAATCGTTCGCTATTCATAATAAAGATAAGCACTTTGACAGTTATTTGGACCTGACGACTCGGTGCTGCCACCTCGTGGACGCCATTTTACGAAACCCTCATTTGATTACCTCCATCCATTTCTTCAATTACTTTGGATAGCAAAATGGCCACTATTGTTTGAACATATGGCTTTAGAAAGAAATATTTTACAAATAGTGAACTTACAGCACTGGCGTTAATTTTCTTTTCTTGAGCATCAGCCACTTTAAAGTAACTGAAGTCCATGATGACATCCTGATACTTTTGGACAACATCCTTACTATCTAATCTGAAATTATATTTAACATTGGTGTTAGGTACAAACAGCTACACAACCCATCCACACAGTTTACGCCCACGCGGTTGCAGCATATAGCCCAGAAATCTACAAATTAATAAGGCTGTTCAGTGAAATGATACAAGTTCATAATTTACTTCACGCCCCTAAGACAACCCACTGACCAACATCTGCTTACCTCTTATGCTAAAGTATTTTTAATACATGCTTAAGGTGGGATGATGTAGTGTACCTGAGTCTCAGGACATTATATACACTATCGTGGGTATTTATTCTAAGATTCAGTTAATATACTTACAGGTAGGCACTGGGTTTATGGTCCTTTAGCCTTAATATCTCAGCAACTATGGCATTTCCGTGTGATACTAGAGTCAATAAGTTCTGAGCGCAGAGATTATCTTCCGACATAAACACCTTCATTTTTCATGTAGATTTATTCAGACTGTTCGTCCAAAGCCAGTTGAAGATAATCCAGTCTTGATTAAAAATACTATACTGTTTTCATATTAATAACTTTACCGGTAAGCCTTTGAAAATCAGTGAACATTACCAAGATGTAAAAGCGTTAAAAACCAATGAAGAAGCATTCATAATTCTGAAAAACAGGAAAACAATTATCAACAACCGAGATAAACAACTTTTTGACAGTTGATGATGGATGAGTTGATTTTGACAGTGACACAAGGGCACACCGCACAGATTATCAGAATCGGAGCTAATGAGGAACAAAGTAAACTCCATAGCCCAATAATACTAAATATAAAAAAGGTCCTGTTATCCTGTAGCATCCAACAAAAAGAGGTTCATTTAGTATGGATACCTAGCCACTGTGGTATCAAGGGCAACGAATGTGTGGACGCTCTGGCTAAAGATGCTTGTACATCAGTTACAGCCGACCCTGCGCACTTCTCCCTTCAAGGGTATGACCTGCTGAACCTTCCAAAAGCGCATCTTGAGACCGCATGGCAAGAATATTGGGACGTTTCCAGCAAGAAAAAGGGTGGTTACTTTTTTAATGTCCAACCCTTGATCCAAACCAAGCCCTGGTATTTCCATTTTAAAAAGTATCCCAAGCATGTGATATCGGTCCTTAGCAGAATTCGTTTAGGTCATTGCTGCACGCCTGTTTTTCTGCGCAAAATTCGTGTTCAGGACTCGTCTCTCTGTGAGTGCGGATTGGATGAAGGGAGCCTGGAACACATATTTTTTAGCTGCCCCGTAAATTCCTCATCCTTCGACTTGTATAACCGCCTCATTAAATTAAAGATTCCTGTTCCAATTAACTTCCCTTCCCTTTTAACATATTCCTCTCCAGAACTGTTCCACATCCTATTGATCTTCATCCTTCAAAATAATATTAAATTGTAGACTTTGGCCTAGTTAGGCCATTGTCTATGTGGTTGTGGCAATATTTTTTATTTTATTTTATATATATATATATATATTTTGTGTGTTATATTTCTATGTTCTAACAATTTATCAATTTTTATTTATGTGTTTGTTTCAGTGCCGTCCTACTAACTCAACAAGTCCTACAAGAAGAGAAAGCAATTTCTTTTTTTTTTCTTAAGTTTTATTTCTTTCTTACATTTTATAATAATATATACCTACTTGCTTCTCATATCACTTGTCAGTGGCAGAAGGCAGAATCGTCGACACCAACATCGACGGCATTGATTGCCAGAAACAAAAAATAGAATAGAGTACAACTTGGCAAAGTAGGGTCCTTCGGGTCCTTCACACTTCTTAGCACAGCTTCTTAGTGGAGACGTCTTTGCACGAGAGCTGTACTTGGTAAGGGTCTTTTCAAATGCATGCGTCTCGTACTTTGTGAAATCTCTCTTTGTCTACATGACATTGCAGCCTCGCTTCAGTCTATGCAAAATTTATTGTAGTCTATGGGCAGTGGCAGACGAGTCGCAGAGGGGGTCGGACGTCTTGCTACAATTTTTACTAATTTAATTCCAAGGAAACGAAACAACGCCAGGGTCAAAGTGCGATGAATCTCATTCAATGATTACATTGTTATAAAAATTGTGAGGTGTTTCAAGTATCCTTCACCATGGCGCCTTCATTGTTTAGTTACGAAACCCTAGTGCATGCGATTGCAGGAGCTACAGTACGTATCTTCGTATCTATTAATGAGTAATTCTTTTATGTCTATTTAAATGTAATAAATGCATGAGATGTCCGTGCAATAATACCTTAATTAAATTTTCAGGGCAGTGTAGTTGGAATGGCTGTGTTTTATCCATTGGATACTTTGAGATCAAGAATACAAGGTAAAGTATTAAGAATCTTTAAATTAAATTTGCTCTATAAGCCTCATATTTTCTATACAATAAATATCTATCCTCCTCCTGAAAGTAGACAAATCAAATACCTTTATTTCCAGGCTGCATTGGCCCATAGATATATACCTTAAAGACTAACGTAATATTATGTATTATAATGTTGATAACATAATGTAATCTTGGTCTCTGGAAATGCAGTTTCAGAGGAATAAAATATAAGACACCTTAGACACCCCACTGACTGCATTAGTTCCTGTAATTTTTCAGTAAATCTTTAGCTATGAAATATAGAGGAAACATTTTATTGTCTGTTTGTACCCAATTGACTGAAACGATAAAAAAGATTATCCAGGTTTGAGAAGTTCTCATGGGATACAGGTGAAACCACAGGAAAACAGCTATTTACATGCAGTACCTAGTAAAATATTCAAGGGTGTTATACATTTGAATATTCAGATATGAATTATTTATAATTGTTCACATTCACAACTCGGATAGGCTATATATATTTTTAAAACCACCCAGAAATATTTGCTGGTGGTAATCAGTTACCTGGAGGTACTTATTTGATATCTTGGGAAAGTTCGGGTGCAAGTTTTGAAAAATTACACAAAAAAAATATGAATATACTAGCTTCCGCCTGCGGTTTCAGAGTTTGGTTAAAAACTATCATATGGTCTGGGATAAAAACTATCATATGTTCTTACTCAAGATCAAGTCTATTTCTGTTCCAAATTTTATTTAAATCAGTTCAGTGGTTTATACATGAAAGCAAAACAGACAGACAGATAGAGATACTTTCGCATTAATAATATTAGTAGGGATGTACCTACAATATTGATTTCCAAAAATCAAAACATGGAAAAATAATTTTCTTATTAAACTTTAAATTCTGACATATTTTTAACATGTCGCACTCCAAAATTTTGCACTTTACAACAATTCATACAACTTCCATTTGTCTTGAGTAATTTTTTAAAACATGTTATAATTTATCAAAGCTAGCAATGCAGATGAACATTAAATGACAAACTTTACTTTTTGTTTTTTGGTCCAACCAGAAGTAATAAACCAAAATTTTATTTTTATTAATTTCCAGTTGAAGATTCCAATAAACTGCAAGGATCATCTATTGAACTTCTGCTAAAATTAGCCAGTGAAGAAGGATTGGAGTCCTTGTATCGTGGTTTGGCACCTGTTCTACAGTCCCTCTCTGTATCCAATTTTGTATATTTTTATACATTCCATGGTTTACGTCGAATGTCGTCGAAAGATACATCTGCGTTAAAAGACTTGATGTTTGGAATAATTGCTGGCAGCATTAATGTTCTTCTCACTTCACCATTGTGGGTTGTTAACACTAGAATGAAGCTGGAAAAGTCAACCTACAATAGTTTGACAGAAGGGCTTATAGATCTATTTAAAAAGGAAGGCGCACGCGGTCTGTGGTCTGGTACAGTGCCATCCCTGTTATTAGTTTCGAACCCAGCAATTCAGTTCATGGTTTACGAGGCGTTAAAAAGACAATTAATATCTAAAGGTCTATTTGATACATTTTCTGCATTTCTAATAGGTGCTGTTGCAAAAGCTGTAGCAACCACTCTAACCTACCCACTCCAGTTGGTACAATCAAGGCTTCGTGCTGGTACTAGTTTAAAGCCCTTGTTTAGGGACGTCAAATCTAAGCCATCGGTGGCATTCCGTGGTTTAGAAGCAAAATTATTGCAGACTATTATGACGGCTGCTCTCATGTTCATAATTTACGAAAAACTAGTCCGTTTGGTGTTAACAATAATGAGAGTACGGATGGCTAGGCATTGAATTGTTTCCTGAAATTTTACATCAAACAAACCAAAACCAGTTTTGTTGCAATGTTGCGATATAAACAAGGTCGTATCTCAATCTTGCATGGATTTAAATCAAGGTTTCTAAAAACTTTATAGGGAGCATCTTTGGTGGCTTTGGACTCAATTATGATGAAACAATATGTTGTGATTTTATATTAAGTACTAAATTAGAGCTCTTGATCACGGCACGTTTTTGCCGTGAAAATCTAGCAATTAGGTACACCACGGCGGTGAATTTTGTATGGGTCATTATAAAAAACGTGCCGTATGCAAGACGCCTTATTGTCATAAAAAGGAAGTACCTAGGTCGTTAGTTTTAACTCATCTAAGCATATGCCAAATTCTTGCTTTATTAGGCAATTTTTTTTATATCGGTTTATGAATATAATTTATACAGAGTGACGTAATATGCCTGCGTGTAATCACATGATTACCATCCAGTCAGGTATTACAAATACGCAGATCCAGTGACCTTGACTGTTTGAACATAAGTATTAAGTCAAGGTTGTTAAGATAAACAGTTAAGTGTGTATAATTTTGTCATTGATAGAGAATTAGCAATATTGCTAAAGTCCCTGATAAGGAAACCTATAGTCTGCAGTGAAATCAGGCACACTTATAGAAGTACTTTCCTTAAGATAAAATATTACGTTTAAGCTTAACTATCATGTACAAAGTCCACTTGTACCGGAACCGGATGGCACGACAAATTCTTCGTACAATATAAGCGTGATCTATACCTGCACCCTTTGTATCGTACAAGTCAAATGTCTTGACGAGCTAGGCCTAGCCCCAAACCAAACGCATTAAATAAAAATGTACCGACAGTCAAGAAAGAGAAAAATAATATTTTGTGTTACTGTGTAACAATAAGTATTCTATTAGCTTGCTACTACCACATTTGAGCTTATAGTAAACTAGCTTTTGCTCGCGACTTCGTTCGCGTGGAATAGTGACTTCCGGCAGATTTTTGGTTTGACCAATAGATGGCGCTATATGTCCGGAATAAATTTTATTTTTTATATTTTTTGTAATAAAAACTATCCTATGTCCTTTCTCAAGTTCCAAACTATGTCTGTACCAAATTTCACACAAATCGGTTTAGTGGTTTAGGCGTGAAGAAAAGACAGACAGACAGACAGACAGAGCTACTTTCACATTTATAATATTAGTTAGGATAAGCAAACTTAAAGACAAGCAAGTAAAACATCCTGTTTGTTTTAGTCATATGACGAACATTATTTCACATTTACACTACGAAATGTTGTAAGTACGTTTAAAATCATACTATACCATAATATTGACATAGACAATGCGCTTTATGCATCTCGAGACATTATTTAATCATTATTAGCTCTCTCAATCTTAGATGTACATTTAATTATCTTGTGAAGGAAATATTTTAGCCTTTAAAACTTTTTCGAGATATATCAAAGTAATATTGGAAAATTCCATGTAAGTTTAAGAATTTTGTGTTAAGGTGTGACTTTAAATATGGATTTAAAGATAATTTAGCGTCACGGTCATGTGATGTAACAAAGGTATAACTGGTCAGTAAATATAATTTTGTGATGGTGTATTATGCTAAATAAATCAATTCTAGGATGGTAAGAGGAGGTGTCAGATTAATTCCATGTTTTATAATTATTTATTTATTTAATAAAACGAGTTGGTTATAAAAAAAGCATTTCTTATTTAAATAACAATTATCCTAGTTCACTGCGTGTTCCAATCGAGCTAGCTTCATATCTTCAGAAACCCTTATAACTACTTTAGTGTACTCCTTCACTAACCCATCAAGATCATTGTAAACCTGAAAAAAATTACATTTTTATTGATAAATGACTTTGAATCCTATCACATATACTTTATGATAATTTATGGCGAATTTTATTTATTATTTATTAATAACCTAATCCATTCAGTGGTTTAGCCACAGAGTCATTTTTCGTTTTCATAATTTACAACATCATGTGCAAAACAGAGTTAAAGTTAGGAGTATCGAATGTTTTCAAGGGAGAATTTCAGAATTTCGCAAATATTTATTCCATTTACTTTGTTTGAAAAATTAATTATTTTTATTTTTACGTATTTTATTTTTTTCTTTATGCTAATCGACATATATTTATTTACCAGTATATTAACGTATATAATTTAATGTGATTAGGTACGACACACTCTGTATGTAGTAGTATAAATGGCAATTTTATTTAATGAATGGGTAGAATACCTGTTGTACGTAAGGATCAGCAGTATGGTGTGCAAGTTCAGCGAGGAGCAGGTCTGCGAGCGCGAGCGGCGCGGCGCGGGGTGCTGCGGGGCAGTGCGGCAGCAGCACGTGCAGCGCGCGGCGCAGTGCGGCGCAGCATTGCACGCCCGCCTCAGCCGCGCGACCTCCACTCAGTAGCGCGCGGACACAGCCCGCCGCGTCTGCCTCCTGACATACCAGAGTAAAAGAACGAATAAAGTACTGATGCGTTCAAAGGCATCAATACACTTCAGTAGCCTATTGTACTTGTCGTACTTGTTTGTTATGTCCTTCTGTCCGTCAGTTGCACAAATCTCCATTAAAGTTAAAGCTTCATTAAATCTATTGCTGACACATTTTATCTTGTTGACAAAGAAAGAGTCTTTGTGCAATTGACGGTATGTTTTGTTATTATTAGTGTACAATAAAGACTCCGCCCCTAGGACGACCCACTAACCGAATATTCTATCTATCCCTAACATGTTGGTTTTGCTGCTGAAAACAGCGAACGAAATCGAATTTTACTCACAAATGAGACAAAGCACAGCCGCTGTTAGACTCGATGAAAAACAAAAAACGTTCCGCTGGCTAGCCGTGGTTTTCAAAATGGAGGAGTCCCGTTCGTAGCTCAACATTTTTTTTTACTTGTGGTAAGATTAGTTTGCTTGTAGTGCGTAATATACACAGTACAAGATTTATATCTTGGAGATGTTTACGAGCTATTGTCCGCTTTGATTGTCTGATTTATAAAATCGTTATCGTAAATCGAGCGGTTACTCAGTTCTAACATGTTTTTTTTTGTTATTATTAGCTTACCATATATGTTTGCAGGAACCAGTGAGGGAGGAACTGTCCAGTACTGATTGTTCTCTTTAATACTGCAAGTAGTGTCTCTGGATTTGCGTCTTTCAATTTTGGATATAACGCATCAAAATCGATATTATCTCCTCCTACAAGAAAAATAATGAATTATGTATTATTATGATTATTGATTTATCAAAATGTTTTTAAGACGTTTCAAGTGTTCAAATATGAGTTTCGACAAAACTTTAATCTTACTGAGTAATGCTTGTTGTATGGGGTCTAAAGAATCAGGATCTTCCTCGCGAAGCTCTGCAGCTAATTCCTCTGGGCCTATGACCTGTCAAAAATATAGACGAGAGTTTATCATATGTGCGAAAAGGATATTGTTACTTGTACGTAACATTTTCGTTGTATTTTTTTCGAGGATATGTACTTATGAAAAAAAAAATACCTATTTTTCTTTGAAACTAAAATTAGTTCCTGCTAACTCGATGTTATTACAATAACAAGTCTCACACATGCGCGGACTTGCCCCACCACCGCTACCGTCTGATACCTAGCACTAGTCTCTGCTCAGCGACTCGTGCAATCCGTGTTGACAAAAAGTTTGAGGAGTAGTCACCTGGAGATGCTTCCCTGCGGCAGCGGGTCTGGCGAGGAAGGCGTGGTCGGGCTGCGCGAGACGCAGGCACGTGAGCGCGGCGCCCAGGCAGCGCCGCCGCACCGCCGCCGCGCCCTCCGACCGCTCCGCGCCGCACCGCGCCGCGCGCTCGTACATCACCGCAGCCGCTAAACAGATGCCATCGTACCACAAAAACTTTTAAACGTCTGTTTAAAATGACAGATTATGACGTTGAAATTAGGTCCGTTTTGCAGCTATACTTTTGTTAGACAAGTGTTCAACAGATGTCTAATATTTTGTAGTAAGGCTAATGGAATCTAATTCTAACGACTGTCTAACTCTGGATATTTTTTACGAAGAAGCTTACCCCACCTTATCATAAATGTGGTTTTAAAAAGTACCGGGTTTAGTACAAAGTATAAATCATTATCTCGAACTTGATGTTCTTAACCTAGTACTAAAAACCCGCTAAAACTTTAAGATCACGTTTTAATAATAAGATGGACCATGTTCACGGCGTTCCTCTTGCCAAAATACCTATATAGCTATTATTAAACGATAGAATTAATCTAAAACACAAGTTTACCTTTCCTATAATGGTGTCGGGACACGTGCAGCGCATACAGGAAGTCGTAGTAGGGGTTGTGTGCGTGAGCGTCGTGCAGCTTGGCGCGAGCCGCCGCCGCGCGCTCCGCGTCGCCCGCCAGCGCCGCGCATGATACTAATGCGCCTAGCTCGCGACGAGATGCTGGAATAAACAAGTGTATTATGCACGGAGTAAGGAAAGATGACCTGGTTGGCGTGACCAAAACGATCAGTTACGAGTGAACTAACGAGCTGTTAGGGTTCTTTGAGACATCTGTCAACAATTTTTGGTAGTACAAAAATCGGGTCAAAAGAAGGCGTAAAAAATGCGGAGACTGAAACGTTCCCCGTCCCCCGCACACCCGCATTTTGGCGCACTACTTTCTTAGGAGATTTTCCATTATGGTACCTCCGCTAGTTATTTTGTTCTCCATGGTACCTATTATGCTAAACGGGTCGACAGTACAGTTAACTAAATAGTTTGCAAGAATTTTGAATGGATGAAAAGTGCTACATTTTTATTACAACCGCCTCTCGTCATAGTAAATGCCAAGGAATTTTCATTTGATTCTAAAGTTAAGTATGCGTCGTGTATTTACCGAGCGTGGTGAGCAGCGTGGCGGCGGCGGCATGTCGCGCATGCGGCGCGGGGCTGGCGGCCGCCGCGCTCAGCGCCCGCGCCGTGCGTCCGCCCGCCAGGTGCCACTTGAACACCACCCACTGGAACATCGCCTGCGAAACACGTACGAGTTTACTACAATTTCAGACGCCAGTAGGTCACCCTACCCGAATCTCACAAATTTTATCAATCAAACAGATCAGATTGAGATAGGTTGTTGATAGGGCTGTTGTCTGTACACGGAGCAACTTTTTACTTGAGGCAGTCTATTGAAAGGTTTGTATGTACAGTTATCGGCACGGATATCGAGCCATGACCTTCACCTGCGCAGAAGCGATTTACTGCCTTATTGCTTTATGCGTACGGGTGCGCAAAGCGACCCCCACTCTTCCGCCGAGAGCCCAATATCCGTGCCGGTATCTGTAGATGAGTTGTGATGTACGTAATGAGTGAACTGGTAGTCAGTTGCGGCAACAGTGGGCAAACCGTCTCAAGCTAGCGTCCATAAGATGTGCTGAGTATGAGTGAGCAAAGCAAAAATACACTTATGTACTTTCGATATGAGATATTTTAATTTCGCAACGATACGAAAAGCGGAACTAGGCTACAGCTTCCGCATGAATGTTATTTTTGTAGACAGTAGTGGTAAATGAATACTCACCAGGTTGGGATCATCCTTATCGGCAATGCTGATGGCTGTTTCTGCTAGACGGACCACGCATGCGCCCGCATCATGTATTTCAAACAGTTTTATCACCTGTAGATTTAGAAATAAACCAGCTATGAGATTATATTGATACAGTATTCTTTAGGTACCAGCCTATTATTTTAGTATTTGTGTAAAGAGTATTTAATTTGTTATTTATTTCACCTCAGTACTTTTTTAATTTTTTTTTATGTAACTGTCAATGTCAATTTCATAAAACGTATGATAAAAATACAAAAAATTACCTAAACCTAGTCAAGTTGTTTTATTCAAAATTATATTTACATTTCGAGGTATATTATATGTTTCCTTCTGTGTGTGGGGAGGCCTATGCCCAGCAGTGGGACAAGGCTTCTTACGCTGATTATACTTATGTTTAAGCACTAACCTTCATATAGTAAAGTACGAGAGCTTGGTGCTGCGTGAGCCGGGCGTCGGGCGCGGCCACTAATTGTCGCAGGAAGGGTTCTGTGCTCACACCTTTAGCCGCTTTACAGAACGCAGTGTATGCGTTTTCAGCGTCGTCAAGATCTAATAGTGCTAGACCGAGAATGAATTGGCCTGAAAACAAAGTGTATTATATGCATTAAGGGTTATTAGAAAAAAACATGGATAAAATTTTGAAACCTCTTTGAATTGAACAGATTCCACCTTATTATAAACAGTGGTTTTAAAAAGTAGCGGCTCTAGTACTAAGTTTAAACCATCTCGAACAAAGTTACTTGGTCTAAAGTTTAGACTCTAAATCTAAACCATCGTTTTTAAGATCACGTTCTATAAATTTGATTTAACATCAGATAATGACAAGTAATTTTTTGTATTTTTTTTCTCTAAGTTAATATTTACGTACGTGAGCAAGCGTTCCATTCGCACCACGGCTCGAGCATCGTGACGTACTTCTGTACTAGACGAGGCTGATCGATAGTGGCCAGCCACCAACTGAACTCAAAACCGCCACTAACTGCCCAGCTGTGTTATCGTTCAGGAAAATAGTTGACACGCAATTAACTCAAATAAGATAATAATTTAAGTTCCATTGCGGAAGAAATTCCTTCGAGTTTACGGTTAAGAGCTTCTTCTTTTTTCCTATATTTCTGACGTACAACAAGTGCTGTTTTGAAGGCGAGTTTGAATAAATGATTTTTGAGAGCAGTCTCTATTTCAAGTGCATAGTTTTTATAAAGGCTATCTCATAATACCGCAGGACGCCTTAAATTTTATCATATTTTTATGACGGCGATTTAAAAGGATACAGTTGATGCGCGAGATGGTACGCGAGCAGCGGCAGCGCTTGATGCCAGGTGGTTGGGGCACGTGCTTTGGCCAGGTGGTCCCGCGCGCGTCTGCCGCCCGCCGCGCGGACGTACGCGCACACTGCACCCCCCGCCCGCCCCGCGCCGCCGCCCTCGGCTCCGGCCTCCGCGCCTAAAGCGCTCAGCTTCAACCGGAAGGCTTCTGATGGACCCGCTGCCCTGTGTATACAGTAAATAATTAAACTGATGTTAGTAGGTCTGGTTGAGTAGAAGTTTTTTGATGAAGTTGAAAATTAAAAAGGGAATCTAATTCTAAACTTTGGAAATAGTGCTATACTTCAATAGCTAACAATGAACGAGTTTGCGAAGATATCAAAAAAAAATATCACTATGAGAGTACATAGTAATTTTATGTTTCCAAAGATGGCATTATGTTAAAGAGTTTATGCTGTAAAACAGAGCTAGAAGTCAGTATGGACGCTCCACATTAGCGCCGTGAAGCTCCGTAACATGCATGAATATGAATGTGGACGATACACACCTTGCACATTCAGAACCTTGTCCCCTGATCAATGTCTATATTGCCGCGAATTCACGACAATGTGGAGCCGTCATTAAAGAGTAGTAATTAATGTAGTAGGTAATTATGAATGTGGAAGGATGGAGAGCAGAGGTAGACCGAGGAAAAGATGGATTGATTGCCTGAAATCTCTCTCACGTTTCATGTTCTCACATGAAGCAAAAGGGAGTAGATGTAAGTATGACGTCTGACAGAGAGACTTGGGAACGGGGCAGGAAGATGATGATGATGAATTTAGCATAGTAGATATACTGATACTAACTGTGGCGCGAGCGTGGCGGCGCGCAGCCACAGCAGCGCGCGGTAGGCCTGCCAGTGCACGGCGCAGTGGCCCGCGCCCGGCACGCCGCCCGCGCCGCGCCACGCGCCCAGCGCGCACACCGCGCCGCGCACCACGCGACATCTGCACACGGAACACACTTATTATTAAAGGCACAGACACCACATCTATCTGTTTCTTCAAAAGAATTTCAACCTTATCATATTAATGGAAGGTTAATGTTCGATTGAAAAAAAAAAGGCTTTCATAAATCACAGAGCAGACCTAAGTATCACTGTCAACAGAACACAAGTTGAAGTATAGCTCAGCGGTACAATTTGCATATTAATTGGAAACGCAATTGTGGGCGCCGGGCGTCATTTGTGCCGTAGGGTTAGCTATATAAACAGTATGAAGCCAGAAACTCAACCTACCACTTACAAACGCGTACATACCTCATCTCTGCCATCTGTCGGATTGCCTCGGTGACAATAGCCACACCTAGGTCACTTGCTAACAGTCCGTCATATTCACCGGTATCTTCCTCTTCACCTGTGCAATCAAACATAATCATTTTATATTTAAATTCTTACAGAATGCTTTTCTATATAAATTAATTACTTAAGTAACAATTACTCACTTTTAGTGGCATCTATTTCAGGCACGTCCAATCTCAGTGCATCGTTTAACTCGAGTACAGCGCTCTGAAGATCTTTGATCGGTTCCAGTATGGAGGTGAGGTCATCGATCTGCTGCGGTGTTAAAGCCTGTATCATGGAAACATAACAACTATTGTAGAGTGGAGGGTGGCATAAATAATATATTAAATCGTATACAGTATATCGGCTTCAACTATAAAAAGAAAAAGGGATAAGGGGTTCACTTCATCCCATCTTAACATGTCGATGTTAAACAGGTTTTACGGGTGCTATCTCTCATAGCAAAAAATTAAAGCATTTCTGGAGATATTTAGGAAAGTTAGGATCACGAAGAACAGAGAACACAACTAAAACAATTTGAGCTTCGTAGCGTCTATTTTGAACGCATGGCACCTTTGAAAAAAAAACATGTATGTATACCCATGGCACCTTCAGTCCTCAAATCTATATGATGGCTCAAAAGTTCAAAAGTTAACCTAATAAAGCACGCGTAGCAGTTGCTTAAAGACTAAAAAGTTTTATTATAAGACCAGAGTACATGAAATGTGAAGCTCATTAATGAGGTTCTAGAGGTTGGGTACTCACGGGTGCGGGCGTGTCCTGGTCCTGCGGCGCGGCCAGCAGGTGCAGCAGGCGCGGCAGCAGGCGGTGCTGCGGCGCGGCGGCGGCGAACAGGCGCTGCTCCAGCTCGGCCGCCGCGCTATGGAAGCTGTTCTAGTTGGTACTCACGGGTGCGGGCGTGTCCTGGTCCTGCGGCGCGGCCAGCAGGTGCAGCAGGCGCGGCAGCAGGCGGTGCTGCGGCGCGGCGGCGGCGAACAGGCGCTGCTCCAGCTCGGCCGCCGCGCTATGGAAGCTGTTCTAGTTGGTACTCACGGGTGCGGGCGTGTCCTGGTCCTGCGGCGCGGCCAGCAGGTGCAGCAGGCGCGGCAGCAGGCGGTGCTGCGGCGCGGCGGCGGCGAACAGGCGCTGCTCCAGCTCGGCCGCCGCGCTATGGAAGCTGTTCTAGTTGGTACTCACGGGTGCGGGCGTGTCCTGGTCCTGCGGCGCGGCCAGCAGGTGCAGCAGGCGCGGCAGCAGGCGGTGCTGCGGCGCGGCGGCGGCGAACAGGCGCTGCTCCAGCTCGGCCGCCGCGCTATGGAAGCTGTTCTAGTTGGTACTCACGGGTGCGGGCGTGTCCTGGTCCTGCGGCGCGGCCAGCAGGTGCAGCAGGCGCGGCAGCAGGCGGTGCTGCGGCGCGGCGGCGGCGAACAGGCGCTGCTCCAGCTCGGCCGCCGCGCTATGGAAGCTGTTCTAGTTGGTACTCACGGGTGCGGGCGTGTCCTGGTCCTGCGGCGCGGCCAGCAGGTGCAGCAGGCGCGGCAGCAGGCGGTGCTGCGGCGCGGCGGCGGCGAACAGGCGCTGCTCCAGCTCGGCCGCCGCGCTATGGAAGCTGTTCTAGTTGGTACTCACGGGTGCGGGCGTGTCCTGGTCCTGCGGCGCGGCCAGCAGGTGCAGCAGGCGCGGCAGCAGGCGGTGCTGCGGCGCGGCGGCGGCGAACAGGCGCTGCTCCAGCTCGGCCGCCGCGCTATGGAAGCTGTTCTAGTTGGTACTCACGGGTGCGGGCGTGTCCTGGTCCTGCGGCGCGGCCAGCAGGTGCAGCAGGCGCGGCAGCAGGCGGTGCTGCGGCGCGGCGGCGGCGAACAGGCGCTGCTCCAGCTCGGCCGCCGCGCTATGGAAGCTGTTCTAGTTGGTACTCACGGGTGCGGGCGTGTCCTGGTCCTGCGGCGCGGCCAGCAGGTGCAGCAGGCGCGGCAGCAGGCGGTGCTGCGGCGCGGCGGCGGCGAACAGGCGCTGCTCCAGCTCGGCCGCCGCGCTATGGAAGCTGTTCTAGTTGGTACTCACGGGTGCGGGCGTGTCCTGGTCCTGCGGCGCGGCCAGCAGGTGCAGCAGGCGCGGCAGCAGGCGGTGCTGCGGCGCGGCGGCGGCGAACAGGCGCTGCTCCAGCTCGGCCGCCGCGCTATGGAAGCTGTTCTAGTTGGTACTCACGGGTGCGGGCGTGTCCTGGTCCTGCGGCGCGGCCAGCAGGTGCAGCAGGCGCGGCAGCAGGCGGTGCTGCGGCGCGGCGGCGGCGAACAGGCGCTGCTCCAGCTCGGCCGCCGCGCTATGGAAGCTGTTCTAGTTGGTACTCACGGGTGCGGGCGTGTCCTGGTCCTGCGGCGCGGCCAGCAGGTGCAGCAGGCGCGGCAGCAGGCGGTGCTGCGGCGCGGCGGCGGCGAACAGGCGCTGCTCCAGCTCGGCCGCCGCGCTATGGAAGCTGTTCTAGTTGGTACTCACGGGTGCGGGCGTGTCCTGGTCCTGCGGCGCGGCCAGCAGGTGCAGCAGGCGCGGCAGCAGGCGGTGCTGCGGCGCGGCGGCGGCGAACAGGCGCTGCTCCAGCTCGGCCGCCGCGCTATGGAAGCTGTTCTAGTTGGTACTCACGGGTGCGGGCGTGTCCTGGTCCTGCGGCGCGGCCAGCAGGTGCAGCAGGCGCGGCAGCAGGCGGTGCTGCGGCGCGGCGGCGGCGAACAGGCGCTGCTCCAGCTCGGCCGCCGCGCCGCCCGCGCCGCGCTCCCAGCGCGCGCCCGCCACCACCACGCGCACCGCGTCCCCGGACAGCTCGCCCACGCAACCTGCACATACACAATAGCTTTAGCATACTATAAAGAGAGGTAGTAGGTTATCTTCATACAAATGCACCGCGCGGCCTGTATGTGTGCGCCATAGTACACCCTCTCTTTATACAAGGTGTCCCAAAAGTCCTTTGAAATTTAAATTTCGAATAAAATTCAAATGGCGCGCAGGGTGCGGGGGTAGCACCAATGGTCTTTCGGAATTCATTCGCCATGGCACGTTTTACCGGAGCGGACCGTGCTTTTTGTGTGCTTGAGTTTTATCACAATGCAATGATTCAGCCACCATTGCACGGAGTTTAACGACTGTCCTAGTGTTCTAACCATTAAGAATTGGGTTCAAAAGTTCGAGGAGACTGGATCTACGTTGGATAATCAACGATCGGGCCGACTAAGGTTATCACGGACGGAAGAAAATATTCGAAATTTAAATTTCAAAGGACTTTTGGGACACCCAATACTAAGTCAATAGGGACGGATCTACCGTAGTGCACACTGTGGATATGCATACAACCATAACTTGGGGCGTCACACAATTTTCAACTTTTAATTTGCTACCCTCATGTACCTCTCCTCTACCTCTCGAACAACCTCATATCCTCCTTTATATAATCCCCCTAAAGACTCCCTTTATATTCTTCCTATGTTCTACCCACCTACCCTTTTGCCTTATGTACACACTTAAGTATTCACTTACCTATGTATTTCCCTTATGTACTCCCCCAAGTGCAAGGGCACTACCTTTTCTCGATGCGCATCGTCGTATTTTTAAGTATTATGAAAAAAAACAATCCTGCTACAATGCACTCCTTCATATTTACTGAGAAACATAAACCCAAAAAAAAATCCAAGAAAAAAGTACCTTGCATTCAACGACCTAATACAATATCTACGATTGAATATGTAAAATCTTAATTCATTAAATTACATAATTCTGTACCATTTCCATCCAGCAGAGACACGTCTGGCGACAGCATCATTCTCTCGAGTGGCTCCAGTTCACAAATGAGCGATATTCCGGCACGACGGACTACCGCGCACCACCAACCGCATTCAACATCAGATTCCTATCAAACGTTACAAGATTATTAACTACTTTTACTTGGTTAAGCTCTTATTGAAATAATAGTTGATCTGATAGGTACTTACTTGTTTAGACACCATGAGTCCGAGTGGCTTCTGCAAACTCTCCATATACTGCATGCACCAGCTGTACAACTCTGACCAACATCTAGAAGAAACTTTAACTGTAAATAAACTGATCCTGAAAAATATAACCGAGGGAAGGCGACACCCATAATCACAAAAAAGTTTCATTTTGACACTTACTTAAGGGTCAATACACTGTCTTTAAGAAGTCAGTGTTTTGAGGTTATTTATTTATTATTTGTATTTATTGATGAACAGGTACATTTTAAGTTTTATAGGGTACATAATGTCCAACAAAACTATAAACATAGTTTGTCTGTAGGATCACATATTATTTTATCCCTCCTCTTTTATTCGGCCCTAGACACGGCGTGGAACAGTTAGAGTGACATACTTGTGCATGAGATGCGCGTGGTCAGGCGCCGATGTCCGCGCGGTGAGATGTCGAAGCCGCGCTTGCACGGCGCCGGCCGCCGCCTCGCCTAGCTCGCCCTCAACCACTGGCTCGTTACTGCCCCATGTGCGATTGTAGATCTAGATAACAATTTGGGAAGGAGTTTGAAAAATTATCCTTCTGAGGATGAACTAGGCTTAGGCCTAAATTGCACTGCAAGCGCACTACAAGCACGTGCGGTTAGGGATGCTGGCGCTCGGGTCTTATCGCGTTCACAGTGCCGAACGAGCTACGAGTGTCATTGTCACAAGTGTACCAGATTCTATTTCAGTATGCGAGATAGTAGCGGACCGAGCCATTGGAAACACCCGCGCCCGCCTAATGAAGACGCGCGGCTCGTTGGAAAACTGTCAACGCAACACCAGTCTACATACATTATGAATGCATCATGATTTGATTTTGAAATTAAAAACTGTTTTATTCCTGTTTGATCAACAGCAGCAGTTTGAAATGTAAAAAATAAGCCATTAGAAAATTTCCCATTGGATAACTCTGAGGTGGAATTCTTCGAAGCTTTAAAAGTCTTACAGTAAATATGTAAAGTTCATAGTTACCACTAGAGCCTTCCTGATGACGGCGGGCGGGAAGAGGCCGGGCGCCATGAGTCGGTCGCGGTACTGCTGGTGGGAGCTGAGCGCGGGCAGCGCGGCGGCCGCCTCGCGCGTCGCCACGGCGCGCCAGTACGCCTCCGCGCCCACGCATACGCCTGCACAACCATGTATATTACTTCACTACATATTTAAAACAAAGTCACTAATCTGTGGCTGTCACACGTTAATAGTGAATGCTTCACCTCATAGTGGGTAATTAATAGAGAAAATATTTAACATTGGATGGAGGGATCCTATCAATAATGTGGTAACAAGTTGGTAATAATATACCTGGAAGTAATTTTGTTGTCTTTCTTTAACTCCGAAAGTTTTTTAATACTCACTTGTAATAATTGTATCACCATCTGGTTGACTCCATAAGGCCCAAATCACATTACTTCCATCTCCATAGCCAATTGCATAATCAAGGAGGTCCAACTAGAAGCACAATTACATACGTATTGAAATAAAATGAGAAACAAAACTTTTATACTGTAAAACAGTTTTGAAATTCGTTATACCTGGGGTCCAAAGATACGGCTGATGTGAGAAAACCTTACGCCTCCTGAACCTGCGTCGTGCATTTTCATGACCACAAATTCGCATTCA
Source organism: Helicoverpa zea x Helicoverpa armigera (assembly GCA_033682625.1). Classification (NCBI taxonomy): domain Eukaryota; kingdom Metazoa; phylum Arthropoda; class Insecta; order Lepidoptera; family Noctuidae; genus Helicoverpa; species Helicoverpa zea x Helicoverpa armigera. The sequence goes on from JAWIIS010000009.1 coordinate 6,813,470, forward strand.
TTAGGAAATGATAAATATGCTACCAATAACACACTTCCATCTGACCCAATAGTTCTTTGTAGCATGTGGCCATGAGCTGGAACAATGAATATACATACATATTTTACAGCAAAGTTTTGGACAATCATTCAAGATCTTATAAGATAAAATAATTTATTATTAGAGTTAAAAATATAGAAAGGTGAAATTCAAGTATCTTACGCGGTGGTTTCGGCCTGACTAATGTCTGAGACAGTGGGGCGGACACGGCAATAGGCGCGCCGCCTTCGTCTAGTGGCCACGCTCGGAGGCACGTGTCGCCGCATATTGCCACTGCTAAGCCACTTGTCAACACCACACCATATGTTTCAACACCATCTGTGCTACTCTTGCCCCTAAAATAAGACAATTAGCATACAAACATTTACAGTAAAACTTTTCTCATAAAGCATTTAGCTTTACTTTTCAAGATTAAAAATCTGCAGAGATTAGGTTTACCTCAAAGCTCCTGTGAGGCCTGACAAAAATCTTGGGACAGTTGATTCTCGTTTCAATAGAGTAGTGACAGCTGATCCAGTTACGGGCAGTTTGACTAGCAACAGACCACCTTCTCCACCATGTCCGAATGCGAGAGCAAAAACTGCTTCACCATTATCCCTTAACAGGGAGGCACAAGTGTGAGCAACACCTGCAGCTGCAAATTTGTAAAAGATCATTAGCTCTTTTCTTTGGGTCAAATTGAAAAAGACTATTTAAAGTAAAATAAGTTTATTATTGAAATATCTAATATCAAAGAATGAACATGGTAGTGGGCAGAGCAATCTTCAAATATATACTTAATAAGTATTGTAAATCTCCAAGGAATATCACGTTTGCTTCTCACTTCTAGCCCACAGACAGCATCAAAACTTCTCTCTGTAGTCACATGCTTAATAGAGACATACAAATTAAACTAAGGCTAATGAATACTTACTTGCATTGGAGTATTGATTAAGAATGCAGTAATTGCTGGGGTTGTTTATGGAACTTATATCATGAAATATAGAGGGTGAAGAACTGCTTAGAGATCCAAATGTAGACTGAAATGCAAATAAAGAAAGTTTATTACAAAATTGGAACACACAAAAAGAAAATACTGATAGAAGAGCCCTTGCATTAAAAACAATCTTAAATAAAGCAAGTTACTAATGTATCTGAAAGCTATCAGATGTTTACCTTTTTATCTAATGTTGCTGGATGTGGGAATATTAATCTGTGCACAGATGAGACAGTTGCAGCCAAGATAACCACGTCCCGGGATGCACTTCTCTCATATACAGTTATACTGCTCAGAGGAGGAGTGCCTGCAGCTACTTTACATCTCAAGTTACAGGATGACAGATTGATATCCAGGGAAGCTTCAGACAACTCTATTGCATCAGATGTTGTTTGCCTGTAGAAAATTTCAAAACAATCAACAAAACCCAAGGTTAAAATCAAATTATTAAGATGTGATACATTTATGTCCAAACTTATAAAACTTACCAATAAATGAATCGATTTCGAGTATAAACCTTCTTGGAATCTTTGTACCAATATCCACCGGCTTTTTGTGGCAGTTTGATGTCTTGTAAAGTGCTATGAGTACCACCTAAAATAAATGGTTTGAGTTATACACTTTTTAACGGTTTTCACAAATCGTAAGGTAGAATTGATCATGCCTATCCACTTTTTTGGGTAAAAATATATAGTAATGAACTATAATTACCTGTGTTTAGAATAACTTCCTTCCACTTATCGGGTAAATTATAGTTTGGTGTAATTTCTTTGAAGGTAACTGGCATAGCCTCCAGGAACTCCATCGTTGTGACGAATTACGGATGGACTCTTACTATTTTTAAACAAATTTCTTGATACATAGACTTATTTACGTAAAACTAATTCCTAATTTCTTTTTGCAACGATTTCAGTTAAACTTTTAGCGGTTATCGGCCTCCTCAGATAATAATAATTTTAGGTTATAAAACAATACAGACTCTCAAATCACAACACCACCACAGACAATTTATTTTTTCTTTTTGCCACAGACTGTATAAGGCGTGACATTTATTCCACAGATGTTGTACCGTCTGTCTAAAAAACATTCTTGCCCGTTTGGCCGATATCTTTGGGTACCATTTGTAGTTACCGGTATTATTTTAAGTCTAGATTATACGGATTTTCCAGAAAATTTTACCAAACGATTATTCTTTTCTTTGCAAAATCAGTAGTAAGTACAGTTTCAATCGATATTATATCAGTTTGTCTGTGATTCAATGACGTAACGCAATATTTAGTAATTTTAGTCGCCTGACAACCTGACAACACTAGTAGTGAGTGAATTCAAGTGTATTTTCTTGTAGCTGTAAAAATTTCGTGAAAAATTAATTTCAACATTATAAATCCAATGTTGAATTAACCATAACAAAGTTTTATATTCAGTGCAGCTGCAGATATCATACGATGGTTTATATTTTTCCAGAAAAGAAGTTAAAGGTAAATTTTGAAGTAAATCGATTTTTTATTTATTTTCGAATGTTTGAAATGATTTCCTAAATAAACCTCGATAGCAGGGTAAGTTTTAGTAGTCACAAATAATATTAATGATGAGATTGTTCGAGGTTCCTGCGGATTTTTATGTGAGCAAACTCGGGTCCTAGTCATAGGTGCCTTGTATAATCCTTGTTGATCTCCACAACATATTCATACGGTAACGCTAACGAGTAACGCCGTACAAACTAACTGTTCTATCGTTAGCGATAAAACATCTAGATTTTTATAAACATTTGATTTGTTGTCACTCAAGAAGAATGAGAAAGGTATTTTATGAATGTCCACTGTACTCAGAAATTAATTTAAAATACATGTTTATATGCTTTTTAGCTCAACTGGCATTACACTGGGCTGATTAAATACATTTTATTATTTTAAAATATTATTGTACATGTTCCAAAGGCAAATACTAAAATCAGGTTTGTTGATCCCTTATAGTCATTAGTTAAAGCAAAATGTAAGAGATATCAATATTGTTATCAAACTTTACTATTTTACACAAGAAAATTATTAAATAATTAACTGCTTAATGCTGCTAATTAGTGAACAATAGAAAATCAATTGTGTCTCGCGAGGATCTGTGCCACCGGCACCGGCACAAGGGGTTAAAAGAACTATCTTCAAATGCATGAAACTGCATATTGGCACTGAACAGATTTCAATTCTACAATGCAAAATAAATGCCCGAAATGTAGGGGTACAATACAGTCATAAACATGCTATACTTATTATGATGTTAGTTTTATTTTACTACACACATGGGAATAATGATGACATACTTGTCTGTGACCATTGCCAATTTATTCATTGTTTGAGGTAACTACTTGTGAAACTATAAAGTAACTCTTCTCAATAAATTTAAATCAAATAGGTATGGAAAGTTTTTTTCAAATCAAAAGTTTCTGAGCTGAGTATTACCTGCAACTAAATTAGTATAAAAATATTTATTCTTGACTTAAATTTCAATGTAAGATATTGTTGTACAGTAGCGCGGTGGCGGGTTGTGAGCACGGCGCGGGAGGCGCAGGGTCGGGCGGCGGGCGGCCGGCGGCTGACACTATACGCCGCGTCAAGGTGAAGATGTCATCAGTGTCGGCGCAGGGAGTCGTGGAGCGAGCCTCGGCTGAACTGTCGCGCCGCATCACCGGCCTGGGCTTGCGCGGCCGCAAGCGTTCGCCCGGCGTCGTCGAACGCGTCGCCAATGCGTTGTGCGGCCCGGCCACTGCCGCAGCCGCCGCGCCGCGAGTGCCGCGTCGCCGCCGTCCATCACCCAGACCATTGTCTTGGAATCAATTTATTTTAGAAGAGAGGTTTCTAGAAAAGTTTTTTCTATACTTCAATGCAAACGATAGAAGATCACTTGCACAAGTGTGTACCAGATGGCGTGATATATTGTACTCTTCACCGCGCTGGTGGAATGGCCTCGTTGCCGTACTTGATTGTCGAGAGCTACGGTCAGCCACAGGATGCTGTATGCAAAGATTTTACAACTCTCTGATAAGGAGAGGCATACGTGGAGTAGTCTTAGTATCTGCTTCTGATGATGATATCAATGAATTTATAAGACAGTTTCCTTTGTCAGCCCATCATATTCATGCCATTGGCTTAAAAGGATGCACAATAACTGACAGAGGGCTGGAAGCAGTTTTGGATCATCTTCAGGTAAAAAAATATTTTTTAATTGCTATTTATCCTGAGAACTGCTTAATAGGTGCATACCATTAGTATCTGCAATTCAGATAAATACCACATACATAAAAATATATAAAATTCTAATAAGATTAACATATCTTTTTAGGTCCTCTTTGAGCTAGAACTAACTGGATGCAATGAAATAACCGAGGCTGGTTTGTGGGCATGCCTAACTCCACGAATTGTCTCTCTCACACTCACTGATTGCATTAACATTGCTGATGAGGCTGTAAGTATGAGTTACATAACATTAGCAATAATCACTTAAAATCTTTGTAAGCAAATCTCCAAACAAGAAAAAACATAAAAGGTATTTAAAAAAGGTGTCTTGTTATATGAATCCAGATTCGTGGACGTGTTGTATGAAGTCGTGCTTCATCTATTAATCTACACGGATCAATCCCAACTCACTCGTATGACGTAGCGATTTCACTGCGTTACGCGTATCGCACTGTGAAAATCAATCTAATAATCACACCCATTGATTTTTCTTACTCACGTTAATTCTTCAATTTTTAAGCAACTCAATTCTTCGGAATCTTTCAAGGCTTTTTTTTCTGAAGGTGAAGCTAATGATTAATTTCATCCACAGGTTGGGGCAGTGGCGCAGCTGCTACCATCGCTGTATGAGTTTTCTCTCCAAGCGTACCACGTGACGGACGCCGCTTTGGGTTACTTCTCGCCGAAGCAGAGCGCTTCCCTCAGTGTGTTGCGCTTGCACAGTTGCTGGGAGCTCACTAACCATGGCGTTGTCAATATAGGTTAGTGCCTGTGCTTTAATTTATATTTTACTAGCCGATTTCCCTCGTTTTCACGCACCCCGCATCCCGCACGAAATACGGCCTATGTTGCTTGGGAAAAGTGTAGCTTTCTAACATTGAAAGAATTTTTCAAATCGGTTCAGAGCATTTAAACAAACAGAAATAAAGATTGTGAGAAAATTAGGGTCCTGAGGGAACTACTTGCCGCACATGAATAAAAAGTGGCTGGTGTGGTATTCTGATATATGTATAAGCTGTATAAGTGCCAAGTGTCATTACGAACCTTCAGTATTTTTTACGTAAATAGGAACAAAATACATCCATACATGATAGGATTAGTAGGATATACATACATAACGAAAGTTGATAATGTTATATTTTTTTCAATTCTAAGTAAGAATACGGCTCCACGCGGGCTGAAGTAGAAAAAGATGAAAGGAATATCTATAGCTTCTTTTCTGAGCCGAACAATAGGCACCCAATTACTGCGAGTCGATCCCGGCCGACTTCCATATGTATTCAGGTCAAGAGTCATCTAGCGAGTTAGCTCGAGAAAGGGCTCGGCGTAGGCTGAGCCTCCTTGCTTTTAGTACTTTGCGTAACTATACATTATGTGATGAATAAATGAATATGTAATTAAGTAGATGCAGTAATAAGATTAATAGTTATAACTGGTGAAAGTGTCGAAGAAGTATCGATATTTTATTTACTTTCATATCTCATTATTAATGAGAAATATAAATAAAAAATCAATTAATCAAAAATATTTTTTTTCCTAACTTAATTCCAAAAAAAGTAAAAAGTTCTCACAATTTATTCTTCATGAAAAGATTAAGTCATTGCAATGAAAAACGGTTAAAAATGGACAATTACATTTACTTAATTGAGACCAAAAACAATTAGAAAATGTGACCGCTCGGGTAGAATTTATTCCAAGCAGACACAGGTCCTCTCTATTCCCTCAAGATTCAACCGCAACGACCGGAAAGTAATCAGTGTTCAAGAACTTCCAGACTCGAATATCAAGCCTGGAGACCTTTTCAACGCAGTAGAGGGTATATAATACGGACTACATTAAATTCCAGTGCACTCTCTACCGAACCTGACGGTGCTATCCCTGAGCGGCTGCAGCAAGGTGACGGATGAAGGCGTGGAACTGCTAGCAGAGAACTTGCCGCGTCTGCGCAGTCTCGACCTCAGCTGGTGTCCGCGCGTCACTGACAACGCGCTCGAGTACATCGCATGCGATCTTAATCATCTTGAAGAGCTTACGTTGGACAGGTGACTATAGCGCCTTTGTATCTTTTTAGGGACCAATTCTGTTGTTATATTCGTTTTGATGTTTTCATGTTGTATGTCTCAATCAATATCAATATATTTTTGTATTGATAAGTTTGAGCTGCAACTACAGAGTGTTCGTCAATTGATAATTGCGCGACATAAAAAAACCTCATATATCATAGGGATTGGGATTGCCATATAAATTGTTTGAATAAAATTACTTTCATAGCAGACGGCCCGTGCGTGACCATGGATGCTGCAAAGGATCCGAAACGTCTTGATTAAATAATATTAATATAACCGCTTTATGTATTTATTTATTTACCACAAAATACAACTATTATTACAGAGGAACCTTATGCAATAGTGTGTTGTTGTCAGATGCGTGCACATAACGGACATCGGCGTGGGCTACATCAGCACGATGCAGTCGCTGGTGGCGCTGTTCCTGCGCTGGTGCTCGCAGGTGCGCGACTTCGGCGTGCAGCACCTCTGCGGCATGCGCTCGCTGCAGCTGCTGTCTCTCGCCGGTAAGCTTCCACTCACTCCTCACTAGTCTCAAAACAGATAAGACAACTTTTAAAAATCATTATCTTCCGAGCGTTTAAGTGTAACCGGATGCGGCTCTGCACACTATTCTGTAACGAGATATGCCAACTTTTTTTTAAAACCATCATCTTCCGAGCGTACATAACAAAATACATAGGGGAGTTCATAGAGCGTACATAAGGAAATACATAGAGTTCATATAGTCATCCATCCTCCGAGCCTTTTTCCCAACTATGTTGGGGTTGGCTTCCAGTCTAACTGGATGCGGAGCACTAGTGTTTTAAAAGGAGCGACTGCCTATCTCACCTCCACAACCCAGTTACTTGGACAACCTAATTGAAAAAAAATTGGTAAACCAACTTTTAAAAATAGTTAACAATTCTTATCCATCACACTGAGGAAAAATTGGGTGCAGATAACGAAATAGGTCTCAGCATAATAATTAATAATGTAAGCACCCATTGATGAACTCACCGCAGTAAACTTAACCTTGCTAAAATATTGATCGGCACGGTATTGTGTAACAAACCCTTTATATGTTTTAATGCGGTATTAGCTACATATGCCGGGTGGTATACCTCTTTGCAGGGTGTCCTTTGTTGACGTCCGGCGGGCTGTCGAGCCTCATACAGCTGCGACAGCTGCGCGAGTTGGAGCTGACGAACTGCCCCGGCGCCTCGCCTGAACTCTTCGACTATCTCCACGAACACTTACCGAGATGCCTCATCATAGAGTAAGCTATTCTTTATGTACCTTGTAATCCGCATTTACACCACCAGTCACAAACACATTACATACATTATGGGCTACATATTTTATATTAGCCACAAGACGTTAGGTCGTTGTTGCACCCTACACTAATTTTGCAGTACAAATCTGTGGAAATGTTTTCTTTTGATATCTAGATGTTCCCTGTTTTATGTAGATTTCCGACTGTCAGAATATTAAATTGTTGAATTTCTAGGGGTATGAATAGTATAGTATGTTACAAGGTTTGCGCTACAGTTTTAACAGTCTGTAACCCTAAATATGTTAACGACGCGTAGAGTCTGCTTCGCCTACCACTACTTCCGGGAGACATGCTGTCTTACGTGAAATGTTGATGTACTTAAAAATAAAATAGAAATAAATCGAAAGAGGAATCGTCCATAAACTCATGATCGTGTGGAGTACACAGTTGAGGAACGTCATGGTAGATTATTAATACTCTTGTGTTGTATCTTTTATTTTAGTCATACAGATGCAAATCATATGCATTTTTATTGTTTCAAGACTTCACGCTTCTAGTCCTAGTTTTCAAACTAATGAATGAATCGTAGTTATATAAGTGAGGTAACCCACCAATTATACACCTTGTTAAAATTAACTTTTTCAACTACGCTTGAATAGTAACTATAGCTAGTACATTGTAGTATTATTCAAAAGTCTAACATTCTCCTTTATAGTTTACCTAAGTGCGTTCTTGATCTCAATTATTGTAGATATTGTTTACTTTTCAAATGATCTTATTCCTAAGCAATTGCTCAAATTGTGTGCTGTCATGTTGTGGTGGATGTTGTGAACAATTACTTCTCAACTCTCAGATCACCTGAACAAAAGGGGTCTGGTGAAGGAATTTCTAATCTGCCTATATGTATAACCTTCCATCTATAACAAACATAAAAAAATATGTACCGACGTGACTTACATTATATCCGAGGTACAATGTAGTAATCCTTGTTTAACTAAGATAATTATTTATTATCTAGCAAATTTTTCCACACACATAGCACTCTCAGTGTTTTTATTACTTTTTATATGTGTTTATTTTATTGATAATGCCTAATAAGTAACAATGTTTAAAACCTACAAAAATGATGTGAATTATATGTGTATTATATATTATAAGAGAAAGCATAACTATCCGTTTTCTTATACATCCTAAAGTGTAATCAATCTTGTTCATAATTTGTACGCAAATTGCACTATATTGCTTCACAAGAGAAATATAATTCTGCTTGTTATAATATAGTTCGTACAAAAGATGCGACAAAAGTGTTCACACTTGGGACAATTAGGAAACATCTTAGAATAGGTAATACGTGTGGTTTTATGTATAGTGTAATTCATTTGAAATCGAATCATGAGATTTGGTGATGTCCATTAGTTAAAGTGTAATTTATAGATTGCTAATAATATTATTCACACATAGAAATATATTTTATTTTTATTAAATGTCAGTTATCAGATGTTTCATATGTAAATAAATGTCTGCTATGTACATTTAACTTAAACAACTTCTTCTCTGGAATGGCAATTTATATAAATACTAATATAAATAGTATAAGAAATCCCATAATAATACATTACTGAACTATTGTACATACTACAAATATGACTTCTGATATTAAAATGCAGGATTGTTTACATAACTACTCCCTTAACATATTTCAAGCAATATGCAATGCATTGAAAACAACATGCTATATCATTAATTCGTCTACACTTGTCAGCGACAGTACGATATTTGAAACTTATGACTTAAACTCGACAGCTTTTGTACTGTATGTCTCATAAACTATTCTGTTTTTTAAAACGTTTTTCAAAGAAATGCAGTATTCATGTGCCCTTGTACCTCTTGTGTATTGTGAGTAAGTAAATTCACATTTTATTTCTTATTTGAATCTAGTATATAGAATCAATAATCATTAATTTCCTCCTGTATAAAATCGTGATATCCAGAAAGAGAAGAACTGGATTCTTTTTAGCAGCTATTAATTTCTTATCATATTTCAGTTTTTCTATCTCTCACTCTAGTCATTCTTTATTTTAACAACTATTTTTAATTTTGCTATTTTATAAAACCTAGACTAGCTATAGTGTAATTATATTTCAACAAAAGTTGTATGTAGAAGAATAGTGTATAGTACAGAAGAGACAGTATATAATCACTCACAGATATGAAACCTAACTGTTGTTCTATAGTGTACAATAGCTATTCAAAGTAAAGTTGAATTTATTGGTTACATACTTTACAAAGGAAATTTCATTATTAATATTATGAATAACCTGTAAGTGCAACTATTATTTTATACAACTGCATGCAATAAGTTGAATTAATACAAATTTTATAAAGTTCTACTTACTGAATCATATTGCTATGAACGTTGATGTTTTGAGATATCACGTGAGCAGTGCTAATGAACTTCAATCAATTGTTTTTGATATTTATTTATTTATGTAAGTGACAGTGACGTGTTCCGCAAACGTTAGGGACGCAAGCCGCAACTCGGACAACACATGAACGTACACTGAGCTGTACCAAATAAACACCACTACTTAAATACCGTCCGAAATTATATTAATGTATTTGACTGCTACAAGTAAGCAGACGATCTTTTACTGTATTTTTACAAAATATATTTAGTACAGTCAGCATTAAACGATTTTAATATTCCAACTGGCTGACTCTCCTGTAAGTGTTTACTTCTTTGCGACCGTTAAAAACGGTTAAATATAAATAACTATACAATTATAATTGGGTAAGCTAGAATACTTTATATTTTGAAGATAAGAGAGTTGAATATTTTTGCATGTATTTAATGCTGATGGTACTATACAAACACAGATAAAGAAAAAAATAGTTGATCAGCACTGTCTGAACGTTGGCTCATCAATTTGCTTTAAAAATGCTCTCTTTTCTCAGTGCCTGTACGAAAAGTATTTATATTAAGTGCGTGGATTTAGGATTAGAACATTATGCAAAATAAAAAGGAATTCGAGAATAACATCACATACTACATAAAATAGTAGGTAATTCATGCATTAAAAAGTATATTCAATTTATGAAAATGATCTCCGGTTTCCAGTAGACATATCCCGATTTCTGCGGAAACCTGCGTGTTGTACTTTTTCTACAATAGCGCCAAAGTTTTAAAGCAATTAATAAGGCAACGTCCATCGGTCGTTCAAAAAACAATGTTTCAAATAAAGCTAACAGTTTACCTGTTACAATAGTTTAACTTGCATAAAAATACGGGATCTATGGTAATAATGCTAATGTTGTCAATTCTCGCAAAGCTACATGATATTAATCATACATAATAAGTTTCATCGTGGTTGAAGCGTACTATACGCTTGTGTGGGTCTGCACAGCATTGCTTCAGACAGGCATATAATATCTGATAACGTAAAAGTTTTGCATATTACAGATTGAATATTCTAACCCTCATAAGTGTATAATATGCCTAACTAGAGATCATACGGAATGTTTGGAAAATATCTTCCGCTTCTAATAAGCTGCTACTTCTTTTGATTTATAAAAAATGGTTGTAATTTTTTTAATTAACTTTCAAATCTGCACAGTAAACAGATTTCATAGAGATATTACCAAATATTCAGTATCATCTTATACATAATAAATATTATGGACACTAGGTAGTATTAAGTCTATGTACGTATAGATATATGGATACAGGTAACACTCATCTGTTTGAACATCCCTATAGTACCTTTACCTTCGTGGATTCGTGTATTTACCTGAACCTTTAATGTATAAATCTGTTTTTTTGTACATAATAATTATAATTAATGAGTAAGAAGTCTATTAAATGTAATAATGAAGTTTAAATGTTGTTGAAAGATCTGACTTCTGCATTATAAAAGGTTGTAATTAAAATTATATGTATATTACGTACAAGCAATAGATTATAGATTAAAGCCTATTTAAACATACTCGTGACGTAAAGTTGGAACAAGCGACTCGTCTAATCTTAGCTATTTGATCAAGTTTAACAAGACGCAATAATATTCACATTGTGTGACTTATGAAAACGAATTATTACTAGTTATTATAATTTAATAAAATATAAAGTCATCGCCATCGTGCCCTTATGCCAAGGGGTTTGTCAGACAAATATAAGTTTTTTTTCATAAACCGATGTTGCAAGGAGTGCTTGTGCCCTATGTACTTGTGTACCTCTTAGTTTGTGTTGTGATAAATGCACCCGCTAGCTATTTCATTGGCATCACTGTGTAATGATTGTATTTTAGTATAATCCATTTTCGTAATAATGATACACAATTTGTACAATACTCAGTGAGATGTTATAGTGCAATATAGATGTACTGTTTTATACATTTGTTTCATTTCTTGCTTTAGTATAAGTAACTAGCGGTCGCTCGCGACTTCGGGGCGGGCTGACTACAAATTTTAAGACCCTCACTTCTAAAACAGGTCTTCGATGCTAACTATCAACCCCATAAGGAATAGATTTTGGTAAAATCCCTCCTTATGCATGTCTTCCCTCTATAAAGGACCTATCAAGTTCAAGTTTGTAGGAGTTTATAGTTTCTGAGATTTCGTAATCAATCAGTGCATAAGGAAATACGTAGAGTTCAAGGAGTGTACATAAGGAAATACATAGAGTTCAAAGAGTGTACATAAGGAAATAATAGAGTTCATAGAGTGTACGTAAGGTTTCATTACCGCTCTACTAGTCCTAACTGCTTCTATTTGTCTTAGCGTGATGATATATGAATTGCCTTCCTCGATAAATGGGCTATCTAACACTGAAATAATTTTTCAAATCGGACCAGTAGTTCCTGAGATTAGCGCGTTCAAAAACCCTCCAGTATAGATAATAAGTGTTATCATTGTTTTGTCCCAGTGGCGCCTATTATACAATAAATCAAAAATATAGATGTGGTAAAGAGATGAATTGAAATACTAAATAATAGACGAATAAAGCCGTCAACATACAAAAATTTTGATTAGGTATATCTTATACTAGCTGTTCGACACTGTTTCACCCGCGTCCAGAGGATTTTAAAGGATTTTACTTCATGTAGGTATTCTATGCTGCGAATACAGTCGTTCGCGCCCGACTCCAACTTGGCTACCATAGAATGAAATTAAAGTGCTCGCCAAGAGCTTTCATAACCGTTGTACCTTGTAGACTAGTAGACACTTCAAAAATAACATATAGATCATATAGATGTGGTAATAGAAAAGTAATTTTATTATTTTGTACGATTTATTGCAATAACACAGTCTTACAAAAAAATCAATGATGACAACAAATGCGACGCTAATGGTAACTTTAAATTGTTATAGCCCCAAAATCACAATTTTGACTAAGCTTGCATGTCAACAAATAAATAAAGAGAATGATTTGAACACACATTATTTACGTACGAACAAATACAATAAGTTTTTATCTATGCAAATTAGATTCACTTATATATTTTCTTCTTTAGAAATAACAATGTCTCTATAAACCACCAATAAATTACATATAGGTATGTAAAATGCATCAAATAAGTAGCTTCCTGGCAACTATTACAACATACCAAAATTACTCAGTCCTACAGAACTGAAAGAAAACAAAAATGCACTCAGCACCAATACATAGTAAAACACTTAACATGTTTAACAAAAATTAAATAATATTTATACACATTTACAAAATACGACGCAGGACTTAGGCCCGTACCTTTTGGAACTATACTCAGTGTATTTGATCTTGTCTCAAAGCCTAATCTAATAGATCCTTGCATATCATCTATTCTAATAAGAAATTGGATAATATTTTATGCCCAATCTTGCGTAGAAATTTTATTAATTTGATGTAACTCAGATTTGCCTGTGTTATGTAAATTGTTGACCTCGTGACAAGATCAAATTCGCGTATTTTAGATGCACAGATTACAACTTTAAGTTCAAGAAGACATCTAGAAAGGAGATTGACACGCTAGCGTTAGTAACTTGCATCTTCAGAGAGTGCTATAGCCCCATTTTAAATATACAAAGAAATCGAAAGCTTTGTAAAAAGACCCTAATTAATATTAATGTTAAATTAAACTACAGCTGTATAAAGACATGTATGCTAGATCTATGTATATAAGAATAGTTCTTTTGCAACAACATTGAGTGTAACAACTCTATGCACTATACCTTCTAGCAATAAAATACATACTAGAAATCAATCTAGGTTTCGAACTTCCACTTGCATTATTAGTAACAGAATTTCGGAATATGTGTAAATTGTAGATATTTTGTAGCATTTAAATTATCTGTCTGACCGGACAATAAAGTTTGACAAAACTACAGTTACAATATAATTTTAACTTTGCTTTACCATTTTTTTGTGGGTAAAATAATAACTCAGAATTCTTAGCTGGACTGCGGTTTCACTAGCGAAATTTTAACATGATAATGTCAAAACCGAACAAATCAGCTATCACCAATTATCAAATAATAACTATTTAAAAGTAAACTAAAAAAATATAATGTAAAAGAAGATACTACTTCTGTTTATTACAGTATTAAGTAAAAGGAAACGAAAATAAATATGCAACGTAAAGTATCATGAAAATGATAATGCTAGATAAAACATTACTGTAGATTTCGTTGTAGTTTTCAGTCTTGTATCATTTGGTCCTGCAAATAATTTACTATCGGTAATAACAAAATAGTAATATATTCGGCGGCAGATAGTTAACGTATAAGTAAGCTTAGGATGGTAGGGCTGCGGGCTGCGGGCGTCAGTGGTAGGAGTGCAGGTAGGCGGTGGTGGAGGCGAGGTCGCGGCGCAGCCAGGCGGCGTTGAGGCGCACGGTCTCCAGCGCCTGCTGCACCGACCGCTCCGTGCCCGGCGACGCGTGCGTGCGGAAGAACTGCTCGATCTCCTGCGCACACGTCTCCGACGCGAAGTTCTCCGTCGTCGACTTCACCAGGCGGGCCAGTAAGAATCCACCCTGTTGTCAAATAAAATGCCACATAAATTGCAGTTTCTTTAAAATCGGATACACAATAGCTTAGTAGAAATATTATGTTAAATATTTATTATTTACCTGATATCTATCCATAAACTGTTGCCAATGGTCCTTGAAGAATTGCCAAGCGAGATCGCGACCATTTTTACTGACGGCTACGGAAACAATTACGAAGACGGTGTCTTGGGATCGCACTTCATCCTGTAAGGACAAAATAAAGTTTTTTAAGTGTTTATAAATGCACCTGTACGAAAATAACTCAGTCATAAATTTATCGGAAAGATAGTAAAAGTGCATGCGCTCGCACCGAGTTCGCTCAACTAATGTAGCAATGTTGTTTAATTTAAATGCATTTCATTGAATTTTGACTGAGTTTGCAGGGACCGAAAACCCATAAACGATATCTGCATTGTAAATATTTACCGATATAGCGAAGTCGAGCACTTTGTTGAGCAGCGCGACGTCGTTGACGGCGCCGAGCGCGCGGCTGATGCGGTCCTTCTCCTCGTGCAGGTCGGCGGCGCGGTACAGCGCCAGGAAGCGCTGGAACGTGGCGTCGTCCGCGTCCGCCAGCACCGCGCGGTAGCACGCCGAGCGCAGGTCCGCCGGCAGCGTGCACGCGCCAGATATGTGCTTCTCGAAACTGCAAGTTTGCATTAAATGTTAACGCCTTCATCATGCCTAACATGAATATACTATAGACAAAAAGAATATACTACACAGCTGTCTACGAACTCTACCAACTCGCCAAAAATGGTGAGAACTATATAATGTAAAAATAATGTTATAATTACCGACTCTTTGCTTCTTTAATTGTATCTGGGTCTTCAAAGCTGATCATTTTATTGAGAACTAAGCTTCTGAGCAAGGTGTCCAGATGGCTTTCCTTTTCCTCAGCGTCCCAACCCAACTTCCGAGTGATGTTTGAAAACAGTTTACGTCCATAGTTTTTCAAGGGCTTGTCGAGAGGAGTATGCGAGAACAAGGCACTCAATTTCGATAGGCAGTTTGAGATAGAAGACCATACTGTGAAATTGGTTTCGTTGGTAAATGCTTCAATAAGTTTTAGAGACTGAAAAAGAAAATGGAAATTATTATTGACTGGCAACAAAAAAGAAAAATTTACAAAAAGCTTCAGTATGACTCTTAAATTAGCAAGTTATAGAATTCTGAAGTTGTGGGCATTCTTTGTCATGATGATTACATGTTCATTTTTTACTAGTTTTTTAAGTAAAAATCTCTACGAGATATAAGAGTAACTACCTCAGCAGTTTGTGTATGTCCGGCCTGTACCAACGCGAAGCAGTCGTCGAGAAGTCCGAGTCGGTCGAGCGGCGGCAGAGAGCCGTCGCGGATAGCAGTCACCAGCTGCGACAACATGGACGCTGGGTAGCGAGTGCGGTAATATCCCACCTGAAAGTTATCAAACAATTTGCAGATAAAAATAAACTTAGTTCCAGGTAAATTGTTATAGAATAGAAGGGCAGTTCTTGCGATTATGTACTTAAAACTATCTTATCTGTCAAGAAAAAAATCTTAATAGAACATCAAAGAATAATGAGTATACATGAATATTAATACATTGATTTTGTTTAATACAAAAAAGAACTTACAGTGCCAGGATTGAGCTTGACCCATGAACTCTCGGAGACATCTTTCAAGACTACCTCCTGCGATCTCTTCTCTAATACAGTTGATAATGCAACCTGAAATATTCAACATATCATATGTACTAACAGAGAGGTATCTTGAAGCTTTGTTAGTGGTATTCATTCTGGCGTATCTTTGTGTAATCTAGTCTTTAAAAAGTTTATAGCATCTCAGCACTCATTTCAATAAAAACATGATTTTATATTAGTTTCAATCACAGATTTTTGTAAGACATTTTATTTCACTGGCTTTAGTTCAGTCAAGACCAGGGAACAAAAATAAATTTTCAATGTAGATTTTTTTACAAATCATGCAAGTCTGGAATAGTTTTTTGACTAACAATTGAACTAGAGAATAAAATCTAAAATCTGTTTTAACTAGGTCAAGTATCACTTTTATCAAACTGGTATCAAGGCTGTTCAGTTATCAATATTATTGTTGATAACATCTTTAATAATAATGATTTTATAGAAAGCATGACTGTCAGTATTGATGTGATTTGATTTACCTTTGAAGGTTGTTCTTGAGTGGAGATTGTTATGGGAACCATCCAGAGAACATCTCCGCCTTGGCTGCCATCAGCACAGAATTTCTGCTGAGTCAGCTTCAGAACCCTGTCCGGTCCCTGTTGCTCTGAGCTCACCTATAATTAAATAAAATATCATCATGACATTAACTATAGTTCAAAAGTAATTTTTACCTAGTCAAACACTATAGGAGTAATTGTATATTTACAAAATACTATTGAATATTCATACATTTTTCACATGTCTGCACTTTCTGGTTTATAATAGTAAATTGTTATACAAACCTCCACAACAGGAAATCCCATCTGTTTGGTCCATGTGGACATGACTGCTCCTACAGGTTTGTTGGAAGCCTCCTCCAGGGCAGCCCATAAGTCCTCTGTGAAGGTATTTTTGTACTGGAAATATAAAAAGTAAAGCTTTATTTCTCTATTCATCTAAAATAAAAAGGAAAGTTTTATTTCTCTATGCTTCTAAAATGTCTCTTTATGATAATATTTTCCTTTTTAGATTATAATTTTCTGATAACAATGTTACATTGTTCATAATGCTTTTATCTCAATTGCCAGTTATATGGTATAGAAGAGTTGAAGTATACCCAAAACAAATATCATAATTACATGTATGTATAAATCAGATGATATCAAATTACTTAGCTCAATGTCTAGTGAAATAACCTAGATTATGTTGACAGCATTATCAAGGAGATATGTTGATGACTTGATATTTATATTTGTTACAACACTTGAGTAATAATACCATCATAAAGTTTTAAGTTTGTTTTGCTTAATTTTAAAGCAGTTACAAATCATACACAAACACTTTTGGGTTGGACTGGTTAAAAAAAAAATGTGGTAACTTAAATTAACAAAAAATGTAGTAAATACAGAAATTAGTTAACATACCTGGTGTCTAGTAAGATAAATGTTCATGCCTTTACGGAAGTCATCATCTCCAATGTATTTATGCAGCATACGGATAACGGATGCTCCTTTGTTGTAAGATATGTCATCAAATATTTCATCAATTTCAGAAGGATGACCTACAGGAACTTCTATAGGATGGGAGTTCTTCAAACAATCCAATTCTAATGCTCTGTAACAAAAAGTTCATTATTTTCATTACACTGAACAAAGAAAAGTAAAATAAATAATAAATGCTGAATTGATGTAGGTCATTTCAACTAATTCCATTGTACCTTGTTTACAGGGTGGATGACTTAACAATTTGCATTCTGGCAAACATTCAAAGGATACCAATCATAAACAAGCTCACAAGCATACAACAAAGATATATCACATCTTATTATAAATGCTGTAAATACTATTTATTCTGGTTCACAGTTAATATTTCATTTTATTCTAGGAATTAACAATTTTGCAGCAGAGTCTGCATTATCTTATTACTTGCTTTTTTATAAAAATATTATCCAATTATACTTCTAGTCATATTTTATAAGCAGTTATTGTGCACCATACCTGATATAATTTTCAGTGACAAATTGTGTCCATATATCATATTCTGGGAAGAGATGATTGACACACAGGAACTCAACAAAAGATGCATAGCCTTCATTTAACCACAGATGAGTCCACCACTCCATAGTGACCAGGTTACCAAACCACTGGTGAGCCAGCTCATGTCCTACTACCAATGCTATCCATTGTCTCCTGACAGCTGATGTGTGTTCCTCGTCTACCAAGAGACAAGTCTCTCTGTATGTCACTAATCCCCAATTCTCCATGGCACCAGCAGAGAAATCAGCTATTGCAATCAAATCAATCTTTGGCAAAGGGTAAGCTATATCAAAATACTCTTTGTAGTAAGGAAGGACTCGAGCTGCAACTTCCAGAGCAAACATGCCTTGTTTGCTTTTCCCAACAGGAGTGTAAACTCTCACCAAGACTCCATCTCGAGACTTCTTTTCTACATAGTCATATTCACCCACAACAAAAGCTACAAGATAAGTAGACATTATAGGTGTAGTGTCATAGTGAATTATCTTCTTATCACCATGGGGTTTCTCTTCCTTAACGGGCATATTAGATAAAGCGACCCTGTCAGCAGGGACCTCAAGGGTAATATCAAACGTGGCTTTGATGGCAGGTTCATCCCAGCAAGGGAAACAGCGCCGAGCGTCTGTCGCTTCAAACTGCGTGACTGCTGCATAACGCTCCTCGCCACTGGGCGTCAGGTACTTGCTGCGGTAGAGACCCTTCATCTTATCGTTGATCTCGCCTTTGAATTCGCAATGCAACGTAGCGTCGCCTTCCACGAGGGCTTTATCAAACACAATAGTCGCGGTCTCATCTGCTGCGCTGATACGGACGTCAGTTGGTCTGATAAACTCCGGTCCTCCATCCTCGTACTGCAACTTGACATCACTCAGCTCCAAATCCAAACAATTTAATACTATTTCATTTGTAGCACTTAGAATCTAAAACAATCAAAATCAGATTAGTAAGACACATGGAACGATTCTTTTTGCACCGTCGATGATGAAATTTCCCCTTACCGATACTTTCACTGCTGTTTTTCCCGTGAACGTAAATTTTTCAAGATTCGGCACCAATTGCAAATCATAATGTTTGGGCACCACAAATCGAGGAAGACGCTGAAACTGTTTGTTTTCGGGCATTGTCACTCTTTCTTTCACGATAGTGAATGTAGGACGCGCTGTACAGAAATACCGTAATGACCGAGTGACAGAGTGAACTCGCCTCGCGCTCCAACGGCGCTGCTGATTCGTACCCCCCTCGCGCGTCTCAATCCACTATCCGTATAACGGTATTCGCTACGTAAGAACCTGCAATGGCGGCCGAAATAAAGTGAACAATTTTCAGTTGGTAATGCAAATGAATTACGTATGACGCGTAGTAATTGCAGCGTCATGGAAACCAGTCAAATAGATCTTTGAATAAGTGAAAGTTACGCTTAGTTTTTTGTCCATGCAACAAATTTCAATCAAAATTTGAGGTTATGTGCAAATGAAATGTCAATTTTCGGCCTGTGCTACCATAGTAAAAAATCTAATATATTTTTAAAACTACAAAAGTAATTTATTGATACTAAAATTATGTTTTTTTATGCAATAAAATCCAAATAACTGTTTTATTATATTCTAGTTGATTACCATATCATGATTAATTCATGCTAGCACGATTAGGATTTTGTAGTATTCGTTGATTCAGAAGAGCACAACTTCGGTAGATTTTAGTGGATTATTTAGCGCTTATTATGTAACATTCTATTGTTTCTCATAAATCACTTACAATCAACCACTTGGGTCGATCGATTTACAATTTTCCCCTAGTTTCAATTTTACCTGTCACGTCCGCAAGCCCAAGGTTTGCAATAATTAGAAACTTGCAAATTCTTATAAATTCGTGCTTTAAATTAGAATAAAGAGCCTAATCGATGAGTATATTTATTTAATTCAGATAAAATAAAAATTGATTTACATATTTTTGCCATAGAGTAGGAAGAGAGAGAGCAATGACATTTGTCAAAGTCAACAAAAAATTGCTAACCTTCCTTTTTTTCTCTTTGAGTGAAAAAACTAAGTATTTTAAGCGAATAAATTTCATCATTTATCGTTATTAGTTGTTGGAGGCTCAGCTATAAAAAGCGAATAAACGATTTGTATGGTAAATGCCTGCTTAATAAATCTTAAACTATACGCTTTTTTCGCTAGGTAGTGCGCGCCGGTGAAATTGTGATCATGGCGAATCCGTCATCAGGCGTTGGTAAGTTTTTGTAAAAAACATTTCATTATTTTGTTGACAGCTGTCTGTAACTACTTTGCACTTAAGTTCTACATGTCTTGCATTATTATAATGAACATTATTTTTGCGCAGTTGTTCCTCGAAACTTTCGTCTTCTAGAAGAACTTGAACAAGGCCAAAAGGGAGTGGGCGATGGAACCATATCATGGGGCCTCGAGAGTGATGATGACATGACCCTCACCCATTGGACTGGAATGATTATTGGCCCCCCTAGGGTAAAAATCGAATGTTGTAAATTAGTTTAATTTGTTGTAAATATTATTGAGCATTAAATTATACATTCTTTTCCAGACGCCTTATGAAAATAGGATGTATTCACTTAAAATTGAGTGTGGTACTAGATACCCTGATGAACCTCCAACTGCTCGCTTTATTTCTAGAATCAACATGAACTGTGTTAACAGTCAGACTGGACTTGTAAGTACTAGTGTTGAGTTATAAAATATTAGATATTGATAGCATAACACAAGTGCTACAGTTTCTGTTTATGTTGTAGGTGGATAACAGACAAGTTCCAATTCTTGCTAGATGGCAACGTGATTACACTATCAAGACAGTCCTGCAGGAACTGAGACGTCTCATGACATTGAAGGAAAACATGAAGCTGTCACAGCCCCCAGAGGGAAGCACTTTCTAGTTTCTCTCCCACAAAACTTTTCTCCATAGACCCAATCTACCTATTTCTCACTTTGAATTCAACACTATAATTGTAATGTATTTCACTTTATTTCCTCCTATATAATAAGCTATGACAACCTGCATCAAAATTTATTTGACTTCAATTTAAGTAATATTATGCTAGTGTGTATCTTAGATATGTATAATTGCATTTATTGTTGTCTGAGTCAGTCTTTTGTGCTAAGTGCTACTTTGATTTAATAATTGTAGATTGGGTGAATAAGTAAGAATTCATTTTATATAGCTCTTCAAATTACCCATTTAGAGGGTAACACCCATTTATTTATCATATTACCTAAATTATTGTGGCCTTTAAAAAGTTAAACTTGCTTTTGGTATTATTAAGGCTAGTTTTACTGATTGTCTTGGTTTAGGTAAGTGGTTTATGCCCATCTTATAATACAACTAATCATTTAATTTTGACTTCTTGGCGAAATTTATATGCATTTTCGTTGTTTATATTTCTGGGCATAATGTATTTTTTTTTTAAACCTGTATCCCTTGTCTGAAATGTAAAGGTTAAAGTTTTTATTTCTATGTAATTAGTCATCTACTGAATTCATATGACAGAAAATTGCTTAATTTTTTACTACATAGTTTAACTTGATCAAGTGTAAAATATTGTAGGAAATTTTTATTTCTTAGGAACATAAGATAAAGTACTACTGGTTCATTTCCAAGCTTTGCATCAGGTTAACTGTTTCTCTCAAACACATAACTAATGCATGTAATGCAATTTTTTTAGCTACAAACTATCAAGTAGCTTCATTTGGGAACTACATAAATCTTTCATTAGTTCCCCTGCATCTGTTATGCGTGAATTTATTGTTACAAACCAAATGCTAAGTCAAATTGTTTCATAGCATTAAATATTTTTACCAATGTATAACTAGCAAAAATAAATAAATCAAATAACACTGTCATAAATTGTCTCTTCTTGCTTAACCTGACTGTATCTGAACAACTATAAGATATTAACTGATATTCCATTGTTTGTA
This sequence comes from Helicoverpa zea x Helicoverpa armigera, assembly GCA_033682625.1. Lineage (NCBI taxonomy): Eukaryota > Metazoa > Arthropoda > Insecta > Lepidoptera > Noctuidae > Helicoverpa > Helicoverpa zea x Helicoverpa armigera. The sequence continues at coordinate 6,835,696 of JAWIIS010000009.1, forward strand.
ATAGACTGGAGCATGATTCTGACAATTGGATAGCTACTGAATCTGAATAGCAAGTTTTAACCTTAGCGGGCATACTGCTACTATTATGATTTAGGTGATGCGAGGTGTGTAATTGGCGCCCTAAAAGCACTGTTTTACAGAACTTCAGTCGGTTAATTTTAGCCACCCCCACCACCATTTTTACCTCTAGAACAAGAAAATCGCGACGCTAACGTCACGGTTGCGCAACTTTAGCGCTTTATTGTGCGCACTCGTAAACGCTAGCGGGATGAGACCACAGAAGAGAGCTTTCTCTTGCATAGTGCCATATAGCTTGATTGATTTACAGACATCGAAAAAAAATCTCCGTCATTTACTACTTGTTATGGACTTTCAACTCATGCCTTAGGCGGGAGCAGACCCAGCGCTCCAAGGGGTTGTGGGCACACCATCCGATATTAAGGTACAGGGAGAGAATATAGGTATGTACACAAGGACACAGTACATTGGAGTAGGTACGTAAGGGAGCACAAAGGGGGGTGTATATACCTATGAGCATATTGGGATAGATATAGGGGTACGTAGAAGTTCGCAAGAGAGTATATACATATGTGGAGTGCTTTAGGGAGTAGTACCTACAAAGTGGTTGCGGTGGGTATGCCCACAGTGCCCACTGAGAAAGATCTGGCCACTGGCCTAAGGTTCTCTTACCCATTTTAGTGGTATAAGCTTACTCAGGTATGCATGATCTCTTCCTGAAGCCTGGAAAGCAGACAAAAGAAGTTTCATCGTACGATCGTCTAGTACAGACCAATAGATCGCTCTGAAGGTCAGTGTCTAGAGGTTGCTGCTGTGTTTATTTCGCCGCCGAATTATGGGGCGACGGAAGAAGGGAAGAGTTCCCTGAAATCCTCCAAATTTTCTCATTTGTCTGTGTCGAAATGATGAAATGATGAATGAAATGTCGAACCCACAATGTGCAGTCGAAAATCATCTCTGAGATGATCTGTGTTAAATGTTCTCGTCAATGCGAATAAAATAGCCCAAACACAAGACACTAGGTACCTATTGTTGAAGAGTTCCCTCCACTCTGTCGTCTCCATCATCATGCTCGACACCTTCACTTTTTGTGGTCCCAAATGTGATTAATTCTCGATAGTTGCCCTCAATTTGTAATGGTTTTAATCGTCAGATCCTGGACATCATAATGGGATCATTTGGGAATTATACTCTTTCATATAAAAAATAAGAATAAAATGGAAAATTGTGGGCACGAACAGTGCCCACAATTTTTCAATCTTCCTACAAAAAAAAGTGTTTTCCTCACAAAATTATCGATTTATTAATGACTTGATGAGATAACGAGATAGCTTAAATCATCTTCTATAGATGTAAAAAGGCTACTGATGATGATGATGATGAGATAACGGAGCCGACCAGAGTTCGATGATACATTCAAAATGTAGTTGAGGGAAGTCCTTGACTGCGTAGTAGATACCTCGCGTTTGGGCTTATACGGGCGTTATAAATATGTTGATGGCACGACGATAGAGATCAGGACAATTAATTAACTTTGCATTTCTGAAGTAGGTACTCAATTTACTTCGAGTTCGAGCTCGAGCATTTTTTCTACAGATCTTGTCAAGTCAATAAAAAGCTTTGCTTGTCCAAAGGCGGCTACAATCACAAAAGTTAAGAAAATTACTTCAAATATATAAAGCAGTTTAAATTTAAAGTTAACTGTTCACAAATGTATTCTAAACTAGTCTTTTTTCTAGTCGAACTATAGCTATGGTTTCCACAAGTTCAATTTCTGAAATAAAAAATATAAGACAGATAATTCCTCTTCTGTCACCCTTTGGATTCCGTGATTGACATGATAATAAATAAATAAAGATTTTATTGATTTTTACTTTTATACTTTTAATAATATCTCCAAATATTAATTAATCTCGACCATTATTTAAATAACAAGCACCGACACAAAATATACTAGGAAAACAGTGGTTCACACACATCTGAATTTTACCATAATTATACAATTTATATTTAAGTTGGCACCGAACAGCACAAGAATAGGAAATGCATTAACACACAATTTCTTTAAATCTTTGGTCTGGGTATAATTATTGCAAACTTAGAGCACCACTATCAAAAGTGCCAAATGAACCAACTTTATAGTGTAGTTATTTTCACAACGTCAACCTAGTAAAATATTGTATGCGACATTGCTTTTTTATAATAACTAAAAGTTACTTAATTATGTTATATTTGAAATAGACTATTTATTTACAACAATTTAAATATGTACATAGATTTTTAAATACACAACATTAACTTACTTTAAAAAAAAAACATTCTCTAGATGCATATTTATACTCTACAAATTATAAACATTTTTATTTGCACAATCTAATATAGCTAAACATTTATGAAATGCGTCAACTTTTTGAGAGTTAGGTACAGGTGAGTCTGTTAAGCTATTCATAGATCTTTTTATTTGCATTACTTGGGCGCAGCGCGTATTTTGTCTATATTAAAGGTACCTGAGACATACATTTAGGATGACTAAAGAATACAAAGCGCTTATTCATTGATTTTGAGGAATATGGAATTTAATTATTGTTCTTAACGTGAAGTTTTGTCTCAAGTAATATAGGTAGGTAAATATGTTAAGCAGTTACTTGAGACACTCATCAAGATTTTAACGATGCGAGTTCAACGTCGTATGAAATTAACCACAAGACAAAGTTTACTACGCAAAGGTATAGATTCATGCGAAACGAGAGAGACTCGCAATCACAGTTTTGGTGGGCCAATTACTCTGGAAGACCCACGCTTGGACACAGGCTTGGAGCTGTTTACCACTCGTGTACCTATTTTGCAGCTCGCTTCGGTTTACATGCGGTATAATTCGTGCTTAAAAAAACCATCCGCTACACAGTATTCTATGACACATAACAGTAGCAGTCGAAGCATTCACCTTAAATAAAATTTCGAGGTTTACTGATACTAGTACAGGCTATGTTGTAGGATGAAAGTTTTACAATCACAATAACACTTTTGTAAAGTATTCATCATGGCAATATCTTCCAGAATGTTATTTAACTCATTGTGGTACAGTCAGTGAGATTTATGAAAGACTTTTGGGCATGTTTTTGTAATGTTTCAGGATCTTATTCTATGTTTTAATTATATTTGTTTATTTTACTGTTACATTTTATATTTTTTATACTTTTTAAAGGACTATCTATACCTACATAGAAATAAATAACATTCTGGAATACACGAGGTAGTAAAATATACAGATACAGGAACTCTTAAGAAAATTATGTAAAAAATATTTCGTAAGAAACATATGTGCTTAAAATACACAGTGTTGGATAAAATTCTAAGCTCTTGCGCTGCTTATAATTTTTGGCGACAAAACCTAAAACGATTATTATAACAAAAACCTCTAATGATCTAAGAGCTTAATTTTTTACCAGTTTGCGTATAAATATTACAAAAATCTAAGTATTAAAGAAGGGATCTAATAATTAGTACGAGAAAGATACAATGTATATTTATATTTCATTTTTTTTTTCTGGTTATGATATAGCTATATTGGCAATTAAAACCTTGTACAATGAAGGTAAGCCAGATAGTAACCCTTTACAATTAGATTATATTTTTATTATGAGAGTCAATCAAGGATGCAAAACCAGTCGTAAATAAGTGTGTGCTACCGTAAAACTTTTAATTGATTGAGAAACGTGAAACCTGTCAAACATAAGAAGCATGCACGACAGAAACCGATTTGTGTCTAAAATAATGAAGTCAAAATATTTAGTTCTTTTGATGAAGGTAAATAATATAAATATCAAAGTAAACATAAGATCTATAGTTAAGTGAAAATATTATTTTTGGAGGAATTTATTAAATAACTCTCCGTATAAAAATTAATATCACCATCAAAACGGATTTTACTTTCTATTTCCAATGAGCTACTCCGAATCATGTACACACGGTTAAACATCAAGCTATAAAAATCTTTTTGTCTTGGATTTGATTTATATTATGATCTTTCTATAAATTGAACAGTCAGCTTAAACTAGTTTTATGCAGGATGATTTGTAGCCGTGGGGACTTAGCACAAAGTGCCATAGGTAATTAAGTTTATTTTTGTCGTTAAATATTGTGTATTCCATATTTAAGCATCCTAGTACGTAGAGTCCCTGTGCTAAACCGCAGACAGACCGACAGACATGGCATATTTAAATAGTTGACTACGGAACCCTAAAAATAAAAAGTCCCGCTCCCCGCGTGGAACATGTGAGAGTTCTAAACGAGGAGCGCGTGTCCTCAACAACAGCAATCAGCAACTCTTTCTAATTGTTTGTCTCAAGCTGTATAATGGTCTTATTATTAAAAATGGTAGCAATCGAAATAAGTACTTATTCGATGATATGAAGATGCTATGTTTGCTATGATTACGCGATGTTATCATTAAATTTTGAAAAGGCTACAAGCTATTGTAACCATATGTATTAGAAACAAGGAGGGTGTATGATCCCTTGCTGGACCCTACAATACTTTAGATGATGGTGGAAAGGAATAAAAGATTGTTAAGTACTGAACACTACTGTATTAACCGAAACGTACTAAAGGTAAAGATGAGCTTAATGGACTATGAGTGAATGAAATGAGTGACGCAGCCCTTGTTGGCTGTAACGAGAACGCTTGACCAACTTGGTAGCTCAACGCGAACTGAACATATATTATGAATTAAAATGTAAGTGGCGTAAAATGCTGATGTGCGGAATGTGCGGTTGCACCGTACATGCTCCCGAGCGGGAAGATGAGTATGAGATGAACATGATAAGATGAGTAACAAGGTGATGCCAATTGGTCCTTATACTTGATGATTAACAAGGTGATTCCAATTGGTCCTTATTTAATGCTTAGAGTCTCTACTTGAACTCCGTTTTACGTGATATAGGCACTGTACACTTGTCTAACTTATGCACCTTTGGAATTTCTCTGTAATCTGACACACACGGAATTTCACACTGATTACGCGCACTAGCACTATATTCCACAGTGGATGATGACAGAGAGGCCCCAGCCTCTGCCCGTGCCGGGGTCACGTGTTGCGTTGCCTGTAGACTTGCCAATGCGGCCCTTGCCACCTCGAGAGAAGCGGTCCGCCTGTTGTGCAGCCGACGCCGTACCATGAAGCCTGCTCCAACCACCAACACAACTCCGATCATCACATAAAATGCTGTGTAGTGATGGATATCGTGATAGGAAAGTTGATTTGGTAACTTTTCACTTGCTTTAAGTATGCGGAGTTGTTTCTTGATTTCGTCGAACTCCTCGTTACTCGAGAGTAGTGTATTGTTTTGTATCAGTGGTGTCGAGATGCCTGCGTTTATGATATGATTAATTGGTTCTATCTCAGGTAGCTTTAACGATGGTTTTATGTTTAAAGTGCTAAAAGCTTCATTGCGTGAGTAAACGGTAAAACTTTCAGTTTTAATTAGACAGTCGTGTTCGACTCCCAATATGCCTGCTTTTATTATCTGCCCCGGCGACACATTATCGCCGCATAGAACTCTTATTTCACACTGACTACAGCAGAAAAATGCGTAATTGTTTATTTTGCTAAGAGCTGTCCATTGGTTCAAACAAGTCGTAATGCTGATCTTGCATTTGCTTGAGTCTGGTTCTAGTTCACAAAATTTTTCATTATTCTTGAGATGATAAATTGGCTTCTCTATATGACATAGATAATTGTCCACATTGTCACTTAGACATACCTGAACGTCGGATATGGACATTGGTAAATACGAGTCCTTCTTTAAATTGATTGCAACATGTTCAGCAATCGGAGTTAATGTAGCCATCCTTGAATTACCTACAGATTGAGGTATTGGGATAATTTTCATGATGGAAAATGTATCTCTAGACACCAGAGGTACTTTCAATTCGAAGATTAAAAACTCTTCAGTCATTCTTGCTTTGACTGTCAATAAATGATAAATGTTTTTAAAGTTGATTTGTAAGTTATTGATCGGTAACGTAAGATCTTTTGAAAGATGACTCGATATTGTATTCAGCGTGTTCTTCAGTTGTTCTGGTGACAATAAATGAATATTGAGTCTTCCGTGGTAAACATCTGTTACGGTATCTAATAAACTTGTTTGGATTGTTTTTAGCTGTCTGAGAACATTGCTTGTAGCGATTGCTCCCGTACTGAAATCGTTCATGATTCGATTTCTCTCTGATTCGTTCAATAAAACGTTTTCTATTCTATCTAGCTTGATTGATAATGTATTAAGCATCTTGTGTTGCTTATTAATTGCTTGCCCGTTTCTTTTCAAAATGTTGTATTCTGCTTCAATTACCGTTGTTTGTTGTTTCAACAGCGAGATTAAATGATCTTCATTGTCACGTATGGATTGAATATCTTGTTTATATTGTTCTGCGAATCTCTCATCAAGTACACCGAATAAATTGTTTGCAAGATACCCTACACCGTTGATAAGGCCTCGCTTGCGGCGGCGCAGGTCTCGTGCGCGGCGCGTGCCGGTATGCTGACTCAGCAGCAGGTGGTTATAGTACTCGAGTTCTGAGAATTCATGCTTTAGTTGAACTTGAATTACGTCACAATGTGATGTTTCTTTAAACTTATTGCATAGCTGTTCTAAGTAGCCGAGGTATTTACTGCATGCTTCGGTACCTTGCCAAAGTGAATTCATGTCATAGTATGTGACTATCTTCCATTCATCTCTGATTAGTTGCATGTTTGCAATTTTGTCCAAATAAAAACCTTGATTGTCTTTTAATTGTGTTACATTGTATGAACCGTATGCTGTGGTCAAAATGCTCATGAAAGACAAGAGTAACATTACCAGCGAAAAAAAGCTGTAGTTTACTCCTTTGATTTGATATGGCTTGCCATCCTTTACTTCCTTGGAACGCAACTCTTGTTTGTTGATTCTATCGTTCACAGGGAGAATAGACAGTTTGATAATAGGCCTCTTGATCAGCCCATTCTTTGTTTTCAATGTGACCACCCTGATGTGGCCATCGGCCCCGGGATGCAGCTGGACGACTCGACCAACTGCCCATTTCCCAGGAGGTAAGTTTGCATCGTTAATTGTGACGATGTCATTTAGTTGAATGTCTGGTTGAGAATGTCTCCACTTGCTTCTTGCTGACAGCTGTGTGAGATATTCTGCATGCCAACGTTTCCAAATATCTTGTACTATTTTTTGAGTTAAATGCCATCTTGTCCGCATATCAGTTTCTGTTTCTAATATAGTCATATCTTGATTTAGATTGATAAAGCTTGACGGAGAGAGGAAATCTAGATCGTTGGGGTCTTCAGTAAGAGGACACAATGGCCTTGAGTTAAGTACTGCTTCTAACTGGGCCAGAACTGTGCTGAACTCTTCAAAAGTGAGCTTTTGCTCTCCAACGACTCTTCTTAAATGATATTTTAAACTTTTAACTGCAGCCTCCCACAGCCCTCCTGCTGTGGGCCATGAGGGTGCGTTAAAATGCCATTCAATCTCCAGGCTAGTAATTTCTTTGATGAAATCTTGATCAAATGTTTTTTGTATTTGTTCCAATTCTTCCTGTAAAATTTTGTTAGCACCAACAAAGTTTGTACCATTGTCGCTATACAAGTGTTTCGGCGAGCCTTTTCTTCCAGCCATTCGTCGCAATGCAGCTAGGAATGCTGATGATGTGAGGTCCGAGACTAAATCTAGATGAACAAGCTTGGTTGCCATACAGACAAATACCACTACGTAGCCCTTTGTAGTCTTAATTCCTCGGCCCTTGTTGGCCTTTATGAGCACGTGTCCGGTAAAATCGACGCCTGTATGTTCAAAAGGCTTTGCAATGTTACATCTCTGCGTAGGTAAATCACCCATCAACTGTGTCATCTTGCTTGGATTGTGTTTACGACAGGTAACGCAGGTACGTATACGTTTTTTGACGGCTCGATTACCGCCTATGATCCAATAATTCTTGCGAATGAATGCTGATGTCACCCGTGCTCCTCCATGGAAGGTAAGTTCATGTGCTTGATCTATAATTAAGTTTGTTAAATGTCCTTCGTGAGCTATGATAATCGGATGCATCATGTCTGGATTGATATTGGCCTTGCTTAGTCTTCCTTTGACTCTGAGAAGTCCCTCGTTGTCAAGGAATGGATTTAATTGCAATAACTTGTTTTTTGCTGATAGCGGCTTATTTTCTTTTAAATAATGTACTTCCTGAGCAAATTCTCTCTGCTGTACATGTAATATTATTTTATGCTTAGCATTTTTTAATTCATGTAATGTTAAATAAGTTTGCATGCGATTTTTCTTGTATCTCGCTTGCTTGATAAATCTTAATATCCATGCTAAAACTCTTGTTAGTTTAGCGAGTGTACTATATCTTACTAATAATTCATCCAAAATATTATCGCTTTCTTGCTGCGATATGTGATTAATAAGTTTCTTGGCTTTTCGTGCTTCTTCGTCTGTGGTAAACACTGCTTGCTCAGTTTCATGGTCAGGGTCGTATTTTCGGAGCCACGACGGTCCTTCCCACCACAGCGAATGATTTTTCAATTGATCGATACTCAATCCGCGGCTTGCACAGTCCGCTGGATTTTCTGCTGACTTGACGTAACGCCAGCAATCTATCGGTATTATGCTTGATATTTGTCGCACCCTGTTGGCGACAAAAGGCTTCCAACGTCCTGGCTCTTTTTGTAACCAGGCTAGGACTACCATTGAGTCTGTCCAAGTATATATCTTGATATTATGACTGATAAAGCATTGTTTAATTTTAGCCAACAATTTTGACAATAATAAAGCACCACTCAACTCTAATTTTGGTAATGATATTGATTTGTTTACTGGAGCTAATCTTGCTTTTCCTGCCACCAAAGAAATCTTTGTTACTCCGTTGTTTTCAGTCTTGCAATAAACAACGCATGCGTAGGCTTTATTAGACGAATCGCAGAATCCATGTAATTCTAGCGTGTTGTTTTCTCCTGTACCCAGCCAACGCTCCAACTTGAATTGATTGATTTTGTGCATGTCATCTTTAATGTTTAGCCATTCTTTGCTAATTTGATCGGGTAACTTGTCATCCCATTGACTACTTGACATCCAAACTTGCTGAAATAGTAGTTTTAGCTTTGTTGATAACGGTGACAGCCAACCAAGAGGGTCAAACAACTTTGATATGTCTGATAACATGGATCTTTTAGTTGGTGTTTTGTTTGATGGTTCCATTTTTGATTGAAATGTAAATAAGTCTTGTTTTGAATTCCAACGTAATCCCAATGTTTTTGATGTCTCCATTTCCTTAAAATCGAAATTTTCTTGCTCTCTATTCGCACTGATTGCATCGTCTTGTAAGACTGATACGTTGGACGACCACTTTCTTAAATTAAACCCCCCTGATTTTAGCAATGTGATTAAATCTTGCTTTAGTTTTACTGCTAACTCGACAGAATGCGACCCATGAAGGACGTCATCCATGTAGAATGACTGCTCCAAGGCCTTGATTGCAACACTGTCGAAATTTTGTCTCTCATCTTCAGCCAGTTGTTTTAAAGTCATCATAGCTAAAAATGGTGCGGCCTTGGTGCCGTATGTAACCGTGCATAGTTGGTATACCTGATGACGCATGTCAGTAGTATCCCTCCATATGATTTTTTGGAATTTTTGATCCTGTTCATTTAGCCAAATAAAACGGAACATTTTTTCGATATCTGCCGTAAAAGCAACGCGATATTGTCTCCACCTTAGTAGTAAAGATTGGAGATCTTGCTGTAGATTTGGGCCTTTTAACATGACGTCATTTAAGCTAGTTCCTGTTGTTGTTTTTGATGAAGCGTTGAAAACTACGCGAAGTGCTGTCGTAGTGGAATCGTTTCGCAATACACAATGGTGCGGTAAATAATAATCCGGTTGCATGTTACCGGACGCCGGTATCATATGTCCTAACGTTTTATATTCTTGAATAAATAATTTATATTGTTTTGCTAATTCTTCATTATTGTGAAATTTCCTTTCCAACTGTTGAAATTGCGCCATTGCTTTATTTTTAGACAATCCCAACTGTACCTCAAAGTTTTCTTGAAAAGGCAATCTTACTTCATACATGCCATTATCATGCCTTCTTGTGGTTTTCTTGTAATACTCAATGCATTGTAGATCTTCTGCAGATAAATTGGATGATTCCGAGATGTCTTCAATCTCCCAAAATCTTTGTACTTCGTCCACTTGATTCAGGACTACGCTACAATGAAAAGTGTTTAAGTTTCCGCATAAGATCCATCCCAGTCGTGTCTGTTGCGCGACCGGTAATGATAGATCCACCCTGATAATGCCCTCTAAAATGATATGGGAATACACATCGGCTCCCAATAAGATGTCGATAGGACGGCTGACATTGTATTCTGGATCGGCTAGTTGCACGCCAGCTAGATGTGCCCATGTTGGCTTGGTAAATGTACATCTTGGTAACTGATTAATCAGCGTGTCCATGATTACTACATCTGTTTTAAATGTAAAGTCATTGAAATGCGAACAACATGTTATGTTCGTAACGCCCTTGCTACTGCTCTCCTTTTCTCCTATCCCGCAGATGACGGCCTTGCAATACTTTCTTGATAAAGCTAGCTGTTGTGTCGCTCTCGCTGTGATAAGAGAGGCTTGAGAGCCTTGATCTATTAGCGCACGCATTTTGTGGTATGATCCGTCACTTGCTTGAACTTTGATCATTGCGGTTGCTAATAATGTTTCGATCATGTTATTGCCTTGTTGCGCAACGTGATTTTCTTGAGATTCTTGATTTTGCGTTGCAAGGACCACTGGTGTTTTATTCTCAGTAATTGTGTTACATGAAGACTTATTGTTGAACGCTTCATGTAAAAGTGTATTATGTCTACCGCTACATTCGCGGCACCGTTTTTCGGACGTACATTCCTTATCCCCATGCGAATAAAGACAATTTTTGCACAGACGTAATCGTGTTATAGCTTGTCGCTTCGAACTTGGCGTCATAGTTAAAAACTTATTACAATAGTATATTCCATGTGACTCTTTGCATAATGGACATGTTAATTCGATATTATTTACCGAAGTCTTACTTGCTGAATATTTATTCTTGAAGAATGATGACGATGTTTTATTTTGCTTGCTTGTTGATGGTTTGGAATTTTCGTTTTTCTTGCGTGAAGATTCCAATGCGGTGAATCTGCTCTCTAAGAAGCTTAGAAACTCCGTCAATTTTGGTAGATCTCTGGGTTTCTTCAGAGATTCCAAATAATGATCATGCGTGTCCGCATCCAATTTCAGCAATAAAATACGCACGATGAATGGATCCCAGCTGTCTATGTTAACGCCTAGGTTCCTTATTGAGTTTAAACACTCTAGAGTGGTATCGTGAATTTTCTTGATCTGAAAAACATTTGCTTGTTGAACTACTGGAAGATTCAGTACGAGATCTAGATGAGATGTAAAAATCAACCATTTGTTGTTGTACCTATTGTTCAATATCTCCCAGCAGACATTGTAATTGTCAGAACTGATTTGTAAATGCTGTATCAAACGTTCAGCTTCTCCTCGCACCTTGCTTTTAAGAAACTGCATCTTGTGGGCGTTTGATAAGGAGATGTTACTGTGGATAGCTTCAGTAAACAAGTCCTTGAAAGACACCCAATTTTGATAATTGCCACTGAAGAACGGGATGTCGATTTTTGGCGTCCAATTCTCTTTGTGAACTACTGACCCTAGTTTTCTATTAATTGCATTTTTTAATTCATTGTAAATAGTTTCTTGCTTCGTATAAGACACCTCATATTCTTGATTCGTACCCTCTAATTCGCTGTCTAGTTCCCAATGTAAGGAATCTATAATAGACCATCGAGACTGTAGAATACGCAAGGCATCTTTCAACTCCCACTTTTCGGACATAAAATCCAAATTTATCCCTGCCACAGTGCGCTGCAGCGCCCTGAAGTTGCTTGCTTGTTTCTTCAATAGTTCATCAAGCTTGCTAGATGAACCTCTGGAGCATGTCTCGACAGGCGGCGATTGTTGTCCCACCGGATCTTCTTGCTCAGACCATGCAGGACCCTGTTCTTCCTGTGTAGAATCTCCTTGTTGAGTTTCTTTCATCTTCATCAACAAAACTTGATATTGTTGATTGATAAGTTCCTTAGTCGAGATATATAGCTCTTTTGTTTTTTCGTATTTACGGCCAATGAAATAGGGATGAGTCTTACTTTCTTCCATGAGAAGACGTTCGTGATGGTACTGGTAATCAGACCAATATTGATTTAAAGTATCTAAACGTCGCTTGAAATAGTCAGCAGTCTTACGATCCGCTGAGTCTTTTTTGATATTTGTAGCCAACTTTAGGATGGCTGTGTAAAGTTCGTCCTGATTTGCATGTAAGGCCTCCATGACGAGGATTTAATTATAGTAAGAAATAAATGGAAAGATCTTACTTGACTGTTTTTGATAACTGCTTACGAATCCTTGGTGATCCGCTGAGACACCTGTTAGCCTCAGATTTTGATGATGAAGCGCTTCTTGAGACACCTGTTAGTCTCGAGTCTGTTGCACTGAACTCCTTATAGTTCGCGGGTCCTTGATGACCCTGGGTCACTTGTTAGTCCCAAAGTTTTGTAGTCACTCAACACAATTCACACAAGTTTTGAGTCACTGGTTAGCTAACCGCTGCACTGTCCACGCGCGCGATATGGACTATGCAGCGTGCAATGTTCACAACCGAAGGACCATAACTATGTATGATCCCTTGCTGGACCCTACAATACTTTAGATGATGGTGGAAAGGAATAAAAGATTGTTAAGTACTGAACACTACTGTATTAACCGAAACGTACTAAAGGTAAAGATGAGCTTAATGGACTATGAGTGAATGAAATGAGTGACGCAGCCCTTGTTGGCTGTAACGAGAACGCTTGACCAACTTGGTAGCTCAACGCGAACTGAACATATATTATGAATTAAAATGTAAGTGGCGTAAAATGCTGATGTGCGGAATGTGCGGTTGCACCGTACAGAGGGTGTACTTTTGAATGTGAGTCAAGTGAGTTTTGATGGGCGAAAAGAGATGTAGGTACAATGATATAGCTACAAGTTGTGTTGGTGGTATTTGATAACTTGTATCTGTCATAAATATGGTACAAACAAAACCAGTATTATATAAACTCCGGCAGTCATTTCAAGGTGTAAGGTGTAAAACAGTAGTGAAGTGAGTGATGAGATAAAACTTTTTGGTTGATCAAACAAATGTTTAAAACCCTGTTACATATTTCGAATAGTCAAGAATAATCATGATAATGAAAGTGAATCAGTCAATAGATAATGTACTACTAGAAGTAAAACAGTTTGTTATCCTTCGTTATCGTGTTACCATTATCGCTCATGAATTTGAATTTACGCTTAAACTGAACCATTTGAAACCCTGTTTACCTGTTAGGATTTTCTTTATAAAAATACAATGAGTAAAAACATTTCAAATACCAGACAGCATAAAACCGATAACGACGGTCTCTTATTTTGAGATAGTAGAATTCCGTTTACAGCTTTTAATTCTTATTCACTTCGATGATAACTCGGACGATAATACTTTTCCTCTAGACGCGTTTAAAGTAGCGACGACTAGGGCACAAAATGTCCATCAATGGTACTTCAAATAAATATCCGGAAATCGATCACCGTCGATCGAGCGGTGGTGATATCGCAGGGACCGCCGGCGGAATAAATAATCTCCAAAACTGCCCAAAAAGACGACGATCGGCGGGAACATGAGGCGTCGGCCCTAAGCAGCGCGGTCGCGGGCACGCGGCTAGCACAGGCCGTGCAGCCGCCGCGTGGCCGGCGGGGGCCGCGCCGCCGCCAGCAGGCGCAGCAGCGGCCGCCCGCACAGCGCCACCAGCCCGCCGCCCGCCCACCGCGCGCCGCCGCTCGCCTCCTCCACCTCCGCGATGCGGTTCAGCGAGCGCGACTCCCGCAGCCGCGACTCCTTGCGCGCCGCCCGCCGCCGCCGCCCGCCCGCCGCGCCCGCCGCCCCGCCCGCGCGCCCGTCGCCCGCCGCGCCGCCGCCGCCGCGCTCCGCCGCCGCCGGCGCCGACGCCGGGGCGCGCGCCGCCGCCCGCCCGCCGCCCAGCGCCCCGGCGCCGCCGCCGCGCTCCTGGCTGTCGCTGGAGTCGTCGTGCGAGTCGCGGCGAGCGCGCTCCGGCGGTCCGTCAGCGTGTTCCGCGGCGCGCTTCTTTTTTTCGGAATCGTCGTCGGACAGATCTGAGGAGGAACAGGAGCCGGCGCGGGCGCGGCGCCGGCGGCACTCGAGGCGCTGTCGGCGAGCGGGCGGGGGCGCCGGCGGCGGAGCGCCGCGCGCCGTCGATTCCGCACTGCCTTCGTCATCCAAGTTCACCTACGGCAAGGCATAATTCGGTCGGTCGCATTTTCCGGGCATCGGTCGACAGAGCCGGGAGTCGCGACAGAGTTCTGACCTTGGTGAGGTTATCGGCGAGGTGGGCGGAGCGCGGCGCGGGCTGCGCGGGCGGCGCGGGGTGCGCGGCGCGGGCGGCGAGGTGCAGGCGGCCCTCGGAGCGCGAGCCGCGCCGCGCGTCCACCACGCGCCCGCCGCAGCCGCCGGCGACGGCGCCCTCCTCGTCATCTTCTTCTTCGCGGACGATACTGCACTTCCGGGAACGCTGTGAACATATCAATGACATAATGTTGTGTGAGCACTCGGTTGCGCTCACGCGCGAGGCGGCAGCGGACACTGACCGGCGGCACGTCCTGCGGGGTGCGCGGCGCGGCGGAGAGCGGCGGCGCCAGCAGGCAGCGCTGCGGCGCGGGCGCGGGCGCGGCGGCGGGGCTGGCGCGGGCCACGCTCAGCGCCTCGGGCCGCCGAGCTCGCAGTGTCGCCTCTTGTCTGCGGAAAACAATATTTTATTTTTAAACCTGAATATAAAATTGTGTTATATATTTTTAAAAATATCTAACCCAAATATAAAGCAGACACTTAAAAAATACTTAAACATTTACTCAATAATAACAAAACGACTTCACCTAAACTTAAAAGAAATGGTTTACAAATCAGTACCTATTTGAAAAATTCATTACAAGCTACATACATTATTCCCGGTAAACATAGGCTTTAGTTTGCAATGACCGAAAAATAATACTATAGTAAATTTTGTGGGGTTTCTGGGTTTCAAGATGTTGTATTGTGCCATCCTTTACACAGCGTGCAGCCTTCACAGCACATCAAGCAGTTTCATCATAGTTATACTTTATTGTAATAAAGACATTGAAACAGGTGGTATTCTTATTTTATGGAACCCTAGCGGGTTTTAATCTATGATTAGTTACTTATAGATATAATGGTACCTTTTAGATCTTAGTTTTCTTTCAGCCAAAAGATAATAGGTAGCTGTAATGTGATTATATTCATTTTTCTCTAGAGCCTCCAAGATCTGCTCTTTGGATGCAATGGTGCCATTCACCATTCTTTGAACTATAGCTGAGCGATCATCTTCAGAAAGCTGTTCCTTAGCCACTAAAGGAGTGTCAAAGTCCTCAACTGTGACCCCTTCACCAGCAGTAACCCACGGATCAGTGGCAATCTCCGACAAAGTGGCTCGTTTTTCTGGTTCCCTTACTAACATTCTACCTATAAGCCTGGAATTTCAAATAAATAATTCAGATGTTTATTTAAATTAATGAAACATGAATATAGTGTATGTCATTCAAATGTACATATTCATTAATGTTGGTTGACCTCCTAGCTCTCTAAGGTCATCAATGTATAGCAATTGATATTTACTTGATAATATTTGTTTTATTTCTAAAATAGATTGAAGAACTTATGTGGTTGTGTGTTCAGTAACTACACTGAATTTGAAATTGAACTTTATTACTTTACTAGATTATGTAGGTATATATGCATTTCTCAGTGATGGAAGTATCAAAGTTGTTCTTTGAAAACTACATGTTGCAATCACAGATATCACCAGGACGTAAATCAGCATAAATTTTCTTAATTAAAACAGACTAAACATATTACCAACTGTAATCATACCTTTTACATGAATTGGATATGTGTTGAGGAATAGTGTATTTACAATCCATAATCATAGTCAATGTTTCACTGTCATTAGCTTCTTGAAAGGGAGCCTGGCCACACACAAGCATGTATAGTATCACTCCCAGTGACCACACGTCCACTGCAGGTGCATCATACGAGTCACCAAGAAGTATTTCTGGGGCTGAATAAGCTAAAGAGCCACATGAAGTTTCCAATTTCTGACCAGGACAAAACTTATTACTAAATCCAAAATCAGTTAATTTCACTACACCTAGTTTTTCAAAGAATACTACATTTTCTGGTTTCAAATCTCGATGCACAACATGTAACCTGAGAAAAAAAACGTTTGTAAGTAAATTATCTGCAGTCAGTTTAAAAAATATGTTTGATATAAAAGTCTCATTACCTATGACAGTATGAAATTGCACGAACAATTTGACGGAAGTAATCACGAGCAAGAGATTCAGACAAACCAGATTCATGTCTCATAATATAATCATATAAGTCACCACCATCGCCTAACTCTAGTATTAAATATAGTTTAGTTTGTGTGTCTATAACTTCATACAGACGCACTACATTAGGGTGCTGGACTAACTTCATACAGCGAACCTGCAACAATAACAGGGACAACATGTAGTATAACAATTCCAAATGACAAAATCGGCTAATCCAGCTATGAAGATAAAGTACTATGTGTATAAAGGGAGTACCTTAAGTATTTATAGGGAGTAGTAAATAAGGAAGTACATAGTTCATAGGGAGAATACATAATAGGGTACACAGGGAATACATAAACATAATAGGGGTGGTACATAAAAAGCAGAAATAACTGTGGTACCCGAAGTAAATTAAGATATTGTGGGGATGCCCACTACAGTGGACCATATCTGCCACTGAACCATATGATATAAGTTGAATCTTATCTCCTCGTCTGATAAATCAATTTAACAATCATTCATTACCAGAACAGTTATTATTATTTGCCTTACCTCTTGGAATAAATGTGATTTGGAAACATCATCCAGTTTACTTTTATCAATAACTTTAACAGCAACTTTTTCCCCAGTGAAGACATGGCGGGCTAGTTTGACCACTGCAAAGTGCCCTGAGCCGAGAGTGTCGAGCAGGTCGTACAAGCCGGCTATCTTAGCATCATAAGCACCACCTCCTCCGCCAACTGCTCCAGCCCCAACTCCACCACAGTTATTATTCATAGTTATATCCTAAAATAAAGTGTATTTGCTCTCATCCATATTCTTTCTTGCATTTCACTTAGGAAAATTTCGTACCTAGCTTGCTTTTATTGCTAAACTTAGCAAAGTTGAATTTTCAATACAAATTGTATCTCTAGAATACTAACTGTACAATTTATAAAACTGACTGGAATTTAATCATTATCAATAGAAAATAACAGAAGCTGCACTGATTTTCCTGTTTCTGAGATGGTTTGTAAAAGTTAGACCAATATCAGGTATAATACTTTGTGTATTATTTTTATGACCTACATATGAATTGGAATGAATGTGAGTATGTGGGTCTTATATATAGATAAAGTAGTGGGAAGTATCGATTTATGTATAATTCTAACATAGTAGACAAACTACAACGCAATACTTATAATAATGATTGAAAACGGTGCCTACCTATGTAGATTTTGTTTCGCGAGGAAACCTAACACTTGACAAAAATGCAATCAACTGGTTCCGTGTATCATATTATGAACAGAGTTACTAACAGATATGGTTTATTTTAAATACAATTCACAGAATGATATAGTTCACAATACTGCATATTTTCCATATAAAATTGTTATTCAAATAAAATATAAATTGATCCACAAGAATCACAAATTCGCCATTTCACAAAAATCCGTTCAGAAACCACCCTAGCACAATCCACATACATAACGTCTTCCACAGATGTAATAAAAACAGAAAACCAAAAGCAGTAAGCACCACTCGGTCCTTGTTAGGTGCTCCCTAGACGATCAATGAAATTGGGCAAAGTTACGTACATATTGTGCAAAACAAACAGTGAAGTGTGAACCTTAACGGAGCGCAGTCCTTTGTCCAACAGTTGACGTCTTTTGGCTGAAAGTATGATGTATTGAGCAGAATTTACCGTAAATTCCGTGAAATTAAGGTTATTGTTTTGAGTGCAATTTTGAATATTAATTCTACACTCCGAAAAGACGATTGCCACAATGCGTAATATTGCGCAATTTCATTGATCGTCTAGGGAGCGCCTAAGAAATCAAAGTTTTAGTTTATCGAGTAAAAAGATGGCTTCGACCAAATAGTAGGGATCCTTTTTGTAAAAACCATTTGCACCTTGCTTTATAATTATTTAGCTATTGTCTGCCACCTTGGGCCTTTTTAATATTAGAGATGGGAGCCGTATTTTATCCGTGAAATGGATCGTTAGTCGTTATTCTACTTATTGCTTTTTTGACATTTTCATATTTTTGACAATGACAAATCGAATAGTTTATTGAAACGAAGAGTGCACCGGTTTACAATATCAAAATTAAATGGGATTATTATCTCCGGTTCTAATTTGATATTTTGCTAGTGTAAATTGAGCTCGAATTGAACGTATTCTCGTGATAAAAACTTACTTTATCCTATATATAATAAATCAAAGTTTTCCTCTTCATAATATTAGTGAAGATTTTCTTACGTGCCTGAGGTGTGCTTTTGCTCTGTATTCACAATCTTGTTGATACTCAAAATAAATTACAATGGTTCTCGCCCATAATATTAATGAGGGGTTGAGAACTCAAGACGTTCAAATTTCGGAAGATGTTACCTTTGAAACGATGCTGCTTTCGCCAAATACTTTGGATGGTTTGACTAATTGCGGTTTTTATAAACCTTCTCCTATTCAACTACACGCTATACCTTTAGGAAAATGTGGTTTCGGTAAGTGGTGCCTGTGTTTTTTTAAATTATTTCTTTTATATATTGTAATTAATAATAAGAACTGGGGATAGTTCTGCTTGGACCCCGAAAAAACATAGCTGTCTCACTCGGGGAGAGGGCATCTTCTCAACAGTTAAAGAATTTTTCAAATCAATTCAGCAGTTTCGAAGCCTTTACATTAAAAAAATGTTTCCTCTTTACAATATTAGTACAGATAGAAAGAATAGTTTGTAGTTGCTAGATCATTTGACTGATATCATTGAGTTAGTTTCTTCCTTTATAATTTTATGTGCCTAAATAATATGATGACAAGATAATTATGGTAGGTAATTACAAAAGAAATTATAAACTTTTCAGATCTAATACTTGAAGCTAAGTCTGGTACTGGAAAAACAGCAGTTTTTACAGTAATAGCCCTGGAAAAACTGGACTTGAAGAAAGGCTTGCAGACTATTATCTTAGCGCCAACTAGAGAGATTGCATCACAAATATCTAATGTCATCACACAAATTGGATCACATTACAAAAGTAAGTGCTGGTCATCTGTTACATACTAATGTGTTATACAAACTCATTTAAGAATGTACTATTTATCATGTATTTTATTTTCTTGTATGTTGTGAATTGCAAAATATATAATAATATGCAAGCTTATGTATTTATAATTTCTCACATTGTTACAGATTTGAATGTTGAAGTTGTAATAGGTGGATTGCCTGTTCATGAAGATATAGCTAAATTAAAAAACAAAGTGCATGTTGTTGTCGGAAGCCCTGGGCGACTAAGGCATTTGATCCAAGCAAATCACATGGATATATCAGCTGTTCGATTATTGGTTCTTGATGAAGCCGATAAATTAATGGATAAGAATTTTCAAGCAGACATTAACTATATATTTTCAGTATTACCTAAAGAAAAGCAAGTCATAATGAGTAGTGCCACTTATCCTCAAGTATTAAAATCTGTTATGACTAAATATGTTCAGAATGCTCAACACATCTGCCCTGACAGCACAACAGTACTCATAGGAATCAAACAATTAATACTAACAGTTAAAAGTAACTCAAATATTGTAAGACAGACTAAAAACCGATTTGATGAACTGCTTAAAATATTATCAAAAAAGAATTTTAAACAATGTTTGATCTTTTGCAATTACCAAGTAAGAGTAAGAGGTTTATGTCAGATGTTGTTGCGTGAAAAGTGGCCAGCAGAGAAATTACATGGTCAACAGGAACAAACTGATCGTCTAGATGCTCTAAAAATGCTGCAAGATTATAAGTGCAGAATATTAATATCTACCGACTTAGCAGCTAGAGGTATTGATGCGTCCAATGTAGATTTAGTTATAAATTTTGAGCCTCCTTATGATTGGCAAACATACTTGCATAGAATTGGAAGGGCTGGAAGATTTGGATCTTATGGTACTGCTGTCACCATCCTTAGTGAAGGACAAGAAGAGTCAACATTTAAAAAAATGATTAGATCTATTAATGGTTTGGTGTTTAAGAATTTTTGGGATGAAGAAAACGTAGATCTTGACAATTGTGATGATTGCATTGATACATTATGCTATAAGGGCATTGAAAAAAATGAAGTGTGTGCTAAAGTCATAGACAAATTAACAAATAGAAAATCTAAAAATGATGAAGAAACAGAAAGTTTTGAGGCATTATGCAAGTCATTTCAAGAAACAAAAGAAATCGAAATTGAATCATTTGATGATTTACTAACTTGTTTTAAGTCACACAAAGAAAGTTTAACTCAAGATAACAATAATGAATGTGCTCTAAACTTAAGTATGCAAACCAAGGAATCTTTAAATTTGAATACAAATGAAAATATAGAAAGCATTGATATTAAACATTCAAAGAATCAGAATGTAAAGGAATGTACAAAAGAAACATGTAATACTAACATAAAACATGAGAAACTGGAAACCCATTCAGACGCCCCAGATAAATTGTTACACACTCATGAATTATCTGATTTAGAATATAACGAATCTTTAAAACCGTTGTTAGAAGCAGGGCTTCCAACATCTTTTCAATCCAGAAAATACAAAACAAAGAAAAGTCATCCCCCACAGCACCATAATTATGGATATGAAATTGAAAATACTTCACAAAAGCATACTACTAATAAAGCTACAAAAGTGGTAAATAAGAAAAGAACTACGCGTAAACAAAGAAAAACAAGCATTAGTCAAGAAACTGACAAATGTTTGGCTGGACGGGAATTAGTAACGTCTGGCCGAGAAAAACATCGTAAAGTCTCATTTAAGTCAACATGCTCCAATGAAACAATAGATAATGAGATTGAAAATCAATATAGTTGCGATGCCAAAAATGTTTCGCCATTTTATAATCAAGAAATGGATCAGTTTGCTAATTTAAGATATGTAAATTGGTATAAGAACTTAAAAATGCATGTAGAACAAGTTCGAATGTCCTTGTATATTGAAGAGTTATCCAAGGTATAGAATGAGATATTGTAAATGTGTATAAATAAAAACCAGTTGATGTAAATAAAACATATCAAAATGTTTTAATTTTTTATTGAGACCCACAATTTGCCAGTTAAGTTTAAAAGAAGTACATTTAAAAAGGCTTTGGCTTGCAATATTCTAAGAAATAAAGGGACCAAGAGCTATACTTTTGTTCCAGTGGAAGGTATCGTGGTTTATCCAAAATATAAACCATTTCCATATTAGTGGCTGACAAAAATCAATTTTAAACCTTATATATTTCTGGAGCGCGATTCTACTAATTTTACTTAAGCGACATACCATTCACATCCGACTGAGATCCAATCACGACTCAATTACCATTGAAGCGTATGTGGCATTCCGCAATTTTTTCATTTAAATAAACGTTTTTATTCGTTTGTGTGATTCAATAATTGTCTTCATATTATTTATGATGGAAAATGGCAGACCAATCGCAAACCAAACGAATGTCATTGGAATACGATTGGTTTTATATTAGTAGCAGAATGCACGCTAGGGTTAAAACTGCTATTGCAATTTAATTTTGACATTATTAACTTAGCAGAATCGGGCCCTGTTTACACTCATGTTTGAACTTTGATCAATCTTTGGTAGGTACTTGGTACTTATAAGACTTACTTTCTAATTGGTAATAAATACACTAGCCATTGAAAAACCACGTTTATTTTATAAAGACTCCATGATTCTATGTAATAAATAACGTAAATAAGAAATATAAAGGGAATAAAAAAGATGAAAATAAGATCAGATGTGGGAGACCTTTTTAACTATTTGTTGCAATTTATATTAGCACAATAATTATCCCGATAATGACAATGGACATGAGAAAACTTAACATTATGAACTAATTAGGTAAGGTATTGCATTTTTACTCGCAATACTATCGATCGCATCGGAGACATTCGTCATATCGATACCTATTGAAGTCAGTATTTATATCGACAATTGATAGTTTAAAGGAAGAAAACTTTAACACACTATCATCCGGCGCGACAGGTCCTGGTTCCCCAATATCTTCATTATAATATAGGTATCCAGACATTAATGAATGTTATAACGATTATGGCTTTTCATCTCATGTAATTGAATCATCAGGTAGGTACTTAAAATTGTATGCTACAGAGTTAAATCCAGTCAATTCGGCAGGTAAAATTTAAGTAACATGAGAACTGACTGACATAATTCGGCGTGACTTCCATTCCGATTTCAGACTGATTTCCAAAATAATAATGGGTATTTAATTAAAATGAGCAGTGCACTGATAAATGTGTCACTGACTGAGACAGTCCAAACAATACGTTTTAAATGCAAAAGATACAGTTCTAGCAAACAAAAACAGCTTAATTGCTATATCCAATATTGTAAAAATACTAAAAATGGTTAATTATAATTATTATAATATTCGACGGTTTGGATGTCTAGTCCTTCTTCTCGTGTGTTTCTGGAACAAAAATATTTCTTTCAATACCCCAAAATCGATTTTTCAATTTTCAATCACCACTTAACTAAAGATAAATAATCTTGACAGGACTTTT
This sequence comes from Helicoverpa zea x Helicoverpa armigera, assembly GCA_033682625.1. NCBI lineage: Eukaryota > Metazoa > Arthropoda > Insecta > Lepidoptera > Noctuidae > Helicoverpa > Helicoverpa zea x Helicoverpa armigera. Next base: position 6,858,768 of record JAWIIS010000009.1, read on the forward strand.
TCACTCATAGTACACGAATGTCCAATTCGAATCAGACCTCTACCTCTATTCTCATTTCATTTCAAGTTCTTGATAATCTTACGGGTTTGTGGCACAGTAGTAGAAGGCTGAAGTAGTAGATTGATATTGTCGTCAATGAAATAAATGTTTAATCTTTAAAGCACGCATTCGTAAAATAAAATTTAGTGCCTGTTCGGTATGTTTGCGATCTCTGTTTTGTGCGAATATAAAACACTTTGAAAATCCTTACCTGGTGTTTCCTCTTCCTCTGCATCAAGTATATCAGCGCAGCACACAGAGTAACATATGAGAGACAAGAAGCCGAGAGGCAACCCAAAAACGAGCGCCGTTAATACTGGGTTTCCGCGCCACATATTCGTCAGAGTGGTCCTTGCCTCAAAGAAGCCTCGGTAGAAACGTACTGGCCAACTGTTCCCACCATATGTCTGAAAACAAAATAACAGATTCAAGATTATAAATTAGAAGGTTTATATAGGCTAACACTCCTGATTTGGTTAGTAACATAGAGCGCTTTCAGACTATTGACTTGCCGGGCGGTAAGATGTTTGCTTCGTTGATAATAAACAATATTAAAAAGTACCAATCCAAACGATAAATCCTTGGAATCGTGCGTCAGATTTTTTATTGCGCAGAATATCGCGATAAATCCGCCCGTCTGAAAGCGCACTTAGATACGAAAATCGTTGAAAAAAAAACTGAATGCGAAAATAATTGTAATTACAGGGAGTGGAAAAATATTGTATATTTTCACACATTACATTCACTTATTTATTTTACACATTCATACATTGTGTTTGATATAAACAAGTAGGTAGTAGGTATATGTAGATTATAATTTGATTCTGAAAGCTAAACTGATGCCAGCAAGAATAATACTGTACCGGTGCCATTTGGTTATTTATTTGGTCAAGGAAGATTGAAACTGCTTCAGGTGTCATGAGGACAGGGTCATCATCAGGCATGTGGTGGTGGCCTGTTGTAGAGTTGAGAACCAACAGATGAGGAACTGTCAGTTCAGACATGGCTATTGAGTTTGCTAGTTCAGGAGTTCCCATCCACCCAAATTGGAATCTTTCATGAAGGTGGCGTTTTCTCTTCCTGTAAGAACACACAGCAAATAAGTTTGTTTAAAATTAGGAAGCAAAGATTTTCTTTTCATGACTGAATTACTTACTTAATGATACTCTCAATCATGTCCTTAAAGTCCCTCTCTGTTTGTGTGATTTCATTCAACTTATTTTCAGAGACAATAGCGATGACAATGTATTTTTCTATATCCATTAGTTCGTTGATATTTGATCGAGTGACTTTTGGGAATAATCCAAATCTCTCGGAATTGATCCATTTGTCTAATGTTACATTTAAGGCTTCTCTATCTTGGAGTAGTAATGGATTTGCTGTAAATCAAGGTTAAAGTTGTTGTGAATGTAGCACTGAGCTGTATAATTGAGTTATAATCAATCATGACTGTAATTCAAGAAACCAATCTAATATTCTTATATTTTCCTGTTAGATACCTTCAAAAAAGTAAGCTTCATCCTCTTTGTACACAAATATGGCAGTTTCATTAGGAATTTTAACATCATTTTTCAGAAGATCGTGTGACATAGCATAAAACCATGTATGCGGTTGGTACTTTTCAGCATGAAGTGTAAACATGTCCTATAAGGAAAATAATATCAGAATCATTAATTAAATACTGTCTTATCACATTACTATACATTATTTTAGTCTAAGTTGTAACAAGAGTTTTATCATCAATAATTTCGTTTTAACTTTTAACTAACTTAGTTTTAACATGATTGTTTTTAAATGCAACTATTTTTATAAAATAGTAATACCCATAATGCTCCTTGTTGTTTTCCCACATATCCAAAGAAGACTGGATGTGTCTCCTTCAGGTACCCAAGGCTGTCAGCTTGTGACAGTCTCTGAACAGCCGGTTGTGACATGCGAAGGGCATAGTTGACCATCTCATCTTTCACTCTTTCACCTACATACTCATGGCGATAGGGGCCTTTAATACTGTTGAACAAATAAAGCAAATCAACAATAATGCATACCTTACAGTACACACAAAAAATATTAATTTGAATGATAACTTACAACATTATTGTAGGGTATGCTCTGACTTTAAAATGAGTAGCTACGGCCATAAACCTAGTACAGTCAACCTTCGCCACCTTTATAGGGCTGTTGTAAAGCGACTGAGCGACATGCGCCCAGATAGGCTCTATCCTGCGGCAATGGGCACACCATGGCGCATAGAACTTCACGAACCACATGCCATCGTTACTTATATCGATAAATTTGTCACTTAATTCTAGAACTCTGGACGAAGAAACAACGCAAAGTGCTGCAACAAAACAAGCGCGTAAACATTTACTCTGGTTAACTCCCATGCCATTCATAAGATTAATTACACATAATATATTAATGAGTTACTACAAAATTTTGTACTAGTTTAATATTCCAAACTTTATTTAAATTTGTAATTGTAATGCAAATCGGGTTCGAAATGAAAGATATTACAAACAGTTTTAACATACGTAGTAGTTCGTGCTTACAACATGCTTACCTGATAAAATCATGAAACATTGGCCAGTTAATAAATTCATCTTTATTGTAATTTACCTATTCTAAAACTAATTAGAAATCTATCATGACATAATTTAAAATGCCGAATTTACACAACAGAACACCGAATCCCAACCAAATCGATAAGCAGAAATTTTGATTTGACATTTGGCTGCTTGACAGAACTGGACAGAACAGACAAGCTTCAAGTTGCCAGTATTTTCGAGTTTACTTCTACCCCAAAGAAATATTACTTAGCTCCTACCTACCAGTACCACCCACCCCGTAGATAGGCTCCGTTCTGTGATCCACTACTTCTCCTTCGTTTCCTACAGACTTATAGCCCATGTCTTGTAAGTAACGACGTCAACCAATGCTTGGTGCGGTCAGTCCTTGGATCGGTGATCAATTGCATAATTACTTTTCAACATTTCTAAGTTAAGTAATCTAAAGAAAATCAAATAAATTGCGCAACATTATGAATTGTGCAATCATAAATATTATGATTGCACAATTCGCAATATTGCACAATTTAGTTGATTGTCATGCATGGCTATCCCTACGGTGTATATGGATTCTCACTTTTAAAACACTGAGCACCTCTTTTTTATTTCTTTGGTTTGATGCTTGGCAACATTGTCCGGTTGTCGTGCGTGGATCCCAGGATCAGTCGTGTTTGATTCCTTTCGTTTTCCTTTTGCAGCATTTAATTTAAAATACACATGTTTACAGAACTACTTTATGAGGTTCCGTTAAAATCTTTTAGTGCTATACATGGACTAGTTAACTGAAATATGAAGTGCTTTGTGCTTTGATATCGTGATATTGCAATTTTGGAGGTAAAATGCCCGCTTCCATTTGCGACCCAGTAACAAGCGCATTGCGTTTGTCTCTTACCCCAGACGAATCCCAAAGTTCTTCATTGTTGGATAGTAGACTCTACTCATCAGCTAAAAGCGTGCTTCTGTCTAAGATTGAGTTTGAAGAATCTGGTGATTATCAAAGTAACGTTCTCGACGGACTGAAATCTAAGTACGTGGTGATCCGACCTAAAAAAACAGTGCATGATAATAAACTACTGAAAAAAGAGTGTAATTCTGCCGGCCAAGCTTCAGGTAATTACTTTTATGATTATGATACTAAAAATAATGTAGGTTTGTTTGTTATCTACATGCGCGATAAGATCAGTTTAGAGGTTATAATATCTTGTGGTCACTTGTCAATAAACGTCATGGAATCATTTATCGCATTCTAATCTATTCCTTTTTGAGTAAACTAGTCTTCATTCAGTAAATAAATGCACTGGTAATTTTTAAGTAATTAGTGAATTTTGTATTACATAAGTGAAATAATTGTGATGTTGATATTAAGGATGAAAACATCTCCAGTACATTGAACTCTCTATTCTTATTTCATTAGTCTTGCAAGTAATAAAATATTACTATTTACACTCTAAGGTTGTATGTATTTGATTTTATTGTATTTATTTGCTTAGTGACGCATGACTGATGCAGGCTAACAAACTGTACAGTCAGACAGTAGGCCTATCATATGGTCCACAAGTGAAGACAGCTGTTTTTTAAAGAATTTATAGGTTTTTGTTTTCTGAATTAAAATATAAAGTTGACCAATTAGTAAGACACTATTACTTAATATGAATATGACATTTTCCTCATAAATAATGCTGAATTTGTTGTGTTTCAGAAAACAACAAAAATGTGGAAGATGGATTACCTAAACCCAAAAGGGTTCTATTTCCTGTTGAAAAAGTACACTTGGGATGGCAAAGTGCATGGGCGGCTGGTGCCGGCATGCAAAATGTGGGTAACACATGCTATTTGAATTCTACCCTGCAGGCTCTGTTCCATGTGCCTGCTTTTGCAAACTGGCTGGTTATGGAAGTGACCCATGCTGAGAAATGTAATCAACAAGGTAAGCTTAATGTGCTTAGTTTCCTTTATCCTTGCTATAAATAAACAGACATAATTATACAATTAATGAGTTATTCTAAAAGATAATGATACAGAATCTACTATCTGATGTCAAAAGAAAATGCTAATGAAGCCTTTCCATTTCATGATGGACAATTTATTAATGCTTCATTCATTGTGTCATTAATTTAGGTAATTCAGTTTGTATAGGTCAATAATGTGTAGACCACCTGAATCATGAGATTGTTGGTTGTTGATGATTTTGTATAATATAACATAAAAAATGTGTTATCAGAATATGTATTGTGGTATTTCAGAAGCCTGTGTGATATGCGGGATGCGCGCCACTCTGATGGCTACACAGAAGAGTGGAGGAGCACCAATTAAGCCCTGGCAGGTTTACTCCAAGTTACGGCTCATTTGTAGACACCTCACTCCAGGCAGGCAAGAGGATGCACATGAGTTTTTAAGGTAAGAAATGCTTTAATAACCATATATTATAGTTGATTATTATGTAATGTAAGAATGTAACATAATTCAAATTATTAGTGTGTTTGTATAATATTTTTCTTTTTTGCATGATATTGGTGCAGTGGTAAAAAAGATTGTATTTTTTAGGTACCTGGTGGAAGCTATGGAAAAATGCTATTTGAATCGGTTTGTTAACCATGACAAATTGGAACAATATAGCAAGGAGACAACTCCATTGAATCAAATTCTGGGTGGATACTTACGGTCCACAGTCAGGTGTCTTGCATGCCACCATTTATCAACCACCTACCAGCATTTTGAGGTAAGAACTACTACTTGCACAAAACAATTTACCAATTATTTATATGGTTTTACAGATTACATAATTAATTTTATTTGTTTCAGGACTTACTATTAGATATAAGAAAACACTCAACATTAGATGAAGCATTAGATTCCTTTTTTTCTCGAGAAAGGTTAGAAGATTTAGGTTACAAATGTGAGGCATGCAATAAAAAGGTCAGTTACTTTTGCCTTTTACATAAAACCATAGCATTAAATAAAGGTTAATATATTTATTTGTAAAGCATTATTTCAAATTTAATTTCAGGTATCAGCCACTAAACAGTTTTTCATTGAGCGCGCTCCTATGGTGCTCTGTATAGCATTAAAACGGTTCTCACTGGCTGGCGGGAAGCTCTCCAAACATGTGCAATTTAGAAAGAAGATTACCTTAAACAAATATATGTACAACAAAAGTCATCAACAGTTGGTAAGTTTGCATGGTCAATATCTATCATACTAAATTTGGATTTAATAAGACATAGATCTATAAATATAAATAACTTGATTTATTTTAATGCAATACTAGGGATTTAAACAAGTTGATATAATAGATTTTTCTATTGTTTCAGTCATATAAACTAGTAAGTTTAGTCACTCACCTCGGACCTTCACAAAATTGTGGCCATTACACTGCAATAGGCCAAGCACCAAATGGGAATTATTACCAATTTGATGACAGTTGTGTTCGACCCTTACCCCTGTCTGCTGTGCTGGGTACAAATGCTTATATTATGTTCTTTGAAAAAGACAACACCACAGAGGAAACATCCACCTCGGCAGCCTCTTCCTCGAGTGTGGTGTATGGCCCACAGCTACCAGACAATATCCTTAATAGAGAAAAAAGTCCTTTGAAACTAACTTTCTATAGAAATGATGAGAGAAAGCCAGTTCTCCTTAATAGCACTTCAGTAGAAGTTTCTAAACCAGAAAACAAACCCATAATTCTAAATAGTACACTGGGAAAGTCATCAGAGTCCAGTAATTCCAATTCTGAACCTTGGGTTGTAAAACAAAATGGTGAAGTAGAGAAAATTGTTCAGCCTCCAAAGATTCTGAATGGCATAGAAAAGAATGGCAATAAAGTGGACGACGATAAGAAAATAAGCTTCGTAATCAAGCGTCAGAATGGTGACGACTGCCAAGTTAAACCCAAGCTTTCAAAGAGCGAGTCAGACCTCAGATCCGTCATTAACTCAAAGAATATGGAAAAATCTGCTTCAACTAGCAAGTTAATGAAGACGCCTAAATCGCCGCTAGAGAAATTGGAAGAGCAGATGAACAGGAGCGATTCTTCGGGCGTGTCGCCCAGGAACGGCTGCACGGGATCGAGGTTGGTCCCGTATGATTCCGAGTCGAGCGGAGACGAGCGCACCGAGCGGTCGCTGGCGGCGCCGAGCCGCTGCTCGTCGCCGCGCGGGCTCGTGGTGACCACGCTGGGCCCCGCCCGCGCCTGGACCGTGCGCAGCCAGCGCCCGCTGCTCAGCCCCAGCCTGCACGGCGTCACCAGCACCAAGTACGTCGCGACCTCCTCCGCCCTTCAGGCGATAGCGCGACCGTGCGGTCAAACATACTACCCAATGCCGAATGTCCTACTGAAAGTCGCGCGATCATGCCATACGAAATTGTTTAGTTTTCGTCGTGCGACCGTTGTCGCATTATATTGATCGTACGATCGCCTATCAATTACATTTGAGCATGTTGCGTGTGCACATAAACCATTTTAAAGCATCACCAGACGGCCAGGGCGCGCGGGGGTTGAGGGCCGCATGGGCTTGCCTCCGCTCGGAGGTTAGTGGCGAGCCACCATTGAGTTTGGCGATAACTATAACACGATATGCGGTGCGCTCGCTCGGCTCGTTAGCTGCCTATTTATGAAGATAAATATTGCCTGAGGGTAAAAACTGTGCATCTCTGTTAGGAGCTTTCTATCGGATACATTCTGGTAGTTAAATGAAATGTTTGAAGATTTATGTCGCCTAGTGCATGAAGGCCTTCCGGGAACTCTTACCTTTTAACAATATTCGTAATACAATTTCAGGGTTAAAGAAAAAGAAGAGCGTCGAACCGAAAATGATGAAAGTCCGAACACGAGCGTCAGCAGCATGTCTCCGCTGAGCGATCGGAGTGGTTCGGGCGGCGCGGCGGGGGCGAATGGGTCGGGGACAGGTGGCGGCGCCGGGACCAACGGCGCGGCGGCGGGCGGCGTGCTGGCGGGCGCGGACACGGCGCGGGCGCTGCAGGCGGGCTCGCACCGCGGGTACGGCGCGGCGGTGGCCACGTGGAACGGCACGCACAGCGCACTCTCGCGACAGGTACATTATAACATTCATCACCTGGCAGTCTGCACACATACCGACTCCCAGAGTTCGCGTGACAGGCACGCAGACAGAAAGCGGGGGTGGTTATGCGCGGTATGTACGCGGGACGGGACCTATCTGACCGAAGTATATACCTAAAAGTACCTGAAGCAAGTCAAATCGTGTGGACTTCACCAAAATTTTGATTGATTCAAAAGTATTTTTGTTTTAATTTAAACCAGGTATTCGAAGAGCGTCGTGAAGAGCGCAAGCGAGCTCTCGAAGCCACAGATGAAATGGATCGAGGACGTAACAAGAAAGTGAAAAAGTTTCATCACTACAATCGCTTCAACAACAATAGAAATGGTTACAATCCCTTCCAGGTAATTATACCTATCTGACTATAAAATAGTTTTTTTATATAAGCAAGGTTTTATTCGCTAAGATAATTTTTACTGTTGACTTCTACTATTTCCCTGAATAAAGCGAATTATAATGTATCTATTTATACCGAGATACAGGTTAAGGTAAATGGCAGTTGTTATGTATAAACATAATTTACAGGAAAAGCAGAACAAGCCACATTGGGGCGGTAACTTCAACAAATATCGCAATGAACGACGCCCCTCGCACCACTTCAATAAACATCATAGCAACAAGTACAAACGATTTAACAACAGGTAATCTATCTTCTATTTTTTTTATTTTATTCTTTATAGACTAAATTTCATTCAGTAATATCTCAGAACGCAGTTGAAACTGCGAGTTTTAAATAAAATAACACAGCACATTTTCGTTCCCAAATATGATGCACACTTATTACATTTCAGGTACAGTAACGGTCACCACTACCCCAGGCACCATTGACCCGCGGCTGGTATGTGCCTACTTGTTTGTGTAAATAGATAGCATATGGACTTAAATTCATAGTTAATTAAGTAATCACGGATACGGAAAATAGAAACAGTTCTCCAGGAGTCTATGGTTTGCTGCCATACTATCAAAAACTGAGCAATTTGTTAACACTAGTATTATTATTATTTGTAGTTGACAGATATTTAAAAATTAAGATAAAGAAGATTAATTACTGCCAAATTCAGCCTTTGCCCGTAACCGCAAATAGTGACCTCATAAGAAGTTATTAAATAGTTAAAGCTAAATTATATCTAAGCCATACCGACGTTAGCTTGCATGTTTTTCTACGGCAGTCGAAGGTTAATTGTGTAGTTAATGAAATGTTAAGTTCCATTGTACTAAGAGTAATATGATCGTGATTGGCGTAAACAAAAGTAATAGCTAGAAATAAGGACTTATATACTTATTTATAACAAGCCTTTTGTAAAGTATAGAGTACTATTCCAAGCGGTCTTTAAATTGTTCATTTTGAAGTAGAAGCAAAATAAAGTATTGCTTCAGCTGCTTACCGCGCGGGTGTGATAACAACTACCCAGTGGTGTCATTGTTGTATTAGGAGATATGCAATGGGTTTTCTGCCTGATACTTTTAGTGCATTTTAATTGTTTTACATTTATGCCAACACAGTTCTGAATAGTTAAATTTTAATGTAAACGAAAAGTTACGAAACTGCTTAGCTATACCCATTAGCTACAGATAGTGTGATCTTACATAATTAATTTTATTATGTGTAGTATCATTTACCCACATTGTAGATTTTTATCTATTTAGGGCAGCTGTTATGAAATGAGTTTTAAACACTGCTCAAATTGTTATTACAGTTTCTTTTTGTTGACCCCATATAGAAGTAGTAAATATCAAATAAAAATATGACTGAGAGTAATTATGTTTTAGTAAATTACTGTTACCTTTTAATATGTATTTATATTTCCGTAATAGACAAACATTATGCTGGTATTCATTGTAATTCATATTAACTAATATATGTAATATCATTTAATTAAGAACCTTTCCTCCTAATTCGTTATATACTAAAAATATACACTTTCATCTATAATGTAACGTAATACGAAAGTATTGAATATGCTTACAGTTCTGTACTAAGAAAAAGTTTTGATTTCATCTTCTTCTCAACTCATATATTGTTAATGGAGAATGTTGCTTTGTTTGAAGGGTAATTGTAATTGTTTAGTTTTATATACAAATAATAACGCTTGTGACATATACCTAAAAGAAATAATTTAAATTGAAAACAAAAAAAGCTGTTTTAATTGTCTGTAATATACTGCCAACACAGTTTCAATTTCAATATAGGCTGCAATTTTTTATTTAGACACACTATTAAGAATGTAATAGAGAAATTGATCTCTAAAATGGATTCCGTTCAGGGAATAGTTAAGCAATAAATTATAATATATTTTCACACATTGTTAATTGTTAAAGATAACGATCCTTAAATAGGTTTCCTTCACACATTTAAATATATTTGTCTTGTATCTAAAATAATGACGATTCTATGAAACAATGCGTTTTATTTGTCCCGATTGAAATGAAATATGTAATATTAATTTGACTTCAATATACGTTGTATATATATTAGAAGGTATTGTTTCTTAGAAGAGTGTCGTGGTTGTGAAGATGTCTGGATCTGTTTGTACGAAAGTTATTGGGAAAATGTTTAACGTTTGAAGAAGTCTAGGCTTCCAAGATGGTGACAGACAACATTATATAGAAGCATTACTTCCATTTAAATTGACTAGCAAATTATGGCAGTGGCGCAATTTAAAGTGAACAAACAAAACATTATCACAGAATTATATGTTTTATTTATTGAACCCTGACGCCCCAAGTTAATGCTTGATACCTTATCAAGCTTTTTTCATGAGGGGAAAATCTCATGAACATACCCCGATTGGAGACTCGGAGGGAGGTCCAGAATACAAGACTACACGCAATCTTCGATACTTGTCGATTTTGACGCGGAACACGACTTGAGCCGGGAGCAAGCTACGTGCCCCGCGTCACATACAATGTCGTAATTCCTGCTGCGTGTTGACATGTTGCGGGAAAAATGTTATATCTAAAGAAAAGAAACTGATATATTAAGACTGAAGTGAATGCCCAGCCAGCACAAACCTTTTGAGTATTTTTTGTTTAACAGCAGTCATAGAAGCTAATTGCAGAAAAAAAGTACTGTAAATAGCTGATATGGCGCTTACTCAGACGTTATTCAAGCAATTTGGGCACAAAATATACTGCTATTAGCTGTGTAATAGCAACGTAAAAGATGATTAATTTTTGAATAATTGTACGACAAGCTGAATATCTTCTACATAAAAAGATTTTGTTCTTTAACACAAGTATTACAGCTCTTTTAGCCAGATGATGAGTGAATGATGAATGAACATATTATAATTGACCGAGTCCTTCAAAGCTCAGATATTCAGATCATACACAGCGTTTAGCTTATTTCAGGTATATTTTAGCAAGTAGTTGATCAAATTAAATATTGACAAATCCGAACAGAGTTATACATATGCGTAGTATAATATTTTACCTATCGTAAATTTTACCCTTATTTAGGCTTGATGAAAGAAATTGTAGGTGCGCATGCAACTTTACCGTGTATATATATATATATTTCGTGTAAATTTTTCACGCGCTTCCTGATAAGCCGGGTTTTGAAGAAATAAACAACATTTTTTCTAGTTATGTTTTTTACGTGTAAAATATTTTTTTAGTTTATTTCAATGTAAGGGTTCAAAAATAACCATGTAAAGCTTTTTTAAGAATATTATATTTATTTCGTTATTAAACTTGAGTATTTGAGTATAAAATTCCACATCATTATAATTAGGTTATGTTGTTCGATAATGGCGACGCACATTCTGAATAAAATCTGATTGCACAGTGGCTTACCGTCTAATGTATGCATAACAGACCATAAGTGTCCACTTATTAAGTTGTGCTCTGGTTAAAAGTGGACTGCATTAAACATTTTTCGACAACTGTTCTATAATAACACACATTCGTACTGTAAATCAAACAATTAGGATTCAGTCATATAATAATAAAAACCCACATTATAGGAAAGCTATATTATTTTTTATTTTTAGTTCTTATCAAATTCAGATAATTATAGAAGATTCCGATGAATTGAGAACCTCATTCTTTTAGAAGTCGGTTAAAAAATATTACGATACGAAAAATTACATACTTAATTATAACTAATCATTGTAGTACAGAATTCATAAATAGTACGATACAAATAAATAGTAGCATAGTAGGTACTATATACCTACTACAAACGTGCGATGCATTTTCACGTAGTAACCCTACAAAACTGTCAGCCGGTTAAATTCTGACTAACTTTCCAGAACAGCTCTTCTAGCTTAAAAATGTCTAAGTACTTCTCATGAATACGCAGCAAACTTCTGCATCAGAATCTGTTAATATTGCTTTAACTACAGTAGCTGCACATGACGGTAATTTCGTACTCAAAGCGTCATAAAGTAGTTACAACAGCTATCTTTATTTCTGTTAAGTTACTATATGCTTCATAACAGAAACAACGCCTATTTTATACAGCAGCTGAATAACGGTCAAGGTGTAGTGTGTAATACAACTAAAAGAAAACAGAATACAGCTTATCCAGTATCATGCTTGATAATGGAATTTTATACCAATGTTATACAAAAGATTACACGAACTCTTGAGTAGCAGGTCTTTTTATGATGATTATTCAGTTTGAAGAAATAAAATCCGCAAATTACTAAACTAATTCAGCTGATAGCATTATTATAGCAAGAAATAACTTTAATACATAATTTGGTAATACACTCAGCTTATATTCATATGTAATAAAGCTTAACCCTGCATAGAGTTAAATTCTTGGCCAGTTATCTGACTTGTGTGCTGCCTGGGTGTTGTCTCTACTACTATATTGCTTCGTTGGTGCAGTTGTCGCATAGTGCGACTGTTGTACATGCGATCTCGGGTTCGATTCCCGGGTCGGGCTGAAATCGCTTTGTGGGTTTAAGAAACTTTCAGAAGGCAGCCCAGTAAGGAAGTTAGTGATCGTTACACCCGTGCATCAGAGAGCACGTAAACCTGTGCCTGATCTCTCTGGTCGTGTTGAATTTTTCATCCCATCGGGCTATGAAAGTGTAGGAAATGTTTGTGAACTATAATATGTTCCGTGAAATTGGCTGAACTTAAATGAGAACAGCCGACGTGGACAATTTGCTAGGAAGTCATTATTATTATTTCCAGTGAAGTTTTTGATTAGTGTGAAATGCTTAAATATCAAATATTCTTAATAAACGATAACACACAAATATAATAACCATTTTATTGACTGTGAATGCAGTAAATCAAGTCTTGTATACAATGTACATACTCGTACATAAAAACTTTAAACCCATAACTTATACCTTCACTATTAGCTCAATTTAACGATGCCAAAATAAACGACAAATTTTATTTCATTATTTATTAAAACTGCGCGAAACCTGAATAATAAAATAACAATTAATATCCATAACGTTTTGATTTGAGTGAAGGTATGTATGTAGGATAAATGTAGTAGAAAACAATATTGAATACAAAATGATGTCATGACTAATTGAATTAGAGAATTAGTTTAATTCACTACCAAAACAGCGCTTTGCGCAGTAACTGGGAGATAAATGAGCACTAAACACCATTGGTCCGTTTGTGTTACTACAAAAAAGTAAATATAGTTTGGTCACTTATTTAAGTAAAATATGTACGTTCATTGAGAGAGTAAATGGTTTAGCTTTTTGTAGTAAATTCGCCTTAACACTTGTAAATTCCGTTCACGAAAGTAGCATACGTTATTAATTTACGATACATTTTTAAATATAAAACTCCTTCGTGAGTCGCTTTTCGTAATTTCTTAGAACTGGTTACAACTTACAAGTGCAAAGTCGGTACCACAAAATGCTTAGAGACTACCATGACTTACTGACGAAAATTCTTAATTCTGTGACTGACTACTATAAAATTAGTAAGGGTAAATAGTTGTTCCTTATGCCGGGGCTACACTAGCAGACGAAGATTCATCATGAAGCTTATATTTGGTGGCCACATAAAATAATTCGTCTTTTTTGCGACAAAATCTTTTATTCATTTAAGTCTTGTTCCATTGCCCCGCTAGGACCATCTAGGTAACTTTGCACCATATCACGAATATTCGTCTTAGGGCTAAGATAGTCCCAGCATTACAGAAATTATGGGTATCAAATAAAAAAAATGATTGAAAATACAGATAAAAAAGATTAGTAATTAAAATAAACTTAAAAGTCTATTACGACGTTAATTATGAGTGTTATATCTACACCGGTGCACTTTGCATGTTTGCTACCCTAAATTCATTGGACATGTTCGTTTGGGTGTTCGGTTGTCATGGTTGTGCTGCGCGAGATACATTCCGCTGAACTAAAGAATACCACAACTGAAAGATGAGATGCAAAGTGAACTGAAGCGCACAGGCGAAGACAAAACACATAAGAGCCTTGCTCGTCTTGACGCCTATCCAGAACAAAGTATGTCCGTAATACGAAGCCACCAACTTGGCTGTTCATGGGTGTTAAAAAGTCGAAGGGCTTTCAAAAAATAAGTCTTTAAATCGCATGATGGCAACTGTGGCACAAGGTGGTTATTCAAATAATATGGTCGTCAAATGGTTGTTCCAATTTAGACCGGATAAACAGCTTATACGGTGGATTTATATTAGAGTTGGTTCAAAGAGAAGCGACGCGTACATGAAGCGCCTAGCTAGAGCAACTTTTTTGCGTTGGTTTACGTTAACGGCTTTTCGATTGAACGTTTACGTAGGTATATAAATTTTTACGTCTACCATTTCAATAGCAAAAATACGGTTTAATAAAATGCCAAGCTCATATATTACTTGCACTGCCAATCAACACTTAAATTATAACAAACACTGGGCCTCCCAGGTATCAGTCTTACGAAATCGAATGAAATCACTGCTTATGATTTCATTCCATTGGTAATTTTCAATTTCTATTAGATAATCCATATACGCAAACTTATTAACTAATAGTATTATAGAAAAATACCATCCTATAATGAATAATCTTTAACAATACATAAACATACAAGAGTATAAAACTGTACAACACGTCAACATAATTCATTCTTTGCAGAGTAACTAGGGTCGTGGCAGTGTCAACTTGCCTACAAAGAATGTTAAAAAAAAGCTACAATGATCGCTTTTCCCATTATTTCCCCAAGACCATCATGTATTCCTGTGACTGTTGATTTATTTCTACTTTAGGTTGCTTTTACAGATTACTTTTGAAAAAGCATATTCGACAAACTACAGAAAAAGCTTACCGTTGCTTACAAGCATTTTGCGAATATTTCTACAAAAATTCGACCGTGTTTAGGAATAATTCAGCTGTTTTAAAATTTTAGTTTATCACTGATGAAACTATATTTTTTTTACAATTAACGATGAGTTTTATGTGTTATATAACTCAAAATATTATCACTGGGCAACTGTGCCGCCGTTATTGGTTGACACATTTTATTTGGTAGTTCTCTATACAGGTTTCTTCGTTGGGCATCTTCGACTAGAGTTCTCCACTGATGGTTTTTCTGAAATAACAAAAAATTACTTTGTTAGAATATCGTAATAAATGATCTGGCAATTCTTGACATAGAAAGATCACTTCTTAGTGGATCCGGGGCTGAAGCTGTCTATAGTAATCGTATTATAACATTGGGATTGTGACACTGAAGAAATTAAGCCAAATATATAGACATAGATATAGCCATAGACAAGACGTATCGAAGAATATATTGGACAGCAGTTGATTTGCTACGTCCTTTCTATCCCCTAGTTGTATCTCGCGATTTTATAAAAATATAGGCCTACTAGCCGTTTTCCCGCGATTTCATCCGCGCCCGTGGGAATTACTGCCTGTACCAGGATAAAATACAGCTTATGTTACGCGGGAAGAGTTTTCCAAAAGATAATAAATTTTTCAAATCGGATCATTAGTTTAGCTAATCCTTGTATCGTTCTAACAAAAACACTGGCTGGACCAATTTGGTATGTAGGTAAATAGGTGATATTTTGGAATAACACATAGGTTAATTTTAGGCGAAGCTGCAGGCGGAAGCTAGTATAGAATATAGTAGATGACTCACAATGAGCGCATGCGGGTTAAGGCAGACGAGCAGCGCGTGCTTGGCGCGGGTGAGCATGACGTTCATGCGGCCGGCGTCCGTCAGGAAGCCCACGCCCTGGCTCCGCGCCAGCGACACCACCACCACGTCGCGCTCCTGGCCCTGGAAGCTGTCCACCGTGTTCACCTCCACCTGATTCTCGCCGCTGGAAAGAAAAAAAAAATCGTTTTTAACCAATTTTTCTTTAGTAAGAGTTAATCCAAAGATTTTCTGGAAGAAGAAATGCCATATTGTACTTCACTTTGGATTTTATTTTTCTGCATTGCTTGAAAATCATTTCATCAATTCAATATTTTGGTTATTCTTTCACCGGGAATTTATTTAACCAATTGAAGCAAAATATGGTGCGATAAAAAATAATTTCCTTAGGAAATTCTTAACATTTAAGACTGTTCATAACGGCAGGTTTACAATGAGCAGAATGACGAGCAGTAAACCACTGAAAAAGTTTTTATTTCTTGATTGATTTTGGCTTAACCCTTGTTAAGCCTGTTCAGGTAAAACTGTGCAAACAAATAAATCAATTTAGCAAAGTATGAGTGTAACTGACAGCTGCAGCGTCCGCAGATGTCTCTTGATGAGGTCCTTGTGCGCGTTGTATGGCGTGATGACGGCGAGGCGCAGGCGGCGCGGCCGCAGGCGCCGCAGCAGCGCCGCCACCAGCCGCGACACGCCCCACGCCTCCAGCTCGTTGGCGCCTGACAAACCTGACAACCGACACATGTAGCTAGATAATATCCACTAAAGGACGGCTTTAAAGAAAATTAATACAAAACACACAATACATAACAGACCCTTCGAAGGAGGTCTGAAAGCACACTGACTGATTAATATCAAAATTTCTTAAAATATCCCTGAACATAATAGTTTGAGAATACCCGAACGCTAAACCTGCGCCACAGATAAATATGTTTCGTACTATGCCAAACCATAAATTATAAAGTGTATATGATCGAAACATGGAAACGAAACGCCTTTATCCTCCGGTGGTAAAGTCCAGGCTAAAAAACATTAGTCCAATGGTATATTACAATACTACATTTACAATACTAATGCGTACCTTGTCCTTTATCTCCACTGGATATACTAATAATATTGTACGCTGGTATATCGATATCCGGCCTGGTTGGCGGCACACTGATTATTCTGCCATCGTAGAAGGCGCGGCTAGGATAGTCGGCAATATCAGGCTGCATACGATATTGTTGGTTCAGTAGTACCACAGGACTACCGCCCGGCCACTGCTCAGTACAAGAGCTTAGACGAGAGAACAAACTCTCGTTGAGACCATGCCTTTTCGCTCGCTGAAACAAAAAATGTTGGTAAAATTATGAACGAAATGTTATGCTATTTTTGAAGTAATTTTTCCCGATTTAACATTTTACAGGAGGTTTTCAATTAAGAACGGAAATTATCAATATCAATGTTATGCTGCATACCTACCAGTCTATATATTTGCCCTCGATTTCTACGGGTTTTATTTTTATCATCAGATCGTGAATCATATAGATGACAATGAGACTATATGGGGAAATATACCATTTCAAACAAATAAGGAAATAGGTAATCAGTTGGTTAAGGACAGAGTTATGTATCAAATCGAATGCAAATAAATATTCATTAATTAGTTAGATCATAAGTTAACGGTCTTTTTAGTAAGCTAACCTGTGAGCAGATGAAGCCGGGCAGCTGCTGCGGGTCGCCGATGAGCGTGAGGCGCGTGACGTCCAGCGTGAGCGGCACCAGCGTCTCCGGCTCCATCACCTGCCCCGCCTCGTCGATGATGCACAGCGCTATGCGACGCTTCAGCCTATAGTACATACACAAAACGTGCTTAAGATCGAGGTGATCACATATGTATAATCAATAAATACTTTGACAGTGCCAGATTGACGAAAAACGGGGTCAATTTTTAAGAAAACGAAACAAAATACATAGCCTGGGTTTCCGGAGTCCTCCGTAATCGCGGGACCCGTAGCCTTTGCTACTCTTTCTATGGTTAATCCGGCACTACCTCGAGACAACGGTTTTCAGATCGGTTTAATTTGTATTTTAAAGTTTACGACAGTCAACAGTAGTATTGGTGTAAATTGTGTATTGCGTGAAATTTTCTATAACAACTTAAGAATCAACCTAAAATCATTAACATGTAGTAACTGACCCTTTCATCTTATAGTTCTGTGCGCTGGCGAGCGTGGTGACGACGATGTCGGCGCCCTCGATGATGCGCCGCTCCGTGTGCGCCAGCTGCTCCGGCCGCACCGCCTCCGCGCCGCCCGCACGACCTGAGCCTGTGCGTAGCTAGTGCAAACAAACAATGATTAATCATTAAACATAAGTAACTAGCCGTTTTCCCGCGGTTTCATCCGTGTCCCGTGGGAACTACTGCCCGTACCGGGATAAAATATAGCCTATGGCACTCAGCAAAATTGTAGCTATCTATCAGTGAAAGAAAGAAGATTACTCCCTACATACAAACTTACAAATTTTCCTCTTTATAACATTAGTATGGAAGATTAGGAGACTAAGGGCTCTGCCTCATTAAGATGCCATGGCGATGTCGCCACTTCTGGCTACTTGTGGCATCCGAAGGTCGCCAATTCGAGAAGCCATGGCGTCTCGACAGTCAGTTCGTTTACGTCGTCAGGAATGGATGTTACCGTGCAACCCGTTATTTGTGAAACTAATTCAGTCAGATGTTATCACATGAATCAATGAACAAATAAGTATTGTTACCTGCTGGCCAACTGGCTTGTATAATTAAGAAAGATAATAGCTACATATGAACCTGGTACTACTAACTATTTTACGCAGTGATTATTTTGAATTTGGGAAAAGGCTGGACAGATGGAACAAATTATGATTAACACTGAAGTTACTTTCTATCAGTCGGTGGTAATGTTAATGTAATGTTAAATTGTTATTCAACCATTGCACTTGCATAGAAGGCTATGCACAATACCTGCAGTGTAGCTATAGTGCCTGCATGATTTGCATACTAAACAGACAAGCAAAACATTGTAACGAGATTTTTGACACGGATAAATAAACAACATAAAAATATATGTACTTACCAATGCCATTCGCTTCATGAGGTCATCGACCCGACCCTGGCAGTACGCCACTCTTGATTGGTCCTTCGCGTCCTGGGCTTGGGTCTTCCACATATTTATTTTTGCCTCTATGTGTAGAATCTGTAAGAATAATTATACAAATTTTTCAAGTCAATTACAGTTACTATGAATATTTTCTCCTGTATAGTTTTTGGTTATTATAATTTCCTGTTATACAAATTTGTGATACGATAAGGTTCTATGACTTGGTAATTACGTGTAGAGTAAATTTTTTCGTTATTTGAGACTTCCATAAAAGCTCTGGTTAGCGCGCACTTTTTTTTTTATATTATATTATAAGCTTATTCAAATTGCGATTCGCAAATAGTATTTCCATTTTTTTTTATATCAATGGTACCTCTTCGTTAAGTCCTGCGGGCGCGGGAGGCTGGTCGGAGTTGATTCTGCCCAGGTCCCGCTTGGCCAGTTGTTGCGAGCTGATGTTGGCGGCTTCGGGATGCATCGCTTCCTCGCGACCCACGCGGACCATGCGGAACCTTTCCGCTGGTAACACGAACAATAATATTTTATGCTTAGAAGTCATGCAGCCATTGGTTGATTCGGACATTCACAGTCGTCTTTTGTTTTTTTTTCGGTACTTTTTTGGTTGTTGTGGAGTAAGTGAAACCTGACTTTGGAGGGCCAAAGTTGTATGATGGTAGCAGTACTTTAACTTTTAAGATATAATTTTTAAGCCCCTGTTTATAAGGCAGTTTGCGAGATTTTATACAGAAAAGTAATAAAGACGAAAAATCGACCCTTAGAAGTGAAATATCACCTTATAATTTAATATACTTACACTTTGGTAAACTTTGTCTGAGATTCAGTAATCTAATGACTAGACCGTCGACGGCAGCGTTACTCGTCGCACATATTAATATTTTGCCCCTGTTCTGTTGTTTCTTCACTTGCGCATTGTAAAAGTAAGTCATCACGATTGCGCATATCACACTTGATTTCCCTGTGGATACGACAATATAAGTGTTACTTTTTAATGTAATTTTGTGCTATAGAGGAACAATACAAAGAATCGATGTCACTAATCTATTATTATGATAAACGTGAATGTTTGGATTTTTTCAAGATAAAATCTTATTTTCATAGAACATACAGTATCAGAATAGAATTCCTATAGCCTATTTATTGGCGGGGTTTGAGAAGAAGTTCACACAGTACAGCCAGTTCAAAATAAAGCAGAGTTTCGAAGTTATTGTTAGCGATTTAAAGTGGTATATAATACATACCGGTGCCAGGCGGGCCTTGAACCATTTGTATAGAAGGTTTGTCGCCCAATGCTGCCGCCACGGAGGAACTCACCGCCGTCAACTGACTAGGGTTCAGCGTTCTTGTCCACTGCAATATAGGAAATAATCAGTTATATGTATTACACTCCTATAAAACTCTAATAGTCTATAGTCATAGACTACTACGACACACATGAAGGCAAAAATTGTACTGTGTGTGTATGTATTTTTGTTTCTTCTTCACAAACGGTTTAAGGGATTTTGATGAAACTTTGCAGTAACAAGCTGCTTTTTATTCGGTTACGGAAAGTAGTTCCCTCAGAAAATGGGTGATTTCCACATTACCCGTATTTGTCTATTGAAAAGCACAAACCTGCGATTGCATATCAAAAGACTGAACTTGCTGACTCATTACAAAATGGTGTGGTTCTGGTCTGAGTATAGCGTCACTGAGCGGCGATCCCGCCAAATACTCCATGGCTTCAAACAACTGCAACTCCTTATTGATGTAAGCTAAGTTTCTCCCTATCATTAACTCCCCCGGTTTTAATGTACGCATTTTATCAGTGTAGGTAGCGTGAAGAGATATACTGTAAAATGCGTGCCTGTTACCTGAAAAATAATTATCTTTTATCACTACATAGTATAAAACAAAGTCGCTTTTTCTGTCCCTGTATCTCTTTGTACGCTTAAATCTTCAAAACTACGCAACCAATTTTAATGCGGTTTTTTAATAGATAGAGTGATTAAAGAGGAAGGTTTATGTGTATAATAACATACATTAAATCGTTGGGAAAGACTGTTATCCCGTGCGAAGCCTGAGCGGGTCACTATACTCTATCCACGGAAGCAAGAGCTAAAAGGTAAACAAAGAATGACACTTTTTCAAGATGGCGGTATAACCCGACCGATGACAAAATCACAGATCCTGCGAACATTTTACACAAAAATGTGACATTTTGTCATCGGTCGGGTTATACCGCCATCTTGAAAAAGTGTCATTCTTTGTTTACCTTTTAGCTCTTGCTTCCGTGGATAGAGTATAGTTATATCTATACTAATGTAGTAAAGAGGAAACATTTTGGTAAGTTTGTTTGTTGCCTAAATGTTCGACTATCCCCGAGTAGCACGGGCTAACACAACGGTAGATAAAAGACTAGCTGTTTACCAACGGTTTCACTCGACTCCCGTGGTAACTATTGCCTGTACCCACAGGATAAAATATAGCTTATTTTAGTCGGTGATAATATAGCTTCCCAACAATGAGTTTTCAAATTGGTTTAATTGTTTCGGAGTCGTTAGGATACAAACAAACAAAATTATATACATGTAGAGATTGACAAGGGGCTCATGATTGCAATAATGTCATTGATAGTGGCAGGTGAATATGGCTGTATTGCTAAGTAATAACAATTAAATATTATTGCAATATTATTCTAACAGCTCCCTTATTTAGCAGACGATGCAAGAGGAATCCAAATATAGATCTAGGAATGGTTGGATGATTATTATCCAAGTTTTGGTATTGGTTTGAAATATATACTTACTTGGAGGTGATGGAAGACATCTGACATTGTGTACATAGAAAAACCGTTGATTTTTGGCATGTTCTGGTCCAAAACTTACCAGAAGTACTTCTCCCACTCTAGGAAGCGTTTTGGATCCCCTTTCAGGGACAGAAACTGAAAAGAAAAATCGAGCTATAGAGACTCAAAAACTAGTCAAAAAATAACGCAATTCTTAGGTGAATAGTAGAAATGCAACTTAATTGTATGGTAATAAAGATGCAATTTGAATGCAATAGATTTGAAAATCAAGCTATAGAGACTCAAAAACTAGTCAAAAAATAACGCAATTTTTAGGTGAATAGTAGAAATGCAACTTAATTGTATGGTAATAAAGATGCAATTTGAATGCAATAGATTTGAACAATGAAACGTTGTGATGGAAAAATACTAGTTAACATTATCAAGTACTTAATATAAAAGCATTGCGTTTATTGGATAGTTGATATGTTGTTGTATGTGTTTTTAACTCATACAACGTTACTTGTTATCTGAGATACTGGTCAAAAATATCTATATCTTGACAATGTGTTACACATTTATCAAGATATATATTTTTTCTTACCATTAACACTAAGGCTAAATAATTCAAGGCATCTTTCGTGTGAAGGTATAGGCGGCAGTGACTCTATTCTCAATTCTATTCCATTGTTCTCATTACGTATCTTCATATATGCTAACGTTAAGTATTCCCAAATCTCCATTAGAAGTAAATCTCCTATCAATCTGAAATATGTAATTTTATTAGTACAATTATATAGTATAGTATAGTGTATTACTAATGAGCAAGAGTTGAATACAGCTGTCGCGATTTCTAATCCCATTCTTTATCGGCACGGGTAGTAGGTACCTAAATAAATGTAGTGTGCATAATGAAGGTATTAGCTTAGTTTATAATGTTTATATACAATTGTGATGGAATCGGATGTTTAAAATGCGTAGGAGCACGTATTACTAAATGAGTCAAATTTATCTTTAAAGTCAAAGTATTTATTTGCCCATGAATACAGTAGGTTCAGTACAAAATTTCAGTGTGTTTGGTATTCAGTCATAATATAATGACATGCAAATTAGCACACACTAACTTGACTGTTGACTAATTGAGTGGGAAATATTTTTAATGTACATTATGTATGGGGCCAACTAAGTTTCACGCGTAAGAGGTTTGGTGTATACTGATAGATATGGAAAGAGTGGTACCAGGTGTAACAGTACTCAATAAGTATTACACACTTCCTAGTTTATAAGATAGAATAATTACTTACTGTACATATTGATTATGATTCACGAATGAGTGGAAAACAGACATCGGCGGATTATTATGTCCCAGTATTGGAGGAGGCTCAGTATTATTTAATTGTTCCTCAAACCACTGCGGATTCCATCGTAATATTTTCATTAGCGTCAATTTTTCTAATGAAAACACTGGCGCCTGACGCACGTCTACCATTGTTTTCACCAAACTGGTCTTCTTCATTCTATTGCCAGGTTCTATTTCAAACACTAAAACTTGCGGTGGTACTTCTGAAAATCGCACCACCTTCTTCTGTTGTTCGTTTTTCAGAGGGCCTACTTTGGACACTGGCTTGCCAGAAAAATATTCACCATCTGTTAATGGTTTTATAATTTTCAAGGGCAACCTTTTTTCTGTTTCCATAGGCTTTGGAGTAACTTTATCTTGCATGATTTCAGCTTCACTATGATTTTTATGCTTTGAACTTTTACCCTTGTCTTTGATTGTTTTCTCTGGTGCCTTTCTCTTGTTTTCAAGATCTTCATTTACATCTCCATCGTTGCCTTTTACCTCCTTTGATTGCGGCGAGGTTTCTCCATCTTTTTGTTTACCTTTGGGAACATGTTCTTTTCTTTTTATTGGATTTACAATAGCCTGTGCGACATCTGTTAGGAATGCTCCACGGTTGGTAGTAGTTATCTTCACATTTGTGGAGATTGGTTTGTTGCTTGTTGAAGAATCCCTATTCTCTATTGATTCAGTTTCTTTCTCCTTGCAAGCTATTTCCTTCAGCTTTCTCTTACGCTCTTCCTTTTGGGAGTTGGAAATGTGTCGTTTTGATGAAGATTTGTCTTTATGATGCCTTGATGAAGAAGAACTTTTTGGTTTGACTGAAAAATAAATAAAAAATATTTTATTTCAATCTTATCTAAATGAATACCATCTGGGATAACCTTCCAGATGTGATATTTTAATTGTAAAAGACAAACAAACTGATGGCGCCGTCAAAAAATATTAGTTGTGTACATACAGTGTAAAAGAAGTTTGTAATTATAATAACTTAATAACTTACTTTCTATTATTTTGACCTGGTTTGATTTATGTTTTGTTCCATGAGCAATGGGTTCTATTAATTGTGCCTTCTTCACTGAATCTCGTATGGGTGATTTTAAAAGCATATCTGCTTCTTTCAATACCTCTTCCATACTGTATCCGTCTATTTCATCCTTGTCTTTTACTGGTTGTTTGTTAGAAACTATATCTTCAAACAATTCTTCAGATTCATTATCCTCAGCCTGTGGACCTTTTGTTATATCAGGTACTTTATGAATTTCATCATCTGGTGGTGGCAAATTTAATGAAATTAAATCATCAACGAAATCATCTTTATCATCATTTTCTTCAAAATCCAAATTACTCATACAAACAAAATCATCCAGTTGGCTGTAAGAGCTGTCTTCTTGAGTATTTTCTACTTTAGGGCTTTTTGCCATTTTCATGAAAGGCTTTCCAGGACTGCTCTGTGAAAGACGCATCAACCATTGTTCAGATTCACTATCACTGTCGCTATCAATTGAAATTGGTTCATCATATCCCAGATATTCTTGTTTTACATTAAATGCATCAAATTCCATTTCATTTTCATGCTTGATATCTATATCTTTTAGTAATGGTTTCAGCTGTTCTTCACTTATAGGTTCAAGTTTTGTTTTCTTAGCCCCAGTCTCAAGTGGTTTGGCATGAGTTTCACTATCACTGTCAGATAAAACAATATGCACGATATTATCATCACCACTTTTGGGCTCTTCTTTCACATTTATTTGATCTATCTTTCTCTTTAGTGGTGCTTTAGCATTTAGAACCGGAGATTTCTTGTTTTTAGACTGAGCAGTCTGAATATTGTTCTCATTTCCATCTAATTTAGCAATTTTTGATTCAATGTCATCAAGTTCATTCTCACTTTGAAATTTTAATTTATTTGTAATAGGTACGGAACAATTTTCTTTCATAAATTTGAAGACATATTTCTCACTATCATTTATGTTAACAAGGGGTGCTCCAACGGTCCAACCCAAACCAATGATATCTGAATCTTGTATGACATATGGAGTATTCGGCGGTATCTTAGTGGTTCCAACATATACTCCATTTGAACTCTAGAAAATAAAGTTACTAAGTTATAACCAATTTTTCAGTCTTTTAAAACTGTATGGTTGAATTTACAAATTGTGCATTTTATCTATTTATTTTCTGCTGTCTTTGTAAATATTTTAATCAAAACAACAGACCAAAAGAATAACCCTGTTTCTGTGTTTCAGTCATAATTATGTAATTGTGTATTTACTCCTTTTAGAAAAAAGTGATATCATTTTCTTGTTTTTGTACATGTATTAGTACCTACTAATTTATTTATTGAAATAATGAAATTGACATAATTCAAGAAAACATAACCACACATTCATCAGTTTTGAACATTTCTATCTGTACTAACCAAAATAAAAAATATTATGTACTTTATGGTTTCCAATAAAAGTATATGAGATACATTATTTGTTTTAGTATATATTTCTATGAGCAGTTTTAACCATATGTAGACACTATTTTCATATGATAAAAAAGCAAGACTGTAATTGAATGGGTTGTTATAGTTAGACTTAAATAAAATATGTGAAGACAGGTAGAATCTTTGTGTAGACATAAGTTCGTCTTAGAAACGCTGAGTAAGTTCAACATTGGAAGAACCTATAGATATAAACATAATCATAAGTCAGTACCTTTAAGTCTGTAATGATTCCGCGATTATTTTGAACTTGTATAACGCAGTGATTCCTGGATATAACTGCGCTTGAAAGAGTTATAATATTATTTATTCCTCTGCCTAAGGTTACATTATCGCCTTCCGAGACCGTGAACTCTTCAGTTCCAAAATTTTGTCGAGTTAATTTCCATTTAGCCATGTTAAACACGTTTATGTTTTGTATTAGTAACTAAATATGTACTTATTCTCTTCGGCTTATTGCAACAACACTAGAACAAGAACACATGTTATAAATATAAACCGCCATCAAAAACAAAGTTTTTATCGAACCAAACGAACTTTTTAAGTTTCTTGCTTCAATCAACCAACAGTCAACTCAACTTCAATTTTTGACAGTGTAGGTTTGACCATGGGGATGCAACTGAAGTACAATAATTTTCTGAGGTTTTTTTTTAGAAATGCGCCATCTAGTGACGGATGCCCCGTAACTTGGGTATTTGTACTTCGTTTTAGTCACTAGATGTCACTGCACCTTAGACCGATATTTCATCGATTTAATAACAAATCTAAAAAAAGTTTTGTGATTAGAAATATTAACAAATATTGTAATTAAATAATTTTATGATTTATTTTTAATTCTTTTTTATCTATGAGGACGTCTTAGTTAATCACAATAATCACACTACTTGAAACCACTTGAAACACTGACGATTGACATTGACAGTCGACCATACTTTTAAATTAAACCGTTTTCCGTTTTCTAACGTGTTGGTTTATTCTGAGTGTTATTTTCTGGTTTTTTTATTACGATTGTTGCGTGTTCCTGGACTCTGATACTGACTGCTTCTGTGATTGACCTGGCTTCGTATTTTGGACCTGTGATCTACTGCATTTTCATTGACCCGGCTTTGTATTTTGGAACCTCGATCGACTGCTTTTACATTGACCCGGCACCGTATTTAGGACTAGAAAATGCGTCCAGTGGATCGTCTTAGGGGCGGAATGCCATCAACGTCAAGATATAAGTGCTACTTTGATTGTGACAATGACGGTAAGTTCAAAACTTTTAACTTTATAATGCACGTAATTTATCTTTTGCTGATAGGCTGCACAATATCCATTATTGTCATCCGTGCAATCTGTGGTCATCATAGTCCTTGAGTCATCAAAAATCTAAGATGCACTACCACACACACTCCTGTCCTGACCCTACACAAACAATTGAAACTGCACATTAACTTTTATATCCAATCAAAAGACTCGGAATCTACGTATAAGACAAAGCCCGCTCTAGACGACCCTCTGACCAAATAACTTCATCAGGTTTTAAAACTATGATTTTACAGTGGCGTAGCATGGGATTCCGCCGCCCGGGGCGCAGGTATATTTAGCTGCCGGTCAGTGGGTAGTCTTAGGGGCGAGCCCCCTTATTTAGGTACTTATTTAAATTCAAATGACTACAATTTAATAAAATTCTAAAGATGGTTTTGGCAAGAAAGAATTATTATTGATATCGACTCATGACCAGGTGCGGTCTCAGCCCATGATTTTGGGATTCACTAGGGTGCTGGAAGGAATACTTTCAGAAATTGTTACTGGCTCTCTTTGATATGTAGTGCAGCAGTGTGAAAATTTTAGCATCCTACCTAGGATTTTGTTGATTCATACACTAATGATCTATGTATAACTTTGTCGATTCATACAGCATGCAACAATATTTTTTGCAAACTAGGATATGTTAGATTTTCCTTTAAAGCTCAAAAAACATAAAGCCTTGTGTGGACTAAGCATTTATTGTCAAATTAAACGAAAAACAAGCAGATGTAAAAATTCAAGAGCGAGTCGAAAAATTTAGTACCCTGCCTGCCTGATAGGTTAGATCTTCTTTTAGTAGACAAGAAGTTATTGGGAGGTAGGCTAGAAGTATAGATAGATATCTATCTATCTTGTTGTATTTGTTATGGTGGTGGTGGTGGTATCTATACACACTATGTACACCATAACAAATTACAATTTAAAACTTAATAACTAAAAGGGGTGTAACAATGGGTGGTCTTATCGCTAAAAGCGATCTTTTACAGACAACCTTTAATGTATAGTGACTCTTCTCAAGAAAATTGTATTATGGGGTGGCATAAATAGGAACTGACAATGTAAAGGCGGCAAAAAATGCCTTTGCCTCTACTGTCAACGCTATCAGCTTCTACTTGGCTTGATGCTGCAGCTAGGCGGCGGTGCCGGCCCCTAGAGTAGCGCCACCCAGGGCCATGGCCCCCTCGGCACCCCCATGCTATGCTACTGTGATTTTATTTACTTCAACTGTGGTGTTCCTGTTCTAGTACTGCTAGACCTCAGCTATTATTTCTAGTGTTAGATTAATATTCAAGGATGGTATCACAGTACATTACTAAAATTTTATACATATGATGATGATATCTATTACGGTATTTTAATGAGAGTGAGTTGTTCATGTATAAAAACTTCTTGATTTCAGGCCCATTGCACCGATTTCCTAAACCTGAATACCCACATTTGGAAAAGTTTAACTCGTGGAAAAAAGTACTAGATAAAGCTTTACAAGAGAAAGGCGACATCTACATTTATAACCAAATTCGATTTTGCGACAGACATTTTGAAGAGTGTTACCGTTCAGCCAGTCACCGACTTACTCCAAATGCAATACCAACTCTAGGTACCTACTATTTAGATGTCTTATGTTATTTAAATCTTAATAGAAACAAAACCACATTTCTTTGCCTTCGCTGTAATAACAAAATTGTTCCTCAAATATTAAATAAAATTTTCTACTGAATAATCTAATCCTAATTAGAAGAAAATAAAATGAATATTATATACCAAAAATAATTGATGCAACATGCTATCTTCTAAGAATTAAATGAATATTGTTCTATATTCTACATAATTATACAGTAACTATAAATAATTTCATCCTTTTGCAGATTTATCTACATTACCAGTTGGTCAAACTCTTGAAGGTCCATCGGGACATGTCGAGGCAGACATGTCGAATTTATTAAACATTTCGCAAGATAAACTTGCTGTCATTGAGCCATCCAGCTCTACCCACTATCATAGTGATGTACAGAATGCATTACAGACAGCTGAACGCCCTAAAGGTAAATATTTTTATTGACAATTGACCTTTGACTTGTAACATTAGGTTTTTCTTTCCATCATCAGGATTCCAATTTGTTTCCACTGTAGGGTCATAAAACTTCTTGCAGAGAGAGAGAGTGGGCATTTAAGCGTACATAGGGAAATAAGGACAGAGAAAGCGACTTTGTTTTATACTATGTAGTGAAGCCTATGTGTTATTACATTTTTTATAAGCTATATTACTGTAAAGTTTCATCTAAATCCGTTTAGTAGTTTTCGCGGGAAAGAGGAACAAACATCCTCACAACATTTATAATATTAGTACTAGTATAGGATTATTTCATACTAACTGCGTCCCGCGGTTTCACCCGCGTATACCGGAATAAAAAATAGCCTATGTCTAATTCCAGGGTATAAGCTATCTACATACCAAATTTCATCCAAAGCCGTTCAGTAGTTTTTTCGTGAAAGAGTAACAAACATCATCCAAACTTACAAACTTTCGCGTTTATAATTTTAGGTAGGATTATTTCCGCACTTGCAGGAATCAATAAATGTAAGACAATAACAAATCTCCGAACTTGTAAACCTGAATTAAATGGATTAATAATAATAACTTGATATAATCCTACAACTTATGTGTCATAATAATTATTCATCCAAATAGCTAGTTCTAACCATCCATACCATTTTTTTTCGTTGGTAGAAAAGGCCCAAAAATGTATGGAGTCTGAATGATCTTCTTTATATCCATTTTTGTTTACCCATAAAATCCCCATAAAAAATATTTATCAAGCTTGTATCTGCTGTTGTAGGGAAGTCTCCACTTTTTGTATCTGTTCCTCGAAGCCTACCTATTCCAATCTCTGGTCATAATATAATAACAGAACAATATTATGTAACATATTTTTATCACAATTCTATTAAAACTTTGTGTAACACTATTTCTTTGATCTGAGGTGTAACATAATTTAAATTACAGGTTCTAGGAAAAGAGGGACTTGTCAATATTTAAAACGAGTCGTCACCTCCAAAGAGAAGGAGATAATAAAGTTAAAACAGAAAGTATTGAAGCTGAAAAAGAAATATAAGGAACAAAATAACAAGAAACTCTCTGCAAGGAAAATTTCCACATCAAAATCATTTTTGAAAGAGTTAAATAAAATGCCTGCAACAATAAAAATATTTACTTCCCTCCAAATGAAATGGAAAAAGAAACCACGAGGCAGGCGATTTACATTTAACGAAAAAATCATGGCATTGACCATTTACAAACAGAGTCAGAAAGCTTACAACCTCATGCGAAAAATGTTTGTCTTGCCATCAAAGCGCAGCCTACAAAAAATGTTGAGTAAATTTGAACTGAAACCAGGCTTCAATCCTGATATATTTAAAAATTTAAAAGCTACAGTAGCAAAATTGCCGGCAGAAAAAAAGTTGGTCAATTTACTGTTTGATGAGGTATCATTGGCTCCGGGTGTTTTTTACAACCCTGCCCTAAAACAGATAACTGGTTTTGAAGATTTTGGGCACAGACAAACAAAAAAACTCGCAGATCATGCCTTGGTCTTTATGATCAAGGGTATAAAAAGCAAAGTGAAACAACCTTTATGCTTTTCATTTTGCCAAGGTGCCACGAAAAAGGACGATTTAAAGAAGCTGATCAAAACAATAATAAAAGAAATCTCCAATACTGGATTGATAGTTATTGCCACTATATGTGACCAATCAGCCACAAATATTTCTGTGATAAAAAGTCTTCAAGAAGACACAAAACGCAAATATTTACAAGAGGGTAATGAATATAGGACCCAAGCCTTCGAGTTTGAAGACCAAAAGGTCTTCCCATTATTTGATCCTCCACATCTTTTAAAGGGAATGAGAAATAATTTACTCGCCAAACATTTGAAATTTGTACAAGATGGGAAAACAAAGTATGCAAAGTGGGAACATTTGGAGATGCTGTTGAAGTTAGATGTTGGGGATGATGAAATTAGGCTTGTTAATAAATTAACAGAAAACCATGTTAATAAAGAGAAAATTCCAAAAATGAAAGTGAAATATGCTGCACAAGTTTTCAGCCAAAGGGTATCATCAGCATTGAGATTCTTAGCAAGTAAGTATGCTTTTTATTGTTCTCATTATTTTCTCTATATTTAAAAAAAATTGCTATTAATTTACTAAATTAGATTTTTATTTTTAATTTACATGTTTTTAACCATCTTCATTCTCCACAGACAAATTAGAAAGTTCATTATTTTTCTTTAAAATAATATTAGATGTCCTGGCTACATTTATAAGTTCAAAAATATTTAAAAACAAACAATTGAGATGCTATTTCTCTCGATAAAATTCAAAATAAAAATACAATTCATATCTAATAATTTATCTAAAATTGGCTATGTCAATATTTAAGATGCATAAGATATATTGTTGGAATAACATTATAAATTGAAATGAAATAATAAATTAAAATTATCATATTGAAATAAAAATTTGAGACATTATGAAACTACAAAATATAGTTTAATGTTGGTTTCTTACTAATTATATTTACACCCACAACTATTTACTGAACCAACTGATAAAGACGCACAGTAAATCGTTACTGCCACTTTAAAGTTTGTAAGTTTGTGCCTTTTCGACACAGCCGTGAGGCACACCGTTTAATTTTTTAATTAAATTTTTGTATTTTTGTTTTTTTATTGTGTCCCCTAATCTGGGTCGAATAAATGTATTTTCTTTCTTTTTTCTTTAATTTCGGTCCACAATAGCAAAAAAGATTGATATGAACTGTATTCTAGTACTTATTTAATATATTGTTTCAGAACACAACCTTCTTCCGGCGGAGTGCGAAGAAACTGCTGATTTTCTACTCATTATGGACAAACTATTTGATTCTTTCAATGGACATTCATATACAGGTGATCCAAAAATTTTCAAGGGGTGTGTAATGAATAATTCTCCTCATTTTAGATTATGGACAGAGGTAGTTCCTATATTGGATTCAATGACTTTTAAAACTATAAAAAAAAAACGGGATGGTACAGAAGAAGTAAGATATGAAAAAGTGCCATCCCTTCAAAATTGGATCCACAATATTAAAACGTTTAAAGAAATGTGGGAGTTTTTAAAAATCAAATATAAAGTTACTAGCCTTTTAACCAGAAATTTCAATCAGGACCCTCTTGAAAATTTTTTTTGTAACATTAGAAGTAATGGGATACGAAATGTTAATCCCTCGTGCCTACAATTTATTAATGCGTTCAAAACTTTGTTACTTAATAATTTAAATTCGCCCCATTCTGTAAGTGCCAACTGTGAAAAAGATGAAAATAAATCACTGCAATCTTTCAAAGATCTTCTTGCTGAAAAACAAAACAATGAAATTGAATTGGTTAGTGGTGATTTTCCTATTGATTCTTTAATTAATACAATGAACCAAATTAAATGGAATGACTCGATTTTGCATGCCGAATCAAAAAAATATGTAGCAGGATACATTGTAAAAAAATCGAAATGTAAAGTGTTCAAAAAATGTGGAACATGTACTAATGATATATTAAGAAAGGAAATTGATTTTGAATCATTTAATTATGAAATAGATTATACGAAAAAATCCTTATTTAATGCATGTGATGATTTTATAAAATTATTAAATGAAATATATTATATGATTGTTGCATGTTTACGAGATTCACCTGAAATAAAATATCTGAAAGAAAAAATGAAATTTTACATCAATTGCCATTGTGATTTTAGTATAATTACTTGTATAGTTCATAAAAATAAATTAATTGATTTTATAATTAATATGTCAATTAATTTAATCATTCACAGTTGGTGCACCGGGGTTAATAGAATAATTAACGGAAAAATAACAAATTTCGATGTAAATGATGAAATTAAGTTACAAGCATTTAAATATTGTAATACACATAAAAAAAGGAAATAAAATATACTTAGCCGATAAATGTACTCTTTATCTTTTGTTTTTTTATTATCTCCCATAATATTATTGACTAGACTAGAAGTTGGAAACTGAAAACTGGAAACTGGAACTGGAAATTGAAATCACTGTTTTAAATTCAATTTACAGTAAATTGAATTTAAAACAGTGATTTCAATTTTCAAATTTAAAAACATATTTAAGAGAACTCTTGAAAAGCGCCATCTACCCTAACCATACATGAAGTAACCACGCCATCTTGTGACGGGGGCCCGTTAACTTTCACGCTAGTAAGTTGTTTTGAACGATGAGTTGCGTATCTATCTCTATATAGTGTATTATCTATGGGTTTGACATGTGGTTTGACATAGCGCAATTTTGTCTCATTTTAAGTGTTGCCAATAAAGTATTCTTGATTTCCCGAGTCGGTCACGTGAAGTCAATTCTCCACTTTTTTCTTTCTCCACAATTTCCGAATGAAAATAATGTTTTATACAAAATTAAATTATACTTACTGCTATGCTGTACTGTTATGCTTTTAAATCGACGCTTTACCCCATTGTGAATGTGTGCGAGAACGAAGAGAGCGCTTTCCCTGTTTCTACCCTCAATTTCCAGGCAATAGGGGATTTTTCCCGTAATTGGCAGCACTGCTTATAATCGGTGTTTGCATAGTTTAAAATCAAATTGATATAAGCAAAGGCTCTAAAGGGTCCACGGTCCACGGTCCTAGAGCCGAAGCCGGTTAAGTTTGGTCAAATTCCTAGAGCCTATTAACTTGATCAAAGTTGCCGGCTTCGCCCACAATAATCCTATTCTGTGTATAATATAAATTCAAAAGTTTGTGAAATATTGGCTATTTATTATCCATCTGCGTCCGGAGGGCCCACTACCGTGAGGGACAGTCCTGTACTCGCCCATTATACTAAGCAATTGGTGAGGGTATCTATCAGGTCTAGGGCACCGGCACCAGACGATAAAAAAACCCGAGCATTCGAAAGTCGGTCGTATAATATGAAAATAAACTCGTTTTTTTTTCAAACTTTCAAGAGAAGACTGTTTATTGTGTTAGTTCCAAAGCCGCTTTGTTTATAACCGACTTCAAAAAAGAAGATTCTTAGTTTGACCTATTTTACAGGTATGAGCGCGTGTAGATACGTATGAGCGCGAAAATCTCACTTTTGGCTGGACCGATTTTAATGCGGTTTTTAAGCACAGTATCTGTCAGACTTAGGTAGGTATGCCCATTATTGAAGTGGGTTTTTTTTGAATAAAACTTTTTAATTTACTTTTTGTATTAAACTGGAGGATGGGACACCGGAAGCTATGATCCATTTGAGTAGCCTGTAAACCTATCTAAACATAATATTGATATAACTTTTTATTAAAACTCAGTTTAAAAATAAAATGAGGCTAAAATTCGATGTAAACAATCATAACCAATCATACCTACTTAGGTACCTAATCAATTGAATCGTTGTTTTGAGCACGATTTTGTTTAATAGGTAGGTATCTATTTCTGTAAAAAGTCTTATCAACATTACTTATTTACTTCTGCCTACTCAAGGAGCACAGTAAATTAAAAGCTGTGGGAATGTACTTAGTCCAGAAAGCAGAAGTATGTTTGAAAACGAGTCCTATTAAAGGGACTTCGGGTGTCCAGGTAACTGGGTGTAGGTGGTGAGATGCAGACCATGTAAAACATTGGTTTTACATGGAGCAACTGCCTCTGCATCTTTCAGTCAATACTGAAACACCGGCTCTCACGACTGGAAGCCTGATAAAACTTGCATATGGAAACCGCATAGCATAGCAGCCCACGTTACCGACGACCGACCACTATTACAGTAGTACCTAGTAAGTACCTACTGAAATCCTTTATTTTTTATAATTCACTTCTTTCTGAGCTTTCGTATGTTACGTTAGGTTCCTATCATGTTCTTCCTTTTCGTTCTAATTACTGCAAAAGAATATCAAAATCGGTTTAGCCCCTTTCAGACATACCTAATAGTTTCATTAACCGGCTTTCAGGTTTAGTTTTATGGTTAGCTTCATGTATGGCATAGGTGCTAAATAAAGTACATGAGGCCTCGTTATACGAAGTTCCTATCAGTATGTCTTGAGTGCAAGCAATCAGAAAACAGTTACAGGTGGAATAAAGAAATGTTTGTTGTTGCGCTGCGCAGAGAAAGCTCAGGGCGGGCGGGGCGGGCGGCAAGCGGGCGCAGTGGGCGCAAATAGCGGCAGCGCGCGTCGCCGAGGCGGCCGAACACTCGGCTCGACGGTCGCCAGTCCGCGCCCGACGCCCGACGCCCGAGCGCTCCGCACGCCCAGCGCCTCGCGCCTCCGAGCCCGCGACCTCACGCACCGACACCACCGATCGCGCGCGAACCCTAACATAAATGTGAACCACCCTATGCCTTAACACTACGTACGTACCCCGGCTTAACTTCCTTACCAATAGTGAGCTAAACCGTTAAACCTTTGTGCAATTGTGATCCTTTTATGCAATCCTGGCCTCATCAGCGCTGGTGATTCAAGTCTTGGCGAGCACGTGGCTCCAGGATCGATAGCGGATACTATCCTCTTCATTGTCTATCACACATCAAGGTCACCACGGCAGGTAAACACTTCACTTTCATTCATCAAAAATAGTTTCAGTGATCGTAATGAATGGGAATTGTTATTCGGTAATGTAATTATAATAACTTAATAACTTACTTTCTATTATTTTGACCTGGTTTGATTTATGTTTTGTTCCATGAGCAATGGGTTCTATTAATTGTGCCTTCTTCACTGAATCTCGTATGGGTGATTTTAAAAGCATATCTGCTTCTTTCAATACCTCTTCCATACTGTATCCGTCTATTTCATCCTTGTCTTTTACTGGTTGTTTGTTAGAAACTATATCTTCAAACAATTCTTCAGATTCATTATCCTCAGCCTGTGGACCTTTTGTTATATCAGGTACTTTATGAATTTCATCATCTGGTGGTGGCAAATTTAATGAAATTAAATCATCAACGAAATCATCTTTATCATCATTTTCTTCAAAATCCAAATTACTCATACAAACAAAATCATCCAGTTGGCTGTAAGAGCTGTCTTCTTGAGTATTTTCTACTTTAGGGCTTTTTGCCATTTTCATGAAAGGCTTTCCAGGACTGCTCTGTGAAAGACGCATCAACCATTGTTCAGATTCACTATCACTGTCGCTATCAATTGAAATTGGTTCATCATATCCCAGATATTCTTGTTTTACATTAAATGCATCAAATTCCATTTCATTTTCATGCTTGATATCTATATCTTTTAGTAATGGTTTCAGCTGTTCTTCACTTATAGGTTCAAGTTTTGTTTTCTTAGCCCCAGTCTCAAGTGGTTTGGCATGAGTTTCACTATCACTGTCAGATAAAACAATATGCACGATATTATCATCACCACTTTTGGGCTCTTCTTTCACATTTATTTGATCTATCTTTCTCTTTAGTGGTGCTTTAGCATTTAGAACCGGAGATTTCTTGTTTTTAGACTGAGCAGTCTGAATATTGT
This sequence comes from Helicoverpa zea x Helicoverpa armigera, assembly GCA_033682625.1. NCBI lineage: Eukaryota > Metazoa > Arthropoda > Insecta > Lepidoptera > Noctuidae > Helicoverpa > Helicoverpa zea x Helicoverpa armigera. Next base: position 6,895,096 of record JAWIIS010000009.1, read on the forward strand.
TCTCATTTCCATCTAATTTAGCAATTTTTGATTCAATGTCATCAAGTTCATTCTCACTTTGAAATTTTAATTTATTTGTAATAGGTACGGAACAATTTTCTTTCATAAATTTGAAGACATATTTCTCACTATCATTTATGTTAACAAGGGGTGCTCCAACGGTCCAACCCAAACCAATGATATCTGAATCTTGTATGACATATGGAGTATTCGGCGGTATCTTAGTGGTTCCAACATATACTCCATTTGAACTCTAGAAAATAAAGTTACTAAGTTATAACCAATTTTTCAGTCTTTTAAAACTGTATGGTTGAATTTACAAATTGTGCATTTTATCTATTTATTTTCTGCTGTCTTTGTAAATATTTTAATCAAAACAACAGACCAAAAGAATAACCCTGTTTCTGTGTTTCAGTCATAATTATGTAATTGTGTATTTACTCCTTTTAGAAAAAAGTGATATCATTTTCTTGTTTTTGTACATGTATTAGTACCTACTAATTTATTTATTGAAATAATGAAATTGACATAATTCAAGAAAACATAACCACACATTCATCAGTTTTGAACATTTCTATCTGTACTAACCAAAATAAAAAATATTATGTACTTTATGGTTTCCAATAAAAGTATATGAGATACATTATTTGTTTTAGTATATATTTCTATGAGCAGTTTTAACCATATGTAGACACTATTTTCATATGATAAAAAAGCAAGACTGTAATTGAATGGGTTGTTATAGTTAGACTTAAATAAAATATGTGAAGACAGGTAGAATCTTTGTGTAGACATAAGTTCGTCTTAGAAACGCTGAGTAAGTTCAACATTGGAAGAACCTATAGATATAAACATAATCATAAGTCAGTACCTTTAAGTCTGTAATGATTCCGCGATTATTTTGAACTTGTATAACGCAGTGATTCCTGGATATAACTGCGCTTGAAAGAGTTATAATATTATTTATTCCTCTGCCTAAGGTTACATTATCGCCTTCCGAGACCGTGAACTCTTCAGTTCCAAAATTTTGTCGAGTTAATTTCCATTTAGCCATGTTAAACACGTTTATGTTTTGTATTAGTAACTAAATATGTACTTATTCTCTTCGGCTTATTGCAACAACACTAGAACAAGAACACATGTTATAAATATAAACCGCCATCAAAAACAAAGTTTTTATCGAACCAAACGAACTTTTTAAGTTTCTTGCTTCAATCAACCAACAGTCAACTCAACTTCAATTTTTGACAGTGTAGGTTTGACATGTGGTTTGACATAGCGCAATTTTGTCTCATTTTAAGTGTTGCCAATAAAGTATTCTTGATTTCCCGAGTCGGTCACGTGAAGTCAATTCTCCACTTTTTTCTTTCTCCACAATTTCCGAATGAAAATAATGTTTTATACAAAATTAAATTATACTTACTGCTATGCTGTACTGTTATGCTTTTAAATCGACGCTTTACCCCATTGTGAATGTGTGCGAGAACGAAGAGAGCGCTTTCCCTGTTTCTACCCTCAATTTCCAGGCAATAGGGGATTTTTCCCGTAATTGGCAGCACTGCTTATAATCGGTGTTTGCATAGTTTAAAATCAAATTGATATAAGCAAAGGCTCTAAAGGGTCCACGGTCCACGGTCCTAGAGCCGAAGCCGGTTAAGTTTGGTCAAATTCCTAGAGCCTATTAACTTGATCAAAGTTGCCGGCTTCGCCCACAATAATCCTATTCTGTGTATAATATAAATTCAAAAGTTTGTGAAATATTGGCTATTTATTATCCATCTGCGTCCGGAGGGCCCACTACCGTGAGGGACAGTCCTGTACTCGCCCATTATACTAAGCAATTGGTGAGGGTATCTATCAGGTCTAGGGCACCGGCACCAGACGATAAAAAAACCCGAGCATTCGAAAGTCGGTCGTATAATATGAAAATAAACTCGTTTTTTTTTCAAACTTTCAAGAGAAGACTGTTTATTGTGTTAGTTCCAAAGCCGCTTTGTTTATAACCGACTTCAAAAAAGAAGATTCTTAGTTTGACCTATTTTACAGGTATGAGCGCGTGTAGATACGTATGAGCGCGAAAATCTCACTTTTGGCTGGACCGATTTTAATGCGGTTTTTAAGCACAGTATCTGTCAGACTTAGGTAGGTATGCCCATTATTGAAGTGGGTTTTTTTTGAATAAAACTTTTTAATTTACTTTTTGTATTAAACTGGAGGATGGGACACCGGAAGCTATGATCCATTTGAGTAGCCTGTAAACCTATCTAAACATAATATTGATATAACTTTTTATTAAAACTCAGTTTAAAAATAAAATGAGGCTAAAATTCGATGTAAACAATCATAACCAATCATACCTACTTAGGTACCTAATCAATTGAATCGTTGTTTTGAGCACGATTTTGTTTAATAGGTAGGTATCTATTTCTGTAAAAAGTCTTATCAACATTACTTATTTACTTCTGCCTACTCAAGGAGCACAGTAAATTAAAAGCTGTGGGAATGTACTTAGTCCAGAAAGCAGAAGTATGTTTGAAAACGAGTCCTATTAAAGGGACTTCGGGTGTCCAGGTAACTGGGTGTAGGTGGTGAGATGCAGACCATGTAAAACATTGGTTTTACATGGAGCAACTGCCTCTGCATCTTTCAGTCAATACTGAAACACCGGCTCTCACGACTGGAAGCCTGATAAAACTTGCATATGGAAACCGCATAGCATAGCAGCCCACGTTACCGACGACCGACCACTATTACAGTAGTACCTAGTAAGTACCTACTGAAATCCTTTATTTTTTATAATTCACTTCTTTCTGAGCTTTCGTATGTTACGTTAGGTTCCTATCATGTTCTTCCTTTTCGTTCTAATTACTGCAAAAGAATATCAAAATCGGTTTAGCCCCTTTCAGACATACCTAATAGTTTCATTAACCGGCTTTCAGGTTTAGTTTTATGGTTAGCTTCATGTATGGCATAGGTGCTAAATAAAGTACATGAGGCCTCGTTATACGAAGTTCCTATCAGTATGTCTTGAGTGCAAGCAATCAGAAAACAGTTACAGGTGGAATAAAGAAATGTTTGTTGTTGCGCTGCGCAGAGAAAGCTCAGGGCGGGCGGGGCGGGCGGCAAGCGGGCGCAGTGGGCGCAAATAGCGGCAGCGCGCGTCGCCGAGGCGGCCGAACACTCGGCTCGACGGTCGCCAGTCCGCGCCCGACGCCCGACGCCCGAGCGCTCCGCACGCCCAGCGCCTCGCGCCTCCGAGCCCGCGACCTCACGCACCGACACCACCGATCGCGCGCGAACCCTAACATAAATGTGAACCACCCTATGCCTTAACACTACGTACGTACCCCGGCTTAACTTCCTTACCAATAGTGAGCTAAACCGTTAAACCTTTGTGCAATTGTGATCCTTTTATGCAATCCTGGCCTCATCAGCGCTGGTGATTCAAGTCTTGGCGAGCACGTGGCTCCAGGATCGATAGCGGATACTATCCTCTTCATTGTCTATCACACATCAAGGTCACCACGGCAGGTAAACACTTCACTTTCATTCATCAAAAATAGTTTCAGTGATCGTAATGAATGGGAATTGTTATTCGGTAATGTATAAATGTAATGTTTCAAAATCAAATGCCTGTAATGTTTATTATTGAACAATTTCGAAGATAAGAATGTGCGGACTAATTTAGAATGATACTGAGATAAAAATATTCGCATCTCGTTGGCAGATTCTGGCGTCGTTTGAGAAATACAAATGTGAAATTGCATCGATTGTGGTACATTACATTGCATGGCATGTATTCCATCCGGTGACCCATTTTCGCAACTTTGACATTCGGTAACAACCGTTTGGCAATAGGTAGATGGGACAATTTTATTTTCTACTGTTGTCTTAGATATTTCGAGAAATAACGCGTGCAACTTTTACAAGACACCGGGCTCAAAAGATTGGCAAAGCTTATGAATGATGGTAATTCAGAGTTTCAGGCTGATCTCAACTATTTAATGATTTGTGCAGACGTGGCAATTTTGAGATTTAAAGGCTTACCTTTAATACATTTTTAATGATTGTAATCTTTATTACTTATTCACTAACAAGTCTTGTAGGAAATTGGATATTTTATGCTTTTAAGTGTGATATTTTATGCCTTAAAAAATTTTACGCAGTTGGTTGACGTTTCCCAAATTAAACCTTTGTAAATAAAGTAAGTAGAACAGTTTAACTAAAGTTAGCATTCGTTTCAGTTAATCCAGCATTATAACAATTTAAATAGGTACATAGGTGTAAATGATTTAGCTTTACAACTATAGTATCTATCTATGTATTTATGAAAGGAAGAAAAGTGTCAATAGCTATCTCTTAAATATTTCTTTCATTTACATTTGAATTTCCTCGAGCAATTACCAATTGTAAGCAGGGTTTTGTGTACCATTTAAAAATACATACGTCCTTAATACGAACTCTTTAGCTTTACAGAGTTCATCAAACCGATGAGAAATGAGCGACATTCATTTCACTCGCACATGGTATCAAAATTACGTAGAGGCCCGAATTTGTTGTTTGTACGTAATTTTTCTACGTCTCTTCAGTACTCGGAACTATTATTTACCGGGTGGATGAGTAGCAGCTACCTATCAGTTAGTAAGTGTTCGCTCCACCAACTAATTCCTTTGAATAAATACATACCATCGGTCTATCGGAGCTCCCCATTGTTTGCGAGGTGCTTGCGTGCACGGAATTATATGCTTAGTCCTGTAAACACCGCGCCGTCACAGCTTGTGTAGCCATAGACGAGGGAACTTTGTCTTACGAAAAGATTACCTAAGACTAGACGGGAGTATTATCTAATTTATTGATTGGCTAATCCCATACGAATGCTTTACCATAAACAGGGATTGGAATGGAGCAGGCCCAATGACTTGATTTCAACTCGACACGAGTCAGAATTATTATACAATAAAGGAACTGCACTTCTAAAAGTGCCATTGCAGTCTCAGGTATTTAATCTTGGTGTGGTTTTATGTATGAGGTGTACTTCGAATCACGTATGAGGGACCAACTTAAAACAGTGAAAAAATACTAGGCTCTAATAGATTCTATGTAAATCTATCCAGACGTTTTACATTGAAAGCATAGTAGCAATGTTCGTTACAATAGACGTACATTTTAGAGCCAGCACACGATTTAATAGAATTTCGTTAGTCGATACACTTTCAATACAGGAAAGGAAACCAATTTGCGAGCTATCTATGTGAATTGAACATACCATAGGTATAGAATCAGCGGTATTAGGCTGAGTCATGCATAGTCATACATTTATTAAAAAGTACGTATATCTATCAAATCTGAGCATGTTGAAGTGCCTATGTATGTACTCTTTTCAAAGAACCTATGAACAGTAAGCATGCAGAAATACGCAGCTACATGCGAATGTAAAACGTTACAATAATACGATATCGCAATCGGTAAGCTATCTAAAATTATGATGTTCTTGTGCATTTAGTAGTAATGGAAGCTTTTCGCCCCTGTACCGACCGCGTCGGCGAAGCTTTTACAAACACAATGAGGAAATCGTTTGCCTTTTTTCAACCAACATTACAAGGGATCGTATTTACATAATCTAAATGTATTTATGTAAGTTAGCGTCTTGAATAATCTGGTCATGCATGTATTGATCTGCCTAATCTGGAATGTTGGATTGAGCGGTGGAAAACTGACATTATTTTTCGAAGTTTAGTAACCTAAATACTTTTTTATAATCCCAATATTGTATTTAAATGAGTAAATACGGAGGTACATTTTAGTTTGCGTTACTTTACTATTACTTGTTACTACTATCAAAACAATTTTATTGAATATGCTTATGATAAAAAAGCTCCGGATCCCGTGCGGCGTTACCGCGCCGTGCAACTTACATGAATACAACGTAAACCAATATTGATCCAACGTCTTACGTCGCTGCTGGCGTGCTATCTATTATTGATTAGTTTCATTAGTAAACACTTAGCTTGGTATACCGTGGAGCTAAAACGCCTTCTACAATTTAACAGTGTTATCGCTAAAAGTAGCTGCTGTTTTATGCAAGTGGGTGAACTTAATACCTAAGTTATCGTAACTGATGCTAATAGCTTCGCTACCTGAAGATAGTACCTAATTGTACAAGCTTGTTTCCAGTCTGGGCATTGAAATATTGACTGCTCTTCAAAAAATAATCTTCTAAATAGCAGTATATCATTTATTTACAATTGATAATGAAAAAGTTTTGTATTTCTGAAATTTAGAAAATTCATACTTATAAACGTTGCTTAAGCATGTCTTAACTAACATTTAATCACTACTTAATAAAATGTTAGAAGGTGATTAGAGATTTTATAAGTAAGGGGGATAGTAATCATCAATTTGATAAACACACCTAGTTTACTTACTGTAGATAAATTGAAATGTGATTGGGATTTAATGGGTATAATCGATTTATAGAATTTCACGTGTCGCCAGCGACCTGTTTTTAACTTAAATCAGTATAATTAGCATTTCCATACATACCATAAATTGACCAAGTTTCTAGCATAAAAAAGCTCTGGGAAACCCGGTGCCGGTTGAATTAATCGTGGCAGATGAAGGCGATGTGTGTGACATAGTCAGCGTGCTTCCACGCGGACGCGCTGTATTATTGGAATCCCATCGTTCCGCACACGGCGCTCTCGATCATTTATTTATTTTACCTATGTCGGAATTTGCCGCAAACGCTTTGAAAACGTTATCTGATTACTATCAAAGGAAATCGCTTTTATCAATTCATTTAACCGCCTTTTTAGTCGACTGTCAACTTTTATTGGTATATAATACTTATATTTTCAATAATGAGATTAGTCGATATTTAGATATGCAGCATTTGGTGTTGACTATGTAGGTCCGTAAGTTTAAACTATTCAACTATTTAAACGTTATTGGAGTTCGGTAAGAACTCCTGCTGAAGAAAGTGTAGCGAAACATTGAACAGTTTTCGGAACTTTCGTAGTTCGGAAAACTAGTTCGTACAATAACGGAATAGTCCGTTCGAGTTCCACGTCAACCTCGAAAGTTCAACACAAAGCCTGAATTCGCCTAGGGCTTCACAGAAAATAGTTCATTGAAACTGCAAAATTCAATAGTTTTGGACGCAGGCTCTGCCGTAAAACAAAATGATGCCATACTTAGCGGTATGATCATAATATTGGAATCCGGAACGGTTATGCGTGTGTGCGGATGAAGCATTTATACTTACATATCTACGTAGCAGTTATATGTCTACTTTCTGTTTATATATGACAATGTGTAGGTACCTATTGAGCGCACTTGAACGTCCATTATCTATTGCTAACTGCGTCAACAGACCTCTTGTAGACGGGAAGAGCGATCATCGTTATGATGTGACTGCTCTCATCACAGATTTTGAAGTACTTAGGTGTACATTATACACTTAAGTACATATTGCTAGTTGCTTAAAGTCTACCTTTACCAGTTAATGATGTGCATTGTGCACCGAAATAACTGAATCGGTAAATCTTAGAATATACTATATATACTTATCGAATGATATTTTCATAATGGTTTACGGGATTAGATATTACTTACATAATAGCTATAGTAAGTTCAACTCAGTCGTGCGCGCGGCCCTATGTGTGGGTAACCCTTGTACATATACAGTGTCTTTGTGTGCGTGACAAGAGGTACAGTCGGGTACAAATACAGTTATTTAGGGGTTGTATACGGCTGTATAAAGTACAGTTATTACGTAATTTAGTTTATTTATTTATAATGATTCTGTATCGCTACTTGAAAAATCAAATGATGAATTTTCGGATTCGCTACTTTCACCAATGTTTATTATAAATTCTGACTCCATGTCAAAATGTCTCTAGTATTCTTCTTTTTTCTTTTGTACATGTCGACAAGTATTACCCAACATCCCTTCATCAATTTGACTTAAACGTTCATTTATGAGTTTCATTATTTCCGTCTTATTTTGGTCGACATTATGCGAACACACATTTTGTTTCCATTATTATACTAAATTATAGGTCTTTTTACATTCTTAGTCCACACATTTATTTATTGTCCGCGTACCCCGAGCTAGAAAATATGTAAGGAGTATTTAATTCATCTTAGATATTTCACTTCATTTATTTCTTAGATACTGTCAATGTCAATTTGAAAAGCCGTATGAGAAAATAATGATAAACTGTAAAATGTAATAATAAAAAGCTTTGAATGTTGTTTCATTTTTTTGAAACGCTACCTGACTCCTTAAAACATTTTCTCCGTGAAGAACTAGACATTTTCGTAAACGACTGTACCCATAACAAAAAGCGATGAGAACACGTCATCCTCGAACGACGTCACTGTCACACGAATGAAAGTTGTATATTTACAAGCCGACGCACACATAGAGCCGCGCGCAAATCTGAGTTGAACTATCTATAATACATAATTTGCGTTTACACGGCGACCCTAATTCTCCTTAAGACAGCTAATCCTGTGTAATCCTATTGGTTCTGATGATAAGGTGGTGTTATTTACATTTATCCCAAATTATAAGTGATAGGTATACTTCAAAGTTCAATCCAACATCTCTATGTATATCATGTGTAATTTTCTGCTAGAAGTTCTCGGGGAGGCTTCGGCTGGCAAATATCCAGCAAGTCAGCCATGACATAATATCTTGTTTGCCAAAAGGCTTTATTTTCCGAGTCTATATGAAATAACTTCTTGTTTATTTGTGCTAGTAGGTCTCCTATGTAGCATAAAAAAGCTAGCTAGTGAATAAATATATCTTAGGATCTACCTAAGTATTATCGTTGTTTTCCAGACTAGTTTTCGTTTCGGCGACAAAGAATCTATGCCTAAATATTGCTATCAATTTGGTTTGTGGATTCATTGCAACCTAAATCAAAAGTTGTATCTCAATTGTCTCATTTTTTGGACAGGCACGGCATTATTGTGTTCTAACTGTAACTTCCTATATCGTATGTGCATGCATTAAAAATAAATATATGTGGGGATCAAATGGGCAGAACAGTTGTACTCAGTCATAAACTGAAGTGACTGCGAGGTTACGTGGTGTATTATGTCCTATGATTCACGTTACATTTATCATTGGTTGAAATAGTCTACGAAAATATTGCGAAATATAGTCTGCCCAATAGTAGTGAAGTAATAAATACATCAGTTCACACTTCATTGTAATAACCACCCACGGCGATGTTTATAGTTGTATGTCACGTGTTAACATCAACTACAACGTTTTACGACTACATAACGCTATAGCTAATCTCCGTACTATAGACATGTTTAGTCAACTAATTGATATGCTGCTTTAACTTTGTATGGGTTAGCGTTATTTATGAATTAGTTTCAACCGAACCGCTACGATAGATATAATCAAATAAAAAACGCAGATTCTCTTCAACTCTCTTGCAATAAAAGCTGTATTGAAACAATAAAATGTATCGTAAAAAGTTCGTGGAAAATGTGAACATTAGCGCGCTTTAAATTGTATAATTTCAAGAGGATGTTTCACGTTTTAGTATTGGAGAAACACCTATTAATCATTGGAACAAAAAAATGTGTACCTACGTAGGTACTTCCTTTGCGCTGTTTACTTTACTAAAGGATTTATTGCTATTATTGTATCGGTGTTTAGCTGTCATAATGAAAATATACAGGTTTGTTGCACGTGATGTCCATGCCTCAATTTAATAGTGGAAAGCTTGTGATCGCTCTTGATCTGGCGAAACTGACAAAGCTTTGGAGAAGTGTATGCTCTAAGATGGTTCTAATGGTCTGTTTACGTAAAATAGATTCAGTTGTGATCGCGTTTACTGGTTTTTGGGAGTTTTCTTAAATTATCAAACCCTTTTATAATGTTTTGACAAGAAAAATCGAAGAAAAATACCTTTTCCCATTCGGGTTAATTGTCCGTATCTATTTTCATGAAATGAGCTTTTCTTGCGTGAAATTTTTCCCGATTCATTCTTCCACAACATGTGATGGGGATGAAATCGTTTATGTAATATTTGTATACATATCTTCAAAGCATGACAAACGATTTCCAGATAAATTCACTCCGGCTAATGGCGTCGTCGTTAGGTGTTATCAACATATGTAATGGGACTTCAGAAATATCCGCTTTAAAGGCTGATAACCATTATATAATGCACTAATTAACGTATCTGTATATAATGATATGGCTTCATTAAGCATTGCCGAGTTTATGTGGGTGTACGTACATAATATCTCTTAGTGCAATTAGAACTCTGCGGAGTCGGCTTTGTGACCTGATGCATCATTCACGTTCTATAGACTAGTAATCGGATTACCTGGAGGAGAATGGGAACATTGTACTGCATTCACGCAATCTATACCCACCTACGATAATGTATTTGATTTTAGCATAATAGAAACTTCAGGAAAATTATTTATAAAAAATCTGTTTCTATTTCATTTTAAATCTCTCTCTAATAAATTCAATCTCTTTAATATTTCAAAGACATGAAACTATGGGTTTAAGATGATATTTGCAAGAATTTGAAATAAAGATTTATTCTACGTATATATGCCAATGCATCTTTGCCAAAAAATATCTTTATTACAGAAATAAAATAGAGATACGCGTATAATCTTCTCATGTCAAAAGTTCAAAACTGATTCATGTCCAAATTGGCCCAAATGTCAAGGTAGTATGTATCTAGTCCGAAGCCCGTACACATCGGGGCTTGTGCCACATTTGGCTATTTTCCAGCCAACTATGTAGTAGTGACGTGACCAATCCGGCGCCGGCCCGGACTTTAATGACAAACCCACGGAACTTACTGTTAGGTAATTTAATCGTCGGTTTGGTTAGTGTCCTCTCTCACAGGCAAATACGGTTAAAACTCTGTTGGCGAATTGCTTTGCGAATTGTTTCATTTTGCATGGTTGTTTATTGTGATTGAAAACTTACAACAGCCTATTTGAACACCATAACGAGTATTTAAAAAGCACTTTAACGTTATTAGTTTATTGCACTTTGAATTTGTTACCGTATTTTTCTTGACTGGCTAAATAATACGTGTTCATTCTATGTTTCACGTCGGAAAATGAAGGACAGATTTTTAATCCTTATTTACGATAAGCGACTCATCTTGTTATAGGTACCTAATGTAAAAAGTTTTGCGTAGGGATTAGAGATGGGAGCAGGTGCAGTAGGTATTTGATTGGTATTAGCTACCTTGCAGGTAGAACTGAAAATAAGCTCTTACTTCTAAATATAGGTCGTCAAAAAATAGGTGAATATTTGTACATTTCGGATGTCTGTCTTAAATGGAAATGTGTTGAGTGTTTCTGAGTCTAGTCTATGTAGATGTTATCTGCGGGAAAGCCACTCTACTTTATTACTTCGCATAGAAATATTAATATGGAATTAAAGGAATGTGAAGTAAAAGGGCTTTCAAGAATTCGGGCCCCCAAACAAATGTAGGTAGACATTTGTAAATTCTAGAAAATTTTCGGGTTATTTATTCACAAAATATTTACATTAATTGAAAATAAAATAAACTTAATATATACAACTTAAAACTAATACATACATTTGTAAATTAGTTACTACAAAAACAACGATCAGTGTAATACAAGGTGTCAGTGTAAGTTTCAGAATGCCATTGTTTCGGCTTTTAGTAAACTATTTGTTCGTTATTTTTTACGTGTAATGTAAACATACTTAACGGTTTGACTGATTTGTTATGAAATATATTTCGTGTAACCAACCCAACCGCGTTTTTGTAACGATAAATAAACGTATGAATTATTCGAATTCACTGAATTAAAACGAAAAAATACTTTAATATGCAGACAAAAACTAAGATAGATAAAAGTACTTTCTAAGTACATAATTTATCTGTTGATAGAAGTAGCTAAAAATAAGCCCTTTTAAAATTGAAATTAGTATAGATCTATCAACGTGTTCGGAGAGCCGAGTTTAAATCAATAACAATCACTTTAGCTTATTGAAAGATGCGGAAATAAATTCACAAACTTGAGACAATGTTAGTTTTCTTGTTTGAATGCAACCTGTGTTACGTTGCTTAAATTAGTTACACAAAGTAAATTAGGGGGGCATTTATCTAGACAGTCGGACAGGTAGATTAGTGCGGTTAGGCCGGACAAAAGTGTATATCTTGGACTTAGCGTGAATATTGATCGCGTGCTGGTTGCGAGCGGTGAGAACAAAGGGCGGGCGGCTATGTGCGGCCCACGCTCACCCGCGCCTAGCACCCACTGGCCGACCACTGCTTAGCCACACACGAATACCCTAGAACTTAGAACACACAGTATCTTGAAAATCAAGATTTATGTTAATGCCCTACTTTGAAAAAGTCCTCATCAACAAATAATAAAATTAAATAACTAGATTGCTATCGCATGTTTACAAAACTAACACTAATCTAAAAATATTTAAACCCAACCATTAAATTTGCAATAAAATATATTATAGTGAGGCGGGGAACCTGTTAGAAACGAAGTGTTCTAAGACAATGTAAAGCCATAAAATCGATTGCCAATAATTTATGGCTAGATCGGTGGAGATAAAACCGACGGCTCCCTGGTGCACCGGTCAAATGGTTTCATAAGGAAATAAGGACTACGATCTCATTGGACGAACATAAAAATGTTTTGTTGAATGGTATTTACATTTACATACATTCACTCAGGCTTAGAAACCATTTTAAACAGATTTCAGAGGTTCGATAAAGAGCCTTACTAAATAAATCAAGCCTGGGAACAGCCATTATATCTTGTTAAAAAATCATCAAAGTTTTCACAATACCTACGTTATTACCTCGCCTAAATATGTATAAAGTGAGTACAAAATTGCATTATAATAAGTCACGAAATAAAATGTTTTATACAAACGCAAATTACTTACTTACATTTATTTGAATACAGAATATAATGTGATACGATCTACAAAGTTCATAGGGTGCTCCAGCTACGTTGGCCGGTCGGCCTGGCTGCCACTCACACAGTCACATCAAGCTGTCGACGCCGCTCGCATGCGCGCCAATTGTTTATCGTGAGGGAGCAGTGTTTGTTTTTCAAACTTTTGTTCGATCGCCACTCAAGCCGTAACAATTATACGGATTGACGGTTTTACGAGACTTTCATGAGAAAACCTTAAAGTATACTGCCTGGCAATGTAATTTAGGGTAATAGGGTTAATGCTTAATGTTACTTTGTTCCAAAGTAGGTTGGTACCTGCATCAGTTATCTAGAACTATAGGTAGATGTAGAGGTTTCTACTGAAAGAAAATTATTTTCCACTTTACTGTGCTCTGCAGGTCTACTTTAAGGTTTTAAAAAAGTAAAAGCTCTATTAAATAAGTGTCTACTGCCACATTTTTGACCCATATAAAATTGAAAAGTATTTATCTTCCTTAAAGAGTAAGTGCCCTCGAGAAGAGGAGCTTGTTCATCTTTGTGCACAGCACGCTTCGCACATAATGGGGTCACAGTCTTGCATACCAATGTTATAACACCTCTCCGTCTTCTCAAAAGCTTTGACAATTTCATAATTTCTCCGAACAAAAATGAGTTTAAGACATTTTAAAGTTCGAGGTAAAATGAGATGGAAATGACTTACAATCAATATTTTTACCCATATAGATTGAAATTTTGTAATCAACTTCTTTAGAAAATATTTTAAAATATGTTTAATAGTATAGAATGTTGTTCGCGGCTATTAATGACTTCATCAAACTAGCTCTAATACCGAGTTAATTGCCGATGAGTGTTGAGTGAGGGTATTCTTGTTAATATTCCACCGAGACCAGTGCCAAATAGTTGTTTATACATAATCATCAAGGATTTTTAAGAGTATTTGATTCAGGTACATGTTTATCACTATGGCCGTATAAATAACTGTCATTTGTTTCAGTTTCGTCACCCACGGCCATGTAGGTGTATTTTATCATTTGTACCTACTTATTGTAATTGAGGTAGGTTCCAGGTAGCACTCCCGTAACTACAGTTATCAAAATGTTTGATGAAAACAAGAAACAAAATGTCCGTAAATAAAGCTAGCATCATGTGAGCTTTCGATAATACTGAGTCCAGATTGATGGGAGTGGGTGAGATCATTGTTTGCACAACTTATTTGTGGTTTAAATAAATAGGTATTTGGAGAACATAATACTACCATCCTACTTGTGGGTTGAAGGCCGAGGTTTGGCCCGTAAACAATACCGTGAAAGGAATAAGGATTCTCATATTAATAGAGCGAGAAAATCCACCCGGCTGTTGGTTCTATTCAGACGCTTTTCATTTTATAAAATCACGTAACTCGGAAAAGCTTTCCACCTGGTTTTATATACTAAAGCTCAGGGAAACCTCACAGATTTATATGAAGTGCATTTTTATGACAAGAAAAATCTGTGACAAATTCTGGGATTTCATACAGAATATGCTATACAATTTTTTATAAGCCCATCGTTGATGTCTCATTGCAACTTTGCAAGGTAAAGCTGGTCTCTTCAAAACCAGATGAAGCAATAGCATCCATAACCGTTTTTCCGCAAGGTAGAGGTTTTGGAGAAAGCAACCATCAACACAGAGTTGTTTTCAGTTTTACCTACAAAGCCCCCTAATAAATGAATTTCAGTTCCGTGATAACCTTGTTCGTGAAACATACTCGTACATGTAGCTCCAAAGTGGAGCGCATTTAACGTTTCTCGTTTTAGTTTATTTCGATATGCATATCAGAAAATCATTTCTGCTACGCAACGATCGAAATTGCCACATTATACACGGCTCGGTTGTATCGTAAGATATCTTTAGATACATATATCAACATAGTAAATGAGAAATAACCTGCACCGTTCCCATACATACATGTTCATCAGATTCCGATAGAGCAGTTGATAACAGAGGATTGCCTGTGTAAATAAAAAGCGTTTTTGTTATCACATCATTAACTACTGATAACAGAGTACACACCTAATTAATCGATGGGATTAGGTATTCTACACAAGTGCTATTTGCTTATGTCCCAATGATTGATTAACGGTTATGATGAACAGTCAATATTGTCGTTCTGCAA
This sequence comes from Helicoverpa zea x Helicoverpa armigera, assembly GCA_033682625.1. Classification (NCBI taxonomy): domain Eukaryota; kingdom Metazoa; phylum Arthropoda; class Insecta; order Lepidoptera; family Noctuidae; genus Helicoverpa; species Helicoverpa zea x Helicoverpa armigera. The sequence continues at coordinate 6,910,208 of JAWIIS010000009.1, forward strand.
ATGATGATACAGCTTAACATTTGAACACTAAGTCGGTCTTTAATTGGTAAAGCACGTAGTGGACACTAGGACATAATGCTAGGTATATTTTCGAGGCAAAAAGTAAATAAGCCCCATTCTCTCTTCCCGCACACGGATACGAGTATCAGTGGAGCCCTAAGCTAATTTAAGTTTGGGATATACACGCGCGCCGTGTAAATGTCACTTCAAGGAACTTACAAAGAGAGTGAACATCCACTTAATTAGTTTTATTAAAGGAAGGCCTCGCTCCACAAGCCAAGGTATTTCTTTGTACCTACAGTTGGTAAGGTAAGATATTTGTTATTTCGCTGGCGCCATACGCCAGCCCCTCAGTCCGTGACCTATTTCAGAAAGCCTTCGGTGATGTTTCACTTCAGATACGAGCCGAGCCAAACAATTTATTACCCTTTTCCGTTTCTGCTTGAGTTCACCATCGCTAAAAGATCATCTTTCACGTTTAGACATGCAAAATTTCAATCGGCGGAACGCATTCTGTTAGCTTATGATGCATCTTTGTGTATATTGATGTAATGCCAATGTTATCTTAATGTAACAGAGTTAACAACACTATGTAGTTCAGTTTTCTATTCAATTTATAGTGGAATGTCGGAACACGTCAGCTGTGGTGTTGACATTTCGCGCTACCCGCGGAAGGGGTGGCAATAGCGCGGATGGCTGGCGACATCTCGTCAGCTTTAAAAGCTGCTCTAGTATTTTATTATTTATGTAGACACAGTTACTCGGCATACTAAATAACATTAAAACACACAGTAAGCTTAAAAAGTTTTACGAGTGTAAACATCGCATATGCATGCAAATATTATGAAACGTCAGGAGAGCTTCCTAAAGAAGATTTATGAGTTTCGTTTTATTCGCTGAACTTTTGGAAGATTATGTTAGTTTGGAGCTGTGTACACAGTTTTGGCATTGGTTATGGTATGAGCGGTCGTGGAGTGGCTGGTCACCCAGTTGGCAGGGGGGGCTGGCAGGTGACCAGGCGGGCCCAGCGGCCGGGGTGGCTGCACATGCTGACGGTGTATTTCTGTTGGGCCGCGTCACCGCTAACTATACTGCGGTTACGTTGGGGCACGCGCTGCATTACGGCCTCACATTTGGCCGCTGTGATGCGTTTGTTGCGTCATATGCGCCTGTCACACCACTAATTAGAGTCATGACTCGCATACTAAGTAGTTGACGTAGTCGTATTATCTAGTTCAATCTCATGTTTAGCGGATGTTTATTATAAACTGACAAACATTGTTTTAATTGAGTCATATTGTTTGTTAGTTATTTATGAGAAATACGGAATATTATCGAAGAACCGTGTACATGATTTTAATATACATAGAGGAAAAAGCTATACCTCAAAAAGTTTCAGTAAACGATCATACTGAACTGAAACTAAAATAAACTTGAATCCAAAATGTTAAATGATTCATTAATATAATACAATTATAAGCCCACTAAATTAATTACCTGATAGTAATACCGCCTAATTATTAGCGTACTTAGTACGTATCATGGGACTGATCAACGCCGAAAAATGTAGATTTGTAACATTAATATGAAATTAGCCGAGGTGTACCTAGTTGCTAGGTTCATATTTTCATAACAAGTACATGAGTCACTGAACTCGAATTTATACGACACAAAAGCTGCGTGAGCCAAGTGAACCAACAGCGATATACATGTACCTATAGGTAATTATATTAATATTATGTCAGTAGTGTATCGTCACACGTTATTTCGTAATGATTACGGCGAACTATCTCCTGTGATTTATACTTTACAGTCATCATTAGCTGGTGATTAAGTGTGTATTGTTGATTGAAACATTACATCATTGTTCGCGTGTAGTGATAGCGAATCGTTAAAAACACACACAGTTAAAATACATCTTGTTTGTACAACAAACTTTTGCAATAGACTTACGTGACGATAATTTAGGAAAAATCAAGCGAAATTTTCACGAGTCATGACGTAATTTAAGGTATCAATGAATCGATCGAAATAGTTCAACAACTTTAATTCAGCCATGACTTTCACTTTTCCTCAGTGCATAAAGACTAAAATCGTAGAACTGCCCAACAAAGTGAGACTAAAAACCGACCGCCGCCACTTAATTTAACTTTCAAATAGCCCTTTGAGCTTGGGGTTTATGAGAAGGAATTCCTCCTTCCCGCCGCGGTCCGTCACAAATGGAAGGCGACGTTAACTCGAGCGGAAAGCGTCCTGCATGCCTCGCTTGTGGGTCGCGCCGCACAGAACAAAGAAAAGTGCGCAGCTTTACAAGTACCTACAGTGTATAATTGTGAAACGCTCACTAAAACTGGCTGTTTTCCCGTGGTGTCACTCGCGTCCTGGGGGAACTTATTCTCGTACCGGGATAAAATATATCTTATGTTACTCGGGATAGTTTTCAGTTCGGTTCAGTTGTTTCGGAGTTCTAAGGGTAAAAACAAAAAATGAATCTTATTTATTGATGAAACTACTGATTAAAAGGTAGGTTTTCTAAATCTTAAACGAGGTGGAGTAGGGAGTAATTAAGATTTAGTTAAAGATTAGTGTAAGAGTACAAAGGTAGCTGGTATGAGCTTTCTTGCTACGATTTTTAATATTTAGTAATTGATGGCTTGGGCGACCCTACCTAAATGAAAGTTATTTAGAAGTCCTATTCTCTGTACAATTTTCTCTTAGGTTTATCCTCGCTAGATGGTATGACTAAGTTGTTGAATAAATCAACACTTGCACGTAACTTACATACTTTATTCCTGTACAATTCTCTTTATGTAACCAGACCGTACTTTGCAAGTAGTAAACCACTCAAAAAGTATGTAGTTTTTCGGTCGAAGTAAATTAAATGAAGTTCATTTAATTTCGTTAGAAGTTTCGAGGAGTACTTGTCTGAAGTTTTATGAAATGTTAAACTGTGAAAGTGGATTGGGAAGTGTGTGACAGGAACAGCGCCAGAACTGGCTTGCAGCCAACCGGACCCAGTTCATTTCCGATGATATTTCCCTAATATTTTTCATTCGAATCACCAACGCTTCAATAATTGTAAAAATAAACGTACGCTTTATTCATATTCAGCTGAAAATAAATAAATGCCGGTACCTTATTGTTTACCGTGTTATTGAACAAATGAATTAATTCAATAACAATGTCTTTTTGTTCGCAGTTGTTCGTTTTTTGCTGGCGTACTTTTAATTGCATACCACTTCAATTTCCTGCTGTTATTAAAAGTTGTGGTTATATTACGTCGTTAATATAATTGAAAACAGCACGTTCTTTGAAAACATTGTGCTTAAGAGGAAAATATGGAACTATTATTATGCTCTTAGCTACTGAGGTTTATGAAAATGCGAAATAATATTGACCACAACTTCCTCCATTAATTGTGTAGTTGATTTATTTTAATTTATGTGCCCAATGATATAAAGATAAACTAGGTTTTTCATCCACCCAAGAGATGTTACAAAATTCAATGTGAACTCATCACGTTTGCGTTTCAAATATTTGTTGATTTGGTTGGCGGATATACAAATAGTGATTCATTCGCAATAAAATTAAATTTAGCCTGCAGAAACTGATGTTTTAAGTATTGATATGTATTTTCTGCCGATATTATATTTATTCAAGGAATATCCGGACCTGTATTGAAAACATTGAAACATTGACTTAAAAATATATTTATGTCTGAGATATTTTTTCAATTGATAAAAAAAATATACTTTCGTCGATAGATGCTCGTTTATAAATAGAACGTCAATGAATCCTGTTAAGCTTGGGTTTCCTAGGAAAGCGGTGCCGTCATATAGCGGCCGTAATATTACGGAAGCAAATAGACGGTCGTCTTTACGGTGATGATATGTGGAAAGTACCACGGCCGTTTTAACACACCGTCACAAACTTTTTGTTAGTTGTGTTATACTTACTAACCTGTTTTATTTAATATTTCTCAAATTCCACGACACCAATTCTGTTTTAGTTGACTTTTTCTATAATCTTTACTTTTTATATTATTTATTGCTTCGTGGTTACGAACGAAATCTATTAAAATTTCGTCGTCCTCGCTGCTCCAAGAGTTGGAACTCATATTTGACGTTGTTCCGAAAAAAAAAAAACACAGATACGTATTAAAAAAGCTTCACCGCTTTCAATAAAACGTTCACCAAACTATCTGACACCGTCGAGACGGCCGTCATGCAAATGGCGGCACCGCTTTTTGAAGTTACGGCGTCAGTTACCGCTCTCTAGGAAACCGCCCCATTTTGTTTACATAGACAACGTTCTAGTGACGTCATTCACCGCTGTATTACGGCCGCTACATGACGGCACCGCTTTCCTAGGAAACCAAAGCTTTACGTAATACTGGTACTACGGTAAGCCTAGTTTCGATCGCTAAGGTCTTGGCTGCGATTCGGGCAGGCACCGACAAAGTGTAATTGGGGCTTTCTCATAGACGGTTTTCGGCCATAGATCGGGATTGGAGCCGTGCCTGATAGATGACGATGGACCGGCTCTCCGTCACACTGAACTCAATAACGGTTGATGCATTGCACTAGGTTTTATTACTTTGCATTGAAGCGTACCAGCTTGCAATTGTTGAAGGTAAATACTGCCTGATGATCCAATTCTGCAACTACCGAAACGAAATAGGTATGTGCGAATGCAACTCAAAATAATAAAGTATACAGTAAATATACACATTAAATTAAAGAGCCTGGCAAAGAACCGACGAAACATCGAGAAAATTAAGAAACAATAAAACATATGAACACAAACATCAGCTGACTGGTTAAAACCCTAACTCATTTGTAAAACACGCCATTCTTGCAATGTTTACTCTAGTAAACGTTTTTAATTCCAGTTAGGGTCAATTCACACTGAAAGAGCAGCGGCCGGCAGCGGCCGTAAGAGCACGGAAAATGTAAGAGCGCGGCGCGATGCGGCGCCGCGCGGCGCCGCGCGGCCCGCCGCGCTCACGCTCAATCCCTTGCAATTACGGCCGCTGCCGGCCGCTGCCGGCCGCTGCTCTTTCAGTGTGAATTGACCCTTAGTAATCGTCGATTGGATGTTATACTTTTATGCTCCCTTGACACACCCATAGACACCGTGTTCTATAACAACATACCATCACAATACCACACAGAAAATTAAAAAAAAATAAAAGACTGTAGCATAATAAATGGTCATGGAAATAGTTTTTGAACTCAGTTTTTTTTCTTCTAAATAAAGCTTGTGGTTGATAGATTAAAAAAATTGCTGAAAAAATCGTTTCTAAATTCATATAAAATTTTACTTATGTATAAACGCAATTACTTGGGTGGGTCAACTATTAATACCACAAAGCGCAAACACATGTTTTTACAGTTAAAAAAATGTTTCGTTGTTTGTTGTGAAATGCCAAGAATTCAATCCACTTAACTTATATTTTCGGGTTAGGCGTATTCGTACTGCAAAAACACTTTTAAAATACGAATGAGAATGAAAAAAAACAACATGCATTATTATGCTGCTTTCAATCTTATGATATGTGTCTGTAAAGCTACCTAAGTAAGCAATGAATTGAGAACCCCAATCTGTTGAATCTTTATAGCTGAACTACCATCAATTAGTGGATCTCACATTATTTTTTTCAAATCAACATTTTCCTTCTATAATAATAAATGATCGAAACTAGAAGTTAGCTTTTACAGGCAAATGTGTTCGAATGTTTGAACACAGTATCCATTCATCAAGTAATGAGGTCAGGTACAAACTTTATGGTTCTAATCGAAACTACATGAGCGACGCAATTGCGGCGCCACACTACTCATGGTTCCGGGCTTATATTAATATTTAACTATTCGTTAGGAGCTGCCGACGAACGCAAATACATGAATGAAAAAGTAATGACGGTTAAACTAATTCATTGCAGTTATTTCCTACATAATTTTTTTTATATTGTATATCTCAAAGGTTCTCAAAATTGTTAGTTTTCTTTGTTATTTATTGAATACAGAACCCAAATTGTAAGCAAAGCATTGTTCTCATTTGACTAACGAGCGAGTCGAAGCTCATCAAACACCGTGACACTTAATTAACGATTGGTTGGCTCCGAGCCCCTATTTAGGTTAAATTCCGTACCATGAACACCATGGTAATTTTTCACATTCTCATCAGTTTGAAAACATCGAGTTTGTATGGAGATTTATAAACCTTTAAGGATGTATTGATCGTAGTAATTAAAGGCATTGAACTATGTTTATGAATAATCGTTGGCTTTTAATTACGACAGAAATGATAGATCGATTCTATTCCAAGCTTTCATATTGTGTAGTAACTATTAACGATGACATTCCTTAGCTGCAAATGGCTCAAGATGTGACTACGTTATTGTACCTCAGAGCCTACTGTAGATACTTATATGTTTTCTTAAGACTCAAATATAAGTTAAAACCAATATTTGAGCCTTTATTAAGATTTTGTATATAATAGTTAAACATATTATATGATGATATATCTAAATATAATGACCAATAAGTAAAAATATGAACTTTGGACACGGATCCGGAACCCTGATATTATTCAAGCACGTCTGTCACCACTATTTACATATCTTCCAGTCCCATCTCATCTTAAAATTAGAAGACATTCACACTGACCATCGTAAACCCTGATATAAATATTTACGACTGTCAAGGTCGGCTCTATTAGCGTCGGATTAACAGTGCGACGGTTCATTCCGTAGAACGGAACAGGGAACTGGCCGGTTCATATTCTGAGAAAATGTGCTCCGCGTCGCACTCGCTGTGGGCTGCCGATGTTGTGTTTACAATGTCGGACTGATCGAGTTTCTTTGATGTTAAAGAGGCGAATATAGCGCACTTTATAATACAGGATGCATTATAATTAAACTATATCGCAGACGTTTGTAACATGCGAGGATCGTTGATCTTACAATACCCGTGATAAACTTAAACCAAATTTAACTTGGCCTTCATAAATATTTGGTTTAACGAGTTAGTATTAGTTTTAAGATTTATTTTGTTGTTGTTCGCCACGACAAGGTTGGGTCCGATGACCTTTCGTACTCTGACGTCACGTTTTCCCAGTGTTTTATTTCTTTATACAGCTGTAGTTCATTTTTAATATTACGTGCGTAATATAAATCATGAAAATGTATGTCCGTTTATTAAAATATCGGCATCATCCGCACATAAATTTCCCGGGGACGTCAGTGACAGTGAATGGATGGAGGCTGACGCCAAACTGTAGTTAAATGGAAATGTGCAAAGATTTTGTTTTTTACGTTAGCTTTATAGCTGTCAATTAGGCTGTAATTGTTGGCAAACATACAAAATAAACAATTACATCGCGGATAAAGAATCTTCATTTTTTTTCGGAATACAATTAACGATAGCATTTCCTTGGTTACCAATATTTGCTTGTAGTTAAAGTTGCCTCGTGGGGCTCGTTAACATTTGAACAAGTTTAGTGAAGCTGTATTTTATTGAGTTGAGAGCTTCGGTACATTAGATGCAGATGATTCGACGTGAGCGTAAGCAAACACAGTGGAGTGCGCGCGTGATACGTTTTGTGAGATACACACTGACGTATACTGTCGTCGGCCGGTATTCCCACCACTAATGCATACTGTACATTTCGGTACCCTTTGCATACATTGCAGTATTTAGTAACATTATAGTAATTTGGTATAAAGCGTGCTCTGCAGTGAACTCCAAACTGACGCTATGCCCGTTCCGTGTTGCACATCGTGTCAGCCGGCCGCTCGTCCGGGTCGGTCATTCATCAATTATGTGCTCGAGCTGCTCGAAGCTTCGAACACCCGTCAATAAAAGATACGAGTCGTGCTGTATCATTTGACTGCATATAATTTATGGCTTACTTTAATCTGGCACAACGTGCTAGGCAAAAGTTCAGCTCCTATATAATTTACTAGGTTTACTGTGGTAATATACAAGTCTGACAAACGAATAGCCGTAAAGATGTTTAGAGAGAATAGAGCATAAATTACGAGTCCAGCACAACATGTGGCGACCGCCTTCATCTTTTATAAGCGACAAATACTAATTGAGGAACCTAAAAAATAAACGGAAGAATTATGACCATAGGCCTACGAGACCTTTTTTTTTTTTTTGTTGTCGCTGGGCTAAAAATGCTATTACGCATCCCCTTCCGTCGGGGGACGGAAAGGGGTATGTGGGACTCCCCGGTAAAAACGTTCCCGGTATACCCACTAGCCTACGAGACCTACGAAGTTTTCGTAGACGGACCGGCGTAGCATCGTTGCTACGACTAGACGCTACGAGTAGTGCTACGATTTTTAGTGTCGAAGTTGGTTTTTTGTATCGCTGCTTTTTAGTTTTCTGAAAGTTATTCTGTAATCCATGTTGATGATGGTTATTTTTTTTTATTTGTAGGGAGAACGTTATTTCACGTATTATTGTAGCCATCGTCGAATTCCAGTATACAGCTATGCTTTACAAAAATATTAAAAAAAAACCTTTTTACCATACAGATTATCGATTGATATTTTACCAACACCAGTCTACAATAATCACAAATGGTTTTGAATGTTTACATGAACGAACTCGCCGTACATAGCGTTTGTATATAATTTTGTAGGTAAACTGTAGAATCACTCCACCTCTGAAGTGAAGATGTTCATTAACTAGATTTTAATCTGTAATTCTGCAGATATTTATTAGTTTGTAAATCGAGTGCGATGAAATAAAGTAGGAGTTTAGCTATTTATCGATTCAATACATAAACAGGAATCAAAATATCATCAGTTAGTAAGTGCAATTGGCAATAACGTTTTGTTTCCAATAAATTGAATGGAGTGTATAACAGCGCCCTCAGTTGTTGGTGTTCGCTAACAATTAATATGAAGCTATCGTTTGTCGTAAGACAATGAACACGCACTATATCGGCTGCTTGCCAATATACCGTAAATTGGTAGGATGGCTCATAAACTTGGCCATTATTGACAGCCATTAAATTGGAGTCTTTATGAGACTCGCGGTGACGGCTGCCCATGGGTCGCGACGCACCACGGCTTACAAAATAGCTCAATTTCAATGTTACCGTCTGCTTGAACTTGAAAAGGGATTCATATCGTGATGACAATGGTGCTGGCCAGTAAGCGTTCCACGAAGTAGCAGGACTTTCAAATAAGAGAATTAATCACTTTCCTTGTTCATTGCGTTTATGTCAAAGACGTACCGTGTAAATGGCAAACAAATTATGACACTGTAAATTTCAAGTCGATGCTAATAACGAAAAGCTACCAAAACAAACAACAAACTCCTATTTTATGTAATTTTTGGAACCGCACGAACGAGAATGAAAATGGCCGGAAGCCTTTTTACGAAATGGATTTTGTTTACTGATTAACTTGAATTAAGTATTTTCTGATGGGTCGAGATAAAAATCTATAAGAAATCAGCTAGCACGCACAAAATATGTTTTGTTTTCCTTTAAATTTTCCAGCTAACGCAATGAAAAACTGGCTAATTTTCATATCTTGATTTGGGGGAAAATATCCTAATTTCTATATATTGATTTGGAGGTTTAAAATTAATTAATAATGACTGTTTTTTTGTACATTTATTTTTAAACGAACTATGTACCTATATAAAGGTACAGTCGTAGTTTGTAGGTCAGTGCTGTGTGAACTACTCCGCCATAAAGTCTGGAGACACGGCACCGACGGCGTTACAGGCGAGAAACATCCCACTGCACTCAGTATTAGTACGTCATTATGTTTGTTGCTGTTTTCCAACCGTTCACGTAGGGGAAACAAATGTATACAAAACATACACGTCTGGTCAATACGATGCTTTGCGTATGCATCGATTTGCTTATTTAAACTTGTCCAAGTGGTTACACCCAAACTATTACGGGGAACTCTTTATTTCTGTACCAGACAAAGTTTACATACATCACTGCACCTACTAAACGTATTTAATTAGATATTTTCCTACAAACAAATTCAATTACGGTCATACAATTGTTTACGACCGGACGGTGTAAAATCTATTTTATAGTGTTATAAATACAGTTGTAATTTATTGGAAAATCATATTCGGCAACCACGAAATGTTTATAACTAAATTATTTACATTGTGTACATAATGTTGTGTGTCTAAACATAGAATAATATGTATCTGGATAATAAAAGTAGTTGAGAATTTAAAAGCTAACCTGAATATGAGATTGAGTCGTTTGAATTAGCGTTGAAGCGCGCGTAAAGCGTACCTCGGAGATAAAAGTCTAAAAGAGTTACATTTGTGTTCATTTCTTTGAAATATAGCACAAAGCGGTCGCTCGGCATTACTTTAACGTTACGCCTATCCGCCTCCGTCGTATAATATTATATCGTATAGACACTAGACGTACATACATATGCTTGTAGACATATACATAGTGGTTACACGTCGATCGCTTAAGGGTCGTGTTCGTACATATTGGTCGATGTTGGACGTGCTTTAGTGTCTATTGATGGATTAATAATAGCTATGTTTACAACGAAATACGAAATCGCTAACGGACTGCACAGCCTGCACAGGGCATATTGCTAATAATGAACTTGTTCTTTTCGTTTTTGTTTTTCTAGTTATGTTGAGTGTTAAAGAGTTTGGTTGCTCATGTAGACGCGAGGGGAAAAACTCATCAAACAGATAAATATTTAACAGAATAGGCAGAAACGTGGTTAATTAATTTATATATTCTACGCTTGTAAGAAAACTCATGATCAACTTCTCAAATGAAAGCAAACAAAGGATTACAAGAACGCACGTTTTTTCCTAAATGAGTATTTTCGTCAATATGCTGCACACACCAGACGCTGTGAAATAAAATGACTTTGTACCTTCTTAAAACTGCATGACCTCAATACCAACATGAGTGGAAATTACGAGTATTTAAGAAATTAAGCATGCATTCAATGTTCACGATTTATCGGAATTTAATTATATTTGAATGCTTTTGTATCTTAGCGCCTCAATATTTACATTGGTGCGTTCATTTGCACTCGGATTCGCACTCATTAATAAACATTTAGGTAATCAGAATAAAAATGTTCCAAAGCTGCAACTTCTTAGAAAATGTGAGAGTAATTTTAATCTAAATGTAATTTTGGTAAAATTTTCATTACTTTGTGCTTCATAATTATAATATGGAATCAGAAGCGAGCTCTGTATTGCAGAAATGCACATAGTAAATTATCTCGAAACAGTGACCAAGAAAAAGTTAGCAAATAATAATGAGCTTGTCGGTCTGGCGATCCACTCGAATACCGACTTGCTAAAAGACTAATTAGTATTTCTTACTCGTACCTTTGTTTTATTTTTATTCTTATCAAACGAAGTAGTAGAGACATTAACTATCGCGGCCTAGCTAAGTCTAAAAGCTTTTTACTGGGTGCCAATTTCTTTTTTACTCAACTTTTGGTATAGGTAGGTATTTCTTTTGTACGATGTTTGTGAAATGAAACCGGGGCGCGCTCCTTTCGATAAAAATAAGGGTGATATCAGTGACATTAAATGTAAATGGGTATTGTTTACGCGGAAAGTTTGCGAGTTCGGTACAGATGTAGTGGCGGCCTGTCGATGGACGTGTGGATGTGCCAGATGAGCCGCGGTCGCGTGCTACAGCTGCTCCGGCAAAAATATCTCCACTCGGCATATATTCGTAATAGCACTGCGTATCTATAGCTCTGTACGCGTTCCTAATGCCGATAGTCGGGCAAATAGATAGGTCAATGTCTCGAGCCGGATCGAACGCATACCCTTGCCGTTATCTATGACAAAGCTTAATCTTTTAATCACGGAAAGTTTTCGAACGATATCAGAACAAAACTAACATCTATTCCGAAGATTAATATTGGATGATATAAGACATAAAACATCGGCGCCGCGTTCAACGTGACTCGATGCTTTTTATAAGTGGGCATTACTTGTCTGGAAGTTGTCAGTGGGATTGGAGTTTGAATAGGAATCGGAATATCGGCATGCTCTGCGAATGACGGCGTAGTTAATATTAAACTGCCGCGTATGATATGCGGTAGCCCTGTATCAAGGCGAGGACGAAAATACTCGTCTTGACCTACGTCGCGGCGCCACACGTATCCATGTTATTTCGGAGACCAACATGTCGTAACTGACGGTGTCGATGGACTTTAACATACCCCGGCTAATTAGGCATCCATATCCTACTCATAGGTACGTGTTCCTGGTAACTTTAACTAACGATTGTAGTTCACTCTATGCGACCACTTCTATAATACAGAATATAGAAATATATACAAATGTATAGAAATCTCAAAATTGTAGCTCTTATTAGGTGAAATCACTAATTTATAAACTACATTCTGCTTCTTATCGCCACGAAACCTTATTACTCTTATAAGTTATTTTAGAAGTGAATCAACAGTTTGCTTGTAAGGCATTTAATAAGTAGGCAGCCACCTCATTAGGGTGTGATAAACACAATAACCTGTTGGAGCTAGTGACGGCGACGGTCGGACCTAGCTGCCCATGAATAATCGCCTATTTGTCTGTTTCTTTTGTGACGGTTCTGTTGGACTGTAAAAAGTTCCCCTCATTCGAGCACGCAACGTAGTTTCATGCAATCGTAAATTCCACTCCTGGGAAGGGTACGATCTTCGCCTGGATCGTTATAAGGGTTGACATTTTGCAGACTAAACTTATTTTTACAAAATTAATGTATACAGCCGCCTGAATTTTATGTACACTGAAACAACAGCTACATTACGAAAGGAGGATACACGCACATTTAAGTGGCACGTGCAAAACAAAGAATCATGAAATATGTGAAGCTATGTTTATGACAGAACTCCCAGAAGACTAAGTCGGTTAGTGTTAGTCACTCAGTTGAAGATCCTCTAATGATGTTATGATTGTTTTCGTTGTCATCTTGCGTAGTAAACGTTCTGGAGCGTGGTGGGCTGAGTAGCGGGAGACAAACGGGAAGAACATCGTGCGTTGTGCCAAAAACACTGGTCGTGCTAAATGTGGCGGCCACGTCACGCGAGAGTCGCGCGCGAACTGTCACGCGTCGCCACCGCACCGCGCACTTCTTTCTGTCCATTTCGTAATTACCTACGTGTAATCCTTGTCATATTCTATGGAACATGTTTATTTAGTGCCAAAATCTAGCTCAATATTAATGTATTCCCCGAAGTATTCAATGGATTAGTCGTAAAGTAATGAGTCGAGCAATTAAGATAGTAATTTTAATTCAATTAACGTGAGCTTGGAACATTATGTACATGCGAGCGACAGTGTGAATGTAATTTTAGTTCAAAGTCAGAATTCGTAAAAAGCTCCAATTTGTTATACATGTTTGACGACGCTGAGTGAACTTTATCATGAAATCTATTGGAGCTTTTCCACATCACATACATTTTTTAAATGGTTTGTAGGTGCGTGCGCGTGTCAATAACACGGCTATACATACATATATTGTGTCGGCCGCTGCCACTTTACATGCGTGTCACCCCTAAATGGACTGAAAATTGTACGCCGACATTTTTTATTTCCCACATAAAACGTCGATTTTTTCCTTAACGAGAAATGTAATAAGGGTGTTTCAGTGTTTCTAAAACATATTGACAGCACCAAATTCTGTGGTTGCGATGCGCTTGTGATGAGTATTTATTTGTATTGGAAGAACATCTTTATTATGCTAAAAATACGAGTGTTGTAAATAACTGTTGTAGGTAGATCATCTATTAACGGACGACATTATGACGTCTCTACTAATATAGCTGCCGACATAATCACAAATGTTCAGCTTGTTTAGTTTTGGCATTTGTTATTTTGACTTTTTAATAAAGTAACTGTAATTTTATTCAGCCAATGGATTGCTAATGTTTTCACCAGACCCTCCTCCTAATAAATTGTACTAGGAGTGGTTCTTTCCACAAAAGTATTTTTGTTGAGTAAGCATGATTATTATTTCACGCTTAGCTCACACTAAAAGCTTTTTAGGGATTATAACTAATATTCGGGTCGATTTTATGAAACCCAGTGTTGCCACTCTATTATAACTTAATTTTATTTACGTAAAGATCTCGTCTTTTGTCATATAATATCGTACATTATAATGCTTACATTTAGAGCAATCACGTGATGAAATACTGAATTAAATTGCTCGGTTTGAACTCCATATTTAGTTCGCTGACGTCCATATCCACGTTGTCATTTATGGATAACGAAATATCTACTTGTTTATTATATACAAAAAGTTTTCTTTATAAAAATAGGGCTTTTAGCTTACATATTTGTTAAAGCAAAACCTTCGAATGTCCTATGTACATATTAAATCATACAGTCTCAAAGACTTTTCAACTTCAGTGTGACATTCAAGAATGGAGTGAAAATTGAATCTAAATGAAAGTGGTTCAAAAATAAATTTTATAGAAAGAAAAACAAAACAATCATTCACAAATAAGACAGGGTAATAATTCAACTTTATTTTCTTAAGTATTCCATGAAAATAAATGAATAAATTCACTGGCAATACTGCATATGAATTCTAACTATTATTGTTTGCGTATAGCTCAGCGCCATTGGAATAATATGTCTGTATAATATTTATCGTGTTTGTATATGAAGGCGCTGCTGAGGGACAGATAAACAATGTCGTAATTGGCGTCGTTAGTCCTTCAGCCACTCGGTGTAATTCGAATCAATTTAATGGACTAGAAAATATATTCTATCACCGTCGGAACTTTCCAGTGAACACACAAAATAAAACAAGCGTAAAGTAATGCCGCGGACGACAATGGCAGACGTGGCGGGACTGCACGTGACTGCACATCGATCTGATAGCCGCGAATCATCCTGAAAGCTTTCCTCTGTATTCATGCTGCGCTATCTAATAACCATTATCTTATCATTATTGTAATGTTAAATATAAGGCTCATATAATATTTATTGCGCCGTTATAGATAGCAAACTATTTAGGTAAACCGTAAAACGAATACAATTTGTGGGTGAACGCGTCAGTATAATATACAGCTTGCAACCATATACGTGTAACGACATAATAATAGCATCCGTGGACAGGATAAAGTGGGATAAAGGCAGAATTGCCACTAATTTAAAACATGATACATAGGCCTGTAATTGGCGCTACATCGTTTTTCATTATATTCACATTACCCGCCGGAGGTTTTAATAGGTTCCAACATTTTGCGTGATTGTCCCACTTACAACGTGAATGGCTAATCATCGGAGAAGTAACATTTATTGGGTGATCTTTTACAGTTATGGTAGACGGTAAAAGGTTATTAGTCGTAGTAGTCAGGTATAATGCGGGTGTCGTTCAAAGGCTGGTATTAAAATGGTTTATTCATGCACACGTGCTCTGGATTCAATTACTGGAAGCTCAGTGTAGAGGGGTTGTGGAGGCTACATTAACCGGAACGGGCCGGTGGGCGGCGCGGGCGCGTCGATAAAGGTCAGAGGTTACCAGAGCGCGTAGCACCCTGCTACGAATCAGTTGCGCGCTACGCCTCGTAGCAGCCCCCGTTACGACCATGCTACAGACTAATCATCGCGCTTATGAGAGCTTTTATTATTACACTAGCTTCTGCCAGCGACTTCGTCCGCGTTAGAGTCGGACTTCGTGCAAAGAGAGAAAGAAATAATAAACACCAGCCCCTCCAATTATCTAAATCTATACTACTTTAAGAAATAAAATGTAAACTATTAATAATTTGTAATTTAAACGAATATTTAAACACTACCAAAATAACTAATAGGTACCAACCTATTTTATAATAAACAACAAAAGAAAGTTAAAAATAAATTATTTAAAACCTAAAAGTCGCGCAATAAGGTTGAACACTCTGAACGCCTATTCGCATCAATCGCACCAAGAGCCAAATATTGTATGAAACTCGCGCAGCCACCGCGCCGCGAGCCGCGTCGAGCGCGGCGACAGATGCACAAAAATGATCCTTATAGCGTGATTCAGTATTCACGCGCGATGGCTTATCCGTTTTTCGTGTATAACTTTGGTGTTTCTTCACCGATTTATATGAATCTTTTTTTAATGAATAGGTAATACTATTAACTATTTTTAATTCGTGTGAGTGAGAGTGTTATAAACGTAATAGTAGACAAATATAATCAGAAAACTCCGAACTGCTAAGCTACCGAGAGAGTTTTACGTGTTATTGTGAGTCAACCATAAAAGATAGATATATACTGTCATGGGATATTTTTTACATAATTTTATGAAGAACATTTCCGTCATACATGGTTTCTGTGTAGCTGTAACCATTAGGGTTGCACACGCGACGGAATCTTAAAAAATGGAGTAACTTCTCCCGTTTTCCCAACATTTACCTTCACTGCTCTGCTCCTATTAATCGTAGCGTGATGCAAAGTATCCTATAACCTGCCCAGGAGTATGAAGTTCTTTGAGTGCGAACCTCTGTAATATTGTTTTTGTTCGCGATATGAGCAAAACATGTCCTATCTGTATGGAAATAAATCGTGTTAATGTCTTCCAGTGGGGTTTATTCTGCTCGGAAGACTTAATCTGCTCAAAGGTTTATAAATTCCCACCCTCGCCCTTCGTACACTTGGCAAAGGATTCTTGGTGTGTTTGAATGTGTCTGTGCAGAAGCGCCGCTCCACATAAACATAGCGTCGCGTGTATTGATGGAGGGTGTAGCGATGTTGACTCGTGCAAACGGAACTAGTAAGGCGATGATAAAAGTTTGCGAAGCTTTGCCTTATTTACTAGTGGCGGCGGCTGTCCCGTTCACGACTTGAGATCAATACGGAGCCAGTCTCCACCCTCGTCCCAAGCAAGCCTATTAAGCAGTTACGTAGTTCCGTCCCGCTCTTGCCGACACAAAATATAGAAAGTAACAGAATATACAAGTCATAATATATTCCGAACAGTTTATTTGTAAGTCAGGTATGTATACTCGCGGTGGGTACGGGTTTAAGTAGGTCTGTGCGACGAGTAGGCCTCGCAGACGGAGTGGCGTCGAGATAATGGCTGGCTCCGGATATAAACGTCACGTGACCTATATTCTAGTTGTACGTATATAGGCCAATAAGAACTTTCGCCGCAGCCGAGACCATTACCACTACAAGATACTACTTTGTTCTTATTGGAGCACGCTATTGTGGTGCCACACGCTCACATGAATTTTCTCTTACTTATTGTATTTATGAGGATATTTATCATACGTTTTATAAGGCGAACGTCTGGAGCTTGAAATAGGTTGTCACATCAGTTCCCATTAGAGCTATTAAGGGATGGGGGTGAGTTGTAACATGAGCTACGGCGCTGCGCACATCGTCTCTAACCGTCCGTCTTTGTTGGTACAATTAGAGCAATCTTGTCAGTTTTTTGTGTATTTCCTTATGTCGAATAAGGAAAAAATGGGCTATTGTGACGTAACTCGTAAAAGGCCTTTATCCGGCGACGGGTTGCGACAGACATTTCTTTCTTTTCATTGATTGACGAGGGAGAACCTTGTCCATTATGGAGTTTCGACGTCTGTTCACTGTCACATACTCCAGTCTTCCGGCTTCAATGAGATATAAAGGGACTTTTATATAGGTATTGTAACTGTATTTGTAGTTACATAAAACGAGAACCTCATATGCAATGTTATACACATATGTATTCTCATAAAATCATATTTACGATTCCCGCATTGGGGCCCGCAGTATTTCAGTTAATATTTATAGTTGTGGAATTCATGCGTAGTAATTTAAAGCCATATTACATATTTCATTATTTTTAATTAAGAGGAATATCATAAAGTCAAAATGATAAAGTGACTTTACAATAAACTCTGTCCTTTTGAAAACTTTATATTTGCATAAAGTTTTCAAAAGGACAACTAGTATTTTCAAGGACGGAATTCCATGAAATCCATTCATTTCTTGTAGGGTTCCGTCCGTGTCTCGGACTCAAAGTTTTTAGATCTGAGAAATAATCTAATTTTGAAGCGTTATAGACTTGGTTGAAAATAAAATTGTTGTTATTTGTGACAAGACATGATCGTTTTAAATCTGACACTCCTTATATCGCTGCAATCTCCTGATTCTCAAAGTTCATTATGGTTTTTAGTTTTTGAATAAAAAAATATAAACATCCTTTTTGGGAAGTCGATTAAAAACGAAATACTAGTGCTTTATAAAAAACATGAACCCACAAAGTGTGTTCAGGCGATAAGTTTAAGCAAGTGGAAGGCACAGTTGGCAGACGGTATGTTCAGCTCATTTGTCGGCTGTCACTGCCAGTCTACATACGACGCTCCGAGCATACGGAGTAGATGTTTTAGAAAGTTTAATAGTCTTTGTTTATAAGTATAGGATTTCCTCTTTTGACCATTAATTGAATTTTGATCATTAAAAGTAAATACCGAGGTTTACGTACCTAACGAACTTTTCATTACACCAAGGGAGTGAGCAATAACTTGAATGCATTGCTTTACTTGCAATTGCGCCCACTTTCATGCTTATACAATTCTTGCGAGTCTATTGTTAACAATTTAATTCGGACAATTTAGGACATTACGGTTGTTATACCGCTATTCATTTTTTCCATCTCATGACGAAGACTTTTGTGGTAATTCCAGTATTTAAACTGGAAATTCGTAAGGCGGACGGATCATTAAATGTTTTAAAAAGCTGCAATTGAATGCAGGCGGTAGGCGAGTAACGTTATTACGCGAGCCTTAAACTGGGTTACGTATTTTCCTCTCACAGTTTGTGCGGAAATAGCGGAACCGGAAACATTTCTTCAAATAGCAAAAATTGTATAAATTCTTCGTGTTTGTACTATGCGCGCGTTTTATTGCCAGTTTTACGAGTTCTCGGATAGGCATTGCAATTTATGTATGTACAGGGAGAAATAGCGCGAACTAACACGAAATTCTAAAACTGAAAATTGTTGGCAGCGGCAATAGGTTCATAAGTCGTCGAGTATCGATTACCTGGTGTAACTTGTATCAATGTTTTGTAAACTGAAATGCAAACAAAGGGTAGACAAAATAATAGGTGCGTGGAGGACGTTACCATGATGTCTATTATTAGATTAGGGTCGGTCAGAAGGCTTGATAAGCTCGGGTCGCGGGGCGCGCCACGCGACCCAGTAATCGATTGCTGACCACCCACCGGCTCTCAATGCTCTCCTCGTCTCCGACAAATATATACCCACGCGACTTCTATTTATTTTACTTCGGTAGTTTTATGAAGGATTCGATTGAATAGTAAATTAGGATAGACTTGTTTATCCTACGCCTGCCTCTTTGCTATGCGACCCATAATGAATATTGTTTTTGTGATCCAGGGATCGGTTTCAGATTGAAACGAGGTTTTTCTGTGAGACATTTTCATGAAAGAATTATTTAATTCAAAGTTTGAATTTTTATTAGCATTTTTCTTTAAAGTTAACATAATGAATAATAATGTGTTCAGCCCAGGTGGGAATGTTATGAGAAACTTGTTGAGCTCTTACAGGCGTCACATTACGCCATATGTGCCACTGTATTAATTAATTAAGAAATATTATATCTATTTTCTATTCCTGAGAATCTTCACTACGTGGGTGTAGCGATTTAAATAGATACTAAAGCAAACATTATATCCAGGTGTAGGTGTAACCACGTAATGTCTAAAGGCAAAGTTGAAGCTACATTTTTAATTTCATTTTGAATTCAGTTGGAGTTGTTGCCGGCAGCCTGGCTGGAGTGTATCTTAGAATGTATATTGATGTATTTGGTACGGCACAGACGTGATATTTCGAGGAATAGCTGCCGTAAAGTTCCAGCCGATCGATCCAGCTGGACTGCCACAAATTTATTATTTAATACCATCGCCTTTGTTGAAGTGCTTTGCCTTTTACATAGTCGTTCGTGCCCCAGTGAGTTGACAGTTTTATAAGCTCGCTTTATAACTGTGGGTACATTATTTTCATAAAAGCTGTTGGAGTCTTACGGTTTTGTAATCAAGTCGTTAGCACGATATGGTTGAAATAGGAATAATAACCTCTGTATTGATGTACATTAAGGCCCAAGTTCACTGACAACCGTTTTTTTAAGCCATGACTTGGGCCTTAGTCGATTCGTTTGAAAGCAAATTTAATGTTCATTATTTTTTGCATTGACGGTGGCTATTTACATCAAAGATAACTTATTGACCAAAAGAAGAAGTCCAAGAAGATATCATATAAATATTATCATCGGTCGACTGAACTCGTAATATCGTTACAAAGGTGAATAACCTTTTGTGTTTCGTGAGACCTCCTTCCTTTCCACTGACCCTATATAATGTTCGTCCCTACAGGATGAATCACGGCTGAAGATATTCATTTTTTCAAAAAGGCAGCCATCTATTTGAAAAATGTTCATCTAAAAACAAAGTTATATAAATAAAGATTTAAACAAACGGAATTAAAGCAGCCTTCCAAAATGAAAAAAAAAGACATTTACTTAAGCTTGCCGCTCGCGATTTCATGTATTTCTTCATATTTTCACTTACAAGAACGGCATCCGAGATCTTTTGATAAGGAACTACTTAAGTTACCTTAAACCATTTCAGCAGGGGAAAATGTCAGGATATGCTTTTCTAATGTTCGCTATGCTCGCATAGTTTTCAGTTCTAACAATCACAATAGTTTTTAGAAGGCTTCCTTTTCACAATTCCGCAAATTGTATTGCTCCATTAATCTTATTCGGGATTTTATCATAATCCATTCTTTGTGCTGATTATATAAGTATCAGGTTTCCACAATCTCGCGACAGTAGGTAGGTACCATCGTGAAATTATTTTCACCAAATTCATGTCAAAAGAATAGACGGTAACGACGCTAGGGGACGTTCGGTATCTACTAAAAATGAATTAGGGAGGTCAAGGGTAGTAAATTTCAAAAGGGATGTTGTTCACCGCTCGACACAAATGTCTGTGGTCGTTGTACAATGTCGTTTGTGTCAGCTTGGTCACCCCTGAATGTTTAGACATGTATAAGTACCTACTATAGTTATGAATTCATGAGGGCAAAGACAGGCGATAAGGGTAGGGAGTTGCGTTTTCAAACGGTTTTATTTGGTCAGTGCTGTCTCATCATTTACGTTTATATTTTGTTGGGATCAACAAATCAATAAATCTTTTGAAAGTTAGCACGGATGTGAGGTGAAGTTAAAAGAGGCAAATCCCCCGATCAAGAATAGTCTGAAATATATGGATGATCTATCAGAATGATACAATGTTGGCTGCAGTTCAGTAACCGTTAAATGTTATTGGTTCCAGATTGGTGGGGCACGCGTGCGCATTGTCTGGAGCCGATGAGGCGGCGGCGCTTGGCGCCATGAGCTAGCGGGGATGGGGGGCGAGGGGGCGGGCCGCGGCGCCGCGCGCTGGCACGTGGGCGACTCGCCCCCGCGCGCGCCCATGGGCTTCGCGGCGCCCGCGCAGGATGCGCCGCTGGACCGCGGGCTGGCGCCGGCGCCCGCGCCCGCACCCGCCGGCAATGCCGTGCTCCAGCGGACACACTCCAGGTACATACACACGGAGAACCATACCTCAGTTATACATTGGGTAAAGTGGGTTCTTGTTTGCTATTTAATTGAACAGGACTGCAGATCTCTGCAGTTGGAGAAGCACAGGCGGTGCAAGGTTTTTGTACTCCATGTACTCCCTGATGTAATTACTCCATAGACTCCCTTTTGTACTTACCCCATATACTCCCTTGTATACTTACCCCATGTGCTCCCTTATATACTTACCCCCTAGACTTCCTAACATTCACACCATATGCTCCCATATGTAGATACTGTCCCCATAAACTCCCTTATGTCTTTTCCCCATTATAATAGAATGTATCTCAAAGCATGTAAGATGTCTATTAACTGAATTTAAAATTATTACACTGACGACAAATCATCATGGATGACCAACTTATTTTTATGTCGATTCAATTTCTATCGTTACTCGGATCGGACACCTAATTGAGGCAAGCCCCATCGTTTTTATTATTCTTCTCGTAAATACCTTTTAATGATAATCATACGTTACTGTTGGACCGGGTACCAAATCCCAAACAACTTGCCCATTGTCCTTTCCGGGAAGTGTTCTACTTCGTAACGTTATTTTCCATGTAAGCAAAATACCGGACCCTTGCTGCTCCCCGCCTCGGATTGATTTTCCCGACGCGTTCGAGGGATTCGGTATGAATGCCAACCCTTTTATGGTTTGAGTCCGCTTTCATTTTATATTGTGTTACAGTTAGCATTCAAATTCAAATTGATCGATAGGTGTTCTGGTTACTCACATGTAAAACTTGTACCTATGCCTGTGATGTGGGTTCTTTCTAGCATGAATGAGAGCAAACAACTGACGTTTGCAGGTCGATGTCGTCGCTACCACCGGAGCCGTTTATGATGCTCCGCGCGAAGGCGCTGAGCAAGCGAGTGATCATCAACGTGGGCGGCGTGCGGCACGAGGTGCTCTGGCGCACGCTGGAGCGGCTGCCGCACACCAGGCTCGGCCGGCTCCGGGACTGCAACACTCACGAGGCCATCACGGAAATCTGCGACGACTACTCGTTACAAGACAACGAGTATTTTTTCGATAGGTAGGACTTATTTCCTCTTTAAGTTAAGTAAGTTCAAAAAGACTATAGATAAGTATATTTGTTTGTGATAAACTTTTTTTTCTTTTTCAGGCACCCGAAGAGTTTCAGTTCAATACTCAATTTCTATCGGACTGGAAAGTTACATTTAGTGGATGAAATGTGTGTGTTGGCGTTTAGCGACGATCTCGAGTATTGGGGCGTGGACGAACTGTACCTGGAGTCGTGTTGTCAGCACAAGTACCATCAGCGCAAGGAGCACGTGCACGAGGAGATGAGGAAGGAAGCCGAGAGCTTGCGGCAGCGCGAGGAAGAGGAGTTCGGTCAGGGCACGTGCGCTCAGTACCAGAAGTGGCTCTGGGACCTCCTCGAGAAGCCCACCACCAGTATAGCAGCCAGGGTAAAGTATCGCGGCGTATTCAACCGAAACAGTAACCAGTTACCGAAATTATTAACCCTGCCACTCTAGCAAAGCTGCCAAGGATAGTTTATGTAAGGGAGAGGTATCCAAGGGTTTCTTAGTTTTTTTCCTAAATCTAGTTAAATTTTAGATAGACGCTTTTGTGAATTGTGAGTTTTAAGGCTCTTGAGATGTCCATGTGTGCAAGATTTGTAATGTCACTGGTAGATATTTGCAGATGTAGTTTTTGTACAATCTTTAAACATACCATTAAGGGCACAGTTCTCAAATACTACTCATTTAAGTTTAGGTACACTAAGCACCGTAAGCACCTCACTAAAGACTGTTTACTGAAATTCCATGAACATAAATATGAAACACTCTGTATGTAATGTTCTCTTTCATTTCTCTACTGTAATACATTCTGTGACACACATAGACTATAATAAACTTTTAAGTAACTGGTCAACAAACACCTATTTCCTAAATGTACATGAAGGGCTTGTTTCGTAATCCGTACACATTTCACATTAGCACACGTTGTCAAGGACTTGATTGTCAGTACTGAGCTTTGGTGAATGAATGCATTTAGGAAACAAGCTTGGTACAAGTTATATCTATGTGTTGTGTTGTGGTGCATGAATAACATCTATCGCTGGCTCCTTCGGTGTTGCAAGTCACTTCCTCCTTGTCGTGTAATGGAATGTGGTGTTGTGTTCCCTTTGTATGTTGTATCGTGATCTGTGATCGTAATATTTGATCGCTTTTGTCGAATCGATATTGTGTTGTGTATACTGTTATGTTTGAGCACCTTTCAGCTTATTTCCTTGTGTACTTTTCTACTTTTCATTTTAATTTTCGACAACAGCGGTGCAACCTTTGCGTATGTAAGTATAACTTAAAATAATACATTATTTATTTATTTCTTTCTGTATGTTTAAGTATAAATTCTTAAAACACCTTTGTTCTTTCTATTCTATAAAATTTATTTCACGTGACTATTCAGCAGAACACTGCTTATATTGCATATCTTTACTATTTATCTACATATTATATTATATCTTACTTTACTTATTTTAGACTTATATATGTGTACCTACTGTAACTACATGATTCTACGCCTTCTACTAAGTTATGGATTTTTTTTATTGTGAGATAGAACCGTATTCTACAACACAAGATACGGATTGACCCACCGTAGTACCTTCTGTAGTAATAGTATATAGTAGTGGTTATGTATGTACTAACATTGTTGGTAACACTTATTGTGCAACCAAGTTGTGTTGTAGTCTACAGAGGGCGTTCCAAGCTACATTGATCAATATTGAAAAGGAGTTTATTGATTATACCTAGACATGTATAGTATATGAAATTAAGGCTTTAAAAAATATTTTTAAATATTTATCGACTGATTGACTTTCTTAACTTCTTTTCAAAGTTGCTTTAAGATTATGTAAAACTATGCTTATTGTCAAGTAAAACATTTAGTTTCGACTCACAGCAACCTTCAGAATTGTATATAATATTTGTTTACAGTAAATTTTTATAAATGTTCACAGCCGCGTCGATTGTTCTCAATAGGGAGAACTTAATAAAAACAAAGCTTAATTGTTGTCGCAAATTTGCAAAGATGGGATGGGCTTACGCGATGTGACCAGCCGCCGCCGGGGCGGCGCACAGTGGCCGGCGTGCGGGGTGGCACGGGACAGCGCGGGCGCCCGAGGCACGCGCGTGCGCCGGGCGCCGCGCTGCGCCCGCGCCGCCTCCCACCACGGCGAGGCGCCGCCCGCCGGCGTCCCCACCCGCCCCCGCCCCGCCGCTCCCTGCTCCCGCTCGCCTCCCGCTCCGACCTTCCTCCACCAGCGCTTCCGCTTCGTGATACTGATCCGACTAACCGAGCGATGCGGCCGATGGACGGACGAGCGTCTACTTCGTTCCGCCTCTGCTCTAGACGCATTTCACTTCGAACTCGGACGCGCGTCCGTTCACCCACACTTTTAGTACCTATAAATTACCTACTTATTTACACCGAAATCACACAACACTACTAACATAGTCACACGAATAGATGTTATTTCTACACCAAAATTTACAATTACTATTAAGACATTGTTTTTGTTACATACGATATTGGCTTTAACCGTTTGTCTGTAAATACATATACCTATGACATATAACTTAGGAATATTTAAGTAGCATTACTACCGATGTACAAACATGTAGGAAGCGTAGCTCTGTATAGACACTGGCATATAACTGACCGATCTGACACATGTGGCATACGCCTAGGTACCGAGGCTTAGTTGCGCAGTGTGGCAGCGCGGTGGCGGCGAGCGAGTCGCCCGCGCTCGCCGCTCACTGGTGCATGCTTGCAGGTGATCGCGGTCATCTCGATCCTCTTCATCGTGCTGTCCACGATAGGGCTCACTCTCAACACGATACCCCAGATGCAAGTGTACGACGACAAGGGCGCGCCCATGGATAACCCGCAGCTGGCCATGGTCGAGGCGGTGTGCATCACGTGGTTCACACTCGAGTACGTGCTGCGGTTCAGTGCTTCACCGGATAAATGGAAGTTCTTCAAGGGTGGACTCAACGTGATAGACTTACTGGCTATATTGCCTTATTTTGTATCTCTTTTCCTGCTCGAAACAAATAAGAACGCCACTGATCAGTTTCAAGACGTGCGTCGTGTTGTGCAAATTTTCCGTATTATGCGAATATTGCGCATTCTTAAACTTGCCCGACACTCGACCGGGCTACAGTCGCTCGGGTTTACGCTCAGAAACTCCTATAAGGAGCTTGGATTGCTCATGTTGTTCCTTGCGATGGGAGTACTCATATTCTCCTCATTGGCATATTTCGCTGAGAAAGAAGAGCCGGGAACTAAATTTATTTCCATTCCGGAAACGTTTTGGTGGGCCGGCATCACCATGACCACAGTCGGATACGGTGACATTTACCCCACGACCCCGTTGGGCAAGGTCATCGGCTCAGTTTGCTGTATTTGCGGCGTGTTGGTAATTGCGTTACCCATCCCTATTATCGTCAACAATTTCGCCGAGTTTTACAAGAACCAGATGCGGCGCGAAAAGGCGCTCAAACGACGAGAGGCGCTCGAACGTGCCAAGCGCGAGGGCTCCATCGTATCCTTCCACCACATTAACTTGCGAGACGCGTTCGCCAAGAGCATGGACCTCATCGACGTCATCGTGGACACAGGTCAGTACTGCGCAGACCACTCGCTTTGCCGCTTGTCCATGTCATGTCTCTCGCTCGGAATGCACGTTAACTCTCTCTATCACTGTGCACGCATGCCTTCCGTGCTCAAACAGTGTCTGTGTTTATTGGATGCAATGAATGTTGAATGTGTGCACGTCGCATCGATGGCTCTCCGGACTCGCAGACATCTCAAATCAAACCAAACAGTTCACGATACATCGCAGCTACCGCTATGTTCACTCGTTGGTTGCGGCGAGGTGCACTCAGAGTGTTTTATTCCTTGTCTTCAGGTGACAAGTGCGTCCTCATTGAGGCGAGAGACGACGCCAGATGAGCATCTTGCCACTGTCACAGTGGTCACGCTCGACCCCTTTATATTAAGTCTGTTACTTGGGGTCGAGTCGCGTCGCGTGTAGCTAGCGATGTGCGACGAAGACTATAATATAAGGTCGATTACATTGTCAGCGTAAGCCTAACGCTTCTTAGAATAACACTCATCTTCTGTGGACTGTCTGATGTGTGTATCCGGAGGACGCTGGATTCTGTGTACTGTACTGTTCGTGTGGAATGTGTGTTGTGTAGTTACCGCCGTTTTTTGTCATGTTTTAAATGTTTCTTCGTACTATAATTATATTAAACCAGTAAATATTACGGGGATAATAGTGAACCATATGGAATACGTCGCTACTCACAGTGGTATGTGTCTTCAGGACACAACTTGTCGCAGGCGGACGCCACTAGCCTGGAGGGCGAGGCCCCGGCCACCACGGGCTGCTACAAACAGTACGAACACTCTATCACCAGTAAGCTGCCTCAGAGTACTGACCCCAGCCAGGTAAAACACTTGCTCTCAACTGTATTGGGTACGTCCAACATTCATCTTGGCTATAGTAGGGTGAGTCCTAACAAGCCTATACGTAGATATTTAAACAGCAATTTAAAACAATGTCCTCAATTTTCTTGCAATTTCACTTCACAATCTGTTTTTGCTTCAGCAGATATCAGCAGTACACTAGAGAAGACCGCGTTTTGACCATCTTAAAAACGTTTATATTTCTGCTTTAAGCTTTGGACGGACCCTTTTGAAGCTGTAGTTACATTGCAGCAATAGGCTTTCCGCTAACACTGTAGGTAACAGTTTCAGAGCAGCCCTCAGAAAGAGCGTCGTTACTCGAACGAGGGGCTCGGTTCACCGGAGAAACGCTTGCTCATAAATCCTGAACCTACACCAGTAAGATATCATCTATGTTTACACCTTTGCTAACAGTCGTTGCCGATTCGACAATAATCATTGTAGAACTGTCATACTAGTTGCCTGTTTGTCAAAGCCGAATTTAAAACGCACACAGATTTAAGCTTGTATGAACCGTCGGCGATCACCGATTGCATTTCTAATTCTTCAAAGCGAACAGCACCTCGTCGGCGGTTTGGACTTATTTACTACTTATTCTCTAACCTTAGGCTAGCGGTGAGGTTAACTACTTACTAATGATTTCTCTTTTTCTAGGAAAAGAAGATGGCTGACAAACAGCTTGACTTGGATCAGCTGCCTTCTGAGTTTGAATGTTGTTTTTGCACGTTCAAGGTACTAAGATACTAACGCCTTCATGATATTGTAGCTGCCTCATTATTAATTACCTAATTATGCGATTTTCTTTTATTATTATTTGATGTATTTGACTAATAATAATATTTCCATCTAGCATTAACCTGTAAGTATTTACATACTTATTATTTTAGGTTTAGAACAATAATTACCCATCCGTAGGTTTGTATGATTTCTTTCGGTTGAAATGTTTGCAGCTAATCATTTAATTAACATAGGATTCTTAAAGGTAATATTTATCAAACATATACCTTACTAGCCTTCACTTGATAGCGCCCAAAATTGTATATTTCCAACTTTCTCTCCTCTGAAGTTCCTTCTCTCTATCTCTGACACTGTGATTGTTTCAAAAGTTTACGGTAGTACCTAATTTCAGAACGATTTTCTACAAATTCCTGGTAGTTTTTTTCTGAGATGAATAACAGTCAACGTACCACTTGATGTAGGGTTATAAGGAGTTCATTGACGCGGAGCAGCTGATGCCCATGTCGACGTCGGACCTGCGACAGCCCGTGTGCGTGGAGCTGGCGTGTCTGCAGCGACACCCCGCGCCCAAGGCGCTGCCCGAAGCCACGCCCAACAGCCTCGACAGCCCAGGTGCGTAAGCACATGTACATATAACACTGCCACAACACTGCCGTAGACTACAGAAGTTTTTTACACGTCTAATAAATTCACCATAAAGTCGCAAAAGTCGTACGAACCATTCTGTTGTATACAAGGTATACAAGGCGTGTTCATACCTTTTGTTACAATTTAAATTACTTAGATTGTGTTCTAGTATTCCTTAAATGTGCAATAATCCCGTAGGCGTAGAATATTTTGATCTATGAATAATTGTCACTATTTAGTATTTTGTCCTTATTCGTTCACTGTTGTGATGTCGATGTCCTTTCGGCACTTATATGTTCCTTTTATTGTACTCTAACCACGTGTATCGTATGATATGTGTATAAGAGCAGCATACGCCGTATGTTGTCGTGTGCGGCTCCATGTGCGTATTATGTCTTACATTACAGATACATTTGCATCATGCCTTACGCACCCTTTTCCTTCAGAGGGCGACATCGCATGCGAGAACGACTCATCAAACTTGTATGTGAATCCTCTGGACGGTAGCGGCGGTGGCGGCGCGGGTGGGGGTGGGGGCGGGGTGTCCGCAGAGTATAATGGAGTGCGCAGGAGTGCATCTGGGGATGGAAGCGTGTTGTGTGCCAAAGGTTCACAGGGCGAAGTGTCGCCGCTCGGCTCGCGCGTCAGCCTGACGGGCGCGGGCGCGGCGCCGGGGGCGGGGGCGGTGGCCCGGCCGCTGGACGCGTCGCGCACGAGTCTGCCGCAGCCGCTGGACGAAGCGCCCGCCGCCGCCGACGACGCCAAGCCCAAACACAGAAAGGCTCGCTTCCAACAGGTGAGCTGTCGCGACCCGCAGCGCCGCTCACCGATATCAAGCTTCATACAAATGGTTCGGTAGTGTGTCCGAGTGCCCTCGTCTTCCCAACCTTGTCCGACGTGATCGTTGCATGCTGTTGCACATTTT
The DNA here is from genome assembly GCA_033682625.1 of Helicoverpa zea x Helicoverpa armigera. Taxonomy (NCBI): domain Eukaryota; kingdom Metazoa; phylum Arthropoda; class Insecta; order Lepidoptera; family Noctuidae; genus Helicoverpa; species Helicoverpa zea x Helicoverpa armigera. The sequence continues at coordinate 6,939,635 of JAWIIS010000009.1, forward strand.
GACTAATAGATATTACTCGTGTTTGGAATGCATGTGCTGTCATTGCCTTCATATTATAACGATGCTTCTTTCAAAGGTCATGTGGGTAACGCGAACATGATCGTTTGTCCCACAGGACTGGACGGAGGAAGAGAGGAAGCCGCCGAGAGGGATAGCCACGAGGATCATTAATCACCACATCCTGTTTGGTTTGTTTTTATTCAATTACGTATAAATACTTACAACCATATACGTAAGCTTAGCTACACGGCAAACTATAATTCGATGCTAATTGCAAAAATTACGACTAGACTGGAATTGACTATAAAAGACAAATGCTATAAAAAAAACATGCCTCAAGATCGTTCTGTAATACGGATTACGATGCCAGCTTTGCCTGCCTATAATATGTAATTTACGACAGGTGATTTTCTACGTCTGAGAATGAAAACGATTGAATGGCTTATTAAATGCCTTTGTCATTTAACTGAGTTCTGATATTATTGATTTTGCAGTGTGGTTTGATTTGTCCAGTAACAAACAGACAGAATCCTACATTTTTTCCCCCTTGAAGAAAATGGCCTAGCTACCTTATACGATCCTGCACTGCTGCTACACTAAATTCAAAAACAATGAGACAGTAGGCAAATCCTAAAAGCCGATATCTACTTAAATATTCCGTTATAGGAGAATTATAATATAATTTACCAGACTAGAAAACGTCGCAAAATGAGTGTCCCATTGCCCGTGTAAATTTTTGATACATCGGCATTCACATTCGACTTGAAAATTCTATTTTCGTTTAGACTTAAAACTTTAGAGCTTTACTTGTCTATATACATAAAAATGAAACCCGCTTTCTGTTGTCACGACATAACATGAAAACGGTTTGACCGATTTGGCTGAAAATTATAGGAACTTAGACCCGCAAGAAGGTTTTAGGATAGTTTTTCTCACCATCCGGTACGGGACGCGGGTGAAACCGCGGGCGAAAGATAAAAGATAATGATTTGTGGCATAATTTGACATTTTGTGAACCTACACAGGTAAGAATGGCAACAAGCGCGGCGGCGGCTGGCCGCTAGAGGGCGACTCTCGCTCGCGCTCCATACTCAAGAACAAGGAGTCGAGGGGCACTGACAGCGAGCTGCTACTCCAGGAGACCACCTCGCTCGGTGCCAACGTGAGTACACCATAGACACTTTACTATGCTAATATAAGAACTATTTGCTACAGAGCATACAAAAAAAAGTCAAAGACCAACATTTTCTATGGCTTATCCGCAAATTAAGACTACGCATTATAAACTGTTCCTAATTCAAACAAGGGACTATTACGGTGGGATGCACCATTCAAACATTTTCAGCTGTGAAATAGCCGATGTGACCACTGGACGACAATTTCACGACTGGTAATGGTTTGGGTATCGTTAAAGTTAAATGGTGCAACTCACCCTCATTGTTATGCGCTAAATAAGGAAATCCTATTTGCCTTGCAAATGATGCATCTGAAAACGAGTTCCTTACAGTTGTTAAGTAGCAGCTTTTCGAAACCCTGTACGGGATAGGCTAGATAGATTGATTATATGGGGGCAATGTTTCAGGGCGATTCTGGCAGCGAGTCGTCGCCGATTAGATTGAAAGACTTCAAGGGGCAGAACCACAAGGGCGGCGCCGCGGAGAGAGACAACCTAGTCACGTAGTTAGTGTGTAGAGGGCGCTTCTCGCTTGACTTGCCTCGCCCCACACACGACGCGAACATTAATACTTAGAATGCAATAACATAAAATTATATACAAATAATTTTAACATATCATTGGGCGATTGTGACTGCTTGTTGAATAGATTTTCATTTCGTAGAATTATAAATATTGTAAAAAATATTACTTATTGTAATAATCGTTCATTCCAATCGAAAAGTTGAAGAAACCTATTTGTTAAGTTTTTTTACGTGCAATTATTAATTGCTAATTTTAATGTAAGCGATATAGTTTGTACAGCATAGTTGATGAAAAATGAAGCAATTATTAAAATTAAACATTTTCTGAAATTGTTATCAACTGTTTTCTTTAAAAACCTTTATACGTTTTCGATTTTGGGCAGGTACAGAAATAACAGACAGGCATTGTCAACAATGATATTTATTTGGAAGCTAAAATCTTTTCCTATTTTAGAGTATTAAACATAGAATTATAACGTAAAATTTCCATTTAACATTAGGAACGTGCTATATAGAAAAGGACAATTTAACACACAAATGTCGACCTTAATATTACAATGTTGCAAAACTTTACAAGTCGAGTGATGACAATATCACAAATTACAAAACGTAATACAACTATCATGACTGCTTTTGGAATTTATACAAATAATTTAATAATGGTCCGAATAATAATACTCAATGTTCAAATTAATGATAAACATTAATTTAATTAATACTAAATCAAAAAGAATTAAACATCGATTGTATGAGTGATAACAAAACTAACACATTAAAATACTTTGGTTCAAGTGAGTACATTAATAAATCTACGTACACTGGATTGACTGGATGCAGAAATAAATTGTTCTGAAGTGCCCAAAATATACACGAAACACAGAAAGTGAATTAAACCATTTATCGGCTAGATAGTGTACATTTAATTAAAAGCACTTAGAGAGAAAAGCTCTCTGAGGCTTTGAACATTAATTTATCGTAACAAATGCATGCATCGGAGAGACTGTTCAGTTTCATAGGTGTATTACCTACTAAAAAACTTTACAAACTGAACACAATGTACATATCTTACTTTAATACTTCACAAAACTTCGAAGACGTTTAGGCACGTGAAATAAACAATACAACAGCCTTCTTTTGATAATATTAATTGTAAATTCGTCTTATTCGTAATCTGTACATGCCTATTTAAATACACGTTAAAAAACTATTTACATAAATTACTAATCGAATAATTTACATTTACCTAGAGAAGATTCTACGGTATTGTGTAGTATTAGAGTATTATATTATACACTAAAAGCGTTTACTAATGGACGTACTCACAGAGTTTGAAACAGATATCAGCATTATGTCTCATTTAGAATCATATTAAAATTGGTGTTTACTGCAATCAGTAAAAATAATAATCATTATTTACATCAATCAAACGCGAACTTTTTAATCTCATCAGTTTGAGACATTGCGTAAATTACCGAAATAAAGTCAAGAGCTTTTCCAAAATCTGACGTAACTTTACTATTAACAATTTCAAAGGAGCTTTAAGATCATATTAGGCTTGCTACATACACAATACGTATACGTAAGGTATTAGATGAATTCGGGTTATTTGGTGTTTCGAAGTTCCAAAGTCTCATGATAGGAAGATAGTCTGTTTAGACCCGAAATAGATGGTCTTGTCTGTGCAGTGATTGGTAGGTATCAGACTAACGCTGACAGCTGTTTCGCCCTCATTGGCCATCTCTCCGCTCACGCGTGCATTGCTCATGCAGCCGATACAGGTATTGCTCATAAATAATAGTTTTATTGTTACAACATTATTGTTTATCCGTACATTATGTCTTACATTGAACACACAGGCACCTTACTTTAGTAATCTTGGCAGTATATCATGGCACGTGACCCTTTGTTATATTTCTGTAGCAATCGATGCCGTCCCTCTTACTCAAACAAACGCAACTATTTTAAACCAAATTGTATTTTCGTGTACAAAATGATCATCCCTCTTTCGTTTTATATGAAAATACAATGAATTATTAAATTTAAAGCTTTGAGTAATAAAAATATCACAAATAACTTTGTCAGTTTGATATATGAAGCCAAATTGATGGTCCCTCGCGGGAGCAATGTTTGTTTGAGTTTGTTCATGTTTGGTGTTTCCCCTTCTAGTCTAATTACGTAATAATATAAAAATATGTCCACAGCACAGGGTTGGTGTTGTTCTTGTTGTGCTAATATACTACTATCAAATTTGGCTTCACGTCAATGTATAAAAACAATAAACAGTGCTCTCTATAAATTATTCATAACTTAGTGATATTAATAAATTCTCTCGTTCAATCACTGCTTACACGCTGCACATCTACGTTTTGTGGAATTTTCTGAAAACGTAGCAAAGTTGTAAACGAAATCCATAAAGTGTTCCGATTCTCATGGTGAGAGAATGTCAGGAATGCGTAGAGTTAGATCGCTTCCCCATCAGACCGAACCGCGCCCACCCGCGTCGTCGTGCTGGAGAAACGCCTTAGAAACACAATGCAAAATATTTTAACTTAAATACTAAATTTGTAAAAATAATAACAATTCCTTTGACGAAGTGCCAGATTTTACCTGTTACATCTAAGGAAAAACATCGGGTGAGTCACAATATTTGTTCGACGGACTTATTCAATCACAAAAACATGCTTTGCAGAAGAATGACAAAAGTAAAACTAGTTTAAGAACTACCGAAAATGTTGCGTAATATTAGCAGGTTAGTCGGCACTGTTCGTGTCACACACTGGGTCGCGGCACTACCTGTGCCAGGCGATGGTGAGCGCGGTGCGCAGCTTGCCCCACAGCCAGGGGTACAGGCCGCCGCCGCGCCACGCCGCGCGCGCCACGTACTTCACGTAGTCGTACAGCCCCCACGGCGCGTGCCCGCCGTTCACGTAGTACACGTACGTGAAGCCGTCTTTACACCGCCCCTTGATCGAGTAGTAGTACGGCAGAAATGAGTGCAGCCGGAATCTACAAAACACAATACTTATTTATTAAGATGCAGTGGAATATGTTGTCCTACATGTGTAAAACATGTACAGGTTTTTAAAATGAAAAATAACTTAGCGAAATAGTCAACTGGGTGTCGTTTTGATAGAAGGCAGGACGCTCACTGTGTCACGGTCTCGTGGTTTTAAATTAAATTTAGATTTTGATAATTATCTATTTTATACAAAAGTTCTATTACAAAAAGTTCGTGTTTTGTCCTAAATTTCATTTTAGTTTAGAAGCTAATGAGTGCTATGCACGCTCAAGTACCTAAACCTTTGCGTGTATAGTTACCATTGTACATCTTTCGCTGAAATAGTACATGTATTTTATTTTACATTCACAAATTGCTTTCATGTAACTATTCCTATACCTAATGCAGGTCAAGGAAATGCAATCTAAGATTTCTGATAAGATAGTTTACGTACTTCCATCGTAAACGTTTAAAAACTAGATATTATTACAAGTAGGTATGACTTATAGGGTAGTGTATGATGATAAAACCTTCCTACTTGAGATAACAGCTAGTCGCTACATCCCAACGGATTATGATGGGTACTTTCAATGGATTAAATAAAGCTATGAGACAGACAACAGACAAAGCAAGTTCAAAATGTCGAGAACCCTTGTTGCCATTTTACCAATAATACGTGAAACTATACAATATATGTACTTTCTAAATTACTGAAAGGGAAGGAAGCTTCCTTCCTCTTAGGTTAGACCTATTTGAATCAGAAACTCCAATCCTGTTAATAATCGGATACTTATTACCGGTCAATTAGTATGCATTTAAAATAGCAGTGCAGTGCGTAAATTAAATCAATTAGTTCTTATTTAAATCATCAATTTTTGTACACAATAATCCGATCCGAAACCACCAAATAGCAAAAAATTGACAGTACCGACAATGAAATGTCCTTTTAGTTATTAGGTACATACTTAGTAAATTTCTTAGTTAATAAAAAAGTTACTTAACAAATAAATGATCTACCTGTACCTACTTATATAACAAAACTGAAGAGTTTGTTTGCTTTTTTGCTTGAACGCGCTCTAGCCTTTTTATTCGGATGTGCGAAGTCGAAAGTAGTTCCCACGAGGCGTGGCGAATCACTGGTAAAGTCTACTATTGAATAATATCAGACTTTGCACTTTGTCTAGACTTTACTAATAGCGGTGCCTTGGGCAAATTCCACATAACGTGGAACAAAGGTCATAAGAGTATAAGGTTTTTAAGCAGTATAAGGTATTATTGATCTTTAATCATAAATATTTTGTGTAATTCAACGCGATTCAATTTTATTTTATTCACTGAATTACATAACTTATATCGTTACAGCCTTTTTTTATCGTCCCACTGCTGGGCACATGCCTCCTTTCACACGGAGAAGGATTGAGCATTTTCATAATTTACTTATATCACATAAGATTAAATATAAGTACCTACCTATTTTTTGTCGAATTGATATAATATCAAGTCAGTAGTTAGTGAGATATCTACAGATAATATCGGAATAAGTATATGTTGTAAAATATTTTGATCTATCTGAATACAGGCAGATAAGAGAAAATGAATTCGCGATTCATATAACGTTTAGTAAACTTTTTGTTCAGATGGTTTCGCTTAGTACATTCGCACGAAAAATTCGGTACATTCACATAAGTAGTCAAAAACCTTCAAAACAGAAATGAAAGATAAAACGTGAATCATTGCAAAAAAAACCTTGTAAAGTATCGTAAAGTCCCACGCCGCTTTACCGTGACTTTCAACTACTTACTATATCGGTAGTAGGTACCTACGTAAGAGGAAAACACCGATTTATCTCTACCGATATCTTACTGATAAAAACTGTATTTTCGAAGAATGATCGTGACACGCATTTCGTCGATTGGCGCACCTATCATTGAGTACAGATGTCGAACAATGTACCTACTAAAAACGAATGTCATCTACGCATAGCAACATAACATAGAGAATTTGTTAAGTGTAGCCCGTACCGCTTTCTTTAAAACAGTTTTAGACCCCTAGAGGTTTGCTTTGAATAACCTTGCCTTTCGAATCAATTGTATTAGGAACCCAAATCTGAAAAAAAAAGTCAAATGGGCGTTCTAATTTAACAGCAGTTTTCCTTAAAATAACGTTTATCTTATTGATGAAAGAAATGGGCTTAAAGAACAATATAAACCAGCTGATAATTAAATGTATTATCAAAGAACTCACCTTCTGTGTTCATAAAAAAGTATAGCTTCTGTGTTGGTGGTGAGCACGTGCAGGAATATGGCCTTGACGCGGTGCTCATGCGGCGGCTGTGGCACGGGGCCCGCCAGGTGGTTGATGAGCACGTCCAGTAGCATCGTCGCCACGCCCGACCGACGGAACGAACGAGCTACCCCTGCAGACCATACAAGTTACATATTAACCGCAATCAAAATATTCAATCTATCTTGATTTGCTTACTAGACATACATACAAGTAATGACAAATAAGCAAAAAAACATAAAAGATCGATGTATTGGGAACGGCCATAAGTTTCAATAACAAAGAGGAAAGATTTACATATGTATTTGTATGTACGATATTGGTTTATTCTGAAAACACACCTAGAATGCTACAATGGGGATATTGTTTTGGTAATATTTTATAACTTATTTACACAGTAGACCTAACAAAGCAGTTGTCAAGCAGGCAAATATTGAGCACACAAAATTAGATGTTTGTGAAACAACAACTAATTATGCTCTGTGCTAATGCACTGATAATCACTTCAAAATCATTAGCCTTTCTTATTCTTACTTATTGTTATGCTTTATAAAAACAGTAAATAAAGTAACATACCTAAAGACAGTATGTAAGCAACAAGTGTATCCTTTGAGGCGAACCATCTTGACAGTATTCCCCGATCTTCTGCATTCAGTTTCAAGTAAGGCTTTATTTCAGCCACAATAAGGCCTATGATCTCACTTTTGTGCACCGCTGCCAGGGCAAAAAACCTTTCTGAAGAAGTAATGTCCTCATACCATGATTGAGGGTATTCTATAGGAAACCAATCTCTGCATAGAGATCTCACCTGAAATATTGAAAAAATAATACATTGTTTGACAGAGACAGAAAAAAGTTCAACTATAATATCAATTAAATTATAAATTTAAAAAAACCCCCGACCCAAAAAAAGTACGCAATAATTATGACAAAATGTTAAAAACGCTAAACCCTATAAAAAGCAAAAGGGGGTTTTCGGGGGTTTTTTTAAATTTATAATTTAATTTTATTTCATGCTTTTTAAAGGAGCTCCTTAATTTTTCCTTCTTTCATTTAATTTATTTTATCTTAAGATGGGGTCGCTATATGCCATCTCGGCCAAAGGAAGCTGTTTAACAATCCTCATGACAAACTGGCTCTGGGAGAATTGCACAGATTGAGAAACAATAAAGATTAACCTTTGGACATTCTAGATTTTCAGCAAAAATATAGATCGGTTTATTCGTTTCATTCCGGCATTCCAGGGTTTCAGCCGCCACATCCCATTTCCAGCATCAGGTTCCCGTCAATCAGAAACATGAAGAGAACTCGTCACGACAAATTCAACGAGCCCAAACTCGATGGGTTTACTAAGAGGCAGTTCAGGGTTACGTCTCCTACCTTTGTGCCCTAACAGCAGACCAGCTGAGTGGTTCCAAAAGACATTAGTGTTTCAAATTTCAGATCCCACATATACTTGCAAGTAAACTGAGCGTGTAACATTCCTATCACATCTAGCAAACGAGCTGATGACCTTGAAGACCTGAACCGATTTCCACCAAACATAGCTAAGAACACTCCTGACTGACATACCTTTTAAACAAAAAAAACCGCATTACAATCGGATCATCCGTTTGGGAGCTACGATGCCACATACACACACACACACACACACACACACAGACACGTCAAACTTATAACACCCCGTCGTTTTTGCGTCGGGGGTTAAATATAATCTCAGATCTACAGCATAATCATGAAATCACAAAAACATACACCAAGGCAATGTTCTTTTTGAAAGGTTACAATCCCTAAGGTTGTGAAGGCCTGTGATCGTTAGTAGCCATTGAAATATGAATAATGCCATTATTTTATGTGTTTTGTTCATAAGATTATTGACAAACTGCATCTTAAATCAATATTGAACTGTGACCTTTTGCCTACTAAGATTAAATGAGGAAACCCAAAGTATTGGCTATTCCTGAGATTTTCAACAGAAACAATAAATTGTATGAAGTTGATTAAATAGTGTATTTGTCGGCGTCAGGATCCGACATCGTTAAATAAAACAAAGGGGTTCTCACACAATCACTTGGTTTATTCCAATTAACACAGTATTATTTATCACTAATTTGTGGGAGGTGTGCACTCGGCAACGGTCGGCGAACGAATGACCCGAGTCGTGCGCGCGCGCCGCTTTATATAAGGTCCACCGTTGACAGATCGACGGTTGACACATCGACGGTGGCGCCGTCACGGCCATGCTGACATACGCTCGTCCTCGAGCGTCTTCTGAAAACAAGACAGCAAACTGCTCGATCATCCTGACATACTCAGTCACATCAAATCAAGTCAAATCAGTCAGTCAAATCTTTAAGTTGCGAGGTCAATCACAACAGACTTAAATGTGCTGCTCCGGCAAGCCCTTTTTTACGACCAGAGACTGTTAAACTATTCTCATCGGTATTACAACCGGAGACCGTTAAACCATTCTCATCGGTATTACAACCGGAGACTGTTAAACCATTTTTTTAAATTACCTTTTTCTCTTTTTTTTAGCTTACTTTATTTTGTGACTTTTTTTTTCCTTTTTTTTCTTTTCTTTTTTTTTTATAAAATCTCACATAGTCTACACAAAATAGTTGGTTAGTCACCAGAACCTACGACCCATTAAGGCCAGTTCTTAACATGATTCGGTTTGTCATAAGTCGCAGAACATTGACCCAGAGAGCCATTTCCTAAAATCAGTCACACCAGTCACGTGTCAGGGCAGTCCCCAAGATTTGTCACACTTGTCACATGTCATGGAATATCGGCCCTGCGAGCCAGTTCAGTTAAGTTAGTTACGTTAAGTCCACCTATCATCACTTTCTGAAGTCATGTCAGTCGAACATCATGATCATTTCTGAAGTCGTGTCATATAAGTACAGGTCAAAGAACATTAATTGAAATTCGTCACTGTCACCGTCATTATCAGATGACACCTTATACCTTCCATGATCGTGAGCCGCCGTCTCGGCCTCCTCAGTCCTTAGTTGGAATACAAGCTACTTCAAGTAAGCCTACACGGGCTCCAGGTATGTTACCACAGCACTTTTCGAGTGGTCTTACTAGTACTCGAATTCAATATAAGATGGTCTCAAATGAACCTTAGCGATTTCCTATAAAGTTTCACGACACTAGTTGCACGGGACCATACAGTTGTTCCCATGGAGAATATTCGGCAAGAAACCCCATAGAAGATACCTATCATATTCTACGTCTATTACAATGAAAGTAAAAGCCCTAGAAATTCCTATGCAATTGAGTTTCGGTTTCTTCCGCTCAAATAAGACGAACAAAATCATCTTCAAGAGGAATCTCACTGTTGTCACTAAAAGATTAAAACGCTCTGTTTTGTCGAAGCTATTTTCCTCCTAAATCATTCCGTTTGCTATATCTCGAATTTCTATCTACGACTAAGCAGAGTCGACTAAGAAGCTCGCTAGATCTGAAGACATCGTTCTCGTAGAAATAAAATATAAGCTCGATTGGTATACGGTATATTGCACTGAACCTGGTACTATTTGCTACTCAATCAACATCAACAACAACGATCTGAAGAGTATGATGATGACTGTCGGGTATATGATGATTATAATGAACTTCTACGAGCCCGTCGCGCAACGTTCGAATCATTCTCTACAATCGCAAATAGGCACTAAAACTAAAACACTCGCCCTATCTGACTGTTGGCCAAAAATTCTACTATTGTTATAAGAGTAGTAGAATTTTTACAGGATTTCTCGAATACTCCGACTGGTATACGATTATCTGATTGGAAAGACTAGCCGGAAGACAACAGCTACTGTTCAAGGCCTAAGTACGGATTCAAATAAGGGATTCCTAGTTGAAAGGTTGTATTCGATCCCTGAAGTCAGACTACCAAAAGGCCCAACTCTATGATCAAGATCTATGAATTCGTAAAGAGAGGTCAGCTATTAATATAGCCGTTTCTAGGTAATTACAATACAAAAGACTCAACAACCAAACCTCCTACTACAACCACACAGCCAATTCTACTAGTCTGCTATTGTGCGAGTCGAACTTTCAGACCGAAGTCAGACCTAGCACTACAACGATTTGGGATATCTCCGCCCAGTCCGGGACAGTCAACGTCGCCGCGCACAACCGGCAAACACTGAGTCACGTTGACTATAGGGATAATTTCTCGACTTATCAACAGCTAGAACGGCAGCTAACGTCCATTGCAAAACTCTCTCGGTATCGTTATCCTCACATTCAATAAGCAACTAACTATATCTAGTAGACATTAAAGTCAAACCAACTATGTCAGCCTCCCTTACAATGAACTCTCTCTGTTCGCGTTTACATACTACCTGATTAACCAAACAGATCGACCGATCGTGGCGCAGAGCCAGACACCCCGTCAACTCAGCCACAAACCCGACAATTTCTGCTCCCCCGGCAAACTTCATCTCAGACGGCATCCGTGAAGTCAGAAAAGGAAAGTGCTTAGGCAACTGACTAAACTTTGAAAACATTTGGGTCAGCAGTGGCCCCCCCAGCCGTCAAGTCCCAAATGTGTGGCGCAACAATAGCCATCCGCGCCGATGAGGCAATATTCTGGGAACAGCAACAGTCCTCCTCCGGCAAATCTAACTTAAACAAGAGGCAAGTCCTTAAGTCCTTCACACCGACACGCTCAGAATAAGACAGGCACCACCCACCAGACCTACACTCCAGAAATCACAGCCATAAGTGCGCACCAACACTAGCCAGAACGACTCAACGGCACTACACCCCTGACACATTTCTCCTACGCATCACGGAGCTGCACTACCACTAGTTACGGATTTCATGAACAGCAATCACCTTTCAAAAGAAGAAACCGGTCACATCAGCTGCCAAGCATGAAATAAAAGAAAGATCCAATAGTTAGTCCGACTTTCAAATTGTAAATTACAACTACGATTGTCACTCACACGAACGCCTTCCATTCGACAGGCTTTACATGACCTTTGTGTTCCTTAGCCGACTTATCAGCCCATCCTGGTTTTCTAGGAACCACAGTAACGCGACACTAACTGTACTCACACAGATTTACACGAGTCTCTTCCTGATCACCACGCTGCTATCGCACAGGCCAACGGGTCTTTTCCAAGTCACCCCGATACCCATCATAGGTACAGCACAACAATAAAATCACTAAGTAGGCGTAAGAAGTAACAACACCTTGCCAACAAATCTATAGTCTTACGTATAATTGAATTATTCTATGTAACTGAAAGACATTAATCAGAACCCGTGGAACTACTTCTCAGCGTCGGTGATTCCACTAGTTAACTACCACTGACAATAATTGTGTGCCAGCTGATTGTTGACCACGGCGATCGTATAATTAGCCCTTATTACGAGATCAGCCAGCCGCACACATATTATAGTGCGCAGGCATCTGCGCAGACACAGACGTACCCTATTCCTTCAATCTCATAGCGACACAAGGACTGACCACAAGGAGGACCGACATCAATGCGCTCTCCAATGAAGGGTGCGTCAATCAGCATCTTCCAGGCTCCGGGCTGCCTTTTGAAAATTTCCAAAACCAACAAAGCGAACTCGTCCCGACCCGAGATCCCGAGCACAACAGTCGCACTACGTGACAACTAAACCAACGACACAGTTCATATCTACCAATACCACTAGTCAACGAGGCAAATTAATAACCTCGTGTAAAAAATAACCTCAACATAAAACTATGGATTAAACAATGGATTGGTCTCACCGGGTTTTCCACTCAACGTGCGTAACGATCGCACATCGCTATGGCGCGCAGTACAGCAAAGCTTTCGCGGACGTGAAGCTACGGAGATGCACAAGCACCAACACTCCGACCTCACAAAGACACGTTGGGCTAATGGCAGGCAGCGTCGTAATTTTCTCGCCATATTGCACAATGATCACCGTCATTGTTGAAACATGAAGAAAAAAAAATGTCAAATTCGGTTAATTTTCTAACATACCTTCAATAACTAGCTTGACATGTAACAATGGAAACCGATACCATTACCATAACCGTGGTTACCATACTTGTACCTTCGCTGAAATTCTTAATAAATCTTCTACTACAAACTCCATTTTAAATTATCGACTTCCATTTTTTTTTTTCTTTTTAGTGGGTAGGCAATTTATCTTCACGTGGCGGGTTCTCCCGAAATCAGTCTGGTCATTCACCAACCAACCAACATCATGTTGCAGTACGAGATTCACCACCCAGGATTCTTGCTTGTGCTTGCCTGGCTTGATTCAATGCGATAGCAGTGTTGCATCAGACGTATCAACTTTTGCCACTAGAATCTTCACATTTTGAACACGTGGGCGATGCAGGGCAATCCTTAACAGATGTGGGCATTCGGATTGCATCCCACTTCTGATGTCGGCGTCAGGATCCGACATCGTTAAATAAAACAAAGGGGTTCTCACACAATCACTTGGTTTATTCCAATTAACACAGTATTATTTATCACTAATTTGTGGGAGGTGTGCACTCGGCAACGGTCGGCGAACGAATGACCCGAGTCGTGCGCGCGCGCCGCTTTATATAAGGTCCACCGTTGACAGATCGACGGTTGACACATCGACGGTGGCGCCGTCATATTTAATACACATCTTAATGAGTCATGATTCTTGCTCACCTAATTTATGGAAATGTTTTTCTACCTGTAAAATATTTATGTGTTTGGATTTATTTTTAGACATGAATTCACAGCCTAACCTGTAGCTTATGAAACCGATTTAACTATTATGAAATTTCATGTATATTTTAACTTGAATTTTACGATAGTTATTATTTTTTATGTGAAGGTAAATAAGTAAGATAAACATCAAATAGGTGCTATGACCTATTATAGGTTGAGTTCATATATTACAGGGTCACTCATTAGGTCATGTCAGATATAGTGATAATGAGCACTAACCTCCTCTAGGTCATCAGGGCACAAGAAACGCAACTGAATATCTTTTAGAGAGCATTTTGCGTCTTTCGACTTCTCAATTATTACTTGGAAGCCTTCAGAAAGGTACCTGAAATAAAACCATTAGTAAACACTATTACAGAACTGAAATAATTCTAAACTGTATGATGTCATTGTCTTTATGTTATTAGCTTTTGTTGTATAGGGAATTAGCATTGGGAACAAATGATATTTTCTCACACGATTAAAAATCAGCTTAGAGTGCATAATAAACACGCCTAAAGCAACTGTACACAAAGGTTGCATTTGAAACTCAAAACAAATATAGAGTACCTTGCCCGCTCAATTGATCAATTTATCCAATTATAGAGTTCAAGGAAGACAGTGCAGGCACACAAACAAGCGAGAAACACAGTCGATTGAATCCCGATAAATAAATAGGGACACGCAAAAGAACTCACCAGCTGAACCCAGCCATTCGGTAAATCGGCCATTAATACTGTCACTCAATAATCTTTACGAGTAAACATGTTATCACATCCAAAAACTTTCATACTATTGCATTAGTGAGAACTATAAGCGCAAATCCGATAACATTTTCCTTTTGACTAGTTAAATAAATTCGATTTGTCAAATCCTAATCACCAATTGACAACTATGACATAAACATTATTTGACAGAATAGTGCCTAGTGCATCATTCTGCAAGTTTTTCAATAATGCTTTGATAGTCGATTTTAAAGAGTAGAGTACGTTTAGCTAACGAGTAGATAAAATGAAATAATTTATTAGAGAGTAATAATCAATTAACATCACTGTTGAAATATAAAACTTACTAAACAGTATGCTTCATATGTCGTTATTGCTAAACCCCGGCTTGGAACGTGACGTCAGTTGCCAACATTAAAAAAAATATTTTTTGGTGTAGCAACATCTCTGACTGAAAGCCTTGTATCTATGGTCATAAATAAATTTAAAAAAAACCGGCTACAGAAAAAGGGCCTTTACCTTTTTAAATACCTACATAGATCAAGAAAGTCTACTGGCCAGCCCTTCCTTGGTTTACCTCTGTCTAAGTTCTCTTTTCTCAAGAATCCACTGTCTTATACACTTGTGAACCCGTAGTTTTTTTAATTTTTATACATTTTATTTTACAAAGCACGTAATGTTAGCACATTACGTAGGATCTTGTTTTCGTTAAGGAAGCTAGTCTTAGATATTTATTTCATATTGAAAATAAATAGGAAATTCAATTTATTTTGTAGTTGTTTTTTTTATTTTTGTTCGGGCCTTAAGGCGTATTCATTTCAACTTGTTAAAAATGTAACTCAATTCTACTGATTCAACTACTCAATTCTACTAATGTAACTCAACTCAATTCTATGCGTTCCCGAGAAATGGGCTTCGTCAAAAGGAAGGAAATCGGAGTGATTCTATAATAATGGTTATTTTATCATTATCATTCTAAAATCCTAAAAATCTCACAATCTGATAATGCATATGACTTGATACTATAACATTGATAGGTACTGTACTGTTCTAATGAAGATATATTAGGAGGGCCCATTTAAAAATCTTGGCTGATTACCTCCTCATTTTAAATATGTGCCGGCGACATAGGAAAAATTAGGGGCGGACCCAGCCCTCAGAAAAGGTTGTGAGCGCATTCTTCAGATACCTATGGCTGAAAATTCACATATCGACATTTACATTTATGAAATTTAGGTACATAGAGCTATGTAAGGAGTACATAAGGATGTAGATACAGGGCTAGTATATAAGTGAGTACCTAAATAGGGGTACGGAGTTGGTAGGTACATAAGGAAGTTCTTAAGTACATAGGTACGTAATGGAGTATACGAGGTAAGTATTACATAAGGAATTTTAATGGGAGAGTATAATTAAGGGAGTTGACAAGTATAAGGTGGAAGTACATAAAAATAAATAATAAGAAGTATGACGTCACAGGTAAATTGTGGCCACTGGGAAAAATCAACAGAATGCGAGTATGCAGATACGTCACAAAGAAATCCATACACGAGGATCATCTAGTGTAAATAATTGAACGGAGTGATTCCACATGTGTTAGTATCAGCGGGTACTTATTGTAGTGGAGGATTTGATTCCTCGATGCTCACCAGACGCCGCGGTATCGCCTTACACTGAGCGTGCCACAGATGGACTATGTTCACACGAAATGTCGCTCGATCACTCCACTTGAGTTGCACTGTTTAGTTTTATACTTACTTGCATTGCGAGAATGCTACTTTCCAACTTAAGATGTGCTTCTATCTATGTATTAGGTCTTGAGAATGTTCAGTTCAATTATAAGACCGCAGTTTCGAAGTCTTCATTTTTAACATTTTAACAAACTTGCCTAAATGTCTGCCCTTATCCCCAGTCCGTTATTAGTTCTGGTTGAGTAGTCATATTTAACAAAAATTTTAGTTCAGTTCCACTTTTTGCCAGTCCCTAAGATCACTGTTTTATATTAATGAAGTATTTATCCGTCGAATAAGAGTAAAAACACATGAGATTAAAGCGTAAAATTGAGCATGCTGTTCTCCGCCTCTGTAATTAATATCTTATGTGTTGGCGCACAAAAACTGTGTTAGTCAAAGTATAGGATATCGCTCGTCCGTCAGTCGGTGCATGTGTAGCGAGTGTGTAACGCGAGCCGCCGCCGGCGCACGCGCCTCGCGCTTCATTTGCACTCAATCTTAATATTGCAGCCACGATGCACCATTACTAATTCATAACAACCTTTTTGTACAATGTTTTTATTTCTCTGGAAGTTTGAAATCTCGGAATTGTAACATTAGTCATGCGATGATAAATTAACAATGTTAATCGATTAGGGCGCGTTGACATGTTGCTACAATGAAATAATTAAGTATCTACTTATTGAATAAGTGCCCATACCATATGTCTCGCAATCCTATATAGTTACATTATCCTGAGACAAAGCAAACGGATGCTCATCGATGATTCGATCCGAGCTTATCGGTGGTCGGTAACATCTTAGACTCCGCCTGCGATAAATCAGCCTTATTTCTCATAAATTCTCTTAAAGTATCATAATTACATAATTTGCCGATATGTTTATTGGCCTCATTAGTGTCGGTCGCGAAAAATGTGAGAGTGATAAGATAGGGGTGAGAACAAGAGAGGCGTTGTGCGCCCGCGCCGGGGCGGGCGAGCGCCGGAAGCGGCGGCGGCCAGGGGTCGCCCTATCGCGCATCAGCCGACGAGCCGTACCTACTCCACTGCCTCTTCTCAGAAATGTCAACTGCGGGACGAATTACTGTCAAAGAGATACATACTTTTTGATTAGGCTACAAAGTTAGTAATATGTGATGTTGTACCGCCCCATACGATTTAAGTAAGTACCAAAAAGTATGTTATCTAAATATGTGAATAATAAATAACATAAAGATAACAATAGAAAAAACAGGAAATATCTCTTGCCCTTTTGGATTGTACCTCGAAATTGTACTTAAGTAGTTCTAGGCAAAAGAAACCTAAAACCGAACAGACAAAGAGAAATAGAAAGAAGGTGGTTTAGGATGCAGACAAACCCAGAGCATAGTGTAGAACATAGAAAAATATATTTAATGAACAACATGATTGTTATTAAAAGAAATAAAACTAATTAATCACAACAATAACTTATCAGAAATTATAGTCACTAGCTATGTATAACTTAACCTAACTACACTTAACTAACCTTAAGCTTTGGTACTTGAGGAATTTCGTAAAGTACCAAACTAATGTACCTACCATGTAAGTAGAGAAGTGATCAAGTTCAATTATACGATGCTTTTATTTTACCCCATATTTTTATTGTAACCATAGTATCTACCTATGTGTTCTGAAATAATTCAGGAGTGGACACTCCCTGATTAAAATGTGAAAGTTACGGAATAATTTGTCTGGTACAACTACATATTAAACTTATAAAGTAAACCCACGTGGACAACATTTAAACATTTTGGCCCGATAGTTAACAAAAATAATAATTTACATAAAGTTTTTAACCTAATAAATATTTATTCAGCTTACACAAATTAAACGCACGTGCGCGTCGTTTCGCGCAGCACTACGTCTACCCAATTATATTTACAAATGGTTGACCTATTTTATAAGTTACAAAAAAGTCATGAGCGGCGATAAAAAATATTTAGATTTTTTGATAAAGCTTGTTGATATTACTAAATGTCTTTGAGGCACCAATGTGCAACATGTAAAATCACGACACGTATGTTTCATTTTTTTTGTATTTTAAGGGTGTGCGTAGTGTTGCCAGTCGCACGCCGGGTGGAGGCGAGGGGGCACGGGGGCGTAGAGGGGCGGCGGGGGATGGTGCAGGCTGTGGGCGGCGTACCGCGGCTGCAGCTCGTGGTAGTCAGGCACGGAGCCTGGCGGCAGGTACTGCTCCAGCTCCGCCGTGTCAGGGGCGCCGTCCGCCAGGAGCGCTGGTGAGATGTCCGGCATGCCAGCGAAGTCGATCTGATCCCTCTCAGGGGATGGCTCTCTCTTCGGCCGAACCGCCGACGTCGGCTGAGGCTTGCGACGCCGAGGTTGATATTTGTAATCAGGGTACTCCTTCTTATGCTGCGTTCGCAGCTTATCTGCCTCATTGATGAAGGGTTTCTTCTCTTCTTCACTTAGACTTCTGTAAAGGAAATAGTAGGTTATTTTTTAAACAATACTTAGCCGACATTGTGTTCATCTTCAAATCAGGGAAACATGACACACAATGACTTCGATTTTTTTAAACTATACCTAAGTACCTATTGTGCTATTTGTGAAAAGTCTTCTCCCGAAGTAGGAGGCGACCGATAGTCATACCTACTTCATCATTATTGACCTAGCCACCAGTTACTACAAATAGAAATAGTAATTTATAT
Source organism: Helicoverpa zea x Helicoverpa armigera (assembly GCA_033682625.1). NCBI lineage: Eukaryota > Metazoa > Arthropoda > Insecta > Lepidoptera > Noctuidae > Helicoverpa > Helicoverpa zea x Helicoverpa armigera. The sequence continues at coordinate 6,958,476 of JAWIIS010000009.1, forward strand.
TTCTTAAAGTACATAAGTATACGTAAAGCTTAGCTAGCTTCAGAATCTCTGCTCAATTTGCCTCCATGACTTTTGATTTCGATGTGAATTGCTGAGTCAGAGCGGTTTTTTCTGAACTATTTCCAGATGCCGGCGGCTCTGCTAATGTACCGTAAGCCCTTCCACTGCGCCACTTAACTTGCTCGACACTACTTACACTACTTGCAGAATACAAATGCAATAGATAATTTATGAGCTTTGACAATGTTTTATTTGTGATCTGTTAAATCTCAAAATCCGACCAGCAAATGTCATTCCACGCCGAAGATGGCAACTTAATTGAATTGGAGCAACGGTAAAAGTCTCGGAACTTCACATTTTGTTGATCTGACATTCAATTACGTAAAATATTTGAAGCCAATCTTACATCTGTGACCTGCGACCTTGCTAATCTAGTTGATCGAGATCTTCGTGGAGAGGTGAGCGCGATGACAATGTAAGAGAGCCCACCAATCACAACACGCCAATCAGGCTCACTTCACCGACTGTTTTCTTTGATGATTCGAGAGTTTGTGCCACGGCTGAGCGTAAAAAAATATATATAGCGGCCCTTCGCTAAGCTGTTGGGCTTGACCGTTAGGTGGGTCAAAATGGCTAAAATATTTTGAGCAATACGTTAGTATGAGTGCGGATCAATGAATGCTAAGAACATAGCAAAAATGGCAAAATACAATCTCACAAAGAGACTAGAAAAATAAGTTTGAAATGACTGAAAACCACAAACAGATAACAATTTAAAAAGTTAATAACTTAAACAATGTTAAAACAACATAACCGAAAATGTAAAACAAGCCTATAAATTAAGTGCTCAAACCATTGCCCACAAACCCTTTTAATGTTATCAGGGCTCTATAACGTTTATTCATACTTGTAGTGTAGTGGTCATGTCATTCTCGTCATTGTGCCTTTGAGAGCGCGAGTGCGCGGGTGGCCTACGACAAGTTGCTTTTACGATCGCTCAGCAGTACTTAGTGCTTATTTGATCCCATGCTCGGAAATAGTACACTCATTTCAAAGAATTCCTATCGAAATCGAAGACATACTTGCCCGTGAGTGAGTATCTGAATGAATAAATACGCTACATTTGCTACGAAAATGTCGCGTAGTCAATTATGAGCTTTTCGTAGGCGCGTAGTGTTTTCAAACACTCACAAATATTTTACTTGAAAATGTTTAGTTTTTATAACACAACTTTTCCTAAACCTTTTCGGTACAGTAAAATATATTTATTTCTTTTAATTTCAGAGTTATTGAGTACACCCAAACAAAGACAACAAACTCGATCGCCGATAGATCTCCGTGCGAATTTGTTCCACAATTTTCTATTTGAGCGAGCCGAAGTGGAAACAGTTAGAGATGTTATCGCGTCAGTTAGCGGCGATAGCATTTTAATGAGTAAACAATCGATGCACGCCGCGCTGTTGGACGCCGCACGCGCAGCGCCCGCCACCGCGGTCGACTCCGGTCAATTTCACTTGGATATGACTTGAGGAATGCGATATGTCTTCGTAAAACTAGCCAAAATTGATGGTGAACTGGTAGATACTGGTAGGTAACAGGGAACTTAGAATCCAGAAGGCAATTGGTTATACCTAGCTAGGTACCTACCTATGTATTTTGAATCGGTTTTTATAAATCTAGGTATATATAAGTATTTATGAATCATAAGTAACAATTTGAACTGAGTGAATTATGATTGATGAAACCTGCGTGCCTATTTGGAATCTTACGATATTTAACATTTACACAAATTAGTGCAATGCTGTGAAGATCAACTTACTTCCACATGGATCCTAATGATTTGCTGAGCTCGGCGTTGTGTAGCGCAGGCCGCTGCTCTGACAGGCGCCGGCGCATCGCCTGGGCGAACACCATGAACGCGTTCATGGGTCTCTTGACATGAGCGCGCCGCATGCAGCCACCACCCCTGTTGACAAAAGGTTGAGTAAGTTAAGCTGGATACCTCAGGAATAATATCATAGGCGAAAAAAATCAGAGAACCTTTGCTGTTTTACTTTGGTGAAAGTCGATATAGCTACTAAGAATGTTACTTGTAAGATGACGGCGGATAGAAGAGTTTAGAGGTAGAAAACAAGCTACGCCAACAACAAATAAAATTGGGATAAGGGCTAGCGGATGAAGAAGCTTTGGTGTTTTATAGTAAAGGGAACACAAATGATAAAACTGGTCTCAAATAATTTTATCTTTCAGATGCTGAACTTCGTAAAGTTTAGTTAATAATTTTCTCAAACGCAAGGAAAACAGTAGATATATAGGGCAAGTGTGAAACAACTCGTTTCAAATCCGTTTTCTAACTAAGGTTCCCATCTCAGAGAAATGTAGTTATACAAGATGCAGTAGGTAAACGATGGTAAAGTAAAAGTTTAAGTATTTACTCAACAAAGAAACCCACTGACTCAGGGATTTTCTAGTAAAAAGCAAATCTAGTATTCACGTCAATGTTCTTTAGGCTCAAACCTATAGGTACCTACACATACAGTACACATAAGTATGGATTTGTATCTTAGCTCCTCTGCTCAGTCAGATTCATAAATAGTATAAGACAAAAACTGACGTAATAAAAACGTGCTGTTTTGTTTGGTAACAGAGCTATAAATAGTTTTAGTTTCCATATCCGAACAAAAAGCTGGTATTGACATAAACAATATGAAATGCGCACTTGAGCGGGCGCGGCCCCGCTACTCAAATTGGTTTAGCTTTCGGCGCGCGCCCGATAATTACTAGGTAACCAAACCCATCAAGCGTCGACGATCAACGACTATAAAGAAAATAAATTACGATTTACCCTTTATGTACGGTCGCAGTGAACAGTGGTGCGCCTGCGCTGCCAACTGCTGTAAACAGCCCAAGTGGCGCGGCCTCACGACTCACGTCATTTTACGCTCGTAAACATCTCTTATTTTATTACTTTTTTATTTTCTAATGCCCGTTCGGGTTTCCTTGCGATCTGAATGCTGACAATAAATTATGTTTTTTTCTTCAAACACTGACACGCCACTAAAAGTCGATCGATTTCTAACGGATTACTCTCGGGAAGTAATATGAGGAGAAATAATCACCTACCGCTTCGGCGAACTTCAGCGGTTTCCTTGTTTATTACTCAGAACGAGTTCTCCTAATGTAAAACATTTTTATTACACTAATACTAAACCGAGAAATGAGTAGACTTTGGTTGCTTATTTTAAATATTTCTATGGTTTACTAGCTCCGTGTCTGGTAAAAGCTTTGCCCCATACTGAAAATTCCACACAATTTTCCATGACAGACACAATACTCAAAGAATGACAAATTAAAGTGCGTAGTTGTACATATGGGCGCTTCCTTTTGTGTTAGAGATTGAGTACTAGTTTTTGCTGCGACAGACCCTCCGCGCGCCGACATCTGGTTAGTAACATCGCGCTCCTGACAATCACTGATAGGAGCTCCTGCTTTAATTGCCACAACAAACATTATGTGCTCAAAGTGGTACCTACACAGCGATCTCTCTGATTTATATGGCACCGTTGTCATTTAGAAATGATAGAAATTTCATCGCTATATGAAACTAGGCACTTGAAGATGCATCGATGCAATATTTATGTCGGTTCTTGGCGTTTTGCTCTTTTAATTTATTGCTGTAGACGCGTCGGTATCTCTAGGTGAGTTTGCTAAGTATCCAAAATCTTTAGATCTGCTAAACCATTAGGTAGGTACACCTTGCATAAGGCAAAATATTTTCATTTTGTTCTATTTTTCTTGAAAAAAAAAATAATAGGTTACTAAGTTGGTGTAATAAATAGGTTGATTGTGAAAATAAAATTCATGAAAATGTTCGTGAAAGCTCCATTTTATTTTGAGATTGCTGTTTTTTTCAGGCTATACCTATCAGTTGATAATATTCTTTGTTCCCTTCACCAAGCATTACCTACGCAATTAAAGTTTAATTTAAAAACATAATAGAACGTCGTGTCATTGACAAAAAGTTTTATAGTCGCGCGCGCAATGATTTATGGCCAGATTTCACAGTCATCCGTCTGCCGTACATCTGTATATGTTAAGGATTTATAAGTGCCATAAGTATTAGTTAACTATACGCACCTTTTATCTACAAGTGTTTTAGTTTTAGGCCTAGAGGGCACGTGTTTATTATATCCGCGTTACTCAATCTTATTTAAGTATGTTTTTGTTATGGACTCCAGCCGGTTTTGTTTCAAAGTTGGTGTTGATGAATAAGTTTTGATAAAAAGCTCTAAGTACCGTTTCGGTTTCGTATTTAGATTAAGTCACAAAATTGTGTTCTGAAGTTACTGATATACCGACAGATGAAAGAAAAATGTTATTTGTTCAGGAATGAAAGCAACCTATCTCGGTTCGTCATCGCAAGTAAGACTCTGACAAAGCCGATAAAACCAGGTCATAAAACGACTAGCAACTGAAAACTCCTTACAAAGCGTTAAGTAAGTAGTTCGAAAACAATTGAACTGAACTCTTTCAAGGTTACACGCGTTGATTTTCGGCGAGCAACTACATTACGTGGTCCTAAGGTAGGTATGCGTATGTGTTATTAGCCATTGTTTAGAAAAGCTCAGCAGCCCAATGTTGGCAGCTGGTAGTTACGGTGATCGATGTGCCAAAACAAAGATACAGTTACATTTGAAGAACTATTGCCTAGTTAAAAACTATTGTTTAATACTTTGCTGACTTTTGAACACGTACCAGGTATGTGTTTACTATAAATTATTTGCAAGTAGTAGGTTCGAGTAGGTTAGGTACCTACATATTTTCAGACGTAGTATCAACCCTAGTGAGCCCATTAGAAAATATACCTAATTTCTACTTTGATGTTAAACACTTTTTCTGTTAAATATATTTATTAATAAGCCAAATTAGTCTAGGCTAAGCATACGCTCGCTCTGAGGCCATTGGCTGAGGAAGTCATAAACAGAACAGATAGCTGTCATCTGTGAAGAGCCCGCCCACGCTATTTCTGCTTTTCAGAGTTGCGCCGACGCAGCCGCCCACCGTACTTAGGTATTATTGTGTTATTGCGCATAAATTTGCCAAGGGAACTGGCGTTTGACAGTGTTGCCGCCATAGTTCATTAGTTGCAGCATTCCTGTTGCCGTTTCTGACTTACGAGCATATTTACCCATTGATAACTAGCTACGGTTTGCGAAAAATGGTCTGGACTTAGAATAGGTAAACACTATTTGTGTACACTATATGAATCTAGGTTGGTATATCTATTGATAAAGTCTTCAAAAGAAAAAAAATCGGCACTACTTCAGCTGCGAAAATAAAATTACTAAACGAATTTCTATGTCATGCATCATAAGATACAGAGATGAATATGATGATGATGATTATTGATGATGAAACTTTAGCACATCATACCTAGTAAGTAGATATACCTATCATTTATATCCGTGCGAAGCTGGGCGGGGTCGCTAGTCTGATCTAGATGCATATGGAAAATTAATAACACATGCTGTTCGAAGAACGTGAGAAGATACCTATCTATAGTTTCGGGCAGTTTTATTTTCAGATTAAGTTTCAGAGAAAAGAGGTTTGATATTCAGTCTTCTTGGCCTACTCAACGGGTAACAAAGGATTCTACTACTTAAGACTTCATCCCTCTGTTACCAGGCTGAATCTCGTGAATATTTTCAATATTGTATAATGTATTGTGTTTACTAAGACGTAGCACCCATTTACGCCTGCGATAATACGAACACCATACGGAAATCCTGGTAACCAAATTGTCCTTCGACTCGAGAACTTTCAAAAACCGAAATTAGTTTATCACAGTTAAAATGATCTTTGGCACAGTTAACTTAATTTGTGCTGACTTGATACGAAGATTTTTCTGGGAAAAATAATAATGGATTATTCTGTATGGATAAATATTGTTAAGTCTAAATATTTTTTGAAAGTCTGTAACAAGTTGTATGGTAAAGGTCGCAATAAATCAATAAAGGTATTCTGTCCAAAAGAAAATATATTTTCTAAGATTATTTCGTTACACAAAATAATTTCGTAGCTCATTAGGATTTGTGTGGGCAAGTATATAAGAGGTGTAAGACCGAACGACAATTACGCTTAATTGTTGTTACCATTTGATTAAAAAAAAAACGCTACTTCTAAACCAGTCACGTATTAGCGAATCAATGTCAAGAGCAAACCGATATGTTTACATTGAAAGTGCACTAAAAGTCTCCCCTTGAGCATTTTATAAACATCCCCACGACCGCAGTTATCTTTACAGTGGAGTAACAACGGCTATAAAACAATTAATGACGCTGTAAAACCCGACGGTAGCTGAAAGATGACTTTCAAAATCATTATTTTACCACTCGAGTGAGTGTTATCAGCGTTCAAACGAATAATTAGGTACCTATTGATTAGATTATGTGTAGCACCTGCCTCAAGTGTTGGTGGGAAAATTCGTATCAATTTGTAAGGGTTCAGTCGGGGTTCGGTCCTCGTATCGGAATTCATTCGAACGATTGAAAAAAGGGGAAAAATTTCTCACAAAATTCCCTGTAGAGTAAACATGACGTTTTGTGAAGTTATCACACCCTGAATTGAATTCCAATGAAGGGTGAGGGCTTTTAATATATCGCTGTAGGTGTCTGAAGTGGGATCTAACATGATATTTTTAAGGATAAGATAAAAATGATTTCAAAATACACACATCAAAAGTGTCTAGGGATCAAGCATTTTTATGCGGATTTCTTGAGATTGAGATGTGGCTTTGTAATAAATTTATGATTTTATAAATTTATATGGATCCTTTTTGGTGCATTTCATAATTTGAATCAGGAACTGTGAATCAAATTCGAGTAAAAGATGAAAATCAGCTGTCAATATTTTCCCTATAAACACATACAACGCATTGAAGACATTATTAGTGCTACTGTTTCCCTACTACTGATTAAAACCAACGTTATTATGGAGCGGCGACGTCATTTAAGCAGGGAAGAAATGCTCAGAGCCGTGGGAATGATAGAAGCTGGTTCCCGGCAACGTACTGTGGCTTTAGCTCTGAATACAAGTCAGAGTGTTATCAGTCGACTTTGGACACGTTACCGAAGCACTGGTACCGTAGCTGAGCGCCATGGAGGACGGTATCGCTGCACCACACGGAGACAAGACCGATACATTCAAATCTTAACTCGAAGAGCTCCAACAATAACCGCCATGATGTTAGCCGTGAGGCTTCATCACTCTTCAGGGAACTTAATTAGCGACCAAACAGTCAGAAACCGCTTGCATGAAGTGAACCTTCATTCCCGAAGACCGCTACGGGTACCACCTATAGCAATGCACAATCGTAGGATTCGATATCAATGGGCTCTTGAACACAGAAATTGGGCAGAAGAACAATGGCGTTTCGTGTGCTTTTCTGATGAGTCTCGTTTTGGTATGAGACCGGATACAAGACGTATACGACACTGGAGAACCCCTGGACGCCAACAGCGATTAAAATCCTGCCAGGAAGTCCATCCTTATAGTGGTGGAACCATCATGGTATGGGCGGGTATTTGGATCGGCGGAAGAACTGAGTTGATTTGGATCAGAAGCAACCTCAACGCTCAAATTTATGCTGAGACGATTGTATCAGACGTCATCGTTCCTCTACAAGTGCAAATCGGTCCCTTATTTCAGTTAATGCATGATAATGCACGACCGCACACCGCAAGAGTTGTAAGACAGACTCTCGCGGCAGCTAACATCAATGTCCTGCCCTGGCCTGCTCAGTCGCCAGACTTGAACCCGATTGAGCATGCATGGGATATGCTACAGAGAAGAGCTCTGCCGAATATGGAGGGTATCCAGTCGCAAGAAGACCTTTTTTTGTTGTTGCAACGAACATGGGCGGCCATTCCACATCGTGATTTGGATGAACTCATTTTGAGTATGCCAAACCGATGTTCTTGTGTTGTTAGTGTTCGCGGTAGAAACACGGATTATTAATTGTTTAAGTTACCCAATAAACTTTTAAAGAAAACTGTTATTTCAGTCTTTTTTTTCGAACTTTTGTGTTAGTGTTTCAAATGTCAAAAATCCCTTTATTAGGAAAATGGCAAATTTCTTTATTAGTGCAAAGGTGACTTGGTTTATCGTTACTGTGACAAACGAAAACACTTTATTTGATGAATCCTTAAAGAAAATTTTAATTAATATCAATCAGGAGAAAAGTTATTGCAAAAATATATGTTGATCCCTAGACACTTTTGATGTGTGTACTTCTACAACCTCGTAAATTATAGAAGCGCCTTTTAGTTTGTTTCCTTGCAAACTAGAAAACTGTGGTTGGTGAAAAACAATTTCTCCAAAGTTTTCATGACAAGAAGTGCATATACGAAAAGAATCTAGTCGTCATTTAAAAATGAATTTCTTTTGTTTTAGCTTTAACTTTGTACCGTTTTCGATTTTCAAGTGTTTGATTCTGAAATCTGTTTGTTAAAAACCAAATGCAGTCGAGACAGGGCGCGCCTACCTACAGATGCGCCCTGTTTACTGTTTAATAGATAAGCCGGCGGAGTTCCGCGAATCAGCTGATTGGCCTCACATCCCGGAACTCCTACGATTCTATAATTTGCTTTACATTATAGATTTTCTATGAAATTAATGGATTGTAATGAAAATCTTCAGAACTCGAGCTTTGAGAAAGCTCTTGCTACAAAAGAGATTACGAATGAAATTTCAACAAATAACTTGAAAAAAAAAACAAATGACTATTTTATTTTCTTCTTCAAATCGATAATTAATAAAGATGTGCTTATTAACACAAATTTATCTTGAAAAATCATGTCTTATTGAAATAAAGACAAAAGTCATACTTAACTTATAGAAATATTTTCCAATAGTCCTTGACTTACATTAGGGCGATCAATTACCGGCCACTAAGAAAGGGTGGTAATGCATGGGAACTCGCAGACCACATCTGTGTCCACAAAACACTGATAACATGTACTTACTCGATATCTTTGTCAATACGAGCCCTGCGGGGCCCACCTAACTACGTCGTAATAGGGAAGTACGTAGCAACTTATATCGGCACGTACCTACGCTAAGTTTTAACCATATTTTTCTTGCTATTGGCAAAATAAAATCATTAGTTTTACTTTTGGTACTCACCCTCTTGGAAAAAAGTCCAAGTCCTTTAATTAAAAGTTTTTTTGCTAGTTGAAAGTCGTTCAAATACAAAGTGATGCTTATCATAAAGCTTTCATTAACAAAGTACATTGTGGTCATGTGAGCACATAATATGTTTTTTTCTTATCAAATCTCAATAACCGCGTAGGTTGAAGAATTATTTTGTGAATAAGTAAATGTTATGATTGAGTCTGCTGATGAAATATGAATCTTTGCAATGTGCTGAATTTGGTTATCATACGATGAACCTCTACCGACATAAAGCTTTCCGAGAAGAGCTGAATATCTCTAGGACAGTTTATAAATTCAAAGCCGCCTAGCAGTTTCAGTACATGCAGGTACATAATGTTCATAACTTCATCCAATTATAAGCACAAACGTTGCGTAGTCCGTGGAAGGCATCGCGAATAACGTTTAGCGCGCTGTACCAGATAGTAGGGTCGCGGTAATGAGGCGGTGCGCGGCGCAGGCGCAGTGCTAACTCGCCACATTACCGGGCCCCCGCTAAACAACATACGGTGCCGGCCAGATTACACTCTGTCAATATTTGAAACTATCCCGCCACTCCCGGTACAGGCCATGCGATGAAGTCATTCCAAAGAGTTTGCTGCTCGTAAAAAATAAATGATGTTGTCAAGCTTGCAGACCACGAATTAGTCGGCAGATTGAAGAGTAAAAGAGTAGGTACCTCCTACACCCAGTTGTAAGTATCCAAAAAAATATAATTCTGAAAGAACAGATCGATCTAAACTATATTCTTTTATTAATTTCTAACTCTGGTTCCAAGACAACTGGTAATTAACTTAGAGTAAACAACGGACTTTGCTTATCGAGCGCTACAGTGACTACAAGCCGAAAGGGATTGAAAGCAATAAACACTTATCCTAAATGCATGAATGAAGCCGCGGCCACAGTTTGATTATAAGTTCAAATGTCAAGATGTAACAAGTGAGCGGAGGGCGCGAAGTGGTCTGTTCAAACAGGGGTTGTGTTCCGGCGGCGCGGCACCTGTGTGCCTGTTTGCGCACACACTTAGGTACACGCCAGGCTACAATCACTGCGCAAACCCACGGGATGTTTGCTCGCACCGGTGAGATCAACGCAGGCGAGGAAATCTTAATCTGACGCGGAGCTTTCTTTGAACTCACTAAATGTGTTCGAAAAGATCAACTAATTGATATAAATCGTGTTTGTGCCAACTGAAAACTTTCACAGTCTCCAGGCTCTTCATTTAATAAATTAGGACTAATTAAGAAATTCTTACCCGTCAATATGTTCAGACAACCTTTTCAAAACTTGTCTCAACTAATTTGAAAGGCAGGTAAAACTAATGAGGCAACTAGAGACTTGTGAAACTAGTAATACCCGGAAATTGTGATTATGGTGTCGAAAATGACTCTTTGCATGCGTGGTCTAATTCGTAGTATATACCAGTGTATCCAATTCTAATGTTCGTCAATGTTTAGCAGGAATGGCATGGAGTAGGTCCGGGGACTCCCTGCCGACGGCGGCGGAGATAAGCTCCCCACACTGAGAATGTTTGCACAGGCGTATTTATCGCTACGCCTCGCGGAAATAATTGGGTGCCACGCAGGAAGGGAACACTACAAATATTATCACACACCGCTAGTTGGCCTAATGTCGAAAACCTTGAGACTGTGTAGGGTGGAAGAGTGCCTATTAAGTAGCTCTCTTCCGTATCATCACAATAATATTGTACAAATATATATTATTACGCTATCACGAAATAATATTAAATATTTAAGTATAGGTATAAGCTTTTATTCACTTGCTTTACTAGTCTGTAAGTGAGGAGCAAATCTTGTAAGCTTTATTTAAAAGCTGTATAAACGAGTTCTAGAGTGGAGACCACGCCTCGGCAAACGTAGTGTAGGACGTCCTCAGGCACGGTGGAGTGATGACTTGCACAAGACGGCTGGCAGAAGCTGGATGCGAGAAGCCGAAAATAGATCTCAGTGGCGTGCACTTGGAGAGGCCTATGTCCAGCAGTGGACTGCGATAGGCTGATGATGATAAAACAAGGCAACACGCAATCACTACATTACTGGCTGTAGTCGGTTAAAATCGCTAAAGCCATAATGTTGTTGTGGTTTCGATACAAAATTAGGTAATTTTCAGTATTCAAATCGGGACAGGCCCGCCGTAAGCGGGCGTGCAGCGCGTGCACAGCACGCGGGCGGCACGTCCTAGGGGGCGGCAAATCTAGCGAGTTATCATGTAATATTAAAAACCGGCCAAGTGCGAGTCGGACTCGTGCACGAAGGGTTCCGTAAATTACAGTTAAATCAACCTATCTCAAAAACTATAAGAGATACTTTGATCAAACCAAAAATCGTTGAAAGAGTTAATTAGCATGCATCACCTCTATTTTTTTTAGAATTTTATACCCCGTAGTTATAAAAATAGAGGGGGGGGGACATACTTTTTACGACTTTGAGAGCTGATATCTCAAAAACCGTTCACTTTAAGAAAAATGTTTTTTAGAAAACTTTATATCATTTTAAAAGACCTTTCCATTGATACCCCACACGGGTATGTACATCGAAAAAAAAAATTTCATCCCTCAGTTACATGTATGGGGGGCCCCACCCCCAATTCTTTTTTTTACTATTTAGTGTCATATTTTTGTAGCGGTTCATACAACACATATTCCCATCAAATTTCATCACTGTAGTACTTATAGTTTCCGAGTAAATCGGCTGTGACAGACGGACAGACGGACATGACGAAACTATAAGGGTTCCGTTTTTGCCATTTTGGCTACGGAACCCTAAAAAATACAATATCTTTTTACTAATGATTTGATTTCAATATTTCCGAACACAGCAATAGCGCTAAGAATATTACTTACACTGCCGGTTTCAGTTAAGTACATCTGTTGAAAGGACATTTTCAAAATTAAAGATTCTTAAAAACGATTTAAGATCAACCAGTGGCAAAGCGTGGGGCAAATGCTATTTAGGGGGCGGCAAAATTTAACCAATAAAATTTCAGAAAAAGCCGCCCTAGCTTTGGTCGTCTCCTATCAATTTTGACTGTTTCACCCTTTGCATCAACAAAAAAAATCGCGATTATCGGGATATTCAGTAGCTGGTATGGGTACATATTACGGTATAAATTATTACATCTTACAAAATATGCTTTACCAAGAAAAAACTAGAGATACAGAGCATTTAACGTATTGTTGAAGTCCCGAAAGGGGCTGATGTAAAGCGCCGACGCGGTGGATACAGAATTAATAAACAAGGAACAGATAACATAGTGCCTATTCAATTAGAGGCGGTAATCGAGTGCCGTTTTCATGTACACCGCCCCGCTGACCCCGGGTCGACATTAGCTAGATAGTTACTCTATCTATTTACGTATAAGTATAACTAATTACGGAATAATTCATGTTGTACGGGGTCACTTCAGCAATAAATAATATTACGATAAACAAATGGGCGTTTAAAGCGAATTTATTGTTCTTTAATTACTTATAGTGCTTCAACCACTATTTATTTGAGCGGAGGTAATCTCTATCTTGGGAAAATTACTGGGAATACCTATCTTGTGACATCGTATTAGCGTAGAAATGAAATAAGTATGGGACGTTGGCCAAAGCATATTGGCCATTTGGTATGTTACTCGAAGAAGCTTAAATCCTGTCTGAACCGCCAGGAGTTCTCAGTGGTGAGGAACCGATATCGTCTCTCCGGCTGGTGTTGCTTTTATATTCGTTGTTTTTTTTAAATTTAGAGTAGAAGACGATGTTCAGTTTATAGCTTACAAATACATGATAAAATACTCGTATCTACTAAAAAACCATAACATAAAAAGGTGAGTTATTTGTTTTTAAATACATATTAATCAATTTTTGTCATTTTCTTTGTACATAAAGTAAGTACAAACCCAAAATGTCGTAATCCAGAAAGACGTTTCGAATATGTGCATACAAGATAGGTACCTACGAGCGATACATAACCCTTCTTGCCAGTTGGGTAATAAAATTAGCTTGGGCTCGTGTTTTGCCACAATGAGGTGCAAAGTAGGTAACAGTCGAGGGAACTCTTCAAAGCTCTGAGGTGTTCCCTCATCTAAAAAGGCTAACAGGTAATTTCGTCAAAGATAAGCCATGTTAAACCTTAAAGAACACCTATTTTTCAAGGATTTAGCGAAGACCCAAAGGCTGGCCTTTATTTTGGCCAAAGACTAAGGATTGCAGCAAAACCAGGCAATGCCACCAGCCTAATTTGTACACTCCCGGTTAAAAGAGATCAGGAGGAGTATTTTGGCACCATATTGTAGATTTAGACTGAAGTATTTTTTTACTATGAGAAAGAATAGTTGCAACTGAAAAGAGAACTTTTCTTTTATCATCATCCTGCGAGCCTTTTTCCCAACTATGTAGGGGTCGGCTTCCAGTCTAACCGGATTCAGCTGAGTACCAATGCTTTACAAGAAGCGACTACCTATCTGACCTCCTCAACCCAGTTACCCGGGCAACCCGATACCCCTTGGTTAGACTGGTGTCAGACTTACTGGCTTCTGACTACCCGTAACGACTGCCAAGGATGTTCAATGACAGCCGGGACCTACAGTTTAACGTGCCATCCGAAACACAGTCACTGGTGTCTAAGATATACTTAGAAAGTACATACAAACTTAGAAAAGTTGCATTGGTACTTGCCTGACCTGGGATCGAACCCGCGTACTTGAGGTTGGTCCTTTACCCACTAGGCCACCACGACTTTTTCTTTTATGAAGTCGGGTTACAAATCAAGGATTGGGTTTAAAATTCTTATAAGCTTTTTTACAGTTAGAAATATTTTTACAAGGAACATAAATAAACTACGCTTTCACCCCCGGGTACCGTAAAGTGCACTGCTTCGCGAACCCGGATTAAATGGGTCCCAAGTCGCAACTGCTTCACTGTGAAAACGTGAACCTGAACTACAGAGTTGTAAGCTCATTTTTACCCAGTGCAGTATTCATACACAGGTACTCATCCTTTATCTATATTAATAAGCCTTTTTTGTTTTTCAAAGAAAGCAATAGGCTACTCATACCTACATACATCCGAGTGCGCAAAGTAGGTACCTACTGTCCATGAAGGACTGGATGGAACCGCTAGCAGAAACTATTAGACAATAAAATTTCAGCATTGATGGTGTAAGTACCTACTAAGGTCTGAAAGCCACAAGCTGTCGACATACCGTATGAAGTATCTAAAGATTTTTGCAATTAAGTCCGCCTTTTAGAAGATTGAGTTTAAAAGAAGGTTACACAACTAGATATAAAATAAATGGCCAAATAAAACCTCCTTTCTTTTGGAAATCGGCTAATTACGGTCTGCTGGAAGAGATTTCGATTTAGAAATAAGCAGTAAGTACCTTTGTACTATTTTATGCTATGTATACGTCTTTCATATTTTCACTGTGTACATAAATTGTTAAATAAATAAATAAAAAAAATACGATTTTGATCAGCGCTTGTAAAAGAAGCCTAAAGGCTTCCAGGCGCGACCGCAATTTATTTGTTATAAAAAAGGATTTTATCCAACTTGCTTGTACGACCTTATCAACCCTAAGCACATCAACGTTATAAAAAAAAAAAAACATTAGTAAGTATTGGGGGAAATCACAGATTAAATAAACCGGCTTTTCTCAAATAATAATATTTATTACGTCTCCCTGAAACATTAGGTAGGTATTAATTACTAGGTACAATAATCTTCTACTTTACTTCTACTAAATCTAGCTACTTAACGCCCATGTTCAAATGTTTTCATAGCTCTTTCACAATAAAACGTTTGCCTCTATTTAGACGAAAATCACATCAAGAATTTCTTCTTTGGATGAAATTCATATTTCTTAAGGAAGAGTAATAAGTAATTTTAAGTAGATATTCGAGGAAAATAGAAAATCTTATATAACTAACCACCGCACGCCAAAACTGTTTTTCCGTAATTAATAATTTGTCTATAAACGGAGCTATATTATTTTTCTTAACATTGTATCCCTTGTTAATTAAACATAGCTCGAATGTGAAAAGAAAATGATTGCAAACATTGTAAGTAAACAAACGTACCTCGTCGGTTGGGGCACAATGCTGTCATAGTTGAAGCTTTCCAAAAGTTTTCCGACTGCTTCATTAATTTCGAGCTTGTCACAGGGCCGATTGCGATCTTGATCCCAGCTCATTGTCAACACAAACTACGTAAAAAAAACTCGTAAAATATTCAAATAACGCGAGGATTATTTTTTAAGTCGCCAGATGAACGCGCGTGCGGCCGACTCGCGCGCATAGACTATAAAGAGTTCCTTATGCTCTGCTCATAACTATAAAAATGTTTGACAGAAGGGGCGCGCGCGCCGGCCGCTGATACGTCGGTCTCGTATTTGTTTACTTATCGATTACTCATTATAATATTGCTTTTTAAAGTAAATATAGTTATAAAGATGCTTTTAAGTAAATATCTTGATAGAATGACATTCAACAGTTTTCAGTATGTTTTACCCAGCCAGATAACGCGGTCCATGATTAAATTAAAATTATTTGTACAGTGGTAATGGTAAATGAAACATAGGTATTAATATATTAGTTTGGGGAAAGGATTATTTTTAATTATTTGTAAACAAAATCTGAAACATATTTCCAAAATGTAATGCAGATTTGTAAGTTACTTCATAAATCTATTGCTTATGTGTTAACGTGAGAGCGCTACAAGTTTTCCAAGTTTTCCCTTCAGCAGCGGTGAAGTGGGCGGTGCGCACGCGCCTGTAGCACCGCCTCGCCTTGTCATTGGCGCGCGCGGCCGCGGCGACCGCTCTGACGTAACACCGCCCGGGTCTTTATCTCGTGACTACTGGAGAAGCTAGTCCGACCTCTGATAGCGAGGTTCATTTTCAGTATAGAGATATCTCACTGGCCACCTACGAATCGCTTCAAACACGTTATAGCAGAAATGATGTCCCAAATCCTTAACACCAATTGCGGATTATTTAAAAACAATAACTTAAGTACCTACGTAGGTACTATGTAGGGCATAACACCTATAGATCAAGTGTTAACATCAGGTAGGTACGTGTTACGGCCACGTTACATGATCGACGGTCCACTAACACACGCAATTAGTTGCTTTTTATTAAACCTTCCACTTCGTAGCAATTAGCACGATCTAATTTTGTGCCCACTTCACGCAATGTAACCGCTAATTGAGTTGTCAAGGTATGCGGTAGGAAGGCGAGCTATCCTCAGCGAGTTGGCAAAACATTTACTTACCTACTTAGGTACCTACATATACTTTTAGTATTGTTTTTAATAATTAATTTACACAGGCAACTGGCGAGCTCCTCTTCTATACTAATATAACAAATAATGAAGACACATTTCTTAGTTTGTTTGTTTGCAAGTAGGTACGTACCCTAAAGGCTCCGGGAATTCTGAACCGATTTGAAAAATTATTTCACTGTTGGAAGCTGCGTTCTTCGGCAAACGGCTACTTTATTATAAACTGCGTAAGTATAGTCCTTAACATCCAGGCATAACATTAAATATGCTATAGTCTTTTCTCGAAGGAAATCAGCTTAATTAGCCATGCTTTTGTGTACAAGTGAACCCACATTAGACACATACAGAACTTTCTATTCTTGGTTTTACAACAGATTACCTTACTAAAATAAACTCATTTCCATTCGCGTTTCCTTTCCCTCTAACAATTATGTTCAGGTCGGCTTCCAATCTAATCGGATGGCGCGTGATGTCACGGTTGCACTTGCAATTAAGTCATTCTATTTTGTAAAATAAATCTACCAACATATACCTAAATACTTAATCTATGTACTGACGTATGTTTAGGTAGGTCTTGTGGTAGGCTACGAAATAGCTACCTGTTATGTTTCTGGCTACTGGTCTGTTCAGTTAAGTGGTATCTACTTTTTAAACGTGACTTTGACTGCATCCCTAGTCCCGAGGTATTTACGACATAGGATCTCCACCACCTCTTCTATCTTTATGCTTAACATGTTAATCGATCCAGCAGTTTTAGCATGAAAACCTGGCCTGTGAATGAAAGCAGACACGACTGCGTGGCGAGTGTTACAACCACCTGCTCTTATCCCGGGTAAGGTACACAGTAGAAAACATCACATATACTTAGGATATAATGATTTTAGGTCATGTAAAATTAGAAGATTCAGTTATTATTTTCTTTTTATTCTAACTCTCCCATAAAGGGCCTGCTGGAAGAGATTTCTTCAGAAATAAGCAGTGCCTTTGTACTTTGTAATACTATAAATTCCGTTTCTGTTCTTGTTCATGTCCGTGTAACTGTGTACATAAACTATTAAAATAAATAATTATACCTACATGATGGTATCTACTCGATATTACGACTGCTTTCCAGTGGCGGCGTAGCATCGGGTGGCACCCGGGGCGGACTACCTATTGAGCACCCCCCCCCCCCCCAAATACGACAAAAATAATCACGTAGTAACTAAATTTTTTTGGGTTTTGGAACACAAATGAACCCAAACATGCCTTTGTTACCTAAGCCGCGAGCCTAGCGAGCTCGAAATTTTTGAGTTTTGGAACTCAACACTACCCAAACAAGTTTGAAAAAATATCACCGTAAGGTGAAGAAGCCGCGAGCGTAGCGAGCGCGAAATTTTTCAGTTTTGGAACCCTAAGTACTCAAACAAGTTTGAAAAAAAAGCACTGTAGAGTGAACAAGCTGCGAGCGTAGCGAGCGCGAAATTTTTTGAGTTTTGGGACACAAAAGTCCTCCGCCGCTTACAAATAGCGCCTAAACTGCTTTGAAATATCCACCGTAAAGTGAATTTTCTAATTGTTGGTTTGGGAACTCTCAAATTAACTCAGAATTAAGCACATATAAAAAAAAACCGTGACCGAAGAGAGCGTCAGTTGTTTTTGCTACTTCGGGGCTTTAGCTTTTTATTAGATCGAGGACTGAAAAAGTAAGCGCAGAAGAAATCATAAACTAATAAAAAACCGCGAGCGAAGCGAGCGGATTTTTTTTCTAACTTTGATAAAATAATGTAAGTAATCAGGTAAAAGCAAAAATACAAGAGAGGGGTGACAGTCGGATTGAGAGGGGTGACACCCCTGTCAGTACTGTTGTAGTTTTGTTTAAAATTTGAATAACGCGCAGTAAATGGCAGTGAATCTAGGCTTGACTATTCCCTTCTGCCAGCACCATCCTGGTCATGCAGATAAGTGCCGACCGAGATGGCACCCCCCGAGACGTGGCACCCGGGGCGGACCGCCCCCTCCGCCCCCCCCTTACGCCGCTACTGCTGCTTTCATAACTAGTGTTTTTCGGACACAAGAATGGGATTTGCAGAAAAATCTTCGTCATAACGAAGTGCTACGACTGCTACGACTTGCTACGAAAGTGCTAGTACTAATAAAAGGATGAGCATTTCTTTATTCAAAAAAAAATCATAATTTGTTCGATTTGTTGAAAGCATAGTTTAATTTTCTTACACTTAAGTATTTGTTGTACCTGATTGACATCCTTTGTTTAATTTATTGACATTGTGCACAATTTGGAAAGTAGTGTTTTAGCTTTTTCGTATTGTTTGAGTAATTTTGTATGTAATGAATTGTATCTACTATCTAAACAATTTTATATTGGCAAATATTAATACTTATTCTTATCTATATATATATAGTTTTCCGGTTTCAGTTGTCACGACATAGCATGAAAACGGCTTGACCGATTTGGCTGAAAATTAGAGGGGTTTTTGTCACCATCCGGCGACGGGACGCAGGTGAAACCGCGGGCGAAAGCTAGTATTCTTATAATTTTTTAGCAGCATAGGTGGGAAGTTCTCACAGGGCACGGGTAAACCGCTAGTACCGTATATGAACATAATAACTTCTTCCGTGTTTCGGGAGTCAGGTTAAACTGGGTCTCTCGACTGTCTTTTTGAAGTTTTGGAAGTAGATGGGTCTGTTTGAAAAGATTTCTTAAGCATAAGCAGAGAATCTGTTAAAAATAAGAAATAATAGGTACATACCTGCCTAGGTATCTACTTAATTGTTATTTTTTTCTTTTTCTTCCTGTCTCATCAACAACAAAAAATAAAGAAAATACAACAAACTTTATCGTATTTTCTTTATTTTTTAAATATTTTTGCAGATTATATTTTCTCAATTAGTGTTTGTGATATGCGGAATATTCGAAACAATGTAAAAGTTTGTTTTTTGTCTATTAGGTAATTGGTTCATATTAGGTATGTTCTTGCACGGTTTGTCTGTATTTCTTTTTTTTTTAGTTTAAAAATGCAATTCTAAATTGAATGGCAGCTCCACCATAATATATAGGTATTTTTCTTGATCTTTGATTTCCATTACTTTTAAATAAGGTTTTTCCTTTATTTGAGCTCTTTCACACTAGCGATTAGAGACTCGATTTAGAGTGACTCGACATAGAGTGGCTGACAAAGAATATTTTAAGGTATAGCTATCGATTACTTTAAGTATTTAATCCGATTTTCATAGCAACTAAAACAAGGAATAATATTAGCATAAAAAATATGAAAACATTGACCCTTTTTAAAATCACAGAGTATACATGTTACCTTTCAAACATGATTTCAGGACAAACTAGTTTTGCCTAGCTAAACTAGTTCTTCCTACACGCGATAGTATTAAAGTAGTATAGCCTAGTTCAAACTAATTTGTCCTAAGTCCGATATGATAAACCAGTTTAGGCTAGTCCAAACTAGTTGATCCTGATATTTATAGGCACACTGAGATAAACTAATGTGTCCTTGTCTGAAATCGAGTTTGGCCGGTAACATATATATAATCTGTATACACCATGACAGTTCTCTTTTGTCAATGTCAAAATATTGTTGTTTGTGGTTCTGCGTTCACTCAGTTTTATTAGGTTAGCTTTTTGTTGTACTTTTACAGTAATGTAATTTTAATTAGGTTTAAACATAATAAATGGTTAAAAATCTTTAATATATTTTAAGCTTAAGTGACTTAAACTTAATTGATTGAAAATGAAAATCGCTGTAGAAGGATGCGCCCATGGCCAATTAGAAAAAATATATGAATGTATTGAAACAACACAGAGAAGAGAACGTATAAAAATTGACTTATTGATATGTTGTGGTGACTTCCAATCTGTTCGCAATCATGAAGATCTTGGGACAATGGCTGTACCAGAGAAATACCAACATATGTGCTCTTTTTACAAGTAAGTTTCAGTCATCAATATTCTGTACTTAAATATCTAAATTTATCGAAAAATTAACGTATTGATTTTATATTTCTTCAAACGTTTGCAGGTATTACAGTGGTGAGAAAAGAGCTCCGATATTAACACTGTTTATTGGTGGGAATCATGAAGCATCCAACTATTTACAAGAGCTCCCCTATGGGGGTTGGGTGGCTCCTAACATATATTACTTGGGCCGAGCTGGAGTTGTGAAGTTTGGAGATATTAGAATAGGAGGTTTGTATCATGTGCAGCAATATTTTGGATACAATCCAGAAATCCAAGCATATTTTATTGTTGTAATATAATTTGCAAGCCTGTTTATTTATGTGACTATTGAAATATTTTTTCAGGAATGTCTGGAATATACAAACCACAGGACTACTTACAAGGACACTGGGAATGTTTACCTTATAATCAAAGTTCTCTTAGAACAGTTTATCATGTCAGGTCTCTAGAAGTGTTCAGATTGTGCCAGCTGAGAAATAAAATCCATGTTATGTTATCGCATGACTGGCCAAGAGGTATCACAGATTATGGTGATACAAACAAATTGTTAAAATGGAAAACTTTCTTGAAGTACGTAATTTTATTTATTTTAAAATCTTATTATTGACTAGGCAGAGAAAATACTTGCTTTAGCTATGGAATTAAATCATGATCGCTGATGGAATGCTCTCATGTCACTCATGAATGCATGTTAATACAAAATAGTTTGAATTTTGTGTGCTAAAAATATTTATTTCATCCAATTATTTGGCATGTCTTGTGTTACTCATAGACAGTAAGCTTATTTAAAAACTAATTCATTTTAGGGAAGATATAGAGTCTAATAGATTAGGCAGTGTCCCAGCGATGCAAGTACTGCGCACTCTGAAGCCAGACTATTGGTTTGCAGCACATCTGCATTGTCAATATGCAGCCCTCGTCAAACATGAGGATACAGAAACGGAGACTAAGTTCTTGGCTTTGGACAAATGTTTGCCAAAGCGCAAGCATTTGCAAATACTGGATATACCTTCAGAGTATGACGGAGAGTTGTGCCTAAGACATGACGTGGAATGGCTAGCAATATTGAAGAATACTAATCATTTGCTGAGTGTAAGGAATATGAATTGTCACATGCCTGGGCCTGGTGGACATGGAAGGTTTGTATCACCTACTCTGTGTTATAATAAATAAAGAAATGAAATATAGTAGAGTCATATTATTTTAAATAACTCTTATGTTCAAATTTGTTTCTCCAGGTTTGATTTTTCACCTACTGACGAAGAGAAAGAAAATGTAATCAGATTACTTGGAAGCCTTGTTATAAAGGAAGAAAGTTTCGTGAGGACTGCTCCAATTCACGATCCTAATGCAAGAAAAGTTGTTCCTACTGTACCAATACTGAATCCACAAACAGTAGCTCTGTGCGAAAAATTGGGTATTGATGATCCTGTACAGGTAGTAATGGCGCGAACTGGTCGCACAATGAAACAACCACATGCCGCAGCTCCCAGAGAAGGAACAAGGTCTACTAGTTCAGAAGAGAATGTCTCTCAAGTTGTATCTCAAAGTCCATCTCAGACCCCTATGAAATCATCAAGGCTGTCATTACTTCTCCCCGCACCAGTCACTCCCAGTAATGAGAAGTCACTACAGGCTACATCTCCAGAAACTACTACAGTACCAGATACTCCAGAAAGCACAATGTTTTATGAATGTAAGACCCCCATGTCTACGGGTCCAAAGAAAACCTTTAAAAGACGTAACATGTCTAATTACACTCCAGATCCTGACGAGAGTGTTAGCACTAGATCTAGTTCTTCATTCGATGATAGTCCTCGATCTAGTAAATTACCTTACAGAGGATACCAATGAAAGTATACATATAGTACACATGTAAGTTGATTTAGCATACTGGTACTATTTGCATAACATATGTATCATGCCTAGTATTAAAATTCTAGCTGGTGTTCACAATTTTACCCCTTCTGCATTCAAGGAGAATTTCATCCTGTACCGAAACAGGATTTCTAAAGACTAACAATTTCAGACAGACAGGCTCGGGGAGCAAATTCTTAACACGTGCACTGCATTTGTCATTAAGAATGCTGGAAGGCGCTCGGTGTGACCGGCTCCGTTCGCGTACTTTTTCTCGGTTTTGCAGACGTTTATCTCCGATTGCATGCTCTTTCAGCCGATCGCAGCCGATTCCGGTCTGTGAAAAGAAAAATGAGCGCCGATGCTCTCCGAGCCGGTCTGTGTGAAATGACCCTTAGAAATCCTGTTTGGGTACAGGATACAGAGAATGCCTATGCCACCTGGAGAAAGTGTTGCTTCCCAGTGAAAGATTTTTTCAAATTGCTTCAGTATCTTCAGCTTCAGCATATTCAATGCAAACAAACATATATTACCTAGGAAAGATAGATTGATGCCTGTTACTCTCTTCTCTACAACTAACAAGTAGTAATAGATACTCTCTCTCAGGTAAGCTCTAAAATTTGTTACAATATAATCCTGTACATGGCTTGACATTTCATATTTTACCTACCTGTTTAGTGCAGAAAATGATATTTGTTTTATGGTTTCAGCACACCATATCTGAAGATGCTTCACGCAGACAATGCTTTCTTGGTGTTATTCTACCCCTAGGCCCTGTGTGAATCTACCTAGCAATATAATTTCAGCTCAACTCTATGTTATAACGTATGTAGTGAAAATGTATGCGAATTTAGGCGAATAATGAAGTGCAATGTATTAAAAATTATAGATAAATAATAAAATTAGGGTAAAACATGTATTGAACTTTTTCTATAGACTCTTCATTTAGATCTAAGCTAGAATCATGATCAAGTCACAAGATTGCATAGATGCCTGGCAATTTCTCAACCGTTAGAATAATTCATGTTATCTGTAGAATTGAATATAATTGTGCTGTAACATATCCTGATCCTTTTTATAATATACAACATTTATGAATCTTAATCTCTCTCCAATTTATTATGTACTAAAAATACTCTAATGCTACATTTATCATTAGATCAGTCAGACATAGGTGTAAGTCCGGCTCTACAGTTGTTAGTTTGGCTCATGTAATTAATGTAGCTTATGTAATTATCTTAAAATAAATTTACATGTGTATAATCCTTTTTTAAATCGTATGTAGTATTTTAAATTTTAAAACCTACATTAGTTACTTATGCAATTTTTCTGAAAACCGCTTACAGTTCTAGTCAGGGTTAAGTAACAAAAAAAGATTGGTTCATAATTAACAGTAGTTTTATTATATTATTTTAAGACATGGGATGAGCAATGAGATTGAATGAATTCCTACTTCATAATATGTGAAAGTAAATGTTCTTTTAGTTGTGGCATGTTTTTAGGCTTGTATGAGCATTGGTTACATTTCAGTTCAGTAGCCATGAGACTTTTGTGCAACTCCGGTGACATCTTATTGATGCAGCCATTCTTTTTTAATTCTTCAAGGACCTCTGTAACAAAATAGTTATTATTATTCTACCTTGAAAATAATCAATTTAAATAAATGAACTTTTAAATTAATTGCAGTTTTTTTTGTATTTTAATTAGTAAAATATGAAATAATGTATACTTATAGCTGAATAGCTTATTCCGTGTCCAATTGTTCTTACCTGCATAAGGTTTAAAAAACTCTGTAGTGAAACTATTCCAATGAATTTTTGTTTTTAAACTAGGTGACACCATGTCCGTACTAATTATATGCATATGAAGCCTCTGCATGCTCGGGACAGCGTGAAAACCCGCCTTCACTGGTAATTCTACTTCATTTTGTATTTCGTTGTAGACATCTCCAAATTCTTCCAAAAGTCCTATGTGGGACTTATCTAACTTAAAGATACTGTTTATATCTTCATCAGGTAGTACTAAGTAGTGAATCTTAGCTTTAGGATATTTATCTTTAATAACAACAGCTTGTTTCGTTTTTTTCACAATACATTCGGGATCCTTCATTGATTCCACTAGCCCTAAAGACCAATGATTTGATTTCTTTGAGTGCATGTTCACAGACGCGATAGGCGCACTTCTTTTGCTCATATTTGATTTGTATTTTCTTAAATAATGAAGAATTTAATTAACGAATTCACTGGTCACTGATCGGTAAATTCTTGTTTATTTTTGTGAGTGTCACTGTCAAGTTAGCAAGTGACACTAATGACGTTGGTCTTGATTTTTTTGTTCGCCAATGCGCCAGGCTAAAATCTTTCGATTATACCGCCTTTCTTTCTTTGTTTATTTATTTACCTTACTAACACGGGGCGTTGGACCATTTATCTGCAACATTAACTGACCCATCTTTAGTTGTCAAATCACTGATTTGACCAATGGGTTGCAATTTCACTGTTAGTTAGTTATGGGTTGGTTACCGTTATGGTCATAGATGTAATATACCAAACTATGTCTATATATGTTTGCTATATTATGTCTATGGTTATAGTTGAATGGTGCAACTCACCCTTGGATATAGCACCGTTTCAAATGCATGAACACATAAATATAGAGAGCAAAAAAGGTGGTTCTACAGTCGGTATATTTTCCTGACTATTTAGGAAACTTGGTTTTCCTATTTGTGGGGATCACTTTCTTATCAAATATGGGTGAAAATAATGTTACATCCAAAAAACAATTCATTTAATTTTCTTTATTCTATTCATAACTTTAGTACCAAATAAATTAATTCTTAAATACTAGACATTAAATTAATAATTAATACTATTCATGTGTCAGTCATGACTGAAAAAATTACCAAGCAATTAGCATGAAGTTAAACTTGCGATTTTTCAGTCATAAGTTTAATTAAATGTATTTATAAATTAAATTAACATAAATTATTTTTAAATTATGATTTAATTTGAAGGTAACCTAGTTAAATTTTTAGAGGAGTGCGATGTCAGACGACAGAAGCTATTCAAGGGCACTAAAAGCTGTCCTAGCTAGCAGTTTTGACCAATGTGACGTGTAAATCATTGTGTAATTGTTGTGGGACTTATTGGATCAAGTTTTGTTCATTCAAGTCATTGCATATTCTTTGAGATTTCTTTTTTGGTAATAGAAAACATTCGAAGTAGGTAATTATTCAGGAAAAAAGATTTAAAATAAGATAATGAGCACATTTTCTAAATATTAGCTAATATCACTGCACTGTTGGACGACCGGTGTAGCCCGTGTCTGGTAATGAGTGATGCGCTAGCTCTCTTAGAATCTGTTCAAAACCCTTCCCAGACGGTGACTGGAGATTACTGGCCTTCAGCATCGTGGAGTTGAGTTTCGTTGCTAAGTAGCACATCTGAAAATGATAACAGTTCAAGTTATTTCAAAATTTATAAAAATGAGAAAATGACAGAATGACTTCTAAAGACGTTGCATTTTAGATATTGAAGATCACTATGATGAACAACCTACGATGATCCTTTATTAGCGGGAAAACCCCAAACAATCTTTCCTAAAAAGATCATAGCTAAAACGCGTAGCTCAAAATCCCATTTAAAACTTACTAGCAAAGCAGACATGAAGAGTAGCGCTCCCAAAGCCACCGCTACCATCATGGAGGTTGCACAAGTAGCTTCTATAGGAGTCCTATGGAACAGTTCGCCCGGCATCACGACAGAGTACTCCAAGTTCTCTTTGAACCGTGTGAATGGAGTCGTGGAGTTGTCAGCTGTTAATGCCGAACTCGTGATGTTGTGGCTGTGGGAAACATCCGGCAGCGATCTCCGACGGCGACCGTGTCCTATTTAATAAAGAATACTTAATTACATATATGTAATGTGCCAAGTGTTATTGTCTTGACAATTTTAGAAAGTGATGTCATGTTGTTTTAATTTTAAATTTTATTTTTTTTAGGATGCAACTACAGGCTATAATATTACTTATTCTAACTTGGGTTTCTCCTGCATCTTAAAGGAACTACTTCCCGTATATGGACGAAATTTAGCCTGTATGTTATTCTGATGTAAAACTGCCAAGATTTATCAAAATCCATTAGTAGTTTTAGAGGTATCCTTACTAATATTATAAATCGGAAAGTGAGTTTGTTTGTTTGTTTGTTTGTTCCGCTTTCACGCCGTAACTACTGAACCGATTGCTTTGAAATTTTGCAGACGTAAAGTTAGAAGTCCGGATTAAATAATAGGGTACTTTTTATCCCGAAAAAAATAGATATTCCCGAGGGAAAACAAAAATATTGTTTGCTTGATGGATGGATTGTAGATGGCGCTGTGTGTCGTTTAAAAAATGATACGATAATGAATCCTCGAAAATGAGGAATTCCCGAGGGATGACGTACAATTTGTTTTATCGTCTTAACTGTTTTTTTTTACATCTACTTATCCTGAAATAACTATAATTCAACGAATTACTAATTGGTATATGTATTAGTTAAGTTATTTAGTTCTTGAGGTACGCGATAGATGGCGCTGGGTGTTTTTAAAACCTGGTAACGATGTGTTTTTAAAATACGTAAGAAGTGGAATGATAGCTTTTTAAAACGTGGTGACGTTGTTTTTTTTAAGATACGTAAGAAGTGCAATGATATCTTGCGCTTTAACCTGTAGCTCATTGTTCAATCGCGAGCTTCCCGATAGCTCGATAGATGGCGTTGTGCTTTTCTGTATCGCGGTGTTAAGGTTCGCCGCGAATTAGTCTTAGGTGATCTTCACACTGCCCCGCATCACGCTGCATCTTGCGTGTCGACGCACCTACGCGCGTTCTTGCGGGAGTGCAGATCTGCATCATCGTGCGGGTTTTTCATGCACTCACGCGCGTAGGTGCGTTTTGTAAATTCACGCACAGCGGCTCTCATCGAGTTCCATTTTCAAATATACACGTCACGCCCATTCAAAATCAGTGTGCCATAGATTGCGTCTCGCCCCGCACCTACGCGCGGGGGTGCGTGTTTCTCCGCATGTATGTGCGTGATCCGCATGAACGCGCGTGGATGCATTTTCAGTGTGTTGGACTATGCGTGTTTTCCATACAAACGGAGATATTTCCATACAACGGAAAAAAAACGCATCCACGCGCTACGCTGCGTCATGCGGGGCAGTGTGATAATCGCCTTAAGGTGTTTTGAAATCAGTGGGGCCCAGTAGGGCCAGGGCCAGCCGGGGCTGCGGGTTCTTCGAAAGAGGTACCGCGGCCCTGGTATGTAAAAGGCCTAGGACGGAACACGACGATTTTAGTCAGTAAGAGTCTGACACTCCCTCACCGCTGCTAACCCACAGCGGGAGGGGTCTTTTGATGATTTTCTTATAGTTGTGATTTATACCGCAATATAACCGAATTCCACGCGGGCGAAGCCGCGGGCGGAAAGCTAGTAATAATAATATAGTAGTTTTTAGAAAAAAAAAAAATTAATTCTATGTATTTTTACCGAGGGTTTTACCTGAAGGTTCGAACAAGTCTAAACAATAGTCCGGTTGGCAGTCGGCAGCGTCCATACACGCCTTGATCTGCGAGTGTATCCAGAGCGTGGACCTCTCCTTCATGGAGGCGAGCAGGAAAGCCTCGAAGTCTAAGAACACCTCGTTGTGTCTCTCCCGGTAGCGCGCCGGCTGGTGAGGTATGATAGACGCGAAGTCACGGTTTCTACACCTGTGAAATTACCATCAAAATAAGTGCGATATAAAGACGTTATTTTCAAACTCATTTTTGGAGCAAAAAAAAGCAACAGTAAAATCTGTTGCCTTTTCAAAACCCATAAATGAAGGTGCATCATATTAGGTATAAAGCTTCCTCCAATTTTCTATGATCAAAAAGAATACAAACTTGCTAGCCTCTAACTTGCACGTTGAGGTAGCTACTTTTTTTTTGCAATTTCAAGCTAAACCATAACGTCTACGCTTATCTCGGCCGCTACCAATTGGAGTCACAAAAGGAACTAAAAATGTGAATGTCTTGGCGAATTTACCCGTCTTTGACGAGGAGCACGGCTCCGGGCGCGTGCGGGCGATCCGGGTCAGGCGACACGGCCACCTCCAGCAGTTTGATGTGCCGCCACGCCGAGTCAGGGTTGATGCGCGCACGCAGCTGCAGCTTCGTGCCGATTGGCACCGCCTGAATTTTTGACGGTTTTATTATTTGCAATAAAAGTTGCAACAGAGTGGTTTACGACCAGAATCGTCTTTTGTTTTTCATATTTCCCATATTGTTGTTATTACGGTACTGATGTTGTTCTCGACAGACGGGGCTCAGATTTTTGAGGCTTAAAATGTTACTAGGACTTAAACGGAGATAGAGAGAACAAAGGAACGTACACCAGTTACCTGATCGACAGGCAAGTCAACGGAATGGTTGTTGTGCCTGGTCACGGGCGGCGCCTCCTTGTACAGTGCCACTTCGTACTCCAAGCGGCCTGGCGTCTCCTCCACCACGCCGGATACTCGGGCTCCGTGGGGACTGCGGAGAAGTTGCATAGGTATATGTATAGGACTCATACTTTACAGCAGGTTGTGAATGGAAAATGCATGAATTACCTAACGAGATAAAATATAACTGTCTGAAAATAGTGGCATACATAATCTTGAAATGACAAATTGGACACGCTAAATTTACAGGATACGTGTATGTGACTTACAAACTTCCGGCGAAGCCTGCCGCTTTGTTTTCAATGATGGTGGGTTCTGGCGGCTTGCACATGATGATCAGCTCCTGGTCTGACTGCATCACCACACCCGGGAATTGCGGGAACCATACTCGCACGTGGACGAAACCCTATGGGGAAATTGCATATATAATACTAATATTATAAATGTGAAAGTAACTCTGTCTGTCTGTCTGTGTGTCTGTCTTTTCTTCACGCCTAAACTACTGAACCGATCTGTGTGAAATTTGGTACAGACATAGGTAGGAAGTTGACAAACATAGGATAGTTTTTATTACGACAAAAATATAAAAATATTTATTCCGGACATATAGTATCATCTATTGGTCAAATCAAAAATCTGCCGGAAGTCACTATTCCACGCGAACGAAGTCACGGGCAAAAGCTTGTAATAAATAATATTTTTTTTTGCAGGTTTAATGGCCTCAACAACAAGATGCGAGTGAACATTTTATTAGATATATAATTGGTTTCACTTGCAATAAAATGGAAGCAATAACTTTCCGCTTTGAAATCGCTGAATAATTATAGTTCGGCCGCTCAGAGAATGCGTTTCTGACACATCGCGATTGAACTGACGACGTAACTTTGTAATGGCGTTGCAGTACGATAAAAATATTTTTGCTGGTTGTTTATCGTTTTAACAATTGTTGAGCATTAAAACAACATTATTATATCAATAATAATCAATGAATGTTGTAATTTTGCGCCAAATTGAGTGTCAAATAAATTGGTAAACAATATTTTTCTAAATCTATACTGCGCTATTACAAGGTTATGTCAGCGCTTTATATTTGTAGTGCTGTGCTAAAAATAACAGGCAAGTATCGTAATCTGTTCTGGTTGATGGTTCTTATACAGTTATACTTATAATATAAAATAATACGTTTTGTTTTTCTTTTTAAGAATTTGAAAATAATGGACTATAGGATAACTTTTATGAAATATAAAAATAAAACTATGATCAAACTGAACGCGCGAAAGAAAGTAGCATTTTTATATTTAGGTTGAAAATGGTAACCCCAAATAGCATCATGGGCCGTCATTTTGTGACGCTAAATAGTCATTTGTTGTCGTTTCGTGCGCTAAGACTAAGTGCCCTGCCTCATTAGGACGCCAATGGCGACGTCGCCGGCTACGTATCCAAGCAGTTAGTATTGAAATGTATGGAACCTAACTCACTTGGCGACGGTTTGGTAACGTCGCCAAATTGGAGGCGTGGCCACAGTAGCCACTATAATGTACACGGTAAAGCGCACCTCCCTCACACAGTCGCCAATGTGGTCGCCAGTCAGCTTGCAATTTCTTGAGCGACGACGTAAACAATTGACTGTCGAGACGCCATGGCCACTCGACTTGGCGACATTTGGATGCCAGAAGTAGCCAGACCTGTGCCGCTGGCGACGTCGCCATGGCGTCCCAGTGAGGTAGAGCTCTAAAAACCTGATTTTGGAAGATTTTGACCGAGATATCAGGATTGATTCTGTTATTGATAATACCTAATATACACGTAATATACACGTAGGCGAAGATGATGATGAAGACACCACCTCCTCAAGCGAATCGGAGTCTGATTAACATTCTGTACGCACATTCAATTCAATGTACTTACTTTATTGCATAGAAATACAGATTGTAACTTTGCAACAAAGAATAAATAAAACGATTTTATTATATGAATATTACCTTTTTTTGGTTTCCACTTAAATAACTAAAATATAAATTTTAAATGATTCCGCCAATTTAAAACGAAAATAATCTTAAAATAATGCGGCGGTTTATTTTGGGGGAACGGTAACGAACTTAGTGTTATGTTGTGCCCATCACTAGTCCTGACTAACTGATAGGTGTCAGGAACGCATTCTCTGAACGGCCGAACTATAACTTGATAACTAACAAAGAAATTACTTGATTTTATATACACATACATTTACACATATGTTACGGCTAAACCCGGTAGTGAGGTTACACCTATAGCCGCGTAGGTGTATCTTAGTGCAGTAAATAAAATAATAACAATAAATACGTATATAGGTACTTATAAATGACTAGCTGTTTTCCCGCGGTTTTAACCGCGTCCCGTGATTTTAACTACTGCCCGTACCGGGATAAAATATAACCTATGTTACTTGTAGATAATGTAGCTTTCGAATGGTGAAAGGATTTTTAAAAATGGTCCAGTCGTTTTTGAGCCTATTCGTTACAAACAAACAAACAAAGTTTTCCTCTTTATAATATTAGTATAGATGTCAACGTTAGATATAGATATTTTGTGCAAATGGCATCCTACAGTTAGGAGGAAAAGTGTCTTTTTATCAAACTCTTGAAAACCGCTAATGATTGAGCCTGTCTCATCGTAACGGGCAATGTATTCCATAGCCTAACAGTCAGAACAGTAAAAGATTTGTCGAAGAAATTAGTGGAATAGGTACTCCGCCGTCTCCGGCTACAATTTCTCTGATGACCATTATTTTGAGTTTGATGTAGGTACTTATCCTATTTCTCATCGGCTAGAACTAGGTTTTCAGTTCAGTTAAGCATTTAGCTAAGCTTTGTTTTTATTATTATCTTGAATATCCCGACTGATACTCTCTGATACGATATCCTATAGGTACCAGATGCAGAGCTCCGGTTAGTTAAGTTGGAATATTAAATTAGACGACCTTATTGTGAGATTAATTTTCTAATCCTTCTATTCCAACGTCAAAATATCTATTTTAGTTCCGGAGATTATGAAATGTTTAACCCCTCTGCCCGACAAGATTTTGACATATGACTTTACCGTTGATTCGGCGGGATATTTTGAATCGCGACATGGAAGTCAAAAATTTGTACTAACTTTCAACACACGAATTCTAAGTCCGTAATGCCAGATCAGAAGTATTTTAACTATAACTTTAGAGCTCACTTATTTGACAACAACGTGCAAAGGTCAAATGGGGTCAGTTAATTCAGAAAAAGATAATAATTACGGTGTTTTAAGTCTATCGAAAAGTTAGGCATTTCAAATTTGGTGAAAACTTACCAATAAATAATCGCATCACTTTCTCAAACACAACACAAACGTCATATTTATAACATTTTCAATCCGTTGCAATACATTTCGTGCACTTATTTATGTTCAATAACTAAAAAATCAGCACATAAAATACACAATAAAAATGAACAATTTACAAGATCAAAAAGAAGTAGACTTTGGAATGGAGTATGTATTTTTTTTTTCAATCAGCGGTGTGCATTCGATACCTAAATCGGATATTTATTATAAATAATCGAATACCAATTTTATATATAGGTACATACATATTTTTAATAGCAACTTATTTCAATTTTATTTATTAATTTTAAATTATAGGTTCAATTTGTTTTTGTTGTTAAGAAAAAAGATATTTAAGTTTTATGAAAGTTTTTAGCATTAAATTTTTATATGTATTATTTATTTTGGTGTTGCGTCATTTGTCATCATCATCATCATCAGCCTATCGCAGTCCACTGCTGGACATAGGCCTCTCCAAGTGTACGCCACTGAGATCGATTTTCGGCTACTCGCATCCAGCTCCTGCCAGCCGTCTTGCGCAAGTCATCACTCCACCGTGCCTGAGGACGTCCTACACTACGCTTGCCGAGTCGTGGTCTCCACTCTAGAACTCGTTTACCCCAACGGTTATCGGTTCTTCGGCTAATATGGCCAGCCCACTGCCACTTCAGCTTGCTGATTCGGTGGGCTATGTCGATGACCTTGGTTCTCTGACGGATTACCTCATTTCTGATGCGATCCCTCAGAGAAATGCCAAGCATAGCCCTTTCCATAGCCCGCTGAGCGACTTTAAACTTGTGGACCAGCCGTACCGTCAGTGTCCACGTTTCGGCTCCGTAAGTCATGACAGGTAGGACGCACTGATTGAAGACTTTCGTCTTTAGGCACTGTGGGATCGACGATGTTAGGACTCGACGTAGCTTCCCAAATGCAGCCCAACCCAACTGAATTCTCCTATTCACCTCGTCCTCAAAGTTGTTTCTACCTAACTGCAATGTCTGCCCGAGGTATACATATTTCCGAACAACTTCGAGAACGGCGCCGTGTATCGCAATCGGTTCCGGTAGAACATGTTCATTGAACATGACCTTGGTTTTGTCCAAGTTCATCCGTAGGCCGATGCGTAGAGAAGATTCAGCCAGGTCGTTCAGCATTTGTTGTAGGTCCTGCAGCGTTTCTGCCATGATGACGATATCGTCAGCAAATCGCAAGTGAGAGATGTGTTCGCCATTGATGTTGATGCCACGTCCATTCCAATTCAGCGTCTTGAACATATCCTCCATTGCATTAGTGAACAGTTTCGGGGAAATAACATCCCCTTGTCTCACTCCTCGATGCAACGGTATGGGCCTAGTTTGCTGATTTTGTACTTGGACGGACATTGTAGCGGCTTCGTAGAGACATCTCATCACTTGGATGTATCGCCAATCTACTTGACAACGCTGCAGGGACTCCAGAACAGACCAGATTTCAACCGAGTCAAAGGCCTTCTCATAGTCCACAAATGCTAGACACAGGGGCTGATTATACTCTTCGGTCTTCTGTATAATCTGCCGCACTGTGTGGATGTGGTCTATGGTGCCGTATCCGCTCCGAAACCCAGCCTGCTCCGGTGGTTGGAATTCGTCGAGTCTTCGCGCAAGTCGGTTCGTGATCACTCTTGAGAACAGCTTATATACGTGGCTTAGGAGGGAAATGGGTCGATAGTTCTTCAACTGGGTTTTGTCTCCCTTTTTGAAGAACAGGACGACAACACTCCTACTCCACGCCTCTGGAGTTCTCCCTTCAAACAGGACGGCATTAAAAAGCTTCTGGAGCTCCCCCAGTACGGGCTTTCCTCCTGCTTTTAATAGCTCTGTTGTAATGCCATCCTCGCCAGGGGCTTTTCCATTTTTGAGCTGTCTCAGAGCGATCTCGATTTCGCCACTGCTGACTTCTGGCAGGTCTTCGGTGAAATGGCGCGTTAATGTGGCTCTAGAATCCTCATTTCCGGGATCAGGTCGAGATGCATGCGATGCGTATAACCGGCCATAGAAATTTTCCACTTCCGAAAGGACTGCCGGCACCGAAGAAACGACTTCTCCACTTGTTGTGGTCAGCTTCGTCAAGTGGCTTCTTCCAAGAGATTGTACGAACACCTTTGACCCCCGATTCAGCTCAATTGCTCTTTCAATGTCAAGAGTATTGGAGCACCGGAGGTCGCGTCGTACGTGCTTGTTGATCTCTTGGTTTAGAGCCCGCTTAGCTGACGAAGTGACAGGTGGGTTTTCACGTCGTCTCTTCATAAGCCCTAATGTCTCTTCCGAAAGCTTTGATTTCTTGCCCTTACGCTGCATGTTACAGAATCTCGAACCTTCCTCCCTGAGGATCCGAACCACATTTTCGTGGTTCTGGTTAACGTCTGTTGTGGTTTCCACGGCGGCAAATCGGTTCTCCAAATTTGACTGGAGCGTTTCAGATCCTGTCATGGTTTGGAGCAGTGTTGGTCGGAGCCTGGCCTTCATCAGACGGAAACGTTCAGCCTTGAAGTTGATATTCAGAGAGCCTCGGACAAGTCGGTGATCGCTACCGGTATTAAACCTATTGATCACGGAGACGTCTCTGAATATGTGCTTCTTGTTCGTCATGATGAAGTCAATCTCATTTTTAGTCATAGTGTCGGGGCTTTGCCACGTCCACTTCCTTTGGGGCTGCTTTTTGAAAAAAGAGTTCATCAAAAAGAGCCCCTCACGTTCGAGGAAGTTGACGAGCATTTGCCCCCTATGATTCCTGCTTCCAAATCCATGGGATCCTACTGCCGATTCGCCGCAAATCTGTACTCCCACTTTAGCGTTAAAGTCCCCCATGACAACGGTGTAATGGGTCTTTGTAGTGAAGTGGAGGGCCCTTGATATATCATCAAACATATCCTCCACTTTATCGTCTGAATGTGTCGAGGTCGGTGCGTACACTTGCACTACCTTGAGGCTATACCTGTCGGTGAGCTTTAAGATAAGGTACGCTACCCTGTTCGACACACTAGACACCTCCACAACGTTATCAGCTAGGGACTTATTAACCAGAAACCCAACGCCACCTTGGGATTGTTGGTCTCCCTCTCGGAAGTACATTAGGTGACCTGATTCGAGGGTAATGGTGTCCTCCCCCTCTCTTCGAACTTCACATAACCCTAATATGTGCCACCTAATCTTCCCAAGTTCCACCTCGAGTTGCGCCAGATGCGAGTCAAGCCGTAGCGTGCGGCCGTTGTACGTCGCCAGAGTCAGTTTTGTTTGGTGGCCTCCCGTAACCCGGAGATTCTTCGCACCCCCTGCCCCGCCGTAACCACGGTCGCCACCATGACCGGGAATAGCGGGACTGCCGGGAACTAGGGGCCGTGGCTTTTTTGTGCTGCTCATAGAGGTATTTAGCCTACTGCTATCACGCTGGTCAGACGGGTTGATAGAGGGTTTTTTCCGAGTTTTCCTTCTCTTGCACTGGTGTTTGGTGCATTTTATACTCCATTAGTCGACTTTTACGACACCCACTGGAAGAAGGGGTAGCGACATATGTATTCTTAAGCCGTCATTTGTAATAATTTTTAACTTTAATTGAATTTTTATTACCTATTACGGAATTTTAATTTATTCTTATATTATTTCTCAACAATTCTAAGATTTTTGTTTCGGCGGAGGGTAAGCCTGGTGTTCTGAAATATAATGCAATTTGTAACTACCAAAGTAATGTACTTATTTGATGATTGACCACCTCGGAAGTATACGCTATCAAACAAAAAAAGAATCATCAAAATCGATAAATAAATGGCTGAGTAATCGCGTAACAAACATACGAAAAAATGGTCGAATTGAGAACCTCCGCTTTTTGGGAAGTCGGTTAAAAATAAGTCGGCGGCGGCCATCTTTCCTTCTTGGACCAGCTTTCGATGAACAGCGAACTATTTGCCCTTTCAAACAATAAAATCGTCATAAAATTTTTCGATAACTACACCTAACTACGGCTCTCGTCAAATTGCTTTGCCGCTCAGTTAAAAAGTTGTAAAGTTAAGTTTGGCAGGTCTACAGGAATCCTGCACATAAAACACCCGAATAAATAAATAAGTCTTCATTTGCCGTCTTCAGAAACCCTAAAAACCGAAGATTATTTTATTCCGGCTACAACGTATTTTCTACCACTGATTTTCTAGCATTTTTTTCAAAATAAATTTACTTTTCCTAATTTATTTTCAGATTATGCTAAGTATACAAAAGTGCAATTTAGTAATATTATAATATCAAATAATATAAAATTATTAAATCGATTCTTTATTTTAACGAATCGGATCATTCGATGCAAAACTTCTATCACCGTCGCCATCTTGTCTATGCGTCTTCAAATTTAAAAAAAAACAACTAATGTAAACAAACATGGCGAGTTCGATCAGAATTCCCGGTAATTACGATTGGATTTTAAAAAGGTATATTTCTAACGGGATGCTAAATATGAAAGGTTTGAATGCGTAAAAATAATTTAAATTTATTTAGTTATTTTATTTAGTACTCACAAATGTGGTTTGATTGGAAAGAAAATAAATATGAGCGTAAATAATTAGGAAAGCATATGACTGATTCGCAGACCCCAATTGGGGTCTAAACCGAGCTTACGGTGACATTGATGTTCAGACCCCGATTGGGGTCCGCTACGGATTTGACGGTTAACCTCCATATATGAATTATAGTTCGGCCGCTCAGAGAATGCGTTTCTGACACATCGCGATTGAACTGACGACGTAACTTTGTAATGGCGTTGCAGTACGATAAAAATATTTTTGCTGGTTGTTTATCGTTTTAACAATTGTTGAGCATTAAAACAACATTATTATATCAATAATAATCAATGAATGTTGTAATTTTGCGCCAAATTGAGTGTCAAATAAATTGGTAAACAATATTTTTCTAAATCTATACTGCGCTATTACAAGGTTATGTCAGCGCTTTATATTTGTAGTGCTGTGCTAAAAATAACAGGCAAGTATCGTAATCTGTTCTGGTTGATGGTTCTTATACAGTTATACTTATAATATAAAATAATACGTTTTGTTTTTCTTTTTAAGAATTTGAAAATAATGGACTATAGGATAACTTTTATGAAATATAAAAATAAAACTATGATCAAACTGAACGCGCGAAAGAAAGTAGCATTTTTATATTTAGGTTGAAAATGGTAACCCCAAATAGCATCATGGGCCGTCATTTTGTGACGCTAAATAGTCATTTGTTGTCGTTTCGTGCGCTAAGACTAAGTGCCCTGCCTCATTAGGACGCCAATGGCGACGTCGCCGGCTACGTATCCAAGCAGTTAGTATTGAAATGTATGGAACCTAACTCACTTGGCGACGGTTTGGTAACGTCGCCAAATTGGAGGCGTGGCCACAGTAGCCACTATAATGTACACGGTAAAGCGCACCTCCCTCACACAGTCGCCAATGTGGTCGCCAGTCAGCTTGCAATTTCTTGAGCGACGACGTAAACAATTGACTGTCGAGACGCCATGGCCACTCGACTTGGCGACATTTGGATGCCAGAAGTAGCCAGACCTGTGCCGCTGGCGACGTCGCCATGGCGTCCCAGTGAGGTAGAGCTCTAAAAACCTGATTTTGGAAGATTTTGACCGAGATATCAGGATTGATTCTGTTATTGATAATACCTAATATACACGTAATATACACGTAGGCGAAGATGATGATGAAGACACCACCTCCTCAAGCGAATCGGAGTCTGATTAACATTCTGTACGCACATTCAATTCAATGTACTTACTTTATTGCATAGAAATACAGATTGTAACTTTGCAACAAAGAATAAATAAAACGATTTTATTATATGAATATTACCTTTTTTTGGTTTCCACTTAAATAACTAAAATATAAATTTTAAATGATTCCGCCAATTTAAAACGAAAATAATCTTAAAATAATGCGGCGGTTTATTTTGGGGGAACGGTAACGAACTTAGTGTTATGTTGTGCCCATCACTAGTCCTGACTAACTGATAGGTGTCAGGAACGCATTCTCTGAACGGCCGAACTATAATTACAACCTTGACGTTAGGCCTGTAGTAAATCCTACATCGTGGTACGATGCTGTTGGATATCTAATATCAAACTAACAAAATGTAATACGAACTAACTGAAAATTAGGACCGTCCTACATCGGAATGAAATTCTCTAACCACTCTTGGAAAGCTAGCATCGATCCCCATACCGAATATGGTTTCAATCGGCTCGTTTCAACAGCGAAATCACAACCAACAAACTCAAATTTGCATTTTATATATTAATTAGGGAGTACCTAGATTCTATTGCTAACAAATAATGCATATCATTGTCCAGCCAGTTGCCGGTTGCCCGAGAGAAACCGAGAAGTGAATTATCGTGGTATTTATAGGCAAACAGGTTAACCAGTTCGATACTACCTGCTTATGTATCTAAGTACTTCCCCGGCCCCACATTTATTAGGTACTCGTACTTATTTGTCAACGTGCAGGAAAATGTTTTGCAAATCGCGATGGTAGGTATATTTAATTAATTACTTTAAGAAAGTGTCTGAGTTTCCAATTATCTCGCTTTTTCAATGAGAGTGTTTAATCATATTCTTTCGATATATTAATCTGTTGATTTCCTTATTCTGTCCGTACTTTTGCGTTGAGTTAATTTTATACAAGGATGATGAGATATATCTGTGATACTGAGGTTAATAAAATCTATACCTTCTATGATATTAAGTATTTAAAAACGTAGAAGTAACTAAGGATCATGTATCTAATTAATACGCACGTCTTTTTACAGCCACTTACTTTACAGCAGTAGAGGTAGAGAAACGTGTGAGCCAACTTATTGTTATGCGACATTAAACAGATTTCTGATCGCCGTAACCTAGAACTAGATCGATTGACACAATTATCGAGAATGTAGGCATCGAGATAAGTGCTGTGCATTGTATTCAATCGATGCAACATTCCCGTATTGACGCACGTGTTTTAGATTTCTCTTTACCTCAATGGTGTACCGGTCTCGGCGGTTAATAATATATCAGCTGAAGCTCCTTGTGTAGGCCACTTGTGAACCTCTACTGTTAGTAACGGAATACGTTATTATCTGCTGATGACACAACACCCGGTGTTATCATTAAGCGCCTGCGCCTGCCGCACGAAACTTAACGCTAACTCGACAAACAATAGCCGTATTTCGCACGGTACGACACCGAAATAAAGTGGTCCAGAACATAGTCTGTCGGATATATTGCTAACGACACTTTAATTTAATGTGTGAACAAAAAACAAAGGCCTCGTAAAAATAGGAGTATCTCGATCACTAACGACCGAAACTATTTGGATTGGTACAGAAATGTAGCAAAATGTGACATGCAAAAAAAGTACATAGGTATAACAGAACCATGAATAAAGGTACCTATCGTCATAATCAAAAAGTCGAAACCATAACCTAGTACAAGGCAATGCAACATCATCATATAATAAGTAAAAGGTTGCTAAACATTGACCTTTCAACTTACGTTTCGTTTGAGAACGCCGCATCTCGAGAAATCAGTGATCCGTAGCCTGTACAGTAGACCGGTGGGGTCTTCAGGCTCAGGTCGGATTTGGCAGACAGGGTCGGCTACAGGGTCCGTGGCCCTGTCGTCAGCGAACAGTGGAGCACCCCTGAACCCCTCTGGCTTCCTCAGCAAGGCTGCGACGGAATCCCGCAAACCGGTGCCTCCGCTCGCAAATGTGCACTGGATATCCGTCACTAAAACAAATGGTAGCTGTAATTTATCTGAACTCATTAGCCGCTTACCAATTTCCATGACCCCAAGTTAATGAGTTTTCACCGGTGTGGTTTAGGTCGTTTAATAATCACAGTAATTAATGCCACACTTAATTGGTGTTTTATGATCATAAATAGATTTCAATTTCAGTAAAACATGAGAATTAACGACGGGAATAAGTAAGGGAAATCATGTTTAGTTTATTGATTTTCATCGTTTCAATATT
This sequence comes from Helicoverpa zea x Helicoverpa armigera, assembly GCA_033682625.1. Taxonomy (NCBI): domain Eukaryota; kingdom Metazoa; phylum Arthropoda; class Insecta; order Lepidoptera; family Noctuidae; genus Helicoverpa; species Helicoverpa zea x Helicoverpa armigera. The sequence goes on from JAWIIS010000009.1 coordinate 6,998,618, forward strand.
TTATTGCTATCTTACGTAGGTACCTATTGCTTCATAATATAGCTTTGCGGTTATCAAAAAGAGATGATTTCCAACTTCGACCTCTTAATCAAACTGAAGGCTCGGCACAGATATCGAAGCGAGGTAGTTAACTAATATACTCGTTTAAAAGAATGAATAACGGTGAATACGTACCATCGTAGTCTTGTGCGAATGCAGCCCGCAACTGTAACAATGAGCATTCAATTTGTAGGAAGGAACACTAACACGCCATCAAACAATTAGGAGGTTAATTGAATGTAAGTATTGTTACACACATATACACAAATTTCCTTTCACATTGTGTTCACAAACACTCTGAGGCTAATCACGACTAGATCTATTTGGGACTTACAGTAGAACAAGCATTCTTCAGTTTATCTGATGGTTATCTTAGTTGATCCTGTGCCATTGTTAAATATATCTATATATGCTTATCAGATTGATGTTTAGAACAGTTAAAAATTAATCAACCTTCGGACTGAAATCATGAATGACAAAATTAAAAATTTCAGGCTTACATTTTTTCGAAGCTATGCATTTATAATGTGTTTTATTATCTTCTTTTTAGAAATAAAACTACAACAAAAAAGCCGTCTATGCTTCACTGGCATGTTTTGCTTTTCATGAAAGCCATATTGTGAATGGTAGCATTACGCACGGCCACAACTTTTTATAAACCAATGTTGATGTTCTAAGAAAATATATCGGTAGTGGATATCGCTTAAGCGTAGATAATTCCAGAAATCAGCGTAATGATAGCTTAGGAGCGATCACAGTGACCACAAAGAAAATGTTTGCGATTATCTTTACGGAAAAGCTGATCGGATGTCGACACTGTATTATTTTATTTTTAATGTTTTACGTGATTATGTTTACTGTTAGAGTTTTTTTGACAGTGGCCGGCATTGGTTAGAAGTTTGTTTTGTTTATAGATAATGATTCTGATTGGTAGATTTACCTAGAGCTCCTGCCTACGCTTTTTATCAGAGCAATTCTTGCGATATAAATACGTGAAGAGAACTTCAAAATTATTGAATTAAAAATAATAGGAATGGAGAAGAATATTCTGCGTTGTCTATTCTCCGTAGTTTTTTACCGACTTTGTTTTGCTAGTGCAGTTTTATAAAGATATCGCATAAACGTGAGCCGTTTGAGCAGAGCCACGAGTGTGGTTGCGGTTCTGCAAATGAAGCGAACCATACCACATCATTTGGTCCGTGAACGTGAGGTCGACTGATGCGGCGTCGTTGAAAGTAAGTCGATTTTATACACTTTATCACGGTTCATGCTCCAACTGCTTCGGTATATAGTGAATCGTGCAATATACATTGCTGAATCAATACGAAACACTAATATTTCCACGCCTTATGTATACGCAATAGATGCTAAGTTTAAAAAGTGTGCCGATTGAGAATCATTTTCGGTAACGTACGCGGGTCATTCAGATGACCGTTGGCACAGAAATTCGTGCGGAAACGACGTCCGGCAAGATAATCGCTCTTACTTGCTTGTATGTAAATTTTTGAACAGACTGTTAAACGGTTTTTTTTTCTAAAACGGTTTTACTCTGATTATTGGGCGTGAAGAGTTGTTTCGGGGAACTAATTGATTCTGCGTTTCAAACGGTTTCGTTACGTTGTTGTCTACTTGGATTGGATATAAGTAAGTGTATTGCACTAAAGCATTTCATTATTTATTCAAAGGTTTTTGATCCACATGGTTTAATAAGAGTTTCAGTTTTCTACATAGGTACTTGGGTACTTTATTCTGGGTAAACAGTGTATGATGGATCTATTCCTTAACTTGCGACAAATGTAACAAACAAATAGCACTCACTGGACTCAGAACGTAAAATTTTACTATTCTCAACATTCCAGTTTGATCGGAAACTTACTTACAGGCGCAAATGCTATTGAACGTACGAGTAGACATTAAGCACATCTACACCGAGAAAAATAATTCCCATCGGGATGATTTGACGGATTTCCTACCGAGAATCGAGATGAGAAACGTTACGTGTCTATGCCAGGGAGTCGCTGTCGACGGAAACGTCTAGGAGGATATCGTCATCATCATGTCGTAGGTATGTGTCGAGGAAATAAGGTATCTATAGGATAGAACTAGAGTTTACCAATAAGTAGTGCATTCGATTAAATCCTCAGGTTATTTAGAAACATGATTATTTTTACTGCTGGCTTGATTTTGCACCCGACTTCGTCCGCCATAGCACATGGATTAAGGGAGGTAGCCGATCCTTGTGGCAAACTTTATTTAAATTGATTCCAGCTATTTGAGCTTTAAAATTTAATAAACAGATAAACCAACTTTCGCATTCAACCTACTTATTAATAAGGGCAGAATGCTGGATAAGATATAAGTATGTAACGTGGATATAGAGACTATGTGACAGATGTAAATAGATGTAGGTAAGTGTTACCCATTCATCCATACCTCTGTCTGTGGTGAGTGTAACAAATAACATCTATCACATAAGAAGTTCTCATATCCGTAAGTAAGTACTACAGACGCCCACAATCTACATAATTACAGTTTCTATGTGCTAAATGAAGTCCATATTCATGTCCATTAGTTTTCTACTTAGTATCGTGCCGTAATTACAGTAAAGCGCGGAACTCTCTTCTCATAATATGTCTAATCAAGTCGTTTGCACTATCTAGCAACAAATTAACACTTCCTTCATTTAGAGATTACGCAGTCTCACAGTCCCACGGTACCTTATCATATTCCCAGAGCATTGCTTTTATTGTACAAGTATAATTGCCGTGCTGAACTGTTTAAATGTAATGGGTACCCATTTAGGCTGGGCATTTTATGCCGTTTTAATTTTTATTACGTTTCATTTCTTCATTAGGTTTGCTCGGTTTGTGGTATTATAAAATTTTCTTGTTTATTTAATTATTTTGTACTAACGTAATTTGCTTTATTTCAGGTTTGCAAACTTCAAAGGACATTGTCAAATAAAATGTAAAATATTTGGCGTAATTTATTTGTGTGCAAAGCTGTTAAAAAAGTTAAACTTATACCTATGGTTACTCGAAGATCTCAAAATAGAACAACAAGAGCTAGTTTTTAAGTAAGTAAGTGGTAGGTTACGCAAACACGTTGGATAGGGTGGCGTGGCTTTTCCTAAAATGTAAAAGCACCCTAAAGCAAGCAAATGTAGATGAAGCCCTTGTAAGCAAGCAGATGCCGAGGCGAATCGTAGAGATTTAATAATCTGCTGGATTCGTTAACACAAAAATCACTACTAATGCATATTCAACGCTTACTATATTCAAACTGTGATGCATTTCTCACGGAGACTGAATGCGACCCACTTACACAAAAATGAATATTAAAGTTTACACTATACTGTTTAATGTGTCAATAAATAAAATATAAATTGTGATATTGATTACTCATATTTTCAACTCCAATGCTACCTTGTCGTAAACGGTTTTGTTCGCAGACATCTCATAAATTCACCGTTGATCAGTTTGAATCAATTTAATCTATCAGGTTTAATGCATCATAAATTAAAGTAAGACATTTTTATGCGAATGTTAGTGCAGTATGCAGTTACGTCTGGTTGGAGCGGACATTGAAAGCGTGCGCAGGCTAATTCGAGTGAAGCACGCATGCGCAAGATCTGTAACACCCATCATCATCGATCGATCGATCGTGAGGTGAGTAACCGCCGTGAGCAACTTGTTACAATTGTATACTAATTTGATTTGATCTGTACTGCTTTGTTGGCTTGATTTAGTTATTAAGTTATTGGGGCATAGCGTACCAACAGAATTTGTTATTTTTAAGAAGGCAGTTTAATGATGGGTAGGTAGCCCATGTTTTGTTACGGAAGAGTGTGGTGGCCCCTATTGTTTTTCTCATACCAAGTTATTGTTTTGCAGTATAATTTACATCGTTGTACCTATTGTAGATACCTATAGTTATTAGAAAATACTTTCTAATATCTGGTTTAGCAGTTAATGTGTCTGGTATATTTTTCTTTCCGTCATAACAATATCATGTAAATGTCTAAACTGCGCGTGTAATTTTGTTCTTTCAAACAGCTTTTATGGAAATTATCAAGAGGTTAAACGGATTTAACAGTTGTAAAGCGCCATTAGAGCCACTAGAGAGTTGCTCCTTTAGATGTAAATATTTTATGGCCCGTGTGGTCTACTCGTTACTAGGCCACTGGGTTTACCTTATTACTCAAAATTTGATTTTTTCTAGAAAACTGAAAATAAAACTTAATTGTAAGTACCTAACTATTGCGAGTTAGTTTCTTGCATTTCATATTTACCTACCTATTTAAAAAGCTGTTGCTTTTTTATGCTCTTTGCAAAAAAAAAATACTAACCAAACCTTTCACGACTCATCAATCACTCCAATCTCACGTTATTTTGTTATTATTTTCTAAATCTATTACAAAAAACAATGATCAGCCTTTCCCATAAGACCTGATGCAAAACGATTAGTTTTTACGAACCTCAAACAAAGAAGAAAGCGAATTGGATTAGTTTCCCAAAAAAGTAACAAAATAATAAAACTAAATTAAATTAAAACATTTTCAGCGAACAGTGAAAGTTTAGAGGACGTCACGTAGACGTAACCTAGATTTCTTAAACGATTTATTTTTAGTTTATTAAGAAAAAATGAATTTATACCCGTATATAGTATGCTTTGCGGAAAAGAGTTTTTATTGTCAGGTTCTTAAATTCCACATGGGTTTACGCTTACGCGAGCTTTGCACGTGACCTACGCACGATCATTAAAAAAAAACTTTCCGCGCCAATTTTTGTCGCCACGCGATTACTTGCTAAATACTTTTAAGAATAGATTCAATTTGAGGAAAAATATAGGCACATACATTAATCCACAATGCGAATGTCCATATAAGCACCGACTTTAACTATGACACATGCATTATGGCTCGCTTTCTTCATAAGAAAAAAATCTGTCAGCACCAATATTTTTGGATGTTGGTAAGTACCTAAATCTTATATGCGTGCTATTTAAACTTACATACATTTGAAAAAAACAGGGAGTCCAATAAACTGTTAATAATCGACATCATTACTCCAATCAAAGTGTTAAACAGACTCATATTTCATGTAAACAAATATGCATACAATAGTCAAAGAGCGTAAACACAGTTAATTGCAAGGATTGATAGCTTCGTGCAGGTGCATGAAAAAAATCTAGAGCGTGTGCAATACTCGGAGAAAAGCTCAGATTCTGAAACGTTCGTGTGAAAGTTACCGTCCATGAACACCGAATTTACGAGCAATTTCTATAATGGGACTTGAGGCTATATTTTATCTGAAATTCATACCCAATATATAGCAACGAGAGATCTTGCCGATGAGAAGCAATTTGCTAACGTTCGGAAACCGAGATCGGTATCGATGCGGAAGCTAAATACATCAGAAACACATTATTAGAATTGTAGCGAGAAAGTAGAAAATGATGCGAAGATTATGAAAATTCGTTTCATTATAATAGCTCATATTTACCAGATAAAATGAGGGTAAAGTAATAATTAAGACGGAACTGTTAATTAAGTTGTTAAAAAAGAAAAGCTGTAAGGTAATATTGACCCTTTGGTAGCTTGCCCGCCGTTCGTTGTTTCAAGTAGGACAAGTAAATATTAATAGGTAATATTTTGCATTTATGGAAATTAATGAATTTATCATACATATACTTAATTTATGGAATTAAGTTTTAGTTCACGACTGAGAACAAGAAAGCAACGAAAAGTTCGAAAGGTGAAAAATCAAGCATTGATTTATTATTGAGCATTTTCCTTATGCATTGTTTATGAATTAAGTGTATCTACGGAAATCTACGTATAACGATGTTTTATTTAAGCAGGCAAGCATTAGGTAGGAGCTACGTCAAATAATTAATTAATAAGTATCAAAAAGTCAGTCCAATACTCGTTAAGTACCTCCATGACTTCCCAATTTTTAAGTCCTGAACAAACAGTTGGCTCGGTCTTCCGTTCATCTGTTGTATGAAGAAAAGCTCAAAAGTTTGTTATTCGTATTACTTTTGATAATCCAGGCTTACTGACAGTTGAAAAAATTTGCTCATTTTTGTTTAGGTACCATTGGGAGATAATTCGTAGCTGAATTGAGGGTCTTCTACGCAGAAACACTAAACCAGGCACAGAGTATGTGAATACATTATCATACCAGTTCCTGCAAACTCGTGTAAAACAAAGCTCAATTCAATATTATTAAGCTATTACTTTCTTATGAACTCGAGTGATAAATAGTGAAACTTCCTGATTTCCACAAAAACTTCTGTATGCAGATCAGTGGAGTAGGTGATCGCGACATTGTAAACTATGCGATTGTAGGTCAGTCGACAGCGTTCAGTTGCAGATATAGCTTAGAGCTTATTACAAACACTGTGTTTATGATTATACTCTCCTACAACCAAACCGGATTCAAATATAAACTTGTCTTCAATACTCTAGAATGGGGACGAAACGTTGAGATTTTAGCACACCGCGAGCGACCAAACGATTTATAGCTAAATGGAATAGCGTAGTCGTTACATTATTTTATATAAGTATGCACTTTATAAGCACTCCGATTAATAGTAGGTATCCATAATTCGAGATATTTTTCAAAACATAACGAAAGAGCTATGTTACGTTTATTTATGTGTTCATTGACAAAAGTATAAGTGAGTAGTTAAAGCTCTTTAACATACCAATAGGAGGAGCACGAGAGCGCAATCGCCGGCGCTCGTCATGCTTGCGGTCTGCCACACTCGAGCGCGGAGCCAACCGTTAATGCTATCTGCCCCGATTACCTTACTCGTTCAAATACAAAAAAAATACGCCCAACAATTCGGATTAGCTATCCGATCAAACAAATAAACACTGATATTTTATGCGTCAAGTATAGGTATCTTCACTGGCACTGCATAAGTCCTAAAGCGCAACACAACAGTCGCCGGTAAGCTTCCCGCGCAAGTTGCAAACAATTCGGTAGCGGTGGTGGAGTCGAGTGCGGCCCGCGTGCTGCGCCGGTGTCTCGGGACTGCGCGGTGGCGCGCTCGGCTCGCTCCGTTGATGATGGTGGAACAGTTAGCCATGGCCGGGGAGGGAACCACCTGCTCGCCTGTGTCTTATCGTTCTCACGACACGATCACCGAACCGCCTCGAACTATCTCGTGATCTATATAGTTGATTGGCGTCGGATTATTGGGAGAATTGGGCTCCGTCGAGCGCCGCGACGCGTTCATTACCGTGACATTCGCGTGGAGAAATTGCGGCGTACCTGCCTAATGATTGAGTGGCATTTCGGTGTTGCGGCCGGTATCGGGTCATCGTTGTTATGTTTGGGTCGCCATCTCTGAAGATGACTCCGACTGCTAAAGATGATTGGCAGATAAGATAACTAAATAGCTTCATATCTGACCGAGTGAGCCCCGGTGAGCACCGTGGGCACGGGCCTATCTAAACGATATGAAATTAAACCGCTATAGAAAGTCAATCAAAGTTGCAGATAAGCAAAGATAACTTTTTAATTCACCAATCCAATGATCATTTGCAGTTGTACATGCGTATCTAAGATTAACGCAAGTTAAGACTTTGTCTTGTATCCTACCTAGTTATCTTACCAACTTAAGAAGGAGTTATCAAAATACTGATGCAGATAAGAAATATTCAGAAATGGTACCTATCAAGTCTCAAAATAATCTATTTGGGCCAAGTAATAGGTTCTTTTATTTAGTGAACTATTGAATGAAAGCGGTCAGCAGCAAATTGTTTCGATTGTAAATCCAAAGTAAACAAACGGCTGGATAGTTTCCAATTATTATCAACAGATGCGGTGCAATACACGGAACGGATTTTGGTATTTTTTCGACAGAATTATTCAGTGAGTGACCAAGTAAACCGCAATTGACGACGCTCCACTTCACATTTAAACAATAATCAAAAAGTCCTACTTTATCATTCTGCGTAGATAAACACAGTAGACATCGTCGTTTTCAATAGTAATTTGAATCAATCATCCGTCTGTTGAGACACGAACTCGGGAAATTATCCTACTTTCCACGTCGTGGTGTTAGTGAAGTGCTGGAGCTATCTATGTCTAGATAGCCTATTAAATATGCTTTGCTGCTTGCTTTGCTAATCTAGGTTTACGCGCATATTTCCGCAGCTGCTCGTGTCGGCAAGTGCGTATCTTTACCATTATAAGTTTATGTAGCCTTGCAATGTCAACACGTGTTACTTGTTTCACTACGATGGCGCTTACTTATTTTTTTCGTGTAAGATTTTCTGTAACTAGGTACCTACTGCACGCATGAGCGATGAAACATCTTGTAATACCATAACATGTTTCTAGCAAATAAAAATTCTTATTCTTGTAATAAGATTGACGACAGTGACTTGAATCAAATAAATGTAAGTTTAAAAATACAATTTGATTTTCAGTAATCATCTACATAAGTATATGAACGTGTTACATGATAAAAAGAAAGAAATTATTAATCAACTTCCAACCAGAATCACTGTTCAGTTTTTCTAACTTACTTATTATCATAATCTATTCCATGGTGGTAAGCTGTCTATTGATAGTTTATCTAATGGGTCATTCCCTTGACTGGCGGTGGGAGTTTTTGCTGCAGTAAAAAGAAGTGCATTAGCCGTGGTTACAGTAACTTGAACTTCGCTTAATAACAGCTAGTGTATTGAACCAACAATTTTACTAATAAAATAACATTATTAAAGTTTCTCTTTTATTCATTTCCTAATTGACAAGTGTGCGCATGTTGTAAGCCAAGAGATAAGATCCCCTATGGAAAGTTAAAGTAACTGTATCGTGTAATGAAATGCACAATTTTTATTTTATGAGAACTTTTCTCTGTTTATCGTGTATTTGCTGTAATTACCGACCGATTAGTAGGTGTTTCTTTAACATAACTTTTCAAACTAACAACTTGCGATTATTTAGTATTACAAGATCGTTATCAGATTCTGCAACTCCACCATGTGTGTAAATTAAAGTGTGTATAAGGTAAACGTACCAATAGTCGTCGGATTTCGGAAATCACTGACTTTGAAGCGCTACTGTGTGTTAAATATTCAATAGAAAATGAAAATTTTTGCATGACGTGATAGAGTATTTATTCATTATTCTAATTAACTAATGTTTTTTTAATCATTTTGATGGGTTTATATACTTATTAAGGCAAAAGTAAAAAAAGGGCGATTTGTACCAATAGTCGTCTGATTTGTACGGATACTCGTCAAATTATCCCAGTACTCGTCAACTTTTAATGCTAATGTAAACTCTCTGCTCTTGAACATAAGGTTCAAGTTATGTACATTTTTTTTGTGCTTGAATTTTTTGAGCATACTTGTGCTTTTGAAACATCAGGTAGGTAGATAGATAAAAACCAAATTCCTATTTAGAATAGCAGGTCATAATCTGTTAGAAGAGCAGGTATTCAATAAAACAGATACATGGTTGCATTTTAATTTATATTCCTATCTATCAAACGCTTGGAATCACAAAACCAGTCTATGTATAAAATATCTATATAGTTATCGGCACGAATTTTGAGCTCTGACCTACATCTGCGCAGAAGTGATTTATTAGCAAAGAACCAATCCCCGCGCCTCACTTCATACCACAAAAGGGACCCAATAAATACTTCTGCGCAGGAGTAGGTTAGAGCTCAAGATTCGTGCCGATAACTATACTAATATTATAAAGCTGAAGAGTTTGTTTGGTTGAACGCGCTAATCTCAGGAACTACTGGTCCGATTTGAATATTTCTTTCAGTGTTAGATAGCCCATGTATCAAGGAAGGCTATAGGCTACTTTTTATCCCGGTACGGGAAGTAGTTCCCACGGGATGCGGGTGAAACCACTGGCAGAAGCTAGTATGTTATATTTTTTAATCATAATAACGATGCAGTCATGTGCATATGTAGCACGAGTAAAATAATTGCTTTTAAAATATTTAAATTGTAAAATAAAATAATTAGTATTCACAAAAAATAAAAGCCACATTCATTTATATAGTTTATCTCGAAATAATTACTAACATTCATAGATATGTAGGTAAGGTTGTCATTCATCAAAACTTCTGAACTGCTTAGCGCATGCTAAGTACCATTTGCAAAAATCTCTATAGACAGTTTAAACTGTCTACTGTCTTAAAGGTATCAATCAAAAAATAAAATATGATTAGGTACAACTAACCGTTCAAATTCAATAATAATAATATCTAATAAGCCCCGCATCTGAGGTGGATGACGGGGAGTAGCGACCCCGCGGGGCTATATATCCGAGTGCTCCGGGGAGAGTATACTGTCCCCCATCTCCGGCCTGCTGGAGTGAAGGTCTCCCGCCTCTTGGCTTGCCTTCATTGGCCGACCAGAGTGGAGTCGCTAGAACAGGGTTAGCAGCCCTGCTCGGAGGATAGGTGCCTCGTGGTAAGTGGCGAGTGGGCCGGAGATGCTGGACCCACAGGGAGCGCGTGATCTGCGTTTAAACTCCGCCGAGGTATCCTCACCCTTCAGCCGCTCATGTACCTGTTGCCCTCTTGTTGCGATTTAGCAACTGATTCCCGGGGGCCCAGTAAGTGAGGTGGCGAGTCTCCACCTGCCATTTTAACATGTATTTTATACATTGTCATCGGCAGGTGCCATAGTTCCTCATCATCATCATCCTCCGAGCCTTTTTTCCCAACTATGTTGGGGTCGGCTTCCAGTCTAACCGGATTCAGCCGAGTACCAGTACTTTACAAGAAGCGACTGCCTATCTGACCTCCTCAACCCATTTACCCAGGCAACCCAATACCCCTTGGTTAGACTGGTGTGAGACTTACTGACTTTTGACTACCCGTAACGACTGCCAAGGATGTTCAAGGATAGCCGGGACCTACAGTTTAACGTGCCATCCGAAACACAGTCATTGGTGTCATTGCAGGATATACTTAGAAAGTACATACAAACTTAGAAAAGTTGCGTTGGTACTTGCCTGACCTGGAATCGAACCCGCGCTCTCATACTTGAGAGGTTGATTCTTGGCCCACCAGGCCACCACGACTTTTTTCCAGGTGCCATAGTTCCTATAATACTTTAGCACAGAACCGGAGATTGTCCTTGGGTTCATTTCTATAGTATATACAGGGATAATCGTGAGTTTTGTGTCACCATTTCATTAAAGTTGTCTTAAAAGGGCGTTTTTTTTTTAATTTTTTGTTTTTTTTTGCTGCATCTGATGTTGTGTGTGGGCCCTTGATTTACAGCTTTTATGACTTTTTAAAAGGCCCTCTTGCTTGTAGTTTCTTTCAGTCATGATCTGCTATTAAAATTACAATCATGCAATCACTAAATACAGACAATTTTAAATAAAAAATCTTACTTAAGATTACTCTTAACCCATCAATATCGAATACGACAAGCAAAGAAGTGACAGCGATGGAAGCTATGTCATCTTAGTTTTAAAACTGATTTTAATATTTTTGCGTCAAAACTAGTTGAATGACATCATTTTTATACAGGCGCTATTAAGGCACGTTAGGAAGACGCGGTACAATACGCATAACGAAATGCAGTTATTTCGAACAAAAAGCATAATGTAAGAACAGTCAATTTTTGTTTGCCACAAATTGTAATCCAAGCTTAGTAGAAAGTGCATACTTATAGAATACAGGGGATTTAACCATTAAGAAACATATTTATTGAATCGAATAACATGACTGTGTACGTGCATCTAGAACCAGCAGAGTAAAATTTACTCCTAAGAAAAAGCTTAAAAGAAACGCAGTTTTATGAACAAATGTAATCTTAACCTTAAATATGTTTGTTCTAGACAGTTATCAATTTTGATAACTGTCCGATACTAGCTATTTATTCGCATTTTGTACTGTAAAACACAAAATATCCTCATTATGACGAGTTTAGGTGCAACTTTTGAGCATGTCCCAGTAGTCGTCATATTAATTGTAAAATTGACGGGTTTTGGGTCAAATGGGAGTTTTGAAGTACCAATAGATGTCACATTAAAAAAATATATCTTCTATGTTAAAAGTATTCCAAATTGCATATTACATCGCTAGCAAATAAACTTAACTATCTAATTGAACAAAGAAACATACCACAGACCCCACTGGAGTTATGTAAATCAAAACACAAAACCACGTGCTGAGTTTCACTTTTGACAGCTGAACTTCACGAAAAAACGATTTTGTTAGGGCACACACGTTTGAAATAACATATCTTAGAAGCCGTGACTGTTAAAACCCCGTATTGTTATTTCAATTGCGCAATATATTATCAAGAATATGTTGATATATAAACCGGCCCATTTTAAGTTCAGTAGAAAATAATAATAAAAGTTTTAAGATTAATTGACGACTATTGGGGCATGACGACTTCACCCGCGTTTACCTTAATTGGAGGCAAATTATTTGATTACAAAATCAAATCAAAGTTGCCCACCGCGGCTGTTATGTTGTGTTCGAATATTTTAAATAATTCATTCACTATACTAAGTAGGTATGTCCTGCGTAGCTTGCTGATCTCCTGAGAACAGCCACTGTAACCGGCAAGCGATCTAGAACTAGCTCTCACAATGCAACAAGGAAGAAGATGCACAACTGAAAGGTTTTCCATTCCATTCCAGCACAACCTGTCACTGGCCATGTTTGTGTCTTTTATGCTAACGACGTAGGACCGTGGCGTAGACGCGCCGACAGATGGTCAATTTAGTAGTCAGTAGTAAGCTTGCGCACACGCAGTGCCTGTCAACCTCCACCGATTGTGTTTACATACACAGTACGAGCTTGAGTGACGTGCTTTCTTACACTTGAATTGCATTTTGATATAACATTTGATGCGTACATGTTTTGTTAAATAAATTGACCCATTCGGACCGAGTTGCGCAAGAAATGCACCTACCTAATTATTGTTTGCCAATAAAACAGATAGCAAAATCAGTTTTAATATCGGTTTTCTGTTAGGTATTAACATCATATATTAACGTTTACCGTAAAAGCTTGTAAGTTGTTACGGTAAAAGCCATCTTAAGAATACTGAGTAATGTTTTACTTATTTTTATTGAAACTAAAATATGTTTCATGGTCACATCAACAGTTACAGAGGTATAATAAAACTATTTTACCAATGGCTGTGTCTAGCTCGAAACCAGTAGGTAATTCGCATAACGTTTTCTTTGAAAAGTACACTTGCTTTTAAAAGAATATGAATAATCCAGTTGTACGTAACGGACTCTGGTTATGAAATATTTAGGTTTGAACAAAAAGTTTTGTTGGTACCTAGTTGTTATAATATTATTGTTATAATAGGTAGGCTAGTCTACGTCTACCTACTTAGTTTTGTCAAAGGAATTGCTCTGTAAGTATGACAAAGAATATTCGAAACTAAAAGAAAGTCCAAGTCAATAGAATTTAGTTATTTATTTATTTACCTATAATTAATAAACAAACGACCATTATGTATTACAGCACAGGTATGACCTACATATATTGCAATAGTGTTGCTACTTGTTTCTATGATAAGATGCAGTAGGTATGCAAAATTGAAATTTTATTAAATACCTACCATATGAATTACCTAATTACCTAGGTACAGTCAGCGCCAAAAGTCGATGAACAGAATTAACATGACAAAACACCTGTTCACAATAAAATGCCATAAGTTATAGTCGCAACTAGGAAACAAAATGGACTGTACACCAGAAACATACAAAAGTCGTTAAACACGAGTATTTCAAAAGTATCTGTGCACTAGTATTCCTAAAGTCGCTGTACACCATCAATCCAAATGTCGCTGAACATCATTGTATCAAAAGTCACTAAACAGCAGTAAATACAAAATTAGGTTAACAAAGTGTATTTTTAATGTTGCCGTGTGTTAATCTACTTTTGACGCTCATGTTGTTCAGCTACTTTTGGGACAGTACTTGCTGGACCTTACTAATGTATGGTAACTCGTTAGCATCTATTTCAATAATTTTAACAATTATTTTGGAAATACACTCTTTTGCAAAAAAAACGGGCACCTATGCGAAATCTTAGTTTTAAGGACTTTACGTGTATTTCAAAGGGTTTTAATGATTGTAGTATGTTTCTAGCATCAAAAGGGTTAGCCAAGCATGCGTAAGAGTGTATTCTAAATTTGAATTTTGTACAATTGCTAAGAAATTGGTTAAACCTTGTTTTGGACTAATTGCTGGCAGAAAGTTCGTCGGTGTTTTGAAAAGTTTTTGAAGTGATTTTCAGAAAACTGATAATGCAGTTTTAATTAATGATTAATGTACCTTTTTGTTAGATAAAACATTTTTGAAAAACTATGCGTATTTGATAAAATTTTCACCTGCTCTAAATGGGCTATACTGATGGCAATGTTAAGAGTTTCGGTATTTTGTCGCAGCCCAATGTACTGATACTCCTCTAAATAGTGTTTAATTATGAAAAAGCGATATTTTAAAACACGTAGGTGTAATATCTAAACAGAAGAACGCTTTACACTAAAATACCGAAACTCTTAACATTGCCATCAATCATCAGTATAGCCCATTTAGAGCAGGTGAAAATTTTATCAAATACGCATAGTTTTTCAAAAATGTTTTATCTAACAAAAAGGTACATTAATCATTAATTAAAACTGCATTATCAGTTTTCTGAAAATCACTTCAAAAACTTTTCAAAACACCGACGAACTTTCTGCCAGCAATTAGTCCAAAACAAGGTTTAACCAATTTCTTAGCAATTGTACAAAATTCAAATTTAGAATACACTCTTACGCATGCTTGGCTAACCCTTTTGATGCTAGAAACATACTACAATCATTAAAACCCTTTGAAATACACGTAAAGTCCTTAAAACTAAGATTTCGCATAGGTGCCCGTTTTTTTTGCAAAAGAGTGTATTTCCAAAATAATTGTTAAAATTATTGAAATAGATGCTAACGAGTTACCATACATTAGTAAGGTCCAGCAAGTACTGTCCCAAAAGTAGCTGAACAACATAAGCGTCAAAAGTAGATTAACACACGGCAACATTAAAAATACACTTTGTTAACCTAATTTTGTATTTACTGCTGTTTAGTGACTTTTGATACAATGATGTTCAGCGACATTTGGATTGATGGTGTACAGCGACTTTAGGAATACTAGTGCACAGATACTTTTGAAATACTCGTGTTTAACGACTTTTGTATGTTTCTGGTGTACAGTCCATTTTGTTTCCTAGTTGCGACTATAACTTATGGCATTTTATTGTGAACAGGTGTTTTGTCATGTTAATTCTGTTCATCGACTTTTGGCGCTGACTGTACCTACATGTTCTTTTATTTAGGTATTTTTTATTTTTGTATCTATAAAGTTTTTTAGAACTTAAGTAGTTTAATGTTATATCCATACATACCTACTCGTATATATATAGTGTACATATTTGATTGAAAATAAATAACGTTATTACCTAGATTGGTAATCATTAATTTTATTGTGGGTGGGAAAATTATTTCGATACAAAGAAGGTTGTAAATAAAAGCTGTAAAATTCCTAAATGTTCATAGACACCGAGCGCAGTTAACTTCTTACTCGTAAATTGTAAAGAGTTACAAGACGTGCTAATTATAAAGAATTCAGTCGACCAGAAAATGATAAGTCTTCGCTAATATCTTTGATTAACACTTTAATTGCTATTTTCTCGAATGGATGTTCATTGTTCAGTGTGCTTTTGACAGGTGTTACGACTTTTTTATTAATTTGCGGATAGAACTCGGTCTTAAAATATTAAATCTAAAAAGCGGGCTTTAATATTTTACCATATATACGAAGATTATACATATACCGATTAATAGTTTTAAAAAACGCTCTTATAGATGCACGTAAAGACTTTTCTAACAAGTCCAAAAACAGCTTTGAAACAATGATCCATCATGAAGTTCCAGTTCATATATTCTTTCTCCATCATCAGATCAAATCTTCAGTAGCTGCATAGGTAGGCACAGCTGCTAATTTTTTGACGATACGATCCTTGGAAGATGGTTAAACTTAGGATGGTTAGATTAGTTACCTTAGATGCCACTCCAAGTTAGTTATATACTGGTCGACATTTCAAAATGGGCCAGGCCTTTTTTCAATGCATAAAGTAAACATAATCAAAGGTTTAAAGATTCCTTACTAACAAACCGAACAAAAACTACATCTACAAGTTATTGCTGGCTATGTAATAAAAACAGATGTTTCAGAAAATCATTCATTAAAGTAAACAATGTAGCAATAAAGCAATAGCAATGTAAGCGCATTGAAACAGTAAATTGTTACAATGTGATGTGACAATCACGCCTACAGCCGGGAAATGCCAGGCACGCGACTATTGCTGCCGCTTGTTTTTGCCTCCATTACCTGCAGACGTGCGCTGCGAATCCAATTCTATGATTTATGATCTACGGTCTTCCGCATGCTGCAGTGACACCTACTATTGTATAAAGATCATCCGCCGACGCACCGAAATTGATCCCAACAGTATGTGGCCCCGTTATGTAACAGCGTGCGGTAGCGTACATGGAAATCAGTAAAACCGCATACTTTATACCGAAGTACTTACGTTTTAGTTGATCTTTCATAACGGTAAGGTAAAGGGCAGCCGTGCCAGGTGTCAATAAACTGATTAGAAAAAGGAACAAATGCTTACTAATTATTGAGGTAAAAATCGATTTCTTGGATTTATAAAACAACTCGCGTTTTTGCCCGTCCGTGAAAATTTATAAAGCCTACTTACTAATTTTTAATTGCTACGGTGGAGTTCCGATTAGGTACTTTTTTATTTGATCGTAAGTATAGTTTTTGTCTGTGTACTTAGCAGAGTTTTTAGTTTGCTACTGTATAAAAGATTACCGATACTGAATGAGGGCAACAAACTGACACTTCCACAAGAAGTTGACGAACATTTCAAGTATATTTTGGTGAGTCGAACATAGAAGGTGTATTGATTATGAAGACCCGAAACGACAGCAGAACAGTCCCTGGACCACACATATTTCTCCTACTTAGTAGTCATTTTTTACCTAATGTAGGGACTAGTGCAGTCATTGAAGCATTATTGCTACGATTTTTTTTACTGTGAACCGATTTGCATGAAATTTTGGAATTAGGTTCATCTTACCCTTAACTTCAAAAGTGAATATGATTTGAACTCCGCCACCCCCCCTGGGGGTGGTTGCCACCCCTTCTTTGGGGTGAATATTTTTTTTGCAAAATAACCTCGGATATCGATAGAAGACCTAATTTTAAGCAAAAGTTGTTTTTAAAGTTTAAAAAAAAATCCGATACTTTTCAAGTTATTGGCAATTGAAAATTCGCAATTTTTTCACGTTTTTCATCGGTTTTTTGCAAATATCTCCAAAAATATACATTTTATCGAAAATGTATCAAGAACAAAATTGTAGCAGGTAAAACAACGAACAATTTGTTTTTTTATAAAATGTCCTAAGTGCAATATTAAGCTAGATATTAAAGATCAAAGCCGTTTTTTATTTTGTCTGAAATTTATTCGTTGTGGTCAATGCCATGTAGCGGCGAGTAGATGCATTTTATACATTCTAATACAAATGGGTTTTGTAGTGCTTGAAATAAGCTTTAAGATGAGCACTATTAAAAGTCTTTTGCACGTGAAATAAGTGAGCTGTATTGCAAATAAGGGGAGCATCTTATATTTTTTCTTTTAAATCAATGGGTTTCATAAGTGCCATTTCCACCAAAATTAAAATTAATCGTATTCCGCCTAGGATTAACTTTATTATAAAGAGTTTGATAGATAGTATCAGTTTGGCTGCTTCAGGACAGATATTTTTCAAAAAAATCACGATTATAGTTCGGCCGTTCAGAGAATGCGTTCCTGACACCTATCAGTTAGTCAGGACTAGTGATGGGCACAACATAACACTGAGTTCGTTACCGTTCCCCCAAAATAAACCGCCGCATTATTTTAAGATTATTTTCGTTTTAAATTGGCGGAATAATTTAAAATTTATATTTTAGTTATTTAAGTGGAAACCAAAAAAAGGTAATATTCATATAATAAAATCGTTTTATTTATTCTTTGTTACAAGTTACAATCTGTATTTCTATGCAATAAAGTACATTGAATTGAATGTGCGTACAGAATATTAATCAGACTCCGATTCGCTTGAGGAGGTGGTGTCTTCATCATCATCTTCGCCTACGTGTATATTAGGTATTATCAATAACAGAATCAATCCTGATATCTCGGTCAAAATCTTCCAAAATCAGGTTTTTAGAGCTCTACCTCACTGGGACGCCATGGCGTCGTCGCCAGCGGCACAGGTCTGGCTACTTCTGGCATCCAAATGTCGCCAAGTCGAGTGGCCATGGCGTCTCGACAGTGCGTGTACATTATAGTGGCTACTGTGGCCACGTCGCCAAGTTGCCACGGTAGCCAGAAGCCACATAGGGAACTGTAGCTCGTGGCCACGCCTCCAATTTCGCGACGACTTTCGCGCGTTCAGTTTGATCATAGTTTTATTTTTATATTTCATAAAAGTTATCTTATAGTCCATTATTTTCAAATTCTTAAAAAGAAAAACAAAACGTATTATTTTATATTATAAGTATAACTGTATAAGAACCATCAACCAGAACAGATTACGATACTTGCCTGTTATTTTTAGCACAGCACTACAAATATAAAGCGCTGACATAACCTTGTAATAGCGCAGTATAGATTTAGAAAAATATTGTTTCCCAAATTATTTGACACTCAATTTGGCACAAAATTACAACATTCATTGATTATTATTGATATAATAATGTTGTTTTAATGCTCATCAATTGTTAAAACGATAAACAACCAGCAAAAATATTTTTATCGTACTGCAACGCCATTACAAAGTTACGTCGTCAGTTCAATCGCGATGTGTCAGAAACGCATTCTCTGAGCGGCCGAACTATAACAAAAAGAACAAAATTTCAAATTAAAGAAAAACCCACTTGTTTTTCATAATATCTCAAAAATTACGACAGATACGTATAAAAGTGTACTGATAAAAAAATTAGGTATTTTTCTGACAAACAATTTGGTTTGTTCGTTTTTTCTGTCGAACAAAAATTGACGGAGATATGATTGTTTAAAGAGCGCGTGGCAGCGCAATCACAGCCTCTCTTAAGCCCTTTAACCCTTCACCGTTTTAGAAAAAAGTTCTTTACTATATATTGCAATGATGGATGTTGTAGCTCTCTTAATTACTTTTACAGTGGTTTTTTATAAATTGTGATAGCATGAAAATTGAAGGAGTTACGGTCCAAAAACTTGTCATATTTTTTTCTACTTAGTAACTGAAAACTTCGGAGTGTCAATATTTGGAGCAATGTGAAAGTAGGCAGTATAATAAAGAGTCACAACCATTGTAATGTGTATATATGTCACCGGAAAATAATAAAACGGGTAAATTGATCAACTTACTAAAATAATAGATGGCATAAACTACGTCGATTAAATTTCAGACAAAATAAAAAACGGCTTTGATCTTTAATATCTAGCTAAATATTGCACTTAGAACACTTTATAAAAAAACAAATTGTTCGTTGTTTTACCTGCTACAATTTTGTTCTTTATACATTTTCGATAAAACGTATATTTTTGGAGATATTTGCAAAAAACCGATGAAAAACGTGAAAAAATTGCGAATTTTCAATTGCCAATAACTTGAAAAGTATTGGATTTTTTTTAAAACTTTAACGACAACTTTTGCTCTAAATTAGGTCTTCTATCGATATCCGAGGTTATTTTGCAAAAAAAATATTCACCCCAAAGAAGGGGTGGCAACCACCCCCAGGGGGGGTGGCGGAGTTCAAATCATATTCACTTTTGAAGTTAAGGGTAAGATGAACCTAATTCCAAAATTTCATGCAAATCGGTTCACAGTAAAAAAATTCGGAGGTTAGACCGTATTTTTCGCTTCAATGACTGCACTAGACCTGAAAAGAGGAAATACAATAATAAATAGATATACTTACTTAGTTTGTTCCAGTTTTTTCCGAAATTCAAACTCAACTGTCTATAGAGTACCTATAGCACCGTACAAAAAAAATTGTAATAGGTAGGTATATTTTCGTTGCTGGTCCAGTTTTGACCAGAAATGAGAGAAAACACTTTGCTTTAATGCTTTTAATCTTAAGAAAATTGAGAAAATGCTTACTTCCGTTCCAGAGGAACCTTCAAGACAATGAGCATCTCCACAAACCGCTTAAGCTGTTTGGATAACGGACCGTTCACACGGCCATCCACCACGGATGACCGCATCTCATTTTGACCGGACTAATCGTAATTTCAGACTGGTACGAAATAGGACAAAAAGCAGAGGCCGGAACAAGCGGGCAACTAGTACAGCGAAAATTTGAATAATGACGATCTAGCGGAATGTTTTGTTCGTTTAACGCTACGGTGGCTGCGTCTACGCAGACCACGTCACTCGCTCATGAGAATTTGTAACAGTTGCGTAGCTTTGAACATCAAATTATATGGCTCCCTTGTTGTGTGATTTAGATCACCGAATTAAGGCGCCTCATGAGTCTTGTTTGTTTTATTTGAGAATTATTACTTTATTTGAGTGAACAACACCTACCTACTTGGCTGTACCTGCTAAGGGCATAATTGCGCAACACTTCAGTTTCAGACGTAATTGGTTGGCAGTGTCTATTTGCTTGATAGCTGGTTCGCTATCAAGAGCCGTTTGAAGGCAAAGAGGCAATATAGTTTGCCGGCTGTATGAGGTATCAAGGTACCTCCCCGCTAATTGTGGTGAATGTGGAGCATGCGGGACATAATGCTACACCGCGACAGGACCGCCCAGCGATTGCTGCGCCAGCGCACGGTGCTTAATGTAGTGCCTGTGGCCGACGGCTCTGCGTGCATATTTCGCCATTCAAGCCTTAAGTAGTCGGCACGCACTACATGTTATTCATCATTAGGCTCTAGGTGACATAAAAAACTAGTCAAGTGCAAGTTGAAAATGTTGGTCAAGTGCATGTTGTCAAGAATATTGACATACATTGTGAGCGGAAATTGACTGTATTGATAAAACAAATCCACGCAATCACGAACATAAGGAAGGATTTTTTTTGTGTTCTTAGGTAGATAAATAGCTGTACCTAATACTAGCACCTAGGAGTAGTAGGTATCTGAGCTTTGCATTAAAATTCTAATGATATCGGTACGATTAGTTTGATTTTTCTTAAACCCAGTTTTATGAGACATAATCTACAAGGTGTTATTTTTATTTTACCTTTGTATTCGTATCAGTGAAAAATGTAACGGTCCAGTGACACGTTTACGGTGATCAAAACGCGGTAGAGTCGAGTTGAGACGAGGTCGCAACGATACGCTAATAAAATCTGTAAAATTACTCCATAATTACAATATCGGTAAAAATTAATTAGATGCAGCTGTCAAAGACTAGAGCCATTGTTTGCTTAGGAAAATGTACTACCTATATATTACAGGTAAAGTATGCGGTTGTCGCTAATAACAGGGCCGGTAATTACATCGATGTGTTCTCACTGTCTCTTGGACGTTTCTTGCGAGTATTGTAATGAGGACAATATGTCCAAAGACATTACAATACATAAATCTTTATTGTAACGGTTAGTGTATCAAAATTATTCATCGAAAGTATTCTTGAGAAGCAAAAGAATAATAATTACAATAATGATTCACATATAATTATAATTATGTGCTACTTTATTACCACTTACCAGGCTTATTGTTTGCCTCTATTTTAGTTGTACTACCTACTTGCCAGAATCAGGAACGTGTACATTTTCACGGCAATTAAAAATACTTACTTATTTAATTGTTTCTTAACGCAATTTAGAAGGGCCATAAAAGCTGTTTACTTTTACACCGAGTTTTCGTCAGTGGGCCGTCGACGTGACTGATATCTCATGCGATAAAATAAATAGTTTGTCTAAGGACTTGTACGAAACTGCGTGTTTTTATTAATTAATGCCATCTCATTATAACGGCGTTCGCTGCAACTGACTCATTTAATTTAACTGTAAAGTCGGTTAAACAGATATGAACGAAATTTACGCATACACTATTTAAGTAAAACATACTCTTTATTAAATGCTGCGTTCACAGTATGTTAATGATATTATCTCACTTGACTTTATTTTATGTAGGTAGCTACGTGCGAACAATAAAAAAAGAAAATATTTACACAATGTTTAGGTACCCATTCAATGTTAGATGAAAATGGTCTTGGCTTCTGAGTATGATTAACTTGGAGGCCTACAGTAACGTTCCTAATCCCAGCAAATAATTGCTACAGAATGACAAAGTCTGAATAAATATGAAACAGAAACAATATTTAAGTCAGGGTTACTAGGTCAGGGCTCCGGGATGACTCGAAAGAGATATTGGGCCCTGTTAGCTGAAGGACCAAAATACATATGCTACCTAATACTAGGGCTGCCATCCGTCCGGGTTTCCCCGGATTTGTCCTCGTTTGGAGGCCGTCCGGGGGCCGTCCGGGCGGGGTTTCATGAAGTGTCCGGGGAAAACCCGGACACTTTTCAAGTAAGTAAGCACCTCATTGAATTTAAGTATATGTTAATAGTAAATGGATTACAAATTAGGTATTATTTTGTTTTAAAAAAATCGTACTCGTTCGGGGAAAAAATGCGATTTACGCCAAATGTCCGGGTTTTTTAAATATTTGTCCGGATTTGGCGAAATTCGAGATGGCAGCCCTACCTAATACCTACTCTTGGGCTTTTGTCAGTAAAACTCTGACACTGTCTGCCGCTATACCTACCCACAGAAGGAGGAGTCATTCCAGTTTAAAAAGGGTTACTAGATCAAGTGGCACACTTTTCATATAGGGGATTTCTACCTATACCTATACCTACCGTCTCCAAAATACTTAAAATTAAATGAAAGCGTATTAAAAAACAGACATTTCATTCGGGAGCCTCGTACCGATCCCGTGCCAAGTCCGAAATTATCAAGCCACTAATAGTAGTGAGTAAATAAATTGATTGATTTCACCGTGTCTAGTTGAAAACCCCGCCTGGCTTTGGTAATGTAAACCAATATTTGAAAAAAAACCTGCGCAAAAAAAATGATAGGCTGTAGAATGTGTATTTTGACCTGATACTGAATGCTGCACCACGCATGTTTTTTCAAGCTCTTGTGTTCTATTTTTATGTAATTCAGTGTTCTCGATAATTTTAACATCATTTACGTTAGTTTTACTCATTTGCACACGTTCACATAAAACTTTTTTCATCTTTACACACAGTATATATTTCTGAACTATACAGTATACGTCATTTGAGACATTGACATTACGGATGTGACAGGAGTAAATTCTTGTAAATTCTATCGAAATATTTCAGCAATATTACATAAATTTTCAGTGATTAGGCAGCGTTTTCGTTGATTTTAAACATAAACTATTACAATAGGTAGTGCGTATTTATTACAAGTGTTTTTACTTACATGTTCTATATTCTAAAACAAGGTTTCTCTGTTGGTGCTGGTAACACTTAGTAGATTTTGACAGTGACATATACGTGGTAAAATTATCTGTGAACAAAATCTGACACAACACAAGGTCAAAACTACGATAAAAACATGTGGAATGTATAAAAAGATTTAAGTCGTGACTCTTGTCGATAATATGATGGTTAAGTTCGCGTAATTTAAGAAACATTCGTGCACATAAAATGTTTATGTGATAAGGTGTACTTAACTTGAAATTGTTTACTTAGAAATAAATTGTACAAAATGATAGAAGGGTACGGAGCCGTGACCCAGGCCCTTCTAGGGACCCTTCTGACGTGGGGATTAACTGCTGTGGGGGCCGGTTGTGTATTCTTTATTAGGGGAAAGCATGTAAGTTATTCAGATTACCTAAAATACGTAAACAGTTATCTAACAAGTGACAAAATTGGGCATCATTGATTTGTTTTTATTTTTTAGAGGAAATTACTTGACGTGTCACTGGGTTTCGCGGCGGGGGTGATGACCGCAGCGTCATATTGGTCTCTGCTGGAGCCAGCCATCAATATGTGTAAAAAGTCAAACAAATACGGATCTGAAGGACAGTATGCCTTCCTACCAGTTGCATTTGGATTCCTGTTTGGAGCAGTGTTTGTTTTTGGAACTGATAAGTTCCTGGATTACTTAGGAATTAACTCCACTGGCATGATGATCAGTAAGTATTCAATGATTTTAGTTAAGTGTTTTTCTTTTTATTTATTTTTCGGCACTGCTTACATTTTATTGATAAATAAAATACATTTATTTTTATAGGTGCAAAATATAGTACAAGCTCTGTTTACAAATTTTAGTAATGGTTAATTCCTTAAGGTGAGCCACTGACCAAAAACTTCCTGTTTTTAGTTATCGGTTAATGCAAACTCCTTGATGTAACTCCTTCTGTAATTTAAGTTTTAGGTCAATAACTTAATTTTTTTTATCAATTAATCAATGAAACAAGATCACAAGATTTTTTCTCTCTTACATATTTTTTCAGGAAGTGACTATTGGGACTTAGTTCAATTCTCAGTTGTAAAATATTGAATTGTGCTATAAAATACGAATTATGTTAATCGTTTTGATCAGTAGACATTGATAAAGTTTATCAATATTTACAGTCTCAAGTAAAGTATTGCATTAGTTTAACAGTTATCGAGGTTGACATTTGATTTTAAATAACTTCATGGTTATTCCCTATCTTTTCCTTCTCAAACTCAAGGAGGGAGAGAAATCACTAGTATTGCAATTTGATATATTATAATTTATGTTATTTATTTATGTTAGAATGATTATTCTTTAGTTAATATTGACATTAAAGTTCAATTTTATCAAACAATATTAACTATACCTGGCTAGAATTGGTTGAAGCTCTGACTGAAATGGGCTTCAAATATAAGAGATTCATTTCCCGTTTGACTTTCATTCCTATTACGTTTATCTCAGTTTCTTTGGGTCGACTGCGGTTAAAACCTGCTTGACAAAGCTAGTCGAAAATATAAGGAAAATCTGAATATACCTATGTAGAGGAGAGTTATTTGTTATCGATCAAAAGTTGGGACAAACCCAGCTTAACTTTTTGGTAAAGAAACACACGAATATTTATATTGCTTTAATATTTCCCAGAACCAGTTAAGTGAGTAAATAAGTTCACTTAGCTTCAATATAGTAAAAAGGATTTTTTAAAATCTATCTTAATTTTTTAAAGAAAAGAGCAAGGTTTTGTTTATAATATTTGACAACAATATACACTATAGGAGAATATCAAAGTCAACGTGTAGCACCCAGGTACCTAATACACATTGACAATATGTATGTACTCAAATACTAAAATAACAATTCTATCTCTGATATAAATACCACAACTGCAAAGTATTCCACTCTCATTTTAATAAGTTTACAAAAAGTTAAACCAGTTTTTGGACTGCACCCAATAACCTTTGCATTATATTTGGCTAATTTATACATTCCAAAAAGCATAAAAAACAGATGAATTAAATTTAAGTTGTACTTGTACACAACAAGTAAATAAATGCTATAGTTATTAAAATTCTAACGATTTCATTTGTTTTGTTGGGAGTTGAGCACATTAACACAGCAACTATTTTCAATGGATGTTGAAATGATGTAATGAAAATCCCAAAAAATATTCTCCCCCAAAAAAAATATTTCGTCATCTAGTGACATTTGCTAAATGCTGCAGTAACTAATTCATTCATGTCTCAGAGTATTATTAAATTTATTCGTATTTTTTATAATTTAAATATTACGGTTAGTGCACAGTGCACCTAGCTGACCTTCAGCAGCCAATCAGGTAATTCTGGTAATTCTGGTAATTCTGTAATGAAATAACAACATGTTTTTAAAATCGATTGCATACTTCATTATGTCGCTTTCGGGTAACCCCCCAACAAAAAGTGTCGGTGCAGTTAAATTAAATATTATTTTTACCTTATACAATGTAAGTACTGCTGATGTAATGTATGTAATCAGCACATGTAGGAAATGTCGATGATTGCCGAATTTACAAAGTAGAACTAGAAGATAGTATTCAATTCGAAAATGTAGTTTGCCGAAAGATTGCAAATCAGCGTTTTTCCTATTTATTGGATGGATAAGTTTAAAACATAACTGTGAGAGTCGATAATACAATGATTTTATTTATTTATACTTTTTGCACAATGTACAACGGCAGACTTAATGCCTTAGTTAGGGTATTTCACATCATATCTTTCTTTGTGTTCTCTTAAATATTATATTTATATAAAAGTATATAGGTATGTGTATTTAATAGTTTGATATAAATTCCGAATGGCAGTACAATTAATTTTAATGGGGAGTTCAGTTATCAATGCAGTTCAGTTAGTTACCCATTAATTTACTATGTTCGATATCGGATACTGAAGGTTTCTTTGAGATGTGGAGAAATGTAAGATGCATTCATAAATTACAGACTATGATGTCCCGTATTTTCATTTAACTTCTCAGTATAGAGATATAAATAAAGGTACACTATAAATAAATGCAGGTAAATGACAAAAAAAGTTGGTAAATCAGGTAGTGTGAACGTAAACACATTATTACGGACGTTAAGATCTTTTATATTTTTAGCATTTCAAGTCATAATCACTGTTTTGAGCATTTGAATCATTTTCCGCACTTGAGTCTCGTGTCGAATGTATCTGAACGTAGAAATGGATGATTAGGAAACTAAAAAAAACAATCGAGACTTTCTGACTCTCTTAACAAATGTCAATGAGGACGATAGATTAATATAATATACACGCTATAGTTTGTAAGAAACGATAAAATAAACAGGCGGCGAAAATTCCTCCAAACAGTTCGTATCAGTGCAGTGTTAATGATTTTCCTCATTTATTTTTATTGAAAAATGCAGGGCATAAATTAATTACGTTTTTTTTATTTTCTGACAAAAGTTAGCGCTCAAGGAAGTACCGAGTATTTATTCGAAGATTACCTTGTTTAAAGTCTTGTGTCTCTTATCTTTATTATATTCTATATATTTTATTCCAGTGTATCCTTTTTAATTTTAAACTAAGAATGAAGAATTTCTATGTTATCTGCGAGACCTAGCTACTTAAGTTATTATACTTATATCTAAACCAAATGGTAGTTTCTTATCACAATAAACAAACATGCGTCTATTTACTTTAATTACATAAGATTAAATTACAGGAGTTAGTAATAAACAGCCATAATAGAATGGTAACAAATTGACTTAATTATATATATGCACACGAACAAATATAATGCTTGTGACTCGGATATTTATGACTGTATACCTAGGCGAAACGTGATGAAAACCACGATCGCGTGAAGATAAAATAGAAGAAAGCGATAACATATTGCTAAGTTTTGAACGTAAACATTATATTACGGAGGATTTTAAATAAATTAAAAGTTCGTCAGTTGCTCGAGCAATAAAGCCAGGTTGTCCTTCAAGCTCAACCGTATCGGTACCTGCACAAATGCACAAGTAATATCGATCACAGTATTTGGGCGTGACGCTGCAGTTTTGTACTGCATTGCTAACAAATTAAACCAAATCACAATACCTACTCGTGGATTTGTACTCCACTGCAGATAACTTGAATGAGCATGAGCATGTCAACAAAGTATTACATAGGTTCATTGTTATTACAGTTGCTCGCAATGATCACTATAATCGGTATTCTAGCGCCCAAGCAAAACATTTTCTTTACGAGTAGCGTACTGTCTTACGGCTATTATTAGAGTGCAATTTGCGATGCTTGGTCATAATCTTTTAGTCCTACACTGGGTATCGTTAAGATTTATGAAGTTAATTTGAGCCTCTATTTAGGCATTAGCGCAGTTAATAATATGATAAGGAAAGAGCCTATCGCTATTATTTAACCGCGCAATAATTATCGCCCATGAACTATTTCAAAGTAGGATAACACTTGAATAATTTACAGCGTATTTACGAAGTATGTTAAATATTGCAGCTATAACAAAGAGTAAAGACTCGAAGGAGAAGTTGGAGGACTTGGAGATGATGACGGCGTTGAACCGGCGGCCGTCGAACAACACGAGTGTCGTGACGATGGACCCTCAGCCGGCAGACTTCGCCGACTGCATCAGCAACCAGCACACGGCGCAGAGGAGAAGAGGACATCACCACTCGCATCACTCGCTGGTCCGTTACTTACTCATACTTGTATAAATATTTACTAACTTTCACGTCACGTCAGTACCATTAACAAAATATGCCATGATATTAGTTGATAGACAATTGAGAAGTAGGCCATTTTGTTCCTTAATTTTTTTCTGCGCAACCAAAGTTTACTAGAAAGTTTTATTGCACATACTGTACCCGTCTAATGAATAAGTCCATCAGAAAATCGAGAAACGCTTTAAAATTCATTGTTTTTATTTGTCAAATATTTACCGAGACTTAGTAAAAATAAGCGATGGCAATATTTGGTTGCGTTAGTCATTATTATGTTTGAGTGACTGATATATCCATGTTCCGGAATTTTAGTTGACGGGCCCCGGCTGCAATATTGTCTGACATGTTTGGCAGTCGTTGCGGGTTGTCATAAGCCAGAAAGTCTGACAATCAGTCTTACCAACGGGTATCGGGTTGCCCAGGTTGCTGGGTTAAGGAGTACATATAGGTAGACTCTCTAAGTAAAATATTGGTAAAACTGCCTGCAGATGGAAGACGACCCTAACAAGGTTCGGAAAAGGCTGTTACTACAATCTGTCCTTTTAAGTATTTAAGGATGAGGACCAAAATTTCGTATCCAAACAAAAAGCAGGCTTTGGACTTGGTACGAGTATATTGCATTGTTACTTCCTATCTACAGAAGTTTGCATAAACATTTGTAGTCTTTTAACTGTAGTTGTTATTATTGATCGGTTAAAAACAATGTCCGTATATCCACTAGGTGACATTGATGACATATAACTCACGATCAGTGATCTTCTACATCGTCAATGTTATAGAAACTAGTTTGATAATTAGTAGCTACATTCACCTTAACCTTTGTTCTGTTTCTATGGACGCGGTTTATTTACCTTTTTTATTCCGAAAGTATTATTAACCCAAACCGCGGGCGCTTACAAGTTGACAGATATTTACAAAACTTGAATAATCCGTGTATGAATGAATAAACGAAGAATTCTAAAATAAACTTAAAATCACATTCGTTATCCGTAATGGACTTATGATTAAGTACTTAAAGTTGTATTTATTCAGCAGCGCATTGACACTGCCTAAGACCATGCCCTTGTATATGTTATCGGTTCTTTAACCCCTTTTGTAATTTTGTAAATGATTGAACGATATTAACCGCCAATTCCCTACGAACATCATCATGTATTTTTATCGGTACATAAATGTTTATCAAAATGATATAAAAGATTCTGTAACCCCTGTTGTAGGTATACGAAACCTTCAGATAGCAAGGTTCATCCGTCATCAAAAGCCAAAATTTTAATTTTAAATCAATCCCATGCATAATAAATGAACACAAAAAATGACAAAACTCGTTTTGCCAATTATTTGGCGCTTCAAAATGCCCCATAAATTCGATAATACATTTTAAAATAAATGTTACGATGTTGATGGTTTTGTAATTTTAGTTTTTTTTCCTTGTTGCTGATTTGTACGTTTGTGGTTCACAATGTATTTGAATTTATCTTTAACAAGATGAACCAAATACTACAACAGCCCGCATCATATTCATCATTCCGTATCGGTAGAGCTACTTAAAGTAATTGAACTATAATAATATTTTACACCATCGACCATCATTTTATTTGCATTGTTATAGTAATATTAAGGTCTGCTCCAATTTTATTCTATGGAAATTGTGTCATCATATCAACTAAATCGGGAAAACAATTACGGAAGGACGATTATTTTTTTAATTAAAACGACAAAAACATATCCAGAATATATTTTTAAAAAGGTTTTGTTGTCCATTTCAGAAAGCTGGTGAGAATGGCGAAGGTGACCGACGAGACAGCGTGACGAGGTCGCTAGAAGCGCGCCAGTCGCAATGGAAGCGAATCATGCTTCTCGTAGTTGCGATCACCGTACATAATATTCCCGAGGGGCTCGCCGTTGGCGTGTCGTTCGCCGCAGCCGGCTCATCCGACGAGGCGAACTTTCACACAGCCAGGTAAGGAAAAAACTCCTATGATATCATTCAAGCCAGACGAAAGGAGCAAAAAGTATCAAACGAAAGGTTTCAACAGTTTAGGTAAACTGAGGTCAACATCAGTAGGTGTTAGCAGCGCCATCTAGCTTCACAATCAAATGTTGCTTGAAATCAACAGCGTTTGAACTCAATGCCACCTAGCGGGATCTATGGAAACTTGTATCTTCTGTTGTGTTCGCGGGTACTAGAATGCGAGTAGTGATTTTTCATCACTTTGCAGATACCATGGTTTAAGTGTAGATGGCGTTACTAAACACATTTTATGCATTGAAAAAAATACAGAAAAAGTACTATATCTGTGATAACGGTTCTAAATTACTATAATTTGTGGAAGTTTCATGTAAACTCGTGTTAGAAGGCTAAATACTCGCACCATTGCATAATTCGTAATGTAAAATTAAAACCAATATCCACGTAAAAGAGCGCAATACCAATACATCGTCGTTTCTTAAAAATCTATTGTGTTGTGTAACTGTGCTTTCCAGCATAATTTCGTAGTCATGACACTTCAAATTCAGTACTTCTCGGGAATTATGTTTATTTAATGGCGTATAACGTAAGCATTGTTAATTCTGCTAGCAAATTCTCTATAAATACTTAAATAGGATAAGTACATACGTAAA
This sequence comes from Helicoverpa zea x Helicoverpa armigera, assembly GCA_033682625.1. Classification (NCBI taxonomy): domain Eukaryota; kingdom Metazoa; phylum Arthropoda; class Insecta; order Lepidoptera; family Noctuidae; genus Helicoverpa; species Helicoverpa zea x Helicoverpa armigera. Next base: position 7,029,549 of record JAWIIS010000009.1, read on the forward strand.
TGTGTTGTCCGCCATTTTGTTACGTCAGAAGAAGGAACGCGAGGCACCGTTGCGGCGGCGGCTGCGCAGGCATTTCATTGATAAGTTGCGGGCGCGAGCAGGATGCAGCTAGCTATCTACGGCTGCACTATGCCTTGTGCATCGGACCCGCTACTCGACGTTAACAATAGCTGCTTGCGCCAACTTGACTCTAATTTATATCGATATCCAAACATATTAAGTATGTAGTTCGATGGGGGCTTATATTCGTCGTTTGTCACCGATTCGTTTTTAGTTTCCACAAACTAAAAATAAATGTATAATTTCGTTTAAGATAAGCAGTGTCGAGAATTGTCTCGTCTCGTCTCATCGAGTGTTTGGCATGAGTCGTCACACGCCTACTTGCCGTTTGGCATGGGGATTGCGATACAGATTAAGAGTTCATTTTGCCAATTCATTATGAAACATTTAGTGCTTTGTTTCTTCTACCGTCCGATTTTCGTGAAGCTTGATGGTCGTTTAGATATGAGCTTTTACTTTCGATTATGTACCAAAGCCAGTTGTTTGCAGATTTGGATGCCTTTGGACAAATCCAGCATGAAAGCGGAGTAGTCGTTAGAAGTCGGTGTGATAGGTACTGCAAGTGTAGACTGTTGGTAAAGGTGGTAGAAGCGCGGCCGAGTGGCACAGCGAGAGTATTGGCAGCGGCGTTTCATTAGTAGTTGCGTCGAGTGGAGCCAAATCGCGTGGCCGCGGGGGCATCGACCGGCGCGCCGGCGCAGACGTTGCCGTCACCGCCGCCGAAACCGCCCGATGAAACTATTTCACTGAAAAATCCGGCGGCGCGCGCCGTATCATTGAAGTCAACCTTGGCGATTTGTCGCGTCGTCTATACTGACGCGTGGGTGCCTCCGAGCATATTCATAACTGTTAAATATTGGCACCTCTCACTAAATGTACGCGACGTTACCGATCTTTTCGAAAGATTCCAACTCTTCTCATTTGTTACAGTTTCCCAGAATGTTTTCGAAATCTCACCGTTGTTGTGTCTATGACGAGATCTTTTACTATCTTCGTTATAGTCTTTATCATCATAGCGAAATGTACTTATTTAAACAAAACTTATACTGCTGCATGATTCAATATAGCGCTCTAGTACACGTGTTGGTATAGTCACACGGATCTACCTTACAAGAACAGTCGACTATGCAATAAAACTACGCTCGTGCAAAATCATAGATATATCTAGAAATACACTATTGAAGTACTAAAACTGATTGCAATGTTAATAAACTAATTCAAGTTAAAGAAAATTGTTGCACTAAATACATGACCTAATTAAAACACACATAATACAAAGGAATTTAGTTTGATATTGAGGTGTAGATTTAGCGATTGCGTTTTGTGAGAGCCGGCGCAGCGGGTAGGTTCGCTCGCGTCGGGCCGCCCCGCGTAATGGCAGGTAACGAGGCTACGAGATAGCACTCGGCGTTTCCTTTGTTCCCGCTTGTTATGCAGATCGCCCTCCCGCTTATTACACTCATAATTGGACCTTCTTTAACGAGCTAACGTTTGTTTAATTATTTTTGTAGCACTGAGAGCCCTGCATACATTTGCAACGTCGATAACCTTTCTCCTCTTGTATTGTTACATGAATACGATTAGAATCGCTAAAACGTTAACCGCTAATTCTTTGAATGAAATTAACCATTAGGTATGCATGTGAATGTGAAAAGGTGTAACAAAAGTTAAACCTACCAATAAGATGATAGCATAATTATTATTAACCACCGGAACAACAATTCAGTTCGCGTACATTAAAGTGCTACTCATGCTACGATTTTACAAATTACACGTTATCCATCACTTCATATTTTTCATAAATAATCCGTATGAAAACTCGTAGCGGTCGTTCATTACGATGGCAAGCGATAAGGCGGTGGATTTAACACCGTAGTTGGTGTGGGTAATCACGTATAGGTATTCGGGCGCAGTGTGCCCGGAGGAGCGGGGAGCGCGCGGGAGGGGGTGGCGCCCGCGCATAATGGGAGTCGGCAACCGCTTTGTATCCGCCGCTGTTATTATGCAGATTAACACCGCCGGGAATTTGTTCAAATATCGTAACAAGCGCTCCTCCCGGCGCCGGCGCCGCTCGCGCTGCCGTAATTTACGATTCAAGCCTCGGGAATGTGTCGGCGTTCGCTCCTTCCATGGACGCAGAGCCGTTTTGTCGATTTTATATTACCTCCTCCTTGCCAGAAAACGCCTTAACACGCATCATATCTGATTATGGTTTATTTTAATTTGTACCTTTCGGCGATTAAAATTCTTGTTGGTTGGAAAAAACGACGAACTGTTAGATCAGTCGTTGGAAATATCATTTGAAAATTAAATGAATTGAACACCAGTAATTTATCGAATTGATAAATAGACTGAGGAAAACCATTATTTGAGGCATCTGTGCCTCAAATAAAACTGGATGAGAATATAATGAATCTGGTTGCTAATTGGAGAAGAATTCAGTAACCCTTAGAAGACGCTGCTAAAGTGCGAACACTAGAATCGATTCGAAATATCTAAGTAGCACTAACCAACCACCACTAATCCTGCTTTCACGTGTCATAAAAGAGCTTTTCTATAACTTGAAAAGGAATCTGAAAGTTGTGATTAAAGTTTACAAAGTCCATAAATAATGATTGGCGCGGCGGGCGGGCGGGCGGTCGCTGGAGGGTGATGCGGGGGGAGCGGCCGCATTCCTGCGAAGCCTCCGACCCACCGCCCTGTGCGCATGTCCCAGCTTCTGCCGACCGCCGCTTTCCCTCTATACCCAATGCTATCTAAGCATTGCATACATTTCTTAGACTGAACTCACATTGTGCTAGGACATTTGCCAAACATAATTTTCAAGAAGCTCTTCTGAATTGAGTTGTGCTTCAGTGGCGAAAGCCTGATTATTTTCAGTAATTTCGTAAAGAAAATGTTCTATCTTAAACTTTTTGTAGCTGGCGGCCGCGGACTTCTTGGGGATTTAGTCTCATTCTCGGAACTCTTAGATCGTTCGAGCTTCGAACTTTTTGAGATCTCATTAGGTGAGTCTTTCAACGCATCGGCGTAACAAATAGAGTATTAATAGAATGAAAGCGAAATACGTATCACGAGTCTATGTGGACATTGTTATGTAACCCGAGCCTGCAAAAAATATAAGAGGCTCCGCAAATGTCTACGGTCAAGTAGTTGATAGGTTTAATATACGACGGCAAACGGTAGAAGATGACATAAGCTTTGAATAAACATGGTATCCTAAAGCTTTCCTGCTCTAGTTTTGGAAATTGATTGACACTCATAATTTCCATCTCCATGAGAAGAAAGCTTTTCTATCAGTAGATTGAGAATTGGACTCTTAAGATGCTTTCGTTTTGGACAGTGAAGTAAAAGTCACTGATTTGATGCGACACGAGTAAATAATGATAGACATTCATGCAGTTACCTATGTCTTCATTTTCCCTATTTATTTTTTAAGTTTCGATACTCGCTTTAAAACCCTGCCCGACCACCACTTCACATGGATGCGAGCAAGCATGCATTGCATCAATATTTGGCATGATTGAATCATGGCATTGTTTGCGTTAGTCATTACAGTTTGCAGTGTTGCCGCAAAAAGTTCAGAATTTGTGTGTAGGAGTAAATATGCAAATGTAACGGAATGACACCTCTCTATTGAGTGTTGCTGCATTTATATTGATGGACATATATTATATTTATATTGATGGACATATTAGCACACTAGTTGACAGTAAAGTAAAGCAAATCAAATCTAATGTAAATCAAATAATGCAAAGTAAAACTTAGTTTGAAGGATTGGTAGGGAACACACATGTTCATTGAAAACTGTTGAGACATTGCGGCGTGCATCTGCAAATAAAACGAATGTTGTAAAGTTTCGCGTTTAGTGATGTGATTTGATACAGAGACGTCGGTTAGGCCGTGGCTCGTTTGGGTGAAATGTGCGAAGGCAGAGGGCCGGATTGGTTGAGAACGTTGCACTTGTTTTACGCACGCGCGCACCGTGTGGTGCATGACCCCATTGGAATGTACCACGTGCACTAGCCAATGGAATGCGCAACTGTTTGCTTTTTCATTTTTTCTTTGCCGCCACAAACAATACCTTTTCATACTATTTCATAACGAATTCTTTACTAACGCGATACTTTCTAAAACAGTGTTCGCCTGTTCGTATTGACATTTTTTGCTTTGTTTGAAATGTGTTTTCGAGAAAGGTGACTTCGGTTAGTCTGTTCGATAAAGTATGCATTTTGAATATTAATTTCACCTTACAGATAGGGAATCAACTTAAGAATAAGATAAACTTAATACCTACATTCCACCAATTTAAATTCTTTTCGCAACATTTAAATCCTGAACGGATAGTTAAAGTAACCTACCGTAGAATCTGAGGCATTTGCTATTAGAATTATATTGATTGGCCTCGGTTAGTTTCGTATTGCAGTTAAAATATTTCGCCTTGTTCAATTGGCGCTCTTTATGGCTGCGCTAAGAATTCACCGTAAAATTGTAATCTGTACACTGTTCCCGAAAAAGGGGTCTTCGATAGTAATGCAGATATGTTTTATGACTCCTACTTCTAGTGCTAATTCAAGTGGTATACCTAGGTATGTAATTACGTACATAACGAGGTATAAGATTTTAATTGTCCTAGCTTATTTCAAATCCAGTTCCAACTATCACAAAGTAGCGCTTATCAGTGGACTTTTCAATTAGGAACGCATCTTTTGAGTTCGAGTTAGTCCTAGCTTATTTCAAATCCAGTTCCAACTATCACAAAGTAGCGCTTATCAGTGGACTTTTCAACTAGGAACGCATCTTTTGAGTTCGAGTTACCCACTAATGCATATAACATAATTTCCTGAAATAGAGGAGTTCAGTAAACGCCGGACTCAATCGTAAAGTGCGATGGAAGGCGGAAGTGTGCGCGCGAGACGTCGGAAAGCGCCTTACCGGAAGATGCGCTCGCGCCGATGATGCTCTATATGAGCTTTTACGATTTCCTGCGCATCGCCGCGCGCCGGACATTGGGCTCCTGAACTAAAGCTGCTCACGGCCGGACGATGTTCGCTTTGTTTTATTTTAAACGCTTTAAGTATCATGAGCTTGTTCACACCATAGGATAAAGATATACCCAAAATATTAGTGGGAATGACAGCTATTTATCGTCGTGCTTTTGAATCCAAACTTTTTTAATTAGTCGTACAAAACAACAGCTTTTGAGAGCCAGTAAAACATAGTGCATTGGACCATTTGCGCAGACTAGTGTAGGTGTACAGATGTGTGAAGTGCTATAGCGTTAGCAAACTATTTACTTGTGTTAGCGCAGCTAGCATGTGCTCTTGATCATGAGTTACATAAATTCATTGCAGTTTCTTACACGGCATTGTTTAACTGAATCAATTAGTGCGTGGTGGGTGCGCGCCACACGTCAGCTGCGCACGCGCATGCGTTATGCTGCCCGCGTCACACCACCATCTAATTGCCTATTAAACATACCGGTAACAAACAATTTATATTGTTGCACTTCAGACATGACGTTAGCAAACAATTCATCTATTTTTATAGATACACTCTTGTTATGTTATTCAACCATTCCAAATAAAACGAAAAGGCCGCACTTTGCCAGCCAAACAGAACCAAATCAATAAGTCACGACGCGACTGAATGCAGCACTGATGTTCTCGTGTCTCACTCGCGTACAGCCTGCAACAGGAAAATCCGCAACTATTTTTATAATATGAATAAGTAATTATTTACTGCAGATATCCATGACTCATGATTGTTTACCATCTCGGACCGGTTCTCTTCATATGCACAATTTTTCCAAGTATAGCATGAATAAGTTGTGTGATTATTAAGACTTATTGGTGAGTAAATCTACCTATACATTCCAAAACGATGTTGCCGCTTACCTTCTTTGGTGATATGAATGGATGACTCAGTTCGCACATTATACACCTTGTCATCAATATGCCATAACAGCAGCGGTTCGACCTTGCCTTTTGTACTAGTTGGACTAAATACTAAGTAGGAGGCAAGGGAAAATGTCTTGCTATTACCAATCACTGTCGTAAAAACTTTGCAATATTCCTAGTGAAAGTTTAAGGAAATGTCAATGTAATCGTCTATCAAAAGTGTTGTGCAGTTGATTTGTTATGCTGAGATTTGCTTCTAGGAATTCGAATAAGCCAATTTAACTTGTAAAAAGCTTGTGATTTTTTACCTTCGTGTTATAAAGAAATATCGTGTATATCATCTGCTTCTGTTGGTGCAGTGAGCAGTCGGTGGCGCCTGCTGTGTCACCGGGCCCGCGGTTTCACGGACACGCACGTGGGTGTAATGACGTGTCCCATTCATAATTCACCTGTTCAACATGCGAACGATTACCTTCGCGCGATTATCGGTAAAACGCGATGCTGACTAACGACGGAGGCTCGCGAGGAATGCTGCACCGCCGAAGGAAATCCGCAATGGCGCCTTCGTTCGTACCTACATAATCTGTTTAACTACTTGCCAGATAGGTACCTATGCATATTGCTCAGCCATGACATCATATTCGTTTGCATAGCTGACGCGATTGACAAAGGGCTTGAACATGAATATTACGAAATTAGGTTTCCGAATTGTTTCAACCTCACGCTGAAGCAAAATGCTCAAAAAGGTCCGGAGATTTAGCATTAGAAAGGTTAAAGACTAGCTAAATGGTGCATATCTGATGCTCATCGTTTACATGCTAATGAAATGTGGTCTGAAAGGACTCATGCACATGCTTTGTATGTAAGTAAACACGGGCGCAGACGTTTTATTTAAGATCTGAGCGCAGACTGCGATATTTGCGTGACGACTCTTTGGAACTTACGAAAGAAAGCTTTTAATAAATATGTGAGTATAGTGTCGCGGCATGCACTAGTCTCAATATATTGTAGAGCATTAGTCTTGTCGTCTGAGAGCATTAAAGTATTTATAAATGAGTCTGCACAGAAATAATCCCTGCACTCGTAGGTAACACGAGTTTTGTTTTGGCGAGACATCCTCGGCTCGTTCACGGACAGGGAGACGAGACGACCTTATTTTTGAATTAGAATGCGGCTGTGTTTACATTTTTCTCCTTATTGTGACATTTTTGGCAACAATCCAGGTTGTGATATAAAATAAACTGTCCGTCGCATACTTGAAAGTGCAATCGACAGACAGTTCGGTCTGTTACAGGGTTTTATATGAAACGGTTATTATCTCGAATGATCCTTCATTATCAATGTTTGGATGCTATTGAAGCCTTCTTCATGTACTAAGTTGGTGCTGGTTTTGTGTCTTTCGATTTAGTAATTCATCTCACATTCTGTTGTGTCTGTGTTGCACATGTTGTTTATTTAGAGTAGCTAGACAGAAGCTACGAAAGTGTCTGTCTAGTTTCTTCTAAATGTTTGATTTGTCTTCGGGTGTAATCAGTCACTACTTATTAAGTTATTAGGTACATGTGCATCTTGAGTAGGTTTTGATAAATATTAATCTATCTGAGGTTTCCAAATAGAGGATCCTTTTGAATCAATTATGTAAGATAATAGTTGCTTGCTTTTACAGAGATGACTAGCGCGCGGAAGGTTGTTGTTTTTTGCTTATACTGACGTTTCGAAAAACTTTAAATAAATATATAAATATGGATAAGAGAGGCGCTAAGCGGCAACAGTTTCTTAGAAGAAAGTCTCATTATTCATTTTGCTCCTATTTTTAGAATTCTCGCTATTGTATTGTGTACCTATGTTTATAGGCGGATGTGACTAAGCGTAACTGTATCGGGGCGACAATACTCTATTCTTGTATTGCTCGTGAAACGTTTCATGTTTCTAGATACGTGGAGCTGCTAAAAATTTCAAGTCAGGTCCTTTTTGTAACAGTCGCTATTTATGTACCTGCACATTGCATATCTACCGCCTCACAATCACATACTTAGTGTGGATGTATAGATGTACCTACACTGGGATTCACTTATTGCATTGTTCTTGTTTATGAGGTTTGGAGTTTGCGCTATGATTCGCTATGAACACTTGTAAAGGGTAGCTACATTGAACTCAATTTTGGTCATTGTTTTGTAGTACGTCAATAAGAACGCAAAAGCCACGATGTAGATAAGGCAAGTTAATATTGTTTGGCTGCCAACTATTGTTTACGTTACAAACTTTATTGCGTATAAACCGTACAGGTCCACATAGGCTAGACGCATTGCGTGCGGTCCGGACACACACAAAGAATTAACGGTAAGGCACCGCACCACCTGACTTGACAAACAACCTGTTTTTCTCACAGGAAACTGGCGATCGATCAAATCACACCGCTAGTATGCAAACAGACGCATCAGTAGATACTGCGCCGAAAGGAAATTCTCCTAGTGAGTGACAGGGACGCGGCTATGCCGGGAAACGGGCGCGAGATGGAACGCAGCAAGTCCGGCATCAAATACGTGCGCGTGCGTCTACGAATTGCGTTCCCATACTGGGTAATGGCGCACGTCGCCTTTCTCGTTCCGTCCAAAGGTCTCGTTGCGACCTCTCGCTCGTGCATAGGGCTTGCATTCCCACACCTAGCCTAGTCCCGCGGAATTTGCATATTTTGAACAGCACTAATTAACAACTATTTTATTAGAGTTACATGTCAATCTTAAGATGTAATGTTAAGTAAACGCATACCAGATAGAACATTGCTTCTCACAGTTTCAACTTTTCTTTAACCATTTAGTAATCGTCTTCATCGATATTTAAGAGGAATCACTGCTACTCTTTTCTGGCAACCTCAATATAGGTACTTATTTTACTTCCTAATGGGTGCTTATGTGAGCAGCAAACTAGTCGGAAAACAAGGAAAACTAGCGATTGGAATATGAAAAAAAAAAAACTTATCAAGAAGTTAAAACAAATAGGGCAATAATCCTAATGATGTTTATCATACTAGTTCTCTTGGTATTTATATAAATTCAAATAACTTCAAGGAACTTATTCATTGCCATTAGAATTCCGGGATTCAAGTTGGATTACTGACAGCCCTAGTATCACGACATGAATGAAGGCGCCCGCGCAATGGAATGCGGTCGCGTGACGCGAGCGGCGCCGACGCCGATCTCGATGCACTTCACCGAAGGGTTTGCTTTAACACAAACAGTTCTACCGCGTTATTACGATTAGGTACCTTGACTTACTTCGTTTTAACGCCACTTATTTAGCAGCTGAAAACATGGGCGGTTTAAAGTATCGATAGGTTCTTAGAAGGTTAAGCCTTTATGACGGTTCTTAGTTCGCTGGCCTGATATTGCTCAAATTGTGAGTGCGTACAGAAAAAATCCCTCCTATCCTTGCTGTTCTGAAGTCTTTGATACAAGTAGGGACAACAGACGTACCTATTATTTAACTCACTTGCTGCAAAAGTTTGACTGCAATTTAAACATTAACTTATTTTTTAGTCTGTATAGTCCTTATTCCTATAATAAGTGTGAGTACACAGGTCTATGTCAAAGTCATTACTATTTGCAATACAATCGTTCTTCTGAGTCTAAAGCCTCAAACCATTATCCCATCATGGCGCCTGGACATTGGGTTCCTCACAGCAGCCTAAACGGTATTTTCTTCTACTTCTGGGAAAGTTACAAACTAAGGTGCGCCTAATGTGTTGAGATTTTTAAAACACTCTGAAATAACTGCTTCTGGTTTACCTTCCCGGTTTATCAGCGACATCAAACGGTACTATACTTAGATACAATTGTCACTGTCGGAGAACATAATACTTTGCGGCCACATTCCTGCGTGTGCCTTCAAGTTTGATGCATAGTAACGATTTCGCTTGAAGCTATAACTTAAACGGAACTCTTCGAAAGTGGTCCGTTTTGTTCCGTTAACTAAGAGAAAAGCATTGCAAGTCGAGGTATTTGGCTAAATGGAGTGTTCAGCGGTATTTATATTGGTCTACATAGCTCTCTAGACTGTTTCTTCTTCATATTAAATCATGAATTTTGGTGTATAAACATTCAAATGACATCTTTGGAGTCGTTCTTCTAGGTACTTAATGAAACGTTTTCCTAATTCCTTCTCGCTGTGTGAACAACCACTGCCTTTGTATTTTACAGACATCCCCTGTACATTAGCATGGTCGTACTTAGGGGAACTTTGCTTCAAAAGCCTAATCTTCAGTAAACTATAGATCTTAATCATGATTTTTGCTACCTTAGGGTATTGTAAAACCTTAAGGGCCCTTGAAGAGTGGACTGGTTTTTTGACGTTCATAGTAAATGATTTTGATATTTCACCTTTTTATGTTCAGACAACTTTAGTGATAGTCTATGAAAAGTGGCATTCATTACCGACACATTCGTTTTAAAGATCTGAAACTTTTGATGTTACTGATTCTGATACCCTCATTAGTCTCTTCAGTTTTGCGCTTCTATTTGGGTTTTCTGATTTTTCGGGAAAAGTGTGAAGTTAGTAGGTAGTTTATTTTATACATTGCAACTGTTTTATCTTTGTTTGCTATCACCATTGAATTTAGAAGCAAATGCCATGAATCTTGTGTGAACAATTTATAGATTTAAGTAGTGAATGTTTAAAAATTTTCTCTTGTTGTTTTCTTGTTGGCAAATTCTGCTAATTTAGTTGGTATTTCAACATTCTTAATATTTTAGACGATAAAGAAGTAAAATCAAGAACTGTCCAGGTGTCTGTGAATGTGCTCATACATAATGCGCTTGTTGTTTTTCCTAATGAGTGTACGGTTAGAAGTGCGCGCACATAGTGAAGGGCGTCTGACGGGCTGTGCGCGCGGGCCCAAGTCCCAAGCACCGGCGGCAGCGGCGGCGGCGGCGGCGAGCGGAGCGTTCGTCCAACCGCAGAGGTTGATGGACCACTTACCTCAACCGGTCCGTGGGAGCCTTCCACTTCTCCAAAATCGACCCAAACCTCTCTTTTACTAAATATCACAACAAGAATTAATTTTATTTCGAATAATTTCAATAAATTCCGACATATAATTAACATTTACTAGATTCCTGAGCGTCGATCGTTTGATTAGTCATTTTAATGATGCCTTTTTACAGTTAGTGAACTGAATGCGGTGTAAATTTTGTTTGGCAATCGGTTTGTCGTTATTGATGCTTCTCATCTGTCCCGCGGTGAAGTTGGTTAATGTCCTGCTATTGATGAACGCCGCAACCGACTGCGCGCTGCAAAGGAATTCGTCGGCTCTCGTGTAATCTTTTACGCTTTCCAATGTTGATTATTAATTGCTCTCTCATTCAATAGATATTACATTCCAACCATTCCATACATATCTCCATATGGAAATAGTATGGTTAAGTAGGCAAGTTTGGTTTGGTATCATTCGGAATGTTCATGAGTGCTTGTTACAATACACACACATGTACTTCAACACATGTACGTTTTGAGTCTTAAGTATTCAGGTTAATCTTCTTTGTTATAGTCAAGACAATCTGCCGTTGAAGACATAATTTGTTTTTTGATGTTCTGGCACCATTTAGTAATTCCTGTGTGGTACGTGTATAGCAGACAAGGCGCTGGTTCTGTTCATCTGCCCTATAGTTCTCCATCACATCCATATGCCTAGCCTTTTTCCCATCATTTTGGGCTTGGCTTCCTTGGCTTTGTCTAACCGGATGCAGCTGAGTACCAGTGTTTTACAAGGAGCGTCTGCCTATCTGATCTCCCCAGTACTGTTACCTGGGCAACCCAATACTCCTAGGTAAAACTGGTTGTTGGAATACCAGTTCTCCATATCCATCTCTCACAATAATGGGTTTAAAGAAATCCAAAAAGTTTTTGCTCATAAAGTCATTAGAAGCAGATTTGCATTCGTGAGTAGAATCATAATAACAGATGGCAGTATTCAAATGCACTGAATGTTTTCGATTAGGATTGTATTCTAAGCGCGTTTCAGTGATCTACATTGCGTTACAATCGCACACTCTTTGTTTATGCAAGTAGACTGTGGCGCCAACTTAGATTGATATGAATATCATACTGTCATTAAACGACTTTTAACGAAGTGCCTTCCTTGTGTAGAGTTGCTAAGATATAGTTTTTCATGTGATTAATCTTAATTACCCAATTTCAATATTTATGTTCTTTGTTTGATATTCAAAGCATGTAATACGGCAACAAAGGCATACATAGACAGACTTGACTTAGTATTGTACTTGTTTAGACTAAATGCTTCTTTCGGCCGTTGGCTGATGGCTTTGTAAATTCAATAATGGTAGTTAGTTCCTTTATTAATTCCCACAATATTTGTATTAGGTACGTTTAATCTTTGCTCGAGCACTTGAATTATTCTTGTGACGCGTTGCTATGCCGGACATGATGTGTTAAAGTACCTATTTAATTCGGCTAGGTCAACAGAAATGTTCTCACAAGCTAGTTAACATGTTGTTCGCTAAAGTGTCGTGTAAACGTGGCTTAATATGCAATTTGAATCAAAGTGGAGCAGCGCGTGAAGCTGTCGCGACGTTGAGCAGCGAGCGATGCAAGAGGCTGGTGCTAGCCTCCCATGCGGAGCCCCGCTGTCTGGCAGCCACGCGCCGCCCCGCCGCCCCTGCGCCCCCCGCAAGCCTCGATACCTAGCGCAACCACCTCGTATTGCTAATTCATCTACCACCTTATATTCGCTAGGTACAGTAAATACTCGTCGACAATTCACTCATTGCCACCTCCCAAGGTTGACTAGATAGATACATCATAATATTATTTTAAATCAGTATATTTCGCGTCTTACGACCTAATCTAATTGCTTAGATAACTCATTGACGCGAATGCTTTGTTCTTGGAGAGCTTTTACAATATAAATAGATGAAACTAGTTCTAGTCTTCGCAGCGCGACGGCATTCATAAATTGAGACATTCGTTATGGAAAGTTTGTAAACATCCTAACGTTATCGTTTTGTTTTTGTCTACGTCTGCTAGTAATGGCCCCCTTTTGCTATAAATATCAGGAAATTGCGACAGAATCATGCAATATGCATCTCAGACAGATTTTACAATCGAAGACTGCGATGAATGCTTGCCTAATTACGCAATCTGCAATTGCAGATTACTAGGATTATTGTAGTTTTACGAAGGTATGAGCCAGGTCAATGTTGTATAATTAAGAGTCATGTATTATAAAACGTGCGAATTTCATACATAAATTGTATATAATTAGGACGTGAGAGACACGATATTGACTTGTCACGTCAAACCTTTGCTGACACAGACTGTCTCGTCGTTACCTACTCGTTAGATGATCAATTAACACGCCAGATGTTTCAGTTTCACATTGAAACAATATTATGTAATTATCATTATATGGTCCAGCTAATTGCTATCTTAATAGCTATTACCTAATGTTTTATTTATAATTTGGAGTGTCTTTAGTTTTCTCATAATACATTTTGGTCGATTGAAGATATTATTGGAGGCTCTAATTGAACAAGTGTGGTGATGGTGGTGCGACCTCGGCCCAGTGCGCAGGTCCGATTGCGACAGCGACTGACACGAGTTGTGTAAGTGGCCGATGGAAATTCCGGTGTCGCTGTAACAGCGGCAAGTGTGCGGGCTAGAGTCCTGTGCGTGCGCGCTTGGCGAGGCCACGGTATGAATGGAGCTGCGGTATGTAGGTCACGGTGTCGTCAATGGGCCGTCGGCAGGGCCCCGCGCAGCCGCCTCATGCGCCCCCATCGTGCCGTGAAAGTTGCCACTACTTTCGCGACTGTCGCTCTCACCACCATCACAATTTGCACTTTAGTGCAACACAACTGAGTCACTTTTGGAGCGGCGTCTGCTAACGTTCACATCCGCTTCGTCGTTTCGTGCGTGCCTCGAAGACTTTCTGCCGCAGCTCGCTATGAGAGCTCTATGATTACGAGCACAAAGTCTAGTTTCGTTCGCGTCGCTGAAAATTCGGCCGCGCCGTATGCTCGTGCTTAGGAATTCACTTCCGGGTAGGTCGGAAAGTGAAATGGACCCGTCTGTGATGTAATTGGAATTCGGATGTATCCGGAGTCAGCGTTACTCCATTCACTTATAAAATTCTATAGGTATTGGTTGACATAATAGGCCGCACACCGCAGCCGTTTCCGTGACACAGTAAACAGTTGAAGCGATGAAGCGTAAGATGACTTTTTTCTGCCGCCACTGCATAAGTTATAACTTGTAGTTTACATATCTCTCTGAACAGCTTAGTCAGACTTAGCCCCGGTACAAAGCCAATTTGAATTTACAATTGACTTCAGGCCAGTTAGTCATTGGTAATTCATAGTCGAAGCTTCGTAATTTTATCATAAATAATATCTCTTCATGATCGGAAAATACTTGCTGCATTTTCCGAATGAAAAATATAAATCTTAAAAAAAGATAGGTTGTACATGGGGTTACATGAGTTTACATAACACAAATTAAATAGTGCAAAAATCCATTATAACTTCAAACCAATTGTTGTTTTCTAAGCATCAATATGTGAAACCTGATACTTTGTGGATTGGAATGTGTTGCATGATTGTCGTTAAAGTATATTCTTGAAATTTTTAATAAGCTAACTAAGTGATTTAAAAGGACTGCAACTAAATAAAATCCAATTCATCAAATCGAAAGAATCTTTATACCCATCTTTATAACCTAAAGGTACCTAGCGAATACTCTTACAGAAGTTCTGCCAGAAATCTTTTGATAAAACATCAATAATATTATCAACGCATCTAAATGCTCTCAGTGACGTTATTTTTTTTTGAACAAGCTAATACTTAGGTACCTATAGAGGACTAGGAGCACCATTGCATGTTTATTGAAATTGGGTGTTCTTTGATGTTTATCCTGTTGAGTCCAAACAAATCATAACCATTTATGTACTTGTAGCGTTGTAGGCGTAGGAAGAATCTACTACTCCATCCAAAGGTTGTCTGGAAGAAATAGCTATTTAGCGATAAGACCGCCAATTTTACTGTTTTTTGTATGTTGTGACGTCCTGTGTTGTTAATTTTCTTGGTGTACAATAAAGAATAATCTATCTATCTATCTACGTACGTAGGTAGTAAAACTCTGGAGACTTCAGCATATTGGCTTGACTTCCCTGTTCCCGCATCTTTCCTAAGAGCCTTAATGTGCGCGTAAATTAATGCTTAATTTACATATTCTCTACTACTTCAGTCGTAAGGGTATCGGTACTAAGTACCTGCTATTTATCAAAAATACAGGTACCATCACCTTGTCCACTACTATAAGGTATCATCTGCCACGAGCAATCTATGAGGTTTTATGTCGATGATGCATTTATTGTTTCCATTCATACTTAAGAAACAAAGGATATCCATATACATCTCCAATCTTCTCCGCTCTCTTCCCAAAATTACTGCTGTACAGTATTCCTTACATCATTGTTGGTCATCAAAATACCGCGGGTTCCCATTTCATATTTTAAGCCATCTTCCTATTTAATACAGTTACTTACAAATGACTTCTCGAAGTGATTTTCTAAATAAATAGTTGAAGTACATCTGTCCTGTTTGGTTCCGATGAAGTTTAAACTCAATTGATGAGTGTTGTACCGTGTGCGGTGTGTCGCACGCGCACGAGGCAGCTTTCACCGAGCTCAAAGGCTCGCGCCGCCGTGCATGTTTATTAACTTAACCATTTTAACAGGAATTCCCGAGGCTTCCGTTTACGTCGCTATTAGTACTTTTAGTTGTCATGGTACTTCAATGTGTCCCGTTAAAGTCATATTAAATGAAAAGCTTTGTGGCCTTCTCTTTCTTGCGTAAGCATTCGAATGTAAGTAGCTACATAATCTGACTGCGAACCTGCGAAGATCTCGTAGTCGGAAATGAGTCCTAATAAAACACACAATAAACCCTTTTGATCCGACTGATTCCACAAACACTCGCGCTACTTAACGCTTCCACTGAAATCAATCCTCAGAAAACAGTTTTCCTTATGTCGTCATTCAGACGAGGCGGTCTGAAATACTTACTGTAATACAGTTACGTTAGCGAGTACAAAGGAACCTTTGATTGGTACCCCGACATAGTTAACGGTCGTTTTAAGTAAGGCGATCGAAATCAGCGAATAGCATATTATTACGTCATTACGTAATACATGACGAGAGCTAAGTTTTAGCTGCATCGCGGGAACAGTTGAGTTTAACGGTGACCGAGGCTGCGGAGTACAGTTAGTCGCATTCCTAGAGCGGTTCGCGGCCAGGGTGGCAGGTGCAGGGGGGACGCGGCGCAGAGGAATGTGCCAGTGTCAGCACATATCCGCTATTGCTTCTATTTGTTACGATATACATGCTACTTAATGTTAACATCGTACACATTTTATGTTCTCCTGATTATGATCTTATTATGTATTCGTGCTACGTTTACTTAATGTTAACTTATTACTAAACCAACACTGTCATTTATATTTGTACGCGGTTTCAGGATGTCATTAAAAATAATTACTAATACGCACTTAATTGCATGATTTCAAAAAACTTTTCCCTTCTTATGACGTTTCACGTAATTAATCAGTGTCTAAACATTTCAAGTCATTGATTCTAAGGAAAAGCAATAAAATAATCACATTCGCACAAGGTCGCCGCTTTATTTCTCAAACATTTTCGCAATCATCGTCGATTTCTCCCTTGAAAACGTCAAGCTTATGCCTTGTAACGGTGTCATCAGACTATTCTATTTTGCAGTTTCACATTATATGTGAATAGTTGATCTGACGGAAGGTCCGCATAAAACAATTAGCATATAGGTTACATTTTCCAGAGGTATGGTACCACAGGGGGTCACAAAAAGTGTTTATTGTAATTGAGTTTTTTGTTTGTCCACAGAAATCTGGCGCTAGGCATCGGCATCCAGAACTTCCCTGAGGGGCTGGCCGTCAGCTTGCCGCTACAAGCTGCCGGCTTCTCCGTCTGGAGAGCATTCTGGTAAGGAACATTCGCAAATCATAACCACGACCTGTACAGCTACGCAGGTCAATGTCCCCAACCCCTAAAAGAAAAGTTAAACATATTAGGCGAGCGACGTACCACGAATACGACATTTAAACAAAGAGAATACTTTCAAATTGTCTTGACGCGATTTGCATATTTATGTAAATGTAGAAACATTTCAGTTTATACAAAAAGAACATAATTCTGATAACGCTTTCTTATTCACTGTCATGTTTCATATCTGTCGTTATACGTAGGACCACATTTCAGAGGTCACTTAGCGAATTGTCAAAGTCATGATATATGAATGTTTGACAAGATTCCACGTACTGGTTTGTGGAATAGGGTTCACATGGTGGCAGCAAGTTTGCCGGGCGGCAGTTAGAGCACGGCGCGCGGTTAGAGAATGCGCCCGCTCGTCGTTAGGCCGGATGCCAACGCAACCAGACTGGACGACCCCATTCCTGTTCAGGCTAATTCATTTAGCGACTGTTGCCGGCCCGACCAACTCAGCTCAACACGCACAGATTTCTGATGTCCCTCCGGCAACTAGAAATTTGTACACTTATGCAGATTATTTTAACCTACCACATTTTCCTTAACCTGTGTAAGTCTTAAGTGGGAAAAGCAATTTATCTTAAATATTGCTAATTACGTATAACAATCTACTCGAAAGCTGTATTATAGTAAGATTTATCCTAAAACGTTTGTCATGAAGCGAACACACTCTAAATAAATTTAAATTGTCAGAGCAAAAGGTTACTTAGGCATTGTGGTACGTGCACGCATTGTAAACGTTACCAAATAGGTAAAAGTTGTAAATAGTCGCATTCCGTCGTGTTCTCGGAACCGCTGCCCTGGCGCCGCTTCGCCGGTGCACAGCCCGCGACTAACGAGCTACGAAACACGGTAATGGATATGCCTTTGAAGAATGCTAACAAACTTTTATAAACTAACGCGGTACATAATCGTTATGCCTTTAAAGAATGCTAAAAATCTTTTATTGAGGAACGCGGAAACGGATTCGCCGTCTGCCTTCAAGAGAGATACGTTATGTTTATGACGAATTGTCTTTTCAAAGACGATTTGCTGTTCACGTTTTGTAACTTGGCAACTTGTGAACTGGTAGACTACCAACTTGTAAAGAGAGCTCATTTTGGTAACAACTGGATGATGACACTGTTAAAACGTTGTATCAAAATGTCTGATGAAAACATCTCGGAAACGAAGGTTTCTGTTTAAAGAAATGAAGGTGGTCTGAAGACTAAAAACATCGCACTTAAAAGATCCTGAAGTCCTACGTCTCATCATTCCTTACAAATAAATAAATAACAAAGATTGGAAGATATGTGGCGTAAACTCAGTAAAATACAAAGTAGCACATCCAAAATGAGGAGAAAATCGGAGTCCTGTGTGGCTACTTCGTAGCTCCTTAGCTGGCAGTGGCTGTAAGAATGTGCTCGAGTGGGAATCCTGGCCGCGGAGTAGGCCGGGAATGTGCGCCGAGCGACGACCCCGGCCGGGCGCTCGTGCCGTGTACCCCAACCTTAAGACACGTTGCACGCGACCGCGGAAAATTAAACGATCATACGTTTTTACAACTAAGCATTTACTCGATGAAACGCAATTACTCTGCAATTTATAGAATTCTTGGCTGCTAATTACATCTAACTGCGCAGCTGAGCAGCGTGCTTGGTATAGAGACGCTGTCGAGTATGGTAAGATTCTATCGCCATCTATTAGAAGGGGATGATACATCGCCTAAAAAAGTAACTTGAACATTACTTTTTTGTATTAGAGGAAGACTTTTATGGGACACGGGAGAGTAAAACTAAATCCTAGCCTACGGTTTTCCACCACTGAGGTTCTGTGAGTTTTCATGTTCTCAAGAATTACTGTTCCTTTCTGAAAAGGATTACGTAGCCAACGTCACGATAAAGAACTGAAAATTGTCCGTATAAAAAACGTTAGTCAGTACACATTTGCAGACGCAGCATAAAATGTGGTGAATGTTGCTGACGTCAAACATACATTTTTATCTATCATCGGCGGAAACAGTTGGTGAGAATTGGACACTTACGAAAACCTGCTACACGAAAACAACCGATACAGGAACATATAAACGAAACCGCGCTTCTTCAGGATCTCAATATTGAGTATCAAGATTCACTAAGAGGCAAATTATGTAAATCTATAAATTTACGAAATGTTTAATGTTCCTAAAACATTTCACATATGTCTGCTTATTATTCGGAATCTAAAACTGATTTGAATGAAAGTGTGCATGTTAGTACGTACAGCATAAGTAGAGCCGTGTGCGATAGGGTCTGCGGTACGGAATTCAAGGGGCGAGGAATGCGGACTGAGCAAGAAGTGCTCTGGCCAACTCGCATGCCCGATACGGGATCGCATTTGCCACCGTTTCGTACCTATACGTTAGGCACCTTTCGAAATCGGTATTGACATTTTGAACGATCTACGGTGTCACAATCAGAATGAATTGATGGCTTGTTTTGCTTATGCTTCTTATAAAGTTAGCATAAAAGCATTTTTTAAGACTTACACAGCTTAATACCAGAATTGAGACATATTACAATGTAAATTGCCTTTGTTGTCTCTTTTGATGTTGAGGAAGAGGTTGGAACAAGGTGTAAACAAAATTGTTATTCGCAAGCCATCGAGTTGGCTTATGTTACCGAAAACATGAACGAAGGACTAGGATCTGGCTGTCGAATTCATAAGTCCGATTCCTTGCTAAAAATGATGGATCGGATCTAGATAAAAAGTAAAATAAGAAATTCAAGTTTTGATTTGAGTTATCTTCTTTAGCTGGCTTTAAAAAAATCTCCCGCTTCGTAGTCGTTTTGAAGCATTCAACTACAAGACATAGACACATTAGTTGATCCTGTGTTGGAATCGAACCGCAGCTCATTAGTTATTCCGTGCTATGTCCAATACGACTTTTCAGAGTGTAACGTGGACACCAAACTATGTAAAGGGACTGAACTGTGGCACTCGCTATGTTGATGTCTGATCTATTTAGCGCACAAGAACGATATAAGTATAAGATTCATATATTAATACTATAATTGAGATTTAAAGAGACTTAATACAAACGTAGCTTTGCATAGTTATTAAAAAAAACTGTCGTTTAGTCGCACCAACTTGAGGTAATTTTTTGTGGCAAGATATAAGTCTAACCAGTGTAGTGATCCATTGTTGTAGACAATGCGTCTAGTCAACATTTCTCACCGCATGCGCATATGACTCATAGTGACGTAGCAAACATCATGCTTACGCACCAAATAGGTGCCTCATCCGTTAGAAAACCTAATCAATTAAATCACTGTTAATGGCATACTCGGATTTTTTCTTATTTAGACCAAATTGTTAGAGTTAAGACATTGAAAGAGACTTTGTTCATTCTTTTATCGACTTCGGTTTGTGCAATCGATATGAAATCGATTTACAAATATCCAAAATGTTACACCGATTACATTTACCTATCGAAAGTTTTCGTAAGTGCGGTCGGTGAGTAGCGGTCGGGCGCGCTGGACGGCGGCTGACCGTCGCCGGCACGGGCCCGAGTCCGCGTGTCTGGAGGCCGCTCTCGACGCAAGCGACGCTATTTGGTCAGATGGTCATTGCTAACTGGACCCGAGAAAGTCGTCTATTTCGAAATTTGAGTGTTGCGTGAGCTCGGTGTGCGATGTGTCGCTGCGGTGCCGTGGAGTCTGGTGCGTTGCGCGGCAAGCGGACGGCGGCGCGCTGTCTGCGCGTTCTTCCGGACCGCACCCGTCCGACCAGTCGCAGCGCACCGCCCGCTGCCCGCCTCGGGCGATCGGCCTTCACAGTTAAATAATTAAATCGAGAGAGCGACGCCGACCACTGGCACCGGCGCGGCCGCTGCGGGCCCCGAAGAAGTCGTCGCGGAAGGCGCTGCCAGCCTTGGTGGCGCTGTTCTGCGCAATCGAGGCCGGTTTGTCGGCCGCATATTGCGTTGTTGCCGCGCCTAATCTTCTCGAACACCTTCCTGAATACCTCCGACACCAATGTTTTAACTTTAACGATGACATCGTACCCATCATGACTAATATGGCCTTAACATGGAGGAATGCGGTGATGCTCAATTGTCTAGTTCACGTTAGAGACGGCCATAGACTTTTTAAAAGAGCCATAAAATTAAGAATATTTATTTCAGATACAAATCTTTGTTTCTACAATAATCAGCAATTCTAATAAACAACATGAGCTATACATTTTTATAGTGAAAACGACTTAATGAATAGAGAAGCAATTGGCCATCTCTCCCGGCACAACTGGGAGATTTGGCCATAGTAGAACGGAATACAAGCGCGGATCCAGCCCTCAAAAAAGGTTGTGGTCACAGCTACTAGAAAATCGGCTAAATACCTACAAATCGGAGCATGAACATGCTCATTAACAATCATGCAAGTCGTTTATGAACTTTTGAATTACTATTTTCTTTTTTCTGAGCATCAGGACTTTGTCGTTAGGAAAGAAAATAAACTTAGGAGCAAGTCGGACCCGATTTAAAAAATATACCGGGAGCAATCATTGCTAAAGCACCCCTATGTATGGAAAGATTGTGAGTAGTATTTTTTTTGCGCGAGCGTAGCAAGCCGGAACATTTTTAGATTTTGTTGTAGGTACCAAGTTATAAAACCAAAAGCGAAGACGCAGAATATAAGCGTATAAAGTCGCGCGAGCGAAGCGAGCGCAAAATTTTTGAGTTCTGTGCCACAAATTACCTAAAGAAATTATAAAAAAGTACTGTGTAATTAAGAAGCTGTGAGCGTAGCGAGCACAAAATTTTGGAATCTAGGAACCCGAAATCACCCAAACAAGTAAAAAAAGGTACTACTGAGGGAAAAAACCGCGAGCGTAGCGAGCGCGAAATTTTTTTGAGTTTTGGAACAAAACAACTAAAAAATTTAAAATAGTGCCTATTGTAAATAATAATAATTGTATGGTAATAGACAGCTGTGTTGCTGGGAAGTTTGTTCTTCACCGCTTCTTCTTAACCAGAAAGTGCTGAAAGAGGGCGTTATGGGGGTGCTATCGTCTTCTACTTTTAAATTTTAGGTAACTTAAACGAACGTTTTCGACATTGGACTCAAATCACCGCAAAGTGAAGAAGCCGCGAATCTTTTGAGTTTTGGGACACAAAAGTACCTCAAAAACTAAAGCTGTTAGAAAAAAAATATGGTGACCTCGAATTAGTAAACAGCAGTCATAAAATTAAATGCAACAAAAAGTCTTATTTTGTTCCCTTGTGTTATGATCAGCCTATCGATTTCAAAAGACCATAAAAGTGTGAGGTCACAAGTCTAATAGGGTTGTGGGCATGCCCATCGTGCCCACAACGGTGGATCCGCCCTTGACGGAATAGATGCCTCGTTCTAGATTTCGCTTCTCCTCGTTTTCCTAATAGAGATACCGAATATTGAAGTAACATTTAACAAAGTAACCGCTACTATACCATACCACGATATTAAACCAAACGTATTTTTATACAAAGCACCAAAAACTCATAAACTCACTGCTCGAAGCGAACCAATTATAATTCAACACTAAATAATGATCAGTAGGTATTGACAAAAAGGTTTCGATAAGCCATCTCTCCCATTCGGTCATCTCTGACGGCTTTACCCTGGCTACTACATGCCATACGCACGGTAATTTAGCTTTGCAATGCCGTTGACTTCCTTGTAC
This sequence comes from Helicoverpa zea x Helicoverpa armigera, assembly GCA_033682625.1. Classification (NCBI taxonomy): domain Eukaryota; kingdom Metazoa; phylum Arthropoda; class Insecta; order Lepidoptera; family Noctuidae; genus Helicoverpa; species Helicoverpa zea x Helicoverpa armigera. The sequence continues at coordinate 7,052,277 of JAWIIS010000009.1, forward strand.
TTAAATAGCAACAGCAGTGACCGCTGAAAACTTCGTAATCTATAAAAAATAAATGGAACCTCAATCGTCGAAAAGACGAAATATCTTGAATATCAATGTTATCGAGTGACCAACTAACTCTTACCGCATCATATTTTGTAGTAGGTAGGTGTTCATACGTAACATACCTGTCTTCAAAGCCCACATACTTTGCCTAAATAAATGAGTCCCAAGATTTTCAGAACTGACTTTTATAAACATTCTGTCTTCACTCATTATAAATATGAAAAATATTATGTAAAAGCAATATTTCACCCACGCCACCAAAAAATCACTGCCAAGTACCATTATAAACAATGGACAATTTCGTAAAAATGTACAAAGTATGTCTTTTATTCGTGAGCTTTTATTTAAATTCAACGTAGTTATTGAGTGACGGGTATCCTGTTTTATGGCTCGGCGGCGGCTCAACAGTCGGCGATTCTGCGAATCAGTGGATATTGTCGCAAATTGCCGCTTTCGCCACCCGCTGAATAATGCATGCGATAACATAACATCACGTCGCGCACCCGCCGCGCCGCCGCAGCGCGCTCGCCGCCCAGCGCCGCCCCGCACACCGCCACTCCATCAAACTCGTTCCTCGTCGCATTCCGCCTAGCGTTGCCGCTACACTACTCGTTATCTAATGCAAATTAAACTTCCCTATGTGCGTGTTATCATATCCTTACACAACCAGCCGAACTTTCAAATGTTCAAGCATTTCTTTTTGAGCTACTTTCTATTCAGCCGTGAATGGTTTTCTGCTAAAATTCCAATTCATGGTCAAACAGAGACGGATAAACTTTCAATATCTAGGCGGTGCCCAAAAGAGTAGCTGAGCCTGTTCGGTTTAATACCGAAGGGCGTACCCGTGTAAGAAAGCAGCGAGTTGTCGGTTGGCGAGGTAGGCATCGCTGGCAGGCAGATATAGGCTGGTCGTCGTGTGGGGTGGCCCTGGCGGCGTTTCCCACAGCAGCGGCTCCTCGACCAGTTCGTCGGAATGTGGTCGCGGCACTGGCCCGCACTTTCACCAAAACAATTCGTTAGCGGCCTCTTTCGGCATCGCACCGCGCGCTTGCCTCTACCCCTCCACCCCGCCACCCCGCCACCCGCACACGTGAAAATTAACAACTTACTGATACATGACGTCGTGATCAGTATTTTGAATACGGCCCTTTGCAGTTCCGGCTCCCTAGATACCTTAGATACCGACATTACGATGAACGTAACAAAGTAGTTACGTTATCTACTACATAGACATGTAGACATACTAGGCATGTAGGTGGATGCTTTCCAATATACGATGCTTTCAGTCTGAAAGATCTTCAATCCTGATATCGAAGTTCGATATTTTTAGTATTTTATAGCATTTTTTTGTGTGTTTGTTAGGTTCCTGAAATTAGCCGCACTTTTACAAAGACGTTTACACAAAATTCATTAAAGAAACAAAACTCTGAAAGTCTGATACTTAGTATACTCGATACTTTACATTATTATATGCTTATTTGAGTTACTTTTCCATTGAAAGTTTTTTTTCGGGAGATGCAGCTTTTGGCTCCAATCTATTAGGTACCTACTCTATGAAAGTGTTTATGTTAAAAAAGTGCTCGATACGATTAAATTATTGAAATTGCAAAAAAATTTGCAAATTGCAAAGCTCACGTTATTGCTTTGAACAAAAGCGTAACGCGGCTCTGCAACAGCATATGAGCGAATTCCTTAGAAGTTACCTTGGCTGTTAGTTCGCAAAGATTCGTACATCTTAGGCAATAAAAAAAACGAAAAAGGTGACATGCCTGAGAGTATTTGTATCCTGAACAAAATTAAACTGTACATTTACCTAAAGTTGTAGATGGCGATATTATGTTCAGAAAGCAATTTTCAGCCGATCGTTCATAAGATCGTCCATCTAGTTACATGTTTCGTTTAAAAACGAATTAATTGATATTATAAAAGAATGCGCGTTGAGACGCGCCGACAGGATGTTGAGAAAGTTGAAATGAGAGCTTACAATCTAACCGTCAAGAATGCATCAGATGGAGCAAAGCGTACACGATTCCGACCCGATTCTGTACTAAGTATGAACGTTTGATTCAAAACGTCTTTTGGAAATTCCATCGGTTTTATATACTCTGTATGCTTTTAGAGCAGCCTATGGCTTTGATAGTGACTGAAATTACTGTTTAATTGTACCAACAGGGAAACTAATGTTAGTAAATTAATCACATTGAACTGAAATAGTCTGAAAAGCAATCGGAAAATATTTTATTATACATCAATTACAAATACATCTCCGAAACAACTCATAATTCTAACACAAGTGCACATGCGCCCATGCATTGAAAATCATTGTAGGTGAAAATTGTTCACGTAGACTTGGAACGCATCCTAAACTGTATAACAATCAATTTTCCTAGTTGACGGCGCCTCGCTTCGCATCGCGGGCTTTCATTTCCCGTTGTCATGTCAACCTATCGAGCCGGGCCCGCCCTAATGTTAGGGATGGCTCTGGTTCTAGCTGGCTACACCTAGCTTTAACAGTTACAACTAGGCTTCGGCTTTGAGCCGTAACCTATCATTGGCGAGCATTTAGTACTTACTTAGCATTTAGTAGAGCGCAGCCAGTCAAAGGTGATAGAAAAATATGATGGATTGTTGTACCTTGTTTACTCGTGTTTTACTTGCTAAGCGTTCAGTTTTGTTTTGGAATAGATACCTGAATGCTTCCTTAAGGCAATCTTTTTTTTAATATATCTGTATTCATTATAAATCCAAAGCAACGCCCGCCCAGAACGACACGGTTTTCAATCAATATTGTGGAGGAAAAGTATATTGCATTAACTAAATTATTTCCATTACAAAATGATTAAGTGATTTAACTTTTACTGAATTGTTATAAGTAAAACTTATTTCTATATTGTAATGTATTTAGATTTACGATACAATCGACACATATCGACACATTTTTGACCATCTTTACCAACATCATTTCGCCACTACCATACCTACATTCATACCTACAAAACCTTAGCATTCCATTTTTTGTCGTACAGGTACGGCCAGCTCTCCGGCATGGTGGAGCCGGTGTTCGGCGTGCTGGGTGCCGTTGCCGTGGCCGCGGCACAGCCGGCACTACCGTATGCCCTGGCCTTCGCTGCCGGTGCCATGATCTACGTCGTGGCGGACGACATCATACCAGAGGCTAATGCATCGTGAGTGTCCTTTTATTGCTTTTTATGTATGTGTTTATGTAGGTATTTTTTATACAGGTATGTTGGTGGAAACTTCTTATCTGACCTCATCCAGCCTTTTCCTCAGGATGGTATTTACTTACTAGTAACGACTTTCTAGCAGTGTTGAGACTGAAGTGTTATTTAGTTATTTCTTACGGTTCAATCCTAAAGAGTAGGTACCTGCCAAAATAATTGAAAAACCTTATTTAGGTACTGCAAAAAACTATCGCCCCAAAGCAAATGATATATTCGCCTCTTGATTCATCGTGTTCAACAGTATAGTATGTACATTCGTCTGAAAAGACATTAAGTACATTCCCTTAAATTCTGCATCTGTATCAATTAGGACTACTTCCGAAGAACCCTAAATGATGACACTTTGGTGGTAGGCCATTCTCAGCAACATGTACCACCTAACACAATACAACCAGAAACCCACTGGAACCCCACACAAAAGAACAAAACCTGTGTTAAATAATTTGCCAAACTACCAACTTCTTTGAAATCCGAATAAAACCTCAGACTAGACGTTCATAATGATTAGCACAGATGATGTGCGATCTCAGTGTTTCCCCTCCAGTTGCCGAATTAAAGGATTTGTCCTTGAAGATGACCCAAAAAGATTTTGAGTACGAGTCCACCTTTGTTGTAGACCCCTGTGAGACAGCCGCTGCCCCCTAACCTGAGCTTAGGATAATAACGCTTTTTATTTGGCATCTCTTTACTATTCAGGTTCAAATATTCTGATCGAAATCACACATATACTTTTAATGGATTGTTCTGTAGATGGTGGGTAGGTTAAACAAATGATACATTTGTGTTTTATGTTCGCAATACGTCCCTTTGGCAGTTTTTCCGTGTCAAGCATTTTCCTAAGTCTAACCTGCACGTACTGCCGATAAATTCCAAAAATGTGTGCGCCTCTCTTTTAAAAGCAACGAAATGCATAATTTTCTTCGGGTTAGTCATAAATCGATATTATGCGAATGTCGGTCGACATTGTTGTGCTGAACATAAGAGACTTAATTTAGTTTGAGAACTTCCTACATAAGGACGAAATACATACACATGGGTGGCGTTATACATATCGATATAAAACTACAGTATTGAATCTCCGGGCTCTTGACATAATTGGAGTGACGAGGGTCGTCTGTGTTTGATTGTTCTGATTCATGTCAGTATTTCGGCCGATATAGATTGTTAACCGTCAATATGTAGAGGTTCGGTGGGGTGCGAGCGAAGAACATGCTTCCCCTTAGCGACAGCATTGTTGCCCATCTAAGTATTGTTGCAGACCGGTCGCGATTCCCTTCCGGACTAGCCTGTCTGTCGAGGCCCGTTATTGACTAATTGTTTAGTCCTGGGACCAAGCAATAACAGCTTTCAAAGCGTGGTAACCGCGTACAACGTTGTGTATGAATACAAGTTGTTTCATACAACGAGTTTGGGCTAGAAGGAAGTGTAGCGACAATTGTACAATTTTGACAATAATCTTAACTGTTTACCCCGACGAGGAAAAGCTTGAAGATGAATGATAGATACGCCAATGGGCTTTCGATAAAGTCGTGTGATTTTAATGAACGCTGGCTATTGTCGCTCGCCTTATTATGTCTGCGGTCTGCTGAATACACTGTCTCGACGTCTAGACGTACAATTTACAAATACATAATGATGAGAGCTTACTATAGATATTTTAATAAAAGCTTTCAACGGACCTCGCGATTCTCATACGAAGTTTCAGATCCTTGATGAAACGTGGGATAATGAAGTATATTATGATCGTTAAGACAAATTTAATTCAAGAAATCTAGCAAATTGTGTGGCCTCGATTGTCTGTAATTTATAAAGATAAGTACCGAATTGATTCGTTATAACATCAGAAATTATTGACTGTTTATTGTTCTTAAAAAACGCTTTAAAAGGTTTGATATATCTATAATAAAAGTCAGACCTATACTCTTGCACTGGAAATGTCAAATAACGGAAATAAATAATAAATAAGTGTGTAGAGAGCGTGCGCGCAGCACCTGACACTCCCCCGCGAAGCACGCGCGCGCATCTCTCGGCCTGATTAGCATTGTCGTAGAAGATGACAACTGTTTGCTCGCCACGAGTGCTCTTCCGAGCCTCTTGTCCACGGAGAATGCTTTGACCAAATCATATTTATAGCACGTATACGAATGTACTGTCATTTCCCTTTTTTACACAATTCCATTTGATTCGTTTTAGTTCATCATATAAGTATGTACTTATCTACCTGTTTCGGAAAGCTCGACATAAAACCATGAGGGTCTTTGTAGTTTTCTTTCATGTCTCTCATGTTTTTGTCCTAAAATATGAAAACACAATAGTTTAACCAATAAACTGAAAGAGGGATGCGCGCAATAGTTTTCAGCTTGGAAATTCAGTTTTTCAGTCAGACCGCAGCGAAACGAAAACGTCGCGTTTATCTTTCGCGATGAACTGTGGAACCTTTGAATACAGTGTGCAGTATACCAGCCTGCAATAATAGCAAGTGAGACAATAGCGTTTTGCATTGCAAGCGGCACGTGAAGTGTAATCGCAGCGACGGGCGTCGGGACGCAAATACCCTTTCCCGAAATAGCGGCGCGCCGTCTAACACCCCGGACGCTCGGCCGACGCGACAACATAGCCCGAAGTTTATTGCCTACCAACATGTCCCACTATTTGTTACTCCACAATATAAAATTTAAATTACGACTAAATCGCCAGACGACACAATTTTTCATGAGTCCACTCGTAATTTGTTATAGTGCATATTAGGGTGTCCCAAAAAAATCGAAGTCATTTTTTTTTAACGCATACCCTCCTATTTTTTTCCTTTTGGTCCAAAACTATTATAAATAAAATTTTATGGTGGTAGGACCACGGTAACCCGTGCCGACTTACATTTGAATGTATGTCATACTTGCTCTCTAAGACTAACGCGATCTAACTCGTCGATGTGCTTGTGATTTCTTGTTATTTAGTGATCGAATCATTGTTTTCAAACAGCCAACATGTCACTAGACTTAAGCAGTTATAAAAAGAGTATATTTTTAATTAGGGGACCTAAAGCATCAAATGACGGGCTCAAAACTTCCGTCTAATGGTGTCTACACACCAAAGCCGCTGATGCCGGCGGCACAGCCCGGCGGCCCAACCCGCCGGCCGTATTTTGTACAATCATGCCGCCGGCTTTCATAGAGCATTTGACAATTACTAGAACACCACATGCCGCGGCAGTCGTGCCACCGGGCTGTGCCGCCGGGTCAGCGGCTTTGGTGTGTAGACCCCTTAATGGACAAGTTCTGGCAGTTTCATAGTACAACTAGCGACCCGCTCCGGCTTCGCACGGAATAACAGTATTTCTGCACTATTTAATGTGTGTTATTATACATGTAAACCTTCCTCTTTAATCACTCTGTCTATTAGAGAAAACCGCATGAAAATCGGTTGCGTAGTTTTGAAGAATTAGGTAAGCTTACAACGGGACACGGGGACAGAAAATGCGACTTTGTTGTATACTATGTTGTGATATTCGGGGAATTAATTTAATTGTGAATGAAAACGTAAATCTTAATAGTCGCGAATGCATTATATTATCTACTGGGAAAAGGCGCGTATTCCAACTAAATCTTTGCCTAATTGTGTGACGAAACTCGTCACCTTGTATCAAGTTTGAAGGGACAAAAGACACAAGACGTTTTTAAGCAACGCTATCACGACTTTTTCAGCAACTTAGATATGTAATTTATTTGATTTCGGTTAATAAGAATAAATCATCATGTCCCGAGCCTTATCCCAACTATGTTGGGGTCGGCTTCCAGTCTTGCCGGATTCAGCTGAGTACTAGAGTTTTACAAGGAGCGACTGCCTATCTGACTTCTCAACCCAGTTACCCAGCAACCTAATACCCCTTTGATAAGACTAGTGGCTTCTGACTACCCAAAACGACTGTCAAAGATGTCAAATGACAGCCAGGAGAGCAGCCGGCCTACAGTTAGTTACAGAAAGCGCGTGCCTCAGAGGAGCAAAGGAAAATAACTCTTGAAAAACGATTGGATGTATCGTTTTTCAGGGGTTATTTTGTCTTTGGTTAAAATTTTTTTTCAAAAGAAGATCTTTACGGTACGTTGTATGACAAAATCACCTCTAACTTAATTTCAGCAAAAAGCGAGTTCTTTGATCGATCGCCTTAAAATATAATGACAGTTTTCTACATGAATGTGTCCTACCTTCTAGTCAAATAATGCTTCGTATCAAAAAGCCAAAGTTTCAGCACTAAGAGTGAACGATGTGGCCGAAAGATCGGTGAAGTTCATGCAAGACTTTTATTGATTAATCACAGTAGATGAGGAACAAAAACAATTATTGTTAGGTACAGTCCTAGAACATCGGAAAATTTATCCTAACTGTAAAAAAAAACTACTTTAAAATGAAAATTTTAACAATGATATTATTTTTCAATGTATATGAGAAGATAAAACATTATTTGGATGTATTCAAGGTTTATTTTTAGTAATAATAATTAAGATCTAAATTTCTCCATAGTTAGTCAGTACGAATTTTCATGTGAAAACTTTGGCATTAAGTCGGCACGGGTTACCACTGTCTGATCGAGATAATATTTATTATAGGAGATAATGAGGTCAAACCGAAAAAAATTAGAGGGTATGCGTACTTGAATTCGAGAAAAAAAAAATCCCCCTTATGTCTTGGGACACCCTAGTGCATATGAAAGCGTTGCTTTTGATTTACTGCTTGTTCGCAAGTCGGGTGAGTTGAAAGTAACGCAATTTCTGTACTGTTAGTTTTAGCAGAGACAGGACTGTTTAGGCAATTGAATGTCAGAATGATATTTTCGAGGGTGTGATGTTTGAACATTTTTAAGTTGACATGATTGCAGAGCAATCTTGATGTCACTGATGCTGATATTGAAGGATTCGATTGATTGAATTCAATCGCTCTGATTGAATGGTCGTCATTTGCCTAAGAGACGTCAAGAACTGCTGAAATTATCCCAAGAAGATTTTCCAATAAATTAGTTTTCAGTACTGTAACACAGTAACACGGTTGAAGCTGAGAAAAAACCAGTGGTAACTAGATAAAACTGCTTCGACAGACAGAACGGTATTAAAACTATTATAATGAGTCGGTTCGCTGTCGTGAGTACCCAATACAATAGACAATCCTTTTGAAAGACATACTTACTTATAGGAAATTATGGCTATGTATATTTTAGAGAAATGAAAAATGGCAACTTTATTCGCGAAAATTACTAGTGTACTCGTGTAAATCGAGCTAGAAACCTTTTACGAAGGCTTTCAACGTTCGATAAATATTATTGTTTTTATTTCAATGTCTTCTTTAAACGAATAACTTTTAATTTAGTAAAAGATCATTTATTTGTTGTCTGTTAAAACTGAACGATAATAAAATCTTATTCGTTCTTGGTCTTAAAATAATATCGTAGACAATTCCGCATGTAACAGAACGTAGACGTGATGATAGAGGTCGTCTGCGTGGTTGCGGAGGATACGGCGTCGCGTCTATTTGCACCGGGCGGGCGGCGGCGCGCAGGGCGGCCGGCGCAGCCTCGCGCATTATGAAGTAAATTCGGTGCGCCGCCGCCATGCGTGGGCTTGTCACCGTCTCGCCACTGTCAATAACAATAAATATAAGAAATAACGCGTTTGTTGCCGGGATAAAGTCGGTGACGACGCTCTAGTTTGTCTATGCGCTGACGTCACTGTCTGGGAATCCAGTGCGCTGCCGTCCGACACTCCCTGACCTACCTCCAGACATCGCGCCGCATATACCCCGTGTGTACTGCACCATCAATGTGACCTCCCCATTCAAGTTTGCACATTCAAATTGTCGCATCGTCATTTTTTCGGTCGAAAACCGACGCAGGATTTGGCTTTATCTTTGTTAACACTGTGTTATGACTATCAAAGGGACAAGTCCATTTCTAAAATAGATTTAGCCCTACCTAACGCAAAATGTATATTCTTGATCAATCGAATATTGTAATCAGATGACTCCACAGTAATAAAAATACTTGTAGAATTCTCTATGAGGCATTCAGAATTGATATACGATATTGAGCGCAAGAAAACCCTGGAATGTTGGTTTTCAGACAATTCCACTCATCATTTACATACTCCACTAATAAAGCTGATTGCGTATTCAGGCGTGCGTGCAATGCTTAATTATTTAATGACAATATACATTCCGACGATAGCACTTGATTAGTTTTCACGTCAGCTTCGGGTTTCTGTTGAAAATTCTTCAATTTTTGGGCGTGATGTCAGCCGCGGTTTTTAGGTGCTTGTCATGTGTCCAGTCGGGGTTCCCCACGGCACGTGAGCGGAATGTGCGCCGAGCTGTCATACTCGTTAGCATGGCATACTCCGGCGGTACTCCTCGTCACGAGCCGGATGTCTCAACTATACACTGCCAAACGAATCTGTTGTACACATTGGGCAATTCTCTCTTGCAACGACCCTTGTATTCCCTATTAGGTAATACAACGATTGGGTATAGTGTTACGATGGGAATTACCCACCTTACCTAAGGTGCTGTTAATATTCTTACTTGGCATTAGGTCACCTACAAACATTGATAAACGGACGCTACTAGAATATTATGAATTAAAATGAACGTCCTGAGCTAGCGCATCAAGCAAAACAACATTGAGGCAAAATATATCCGAAATATACAGATATAAACTAAATGATTGAATTACGTATACTGAGTTACATCATGCATACTTCTTCTGTTTTGCATAACGTAGGTACCTATCTAATACCTCGGTTTCATACTAAATCAGTCTATTTCGATTGGGAAATTTGTATTCCGCGAAACTTAAGAAACTTGTGAATATTAAAGATGAACATGTATAACATTATTCGTTCCTAGATTATTAATAAGGCGCGGCGTAAAGTTTAAAGAGAGTTCAATTTTCCAATAAATTGTGTATGTACACACCGTGGTATGGCACCTAAGTACTAGGAATCGTTTTAATGTAATGGCCCGTAATTCCAGTTAGCGTATTCCGGCCGGCGGGTTCTGTAAATCCGAGTGCGTGAGACGCAAGCGCCATCGGCGGCCTTTCCGATATCGTAATTTTGCTACTTATTTGATATTCAAATATCGTTTACTCGTTATTTCTCAATGGCCGGCATTGTATGACGACAGAATTTTATAACGGACCCCTATATGTTATTATGTACATACCATTATGTATATCACAGTCAAAGTGCGTCAGTAAACGTATTACTGCCTCCTTAACACGAGCCATACATTTTAATGTGTTTATGATGTGTCCGTTTACATTGTAATATAAGTTTCCGGCTGTCCAAATCAACAGCTACGAGCCTTCACGTTTTGGTAATCCGTAATCTGGGAGCAGGGAATCGCGAATGGAAAATTTAATTAGCCATAACTTAATTCAGCAAATAATAAATATGTCGTGTTGCAATACTTGCAACTGCGGGAATGGAAATAACAATATGTATTTAACTCTTGACGTTTATTGCCCTTTCAAATATAGCCTTTTGCCACAGCCTTCTTTAGTATGACTCATAATTCTGTAATCTTAGATTTTATATGATCAGCTTAAGGTTAAAACTTCACAGCAGAACGATGATGTATGAAGGTCGAAGGTCCAATTTTATGACAAAACGCCCTACCTTTAGCATCTTAGTAAGCCTGTTGTTTGTTCTCAGTGGTAACGGCAAGCTGGCGACCTGGGGCTGTATCATCGGCTTCGTGGTCATGATGTGCCTGGACGTGGGGCTCGGCTAATCGCGCCCCGTCCTCTCACGCCGTGCCTTCGTCACCCGACTTCATGCTGACTAGTATTAACGAAATGAGGTATCCCTTCTAAGTTAAGATGTAGATATTTTTGTATTAACTCAAATGTGCTCATCAGCGTTCGATTTTGGATACATAATAGGAATGTATTTATTATCACATGTGTCAATTGACTGAAAAATTATATAATCACAAAATGTGTTCTTAAAACAATCAAATCAAAACTTTGAAATCGGAATGTTTCAATAATTTAATTGCATAATGAAGCGATCTCAAGTTTTAGCCGGTCATTAAAAGGTTAAGAATCCATTGGTCGAAATAGTTGCGCGGCACAGACTACAGGCACAAAATACATAGGTACAGAAGTCAATCTGATGTATGTACTTCACTTTTCATGCCTAAACTCGGCCGTCGCGCTAGGGTTGTCAACTGTTTTATGCACATAAAACTAACGTGGTAGTGGTACTCGTATCTAATTATTTGATGTATTGTTGAGAATAAAACAGGAAAAATGAAATATAAACCAATAATAATAAAATATTTAATGTGGCATACAAGAGGTTAATAAACACTTTCAACGGAAATTCGTTTGAACGAGATACCGTTTTTCAGAAACCGCAATTTATAATTTTGTTATTCATACATATATACTTACCCTACTCTTTACTTGTGAAAAAAATATTTTTGTATGTAATGGGTTGGTACGGTCCCTGATCTAAGCTTGCTTCTACCTACAGAAAACTTGATGTGCGAGTTTTATTTCGTCTACCTTACAACATAGTCTCGCCATGATCACAAAAATTATCAACTCCTACTAGCAATAATCTTTGAGGGTAGGTAGGCAGGTTCGCCTGGGTCGACACTAGCAAAACTTATTACGGCATTGGGCCAGAGGCCGCCGCCGGGGCGCTTACCTACCCACCTAACTGTACCTACCTACTGCGTTTATTAAACGAACCATCGAAATATGAGAAAATAAGTAGGTACATACTATAGGTAATACGGCAGGCTAAAAAAACGACAATTCACTGTTTATTGTTGTATAAAACAACCGTCAACTTGTTCAATTTTAATACGAATTTTGTTGCTCCATTATTACTTTTTCTTTTGTTATTAAAATTAAAAATATTACAGTCAAATTACAGTTAGGTAGGTATCACAACGCGTGCACATTTATCTACCTTTGTGTGACGCGCTTAGCTCAAGAAAGCGGCAGCCGCGCTCGCACTGTTTTGAGTTGTTTTGAGACAGCGCGTCTGTGAACACGCACACATAGACACCTTTGTCTGCGTGACTCGAACGCGCTTTGTATGTAGATTGACTTCTGTACCTATGTATTTTGTGCTACAGGCTAGTGTGTACGTGTCTCAGATTTTGTACGTTTTCTATAATTGGTTGTATTCAGTCGTCTAATTGGCTCGCTACAGGTAGCGGCACTGGACAAACGCCGATGATACTTAATAAACCATGCCTTGTATATTAGAAGGAAAGTCTCCGTGTAAATGTTGTTCTATTGATGACGTGAATGTCAATTGTATCCAAAATCATTTGTATACATTATTATACAGATTATAAGTGAAATTTTTAGGCTTAGATACTTATGTCGACTCCCGAACTTAGTAATACGTTACTAATTACTTATTGCGTAAAGTTTTGTTAATGTGGATCATTCCTACTTACCTTCCTACGTACTATATATCCAAATGTTTTAAATAACTTTTGTTCAGCAACTCCTATATCAGAATCGATATGAACCTTTATCTCAACTTTGAAATAAGAAAAAAGATGTGTAATATATTTGTGGCAATGTTTATTTACTAAAAGGTGGAATTCGTTGTAAATATGTAAAGTGTATGATATATAGTGGTGCATGTGCATAGTTTCTTCTCGAAGCAGCTACTGAATGTTATGAACAAACCTTGTAAGTCGAATCCACTGGTAAGAAGTTTCACAGGTGAATATTTCTTTTGAAGTATACAATTATAATCATAATCTCTGTATGTATTAAAATAATATTTACTTAACGAAATACAATTCCTGTATTCACATCGGTTGTCAAATGTATATTTTGACAACTGTAAATACCAGAGTGTGTCTAGCAGAATTTAGAATCATCGATTGCGTCTCGAACTTAACAATTAGAGAAATCCATATGTAGCTAGCTACATAACATTGTATTCAGCAAATATATAAAAAATAACTGAAAGTTGACTTCTGTTCGTTTATTCTCTCGATACATACACAATATATTCATGGACCTGCGCCGCTCCTATTAGATTAATGGTCTGTTCAAAATATCTGAGAACGTATAAGTAATACATATTTACATACATTTATGATTAAATAAATGAAAGCTTTATCCCACGCTAGGTGGTCAAATGTATAATTCCAAAAATGATATTAACGTGTTATATATCAAAGTATTGTTTAAGTATCTGTAAGATATTTGTGGTATGCCGGTTATTTTGGTTAGCGTAGATAAATTTATTGAGTAGTTACGAATTCCACCTGCTCCTGCGCCCGGGTGTTGTCGCACTATTTATTAGTTTCACTTTAATTTAGTCACATTTTACTGCGATTACATTATTCAGGAGTATTTTATTGATTGTAAGCCAACGTTTTAAGGCCTGTGCATGTCAGCTAGTCGCCGGCGCAGTAACGCGAACGCATAAAATGTTTTATGAACCAGCTAGACGATTGCATTCCAGATACGATTTCATAAAACTGTCCGAATGGACGGTGACAGACACAGGCCTTATTTGAAATTTTAATGATACCTATAGTATAAAAATAAAAGACAATATGAATTTATTATAAGACATGAAAAAGCCTAATTTATATTCAGAATTTGAAATTGTACATAACACCACATTTTACAGAACTAGATAAATAGTGAGGGGTGAGCTCCTCTGGTTTTGTTCGAAGATAATTTACACTTTAAATTATTCAAACGCGTAGTATAAATATGTAAAAATTCATACTAAACTCTTGAACAATCATAACTGTAAATTAGCCTTCAATCAAAATATGCACGCACTTTTTATATTTAGCTATGACGGAGCTCAGTACCTTAGCGCATGTAATTAGGCCATAGATTATTCCAAAAAAAGATTATGAATTTTTGAATTATTTTTAGATTTTAATTACTGAATTTATATTTATGTGCTTCCAAAGTATACGTAGTTTTTATGTGAATTTAAAGTGTTTATTTTGCATTTATTCATTCATCGTCAGGTTACCTTGTCACAATAGCACAATTTTAGACCGAATTCATTGTTACTTAAGATTACTTTTGTTTTTATATAATACAAAATGCAGTGTCATTGTGTGGTCTTATTTGAAAACCTCCTCTCTTTTCCATAGGTTACCAGTCGAGTTAAAGGGGTTTTATACCCTTTTGATTTCAAAATTTCAATTATCTCAAGAGACTGATTTCAGCTATTTAACTAAAGAATGTATTCATTTGCGGTAATTCAGTGGAAATCTGTGTTCGCCGCTTAATATTTAGGTACCTACTGAAACTGATGAATTAATAATATGTATCTAATTATTAATTGTCAAAAATGCTTTTTAACTTTAGATTGAGTATGGTTCCAAATGTTAAGTAATACCTTAACGAAATTAAAATCGATATACAATAATTCTCAATCTTTTGTTACATGGAAAACTCTTCGACGTAAGTAAGTTTTCTACTGACCCTTAACACCTAACTATGAAACTCTAAATTACATAACTTAAAAAAACACCATCATTATCCGAACATGTATGAACCACGGACGGAATGTGATTTTACCTCGTAACAAAAGTTTTCCTTATCGAGTGTATTTAAATGGAACGGGACCGATAAACGGGGCCCGGCTGGGTCGTTAATAAACCTGGCTTTAGATATGTACCAGCGACACTTCCTCTTGTATTTGCTGTCACATATCAACTGGATAATGTTGGGAAGAATCTAGTTTAAGCCCAACTACTTCGGTAAAAGGGGTGACTGAAAAAGGTTATATCCTTAGTACCTTTCAGGTTCTTCAAGACACCCAAGAATGGGCGTCCTGTTTGTATGCAAAAGAGAACTAAATAAGACTATATTGCTTCTAAAATGCTTAGTCTTTAACTATGTGCGACCATTCTGTTCAATAATCATGTTGCATTGAAGGTACACCTCTTGTAGAGGAACGGAAACTAAGCGGCCCTTTGGATTAAGAACTCTAATTTCTAACAAACATTTTCCAGTTCCAGAATACCCTGAAAATTTTCATTTGTCGAAATTACATAAATTGAAAAGACCGGACTTAGCAGCATTCGCATAAGGACCAATTGCAGTCAGCCGGGAGACCTCAAAAACGAAAACTGCCAAAAACACAAGTCTCCGTTTATACTAATATTATAAAGAGGATTTTTTGGTTTGCTTCCTACAACTGAAAATACTGGATAGATTTGAAAATTTCTTTCACTGTTGGGA
The DNA here is from genome assembly GCA_033682625.1 of Helicoverpa zea x Helicoverpa armigera. NCBI lineage: Eukaryota > Metazoa > Arthropoda > Insecta > Lepidoptera > Noctuidae > Helicoverpa > Helicoverpa zea x Helicoverpa armigera. The sequence goes on from JAWIIS010000009.1 coordinate 7,067,808, forward strand.
AGCTGCTCTATCCCCGCGTGCTCAGTCTATATTTCATCTGGTTACGCGAAATAGTTTCCAAAGGGCGCGGCTGAAACCGCAAGAAACAACGAGTCAATAATACATCAAGTTACACGTGGTACGTGCACAAAGCTCTTTTGAGGAGCTTGAGATAACAACACGAATGAGAGAAGGAATTCGCTCGTCATTATCGCAGTTACGTAAACGCATCGCGATACAACCACCTAATTAAGGCGAATTTCAACATTTTTGTTTGAGTTTAAATAACACTACTTTTACGGATTTTGTCGCGGTTCTTCGTCTTCTTCTTCTTTCGTGTCGATGACATGTCGTATATTAGGACTATACTATGTCAGCCCAATATACCGCCACAGCGAGAGCACGGTTATATTTATTTTATTGAATCCCGACGTTTCGATTTCAATAGGGAGGATGGCTGGATCGTACCTGCTCGGAACCCTATCATTAAAACTATTAAATCTAAATCCAAGTCGAAATCTGCTTGACCTAAGAATACAGTGAGCTCGTTCCGCGTGTATCGGGTTGTCAATAATAATCAACAAAATGTAGGGTAGCTGTACGTAATTAAAATGTCAAGATGACCAACACCTTAGTCTGCCCATGACCATGGATACTGTAGTGATCCGAAACGTCGGGATTAAATAATATTAATGTAACCGCGAAAAAACAAACTACATTTTTGTTTAAGTTTTCGACACCTGTATCATCATCATCATCATCATCAGCCTATAGCAGTCCACTGCTGGACATAGGCCTCTCCAAGTGCACGCCACTGAGATCGATTTTCGAACCGACACCTGTATGGAGCATCGATAAGAGCCATCATTGGTAAGTACGTATTCGTTTAATAGTAATAATTAATAACTGACATTTAACTTCACTGAGCATATCCGTTTGCTACTTTGATTGTCTTCGGCTGTGCTAGACATAAGAATGTAGGTATGTAGAAGAATCAAGCGCTCAGCTAATAAACCGGTAAAATTATTTACTTTGAAACTTTATAGAAATCAATTAAATCCATAAATAAAGGCTTGCAACTCGAAAATGGACCATTATGATCTTAATGATATCGGGGACGGTCAGAGAAATCATTCACAAAGATTTTACAGTTGCTGTTGGTTTTAAGTTGAAGACGCGACTTGGAAGAACAAGAAAAATTCTGGTACATGTGACTAGGTGATAGACACAATAAACAATTGAAAATCTGATTGAATTGTTTGGGACGATGAACTTTTCAGTACGCAACAATGTTGCACCGGTTCAGTGGAAAGACTGGCGTGAATCAAGATATTATTATCGACTTTATTTCTAAGAGCGCAAAGTTGATTTTGTTTTTGCCATGTCAACCTGGGTTTGCTTATTGTGCCTTTAGCTTATTTTATGTTAAAATTTTTTGCTATATGTACTTTTGCGTGTCCAGTAATTCATGTAACGTTCGTAATGCTACTTAAACTTCAAACCGAAATTCGTGTACATTCATAAATGCATCCTTTTCATTCTACCCTCATTTTATTTTGCTGCTCACAAACTTTCACAACTATCAGTTAACAGAATAAAGGAAGATAAAAGTGAGTTTTTTTTCTCTCTCGAGATAACACTGTTTACATTTCGTGATAGAAAGCATGACAATAATTTCAGTAAGTACCTATGTAGTTATGATTTTGGGTGCCTGACTCGCTTCGCTAGGGCTGAAATCATAGGACTATCGCATCTATCGGACTATGACGTTAAACAATCCCGTCTTAAGATTAAAGCCAAAGGGGTCTTTACTTGCTTCTGTCCGTGGTATTGCCTGTGAATTCTGCAAACAAAAAATTGCAAGATAATGAATGGTCTACCTACACCATCCCCCTCCCCCTCAGGACATCTATGTATTGTATACCGTTTGCCTTCTTATTCATTATTATTGTAAGAACTTGTCCCTATATACAAACTTATATTTTATTATTTTGGTTAAACGTGTTTTAATACCGTATAGTTAGAACAGCACAGTGGGCCGAGTCAACCTTACTGTTTTATTGGATATTTTATCAGTGTTCCGAGAATCGAGTAATCTATAACAGGAAACAACATTACTGAGACCGTTCTCATGTGACGACTTCATTTATTTAGCTTTAACTACTTCAAATAAGATCTATTTCAATATTTTGTTTGGAATTTTGTTGATTTTATTTTAATTTGTTCATATTTTTATCCCGATTTTACACTTAACTGGACTTTTTGACCACAAAAAGGTAGGCAACGTTTTATGCGAAAAGTGTAGTCTAAACATAAGTAACTTAGCTGTTATGAAGTTATTCAAAGTAGTCATATTCTCAAGGCAACAACAACGTAGTTTTTGGTTCGTAAAAAGAAACCAGAACCAATCCATTAGAAGCAATTTGCAGACACTACTCTTGGAAAAGTATATCGTATTAACAATTAATTACTTTCAGTTAAGTTAGTGGAAGGCTGAAATGTGATTTGCAAAACAACAGGAAAAATCAAGTTTGCCAAGTATTTTTGTAAATCAGTTACTGAAAAAAAATACCACCATGCTATCAAAGTTTGATAACCAAGTCATTATAAGTAAAAAGTAAACAATCCGAAAAAGCTCATCAACAAAAAGAAAGTAACGGAACATGAACTTAACGAATAGCTCTAAAACAAACTTTATCAAGTTTATCGTACGTGAAGCGATAACTGAAGTCCGTACGCTTCAGGCGCGCGACGTCGGCTACGCATTAGAAAAATCGCTCAAAGGGCGCGCGGCGCTACGCGGTCGTCGACCCCTCCGCGCGCACCCAAACACCCGAATACTTGCGCGTACGCAGCTCCTCTCTCCGCCGCCACCGATAAAACCCTCTGAATGGAATCCGAGGCATGCCTACATGTGGCTCAGCACCGGCCAGGCACGCGCGCTCACGCATTTGTTTTGGAGGATCACGCCCGCATCATGCTGCTTCTACCGACTCAATACACACATGCATCTTCCCCCTTCAATTTACAAATAATGCATCTCTAAATTGGTATTAATAAAATGAGTTACGGATTTTTTCGTGATTTTTCTGCACTCTTATCTGTCTCGATACCTAAAAATTTTACATTTCATCCCTAGACAAATATTTTCCTAATAACCAACATTGCAATATCTTACGGGTACATATTATATCTACTTAATAAATAAGTATTCCATATTTAAATTCAAAACACTTTCTCAAATATCAAACTAGAGCAATTCAAATATGCATGTAAGAGCGCGCACTGCGAGATGGTACGGAAACATTGATGGGCGATGTAACGTGAAGAAGCCCATTAAAGTGATTTCCATTCATTTGTTGACAATGTATGGTGGTGGCGGTCAGAGGGCGCGGCGGCGCGGGGTGCCGCGTGCAGTCAGCGACGCGCGCCCGCGCCCCGCGCACGCTGCACGCTGCACCGCGGGCCTATGCACCGCGCACGCGTTCTACACCCGTTTAAATCCCGACCAACTTCACGCAACCACCATTCTAACTAAATTCACCCTTACGTAGTGCGGGATAGAGGTGAGCGCAGCCGCACCGCGCCCGCCTGCCTCGCCACAGCGCCAGCGCCACCATCGATCACTAGGTTCCCTGCACTCAGCGATCGATGGACTATTACAGCTTTGTTTACGTACCGTCGCCTGCGCATAAACACGTAAGTTATGCATGTGTTACATGTCCCGTGTGTGCATTTCACAATGCGCTCGATTCGATGCGTGACTTGTTTGTTTGTTTACATACTGCGTCGCGTCGCTCCACGTCACGTCAGTTCTTGTCTTCACTTATATTTGGTGTTCAATTTTAAGTGTGGTCAGGATTCTTATGCTAGTCTGTTTTGGGATCAATTAAACGTTAGTTACTTCATTAAAATTAAATCAAAAACCGTTAACATAATGAATACACGCGGTGCAATGTTCGTTCGATAATGGACCTTGTGTGATGGGATGAAGGTCGTATTTCGAGTTGCTCGGCTATGCGAGTGAACCGCAATTTGCGTTGCAGTCGTCGTCGGAAGTGGTCGCCGAAGCAGGCAGGGGCTGCCCTGAGGGGCTGCGCCGGCGCACACACCTGCCCGTCCCGCCATATTTGCGTTATAACGTAGATTGTTTCGTTTATATTGTGCATTAAGCGCTATCTGTTGCAACAGATGCATCGTTTGCGTCACGGGGAAATACGAACATAAATAGCAACGCTGAGACATTCCTGTCTACTTCGTATGGTTTTAAAGGCCATTTTTCAGTGCAACTACAACATGTTAGATGTTACGTCTGATAGGAAATCATCGTGGGAATGTTCAAAAGATACGTATCAGCAGATAGCATCTCGCTTGACTATGTAAATAGATACAAATTCACATCGCCATAATGTTCATCTCCATTTATGGAAATCATTTGGCATGGTCGACCAACGTTTATGCTACACGTTCAGTTACATACACACAACACTTAAAGTAATACTGTAATCAATCGACGTATCTGATTGTTCGTTGACGTTGTAGGAGCAATACTTTCCACATTTATTTACATTACGAAAGCTAAAAAGTTACTTAAGAACAGTAGGTAGCTTATTCTTGGATATTAAAATATATTTAACGACTACAACTGTTGGTGACAGACAGTCAAATAGATGTGAACGATCAGTGCAGTTCTGCTGCGCCTATGTTGCGAAGACAAAGTGAAACTAACAAACACACACTTCAACCAATAAACATACCTATTCTATGAGGTTTCTAATCGACCCTCGTTTTACTCAAAACTTAATCCGTTTATACATAGGTTTTTCGTAATTCGTATGAACGGATCATCACTTTTGTTGAGCGATGTAGGTAATTACATCAAATGATGTAAGTGAGAAATCGCAAGATAAGCGGGTTGTGCTCAAACGCGAGGCCAAACTACAACCCCTTATGACAACCCTTTCGTCTTTTTTGTAAAGTCGAGGAAACAAAAGAAAACCATTGGTTCGGGAGCCGAACATTGACTTTCTCCAATGTTAGTTTCTGAGGACAAGTTAGATCAATTACCTACATTTTCCATCGGACATGGTACGATTTTCTTATAGACTCGAATCGTAATGGGTTTCCAATCGATGCTGTACCCCAATCAGGTGCATTACTAAACATTCTACACATGGATAATCAATTTGATGATAAATCGGAATTGGTCCAAAATTACCTCAAAATAAGGGTGCAAAAATTAATATTAAAACAAAAGACATCAACGCATTTTTTTGTTTTCCGTATATTGCTAAACTGAGCCCATTCTTGCTGAAACTGGCTTGGGTTCTGAATCGAGATTCTGGGATGCGAGCTGAAGTAGTAAGCCTACTTGTATATTTATTACATAAAAACTGAATTTTACTCCTAAATATTCTAGAGTCCGAGAAAGGTACTTTATATCCTGATGAGAAAGTAGTTACCTCGGGACGCGGGTCTGCAGAGAACTTTTCGTTTGAAGAGCAATGCGCCTTCATGAATATGTACAATGTGATATTATATATTTTATTAAAATCATAACTAATTATAACTTAGGACGTAAACGCTAGCCTTCAACTTTGTGTGTTTGTGTTACTTTATCTCCGATACTGCACCTAATCTTAACTAGTCTAGAATTGTTGCCCTGTCGCTTGCATCTTACTTTAGCGCATATGAAATTGATTTTTCAGAGATGAAAGCCATTGGTTAAGTTATGACTATAATAATATAACTATGATCATAATCATTACAACCAAGTAAGAAAACTCTTGATACCGTCCAACCTTGGTATCTTCTTACCTTATGATATCATCTTATTTACCCCTTTATTCAGGAAATAACCAGATGACCTCCCCTGCTGTGGTTTCAGTGCTGGACTTTTACTAACTAAAACCACATGTTTGTTTCTTCTAGATTCCTTTATGTACCAGGACTGCGGTAGCTCTTTAGAATAATCCCGCAGCTCCTTTATTGGCAATTCTCTTGTGTTGCCTTACATTCCATGCTCACGAAGCACAAGTGCCGTACACAATTCGAGATGCAAAATTAATGAATATTTAAATTTTCAAATCCGTCAGGTTCTAGACGGCATCGTGACAAAATTCACAGACATCATGTAACATGTAATTGTAGGTACATTGTGACGTCAAAATCGACTGAATATTCGGTCTGTCGGGGCCTCCGCGCAAAAACTTTCTGAGGTGATAATGAGATACACATAGATCACTGTACCTATGTACCACAGACAGACGTCTCCTCTAATTTACAAGTTGATGGCGACGACGATCCTCTTTCAATCACGATCAGATGTACTTATGATTTGTACAGACACCAGGTCTTGAAGCTTCTACAATCTGTCTTTCTTTGCTGGATTCGCAACTTTACCTCTAAAGCATAAAGTTCAATGTTCATTGGCGGTTACAGATTAGAGTAGCTTGCTGTGTTCAGTCTGAAGCTTCTTGATCTTTTGATCTTCTTGACTTTAACCTCCTGCTGTTTTCTTCATCGAGAGTGAGCTGTAGGATTTAATTCCCAATCTTTGTTAGAGTGTTCTAAAGTCTTGACGGATTTTGACATGTAATTTTAATAACGACTACCTAATACTGGGCCAGATCGGAGACCCTTAGCTATAGACACCCTTAAATAACAACCTTCAAGTATATAAAAAAACAATCTATTGACCACTGTTCATCCAAATCCTTTCTTTGGTTTTACGAGAACCATAAATACTTAGATCCTTCTGAAACTACCCAAGCATTAGGTACTTGTAATTGTGGTATTATAATTTAGGAGTAACTACCAACAATTTGGAAGAATTTACAAAATAAAAAAAGAAATCACAAAACGTCACGTTGCATTGCAGACTAACAGTCTCATTTCGTCCGAAATACCGAATGACGTAATGAATGGGCATTATCGCGGTAAAACATTTCCAAAACTTATGATGTAAGGTTAGTTATGTGGTAAATAGTTAAATAGAAAGAAACGTATAAAGTTAAGGTGTCTGTTTTGCTGTGTTCTAATAATAGATTTCACATATTTTTTTATATAAAATAAAAATACACATTAGTTACAAAAAAAAAATGTAAATGTTTTTTGTTTCTTAATTCAGCGCATTTTTAACTTATCATATTTCTGAACTATCTAACTATAATATTATAAATCAGCAGACATTAAAATAAAACATTCCTGCTTTATTTTCTTTCTGAAAAAGATTTTTTTCCCATACCAAACCTGGTGCGACGCCGCGGGCAGTAACTAGTACAGAATAAGCAATGGTCTAACGCTGTTGCGCGGACGCAGCCAGTGCGTCACACTCGCGAACCCCCACCGTCTGTGCTGAGGTACTTATGATGCCACTGAGTATGAATCAGACGATTTAAGTTCGTATAGGACATTGATCATACTAATATTCTAAAATCAGAATGATAGATCTATGCATGAATTGTGATTTAAGATGTAACGACAGAAATTATTTTCTGAAAAAAAAACATTCTTTAATAGTATTTTTATATTATTCTCACTGTTTTTTAATAGTATTCTCTTATTTACCTCTTCGTATTTTTTGTCTCATTACTTTAGCTTTACAGTATAAAACTACATATTCTCAGTAAGAAAACAAAACATGATTTAAAAATGAAACTGCAGCTCTATAATATCAAATCTCTCTATCCACTTTCGTAGCAACAGCGCCATCACCGTAGCTCTGCCTTGTCTAATTCATACCCAAAGTACATACCGTCTAGAAACGTATTAGATGTAGATCAACGGCCTAGCCGAGGTTATGAACGGCGAACAATATATCTTGTGACGTCATCGATGATAGCAGTACCCTTGTCGTGCGACCGCATACCGGACAACTACATGAGAAATGAGACCTTAATACTATTACGAATAGTTTTTAATAATCATTTTTTGACGTTAATATATTTATTTGCATATTTTCCCTTTCCTTTCTTTCAGTAAAGTAAACTAGTGAATCAAAATTGAATAAAAAAAATGTTGAAAGAAAATTGTTATGTAAATCATTGACTTTTTTCAGAAATTAGAATTTCCATTGTAAAAGAAAATATTTAAAATTATGTAATTAAAGCCAAAATAATTTTGGTACTACATACTCTATAGAAATTGTATCTATTAATCCGCCTAATGATTTCCTGTACAATTAATATTTTTATTGGAAAATAATCAAAGTCGAGAAAAGTGATTACAATACTGATAAGTACCAGCCGTCATCTTTTCAATCAGTTGAAGCTTTATCACCGTTCAGACTAAATCTAAATATTGATTATGACCTTTATGGTAACGTAACTAAGAGCTATTTTCGTTTGCACGTAGTATATGCTAAATTCCCAGACAAGTAAGTAAGCTAAGACAAATACTGCGCTGACAACATTTAAATAGCTATATGTCCGACTACAATGGAAACACATACTGTTCCTCTTTCTATACTCTGTATTTATCATAGCAATACTAAAAGTGTAGGATGTTTATAAATAAATGAAACAAACCCAAAAAATAATTTAGAATGGTCATGGTTTCCATTAATTATTTAATTATAATTAAATCGATTCATTTCCATCTATTTGGAGCGTGATGACATCATGGCTTCAAAAATTTTGTATGTATTTATGTCACAAACATTTCTCAAGTCAATTCGAATCATGTACGTGCACGAACTAATGTGTAATTAGTTAAAATTCACACCCTTCGTTACGTTGAGTTATTGTGGCGGTTACAATGGCATTATGGAATATTGTATTGTTAGTGTAATTAAATCATTATAAGTGAGGCATCGCACTGGGCATACTAATGCGAGTAGCAGTAAGGAATACATTACAGCTGGGATTGCGTCACCGTTGTGTGTGTGACGACACTGCGTAAATCCCAGCGACGACAAACACACCGCTTTTCACATAATCTCTATGTACATGCTTATTAATTAAGGTGTAAGGTTTTCATAGCCGTGATGTATTAATAGAGTGAAGGTTGGCCACCCCCAGTGATGTGACGTCAGTGATTGACGAACTAGATATTGACAATCGGCGCAGTCCCGTGACGAGACAAGTATTTTGACAATGAATTGATTAATGCTTTGATTTTCTAAATAATCCACTGTTTTATACGTCAATTAATTTCTTTGAGTTTGTGGAATCCTAATGAAAAAATCATTTTCGTTATGGGATCCCCATGCGCAATAACCAAATTTTCATTTAATTACAAGTTTCTTACTGTTAATAAATTGTCGTGTTTATAATCAAATGATCAGAAATCTTGTGAGTGAGCATTGTGTTTCAATTGTATTGTACTATCAGAGGAAGAAAGGAAATTTGTAAGACAATTCGCGAAAAATATTTCTTCAAAACGTCTGTTACATTTAATTAAACAGGCATATTATTGATTAATTTCGTTTATTATGTAATATTTAAAGAAATATAAATCATCAGAAATCGCAAGCGTCGTGTACAGCTGTTCGCATCAGCTGCAGCGCGCGAGCGTGAGCGTGCGGTGCGCGGGCGCACACAGCGCGTTCTCATCGATATGGACATCGCGAATTCGCAGACAAATCTGACAAAAAACCAGTCTGAATATTTCGGTCGGATCTATTAGTGAGTGTGTCTTCGAGTCGAGAGGCGATAATGAGGAGTGCAATAGTGACGTCACGCCACAGTGCGGCGAGGCGGGGGGGAGGGGGGAGCGGGACACCGAGGACGCGGAGCCGCGCGCCCGTTCATTGTAGTTTTTCGATTATTGTTTAATTAGGGCGAAGCGGCGGCGGAGCGGCGGCCAGGGGGCACCCACGTGCGGCCCGCTACGTGAACCTACATGTAAATATTACTTTCATTTATATTTGCTTTATTTCATAATACACGCTGATAATATTCGCTGCTTCAATACGAATAACGTACAAAATGGCACAAATAGAGATTTTCAGATTTCCTATAATTTTGTAATTAAGTTCCCGTAGGTACTTAGGTCAGGCGCCATGTTTAATTTTGTTGATATTGATCCATCGTCTTGATAAAAATAGGCCCTGTCTAAAGAGATCTTAAAAACTTGTTAAGCTCTCATCGTAACGGAAAATTTTCGGAAAATTTTCTTTAAAACTTGCCAATCTTAATATACTGCTAATTAATCGGCCGCTGAAAAGTCAAACTGTAAATTTTCTCGAAAATTATAGCATCAGTCAATATAAAATAAATGATAGCGGTGCAGACAGTGAATCGGTTGGGCGCGGCTGGCTCGCTATCTGCGGGCGGCGACCGCGCCGGGGGCCCGCGGGGTTGGCGGCGGCGGCGGCGCGCGGCGCGGGAAAGAGCGCGTAAAAAGGCGAGCGGCCGGCGCGCGCGCGGATCCGCCGCGCGCCTTTCACGAGGTCGACGCCCGCCGGGGGCCCGCCGAAACCGACCCCGGCCCCCGCAGCCCTGCGCCGTGCCGCACCCCTGACCCCCTGCCTAATTCCCCCATTTCGCCAACGTCTGCTGCAGCAGCTCACCCGCCGCCGCTGCTTCCCCTGCCTATATTTAGGAGCCGTGCGTCTCCGTCTCAAGGTGAGTGGAGCTGACTGCACCGCGGCAGGTACGCAGCCGCCCCGTGACCCTCCCAGATATTGTCTTTCCAGGAACGTTGATCGTTGAGTTCACCGCAAAAATAAGATTAGCCCGGTCGGTTGTTGAGGCCGAAAGAAAATGTTTTATGACACGCCTACTGTGTACGAACACATAAACACGACGTTCAACCAATAAAACAATAGTTATTGTCGACTCGCAGTTTTTGACGTAGACCTTGCCCACATAATTTGTGGTAGATCAGGCATCTAGAGGACTATTTTAGGATATCGTGACATTCAACGCCGCCGTGACTAATAAACTTTAGAACATTTTAAAGTGGACTAGGTTAAAGTAGAATGAGACAAGTTATTGCAATTCCGTAACGACATCTGTAAGACATTCCAATGCGGTATTAGGAATCCTTCTCGTTGGCAGTAAGTAGCGAATGGACGTGCGCACTCATCGGCAGTATCCAGGCCAATGCCAGCCGACACCGCCGTACCTAAACTAGAAAAGTATTGTCCTCGATGTTCCAAGCGATAACCACAATCTGGCTCGAACCGAATTACAGCCTTACATGTGGCGCGTAGAGTCGGTATTAGCGTGGCTCGCGGGCGTGGAGGTTGCGCGTGAGATATGTGAAGTCGCGGCATGCGGGTCGCGCGGCGTTCTCACGCTTTGAATATTCCTGCTCCCGGCTGCCCCCGCGCCGCCCGCGCCCCGCGCCACCATCGGCCCTTCAATGACGTCCCCTGACTCCCACTCCCGAGTGTCCTGACTCTAATTGAATGAACCTCACTAAGTCTGTTTACATCCGCGCGCTCTCCTTCGTCTACATTCAATGCTGCCGCCACAATGGGCGACAACTTACTGCGCACAAGCTGAGCGTATCTACAGATTGCTTCGGCTCATTTTAACATAAAACTGAATCTCAATGCTATAGATAGGAATATTAGGAGATATGTGTTAATTTTCTTATCTCTACAGTTTCGAAACTATGAGTGTAACGGAGTGCGCAATATCTGCTACTTGTTTCTAGTGCTCCGTTCAAAACTCGTAACTCGACGCCAAAACTTGTTCACAAAACGGAGCTAATATAATAAAATACTAGATACCTAAATAGAAAAAAGACATCAAAATGCGGAGAGCCGCGCATAAACAAAGCCAGATAAAATGTCGTTGTTGTAAGACAAGATGAATGAAACACGTATAATGATATTAGTGGGAGCGAGCGGGGCGGGGCGAGCTCGCTTTCCCATGCGACCTACTACTAATTATTTTTCTTCCTTTCAGAGTTCACAATTATTATTGACAACAATTTTTCTAGCAGCTGAGTAGGTATTAGTCACGTACGGCGGCGTGCGGGATGACTAACTCTCCCACGGTTCTTAGACACATCGTAACACTAATCATCCTTGACTTACATTTTGAAAATCGTACCTTTTGTGTGGGACTCAGTTTCCGTGAGAACTGAATACTTTGAATTTCACGCGGCAGCCTGCAAGATTAATGTGCTGTTCAGAACAAAAGGATGTATTCCATACTTGTGGAAAATCCGGTTCATTCTGAAGCACATAGACATCAATACTAATGAATAGTAGGTACCTGATTTATATCCAAAATATTTAAATGTATTGTAAATGTTATAAAACTGTGGTATATCCATGAGAAATAAGAATAATTAAGTATTCTATATAAATTCAGTTTTTATTAGATGGCTGTTAAAATATAGGTATTTGGAATAAATGTAAATATCACTTAGTATGAAACCGCCTTCTCTGATTAGTTCGTTTGAATTTTGAAACTATAACAACTCAACACTTGACACGCTATATTATACTTTATTCGGCTATGGACTTCGTTATATCTTTGCCTGCGTTCTACTAATAATAATTGATGAAGTAGAATATAACAAATGGCCCATTCCAATAAGCAAACTAAGTTTAACGGCAATCTGTATCCTCTGTCTTTATTGTTCTAGAAAAAGCGAGAAGTGGCTAATCAACTCATCAACAGCTTTGTAGCGCCACCCTCACAAACTCTAAATTAACCGCTTAGCAATCAATCATCCGATTACTACAGCTGAAATTTAAATAAACACATTGCCTAATTAAACGTCCGATGAATGAGCGTTCTTCCGCCAAAATACCGAATAGTTTGTTTTGTCTCACAGCTACATAAAAATATGGGAAAATCTATGCTCCCACGAGACCGCACGAAGCGCGCCCATAATCGCACGGTCAACAATTAGTAAACAATATGTATACAATCTAAAACCTATGAAACTGTGTCCTGTGTAAAAAGGAATTAACTAGCGGATGCTAGTAATATGTTATGAATAGAAAATGGTTCTGATATTTTAGTGTACATACTGGAAAATAAACGATAAACTAAGTAGAAGTTTTTTTCCAACTAGCACAGCAATGGACGATTCTGAATGATATGTAGAAAGGATACTAAAATCTGCAGAGATTTTTTTTTATAATTTTGTAGCATAATGTTAACAAAACTGCATTCAACACTTCAATTGAGTGGCAATACTTTCCAGCAAGAATGTATGTTTGCCCTTATTTTGCACAACATTATACAAAGGGAAGGGTTATTAAGCCACAATAATTACATTGAAATTCCTTCAAAGCTGAGGAAGTAATACGTAATGGTCATAGATTGATAAAATCACCCTTCGGCCGAGCGTTAGAGCGTAGCGACAAATTGATTCAACAAAGGGGAAAGGGTGGGATTGCTTGCGTTCAAGCCAATTACATTCTTTGCTAGCATTACTTCTTGATTATCTAATGTTTCATTTACGGAAAATGTAAACAAGGTTCTTGGGTCTTGAATGCAATGAAAATAATAAGTTGTTTTGTTACCAAAAGCCAATTGTAAATCATCCAACAATGATTTAAGTATTGGTTAATAGAATTTAGGATGTAGTTTTTGGGTTGCTGAGAAGGCTGTCGCTGAACGTGGAAGGCCCACTGGGGCGCCAAAATTAAAAAGTATCGAAATATACTTCAACTGGGTGCCAGAATAACTGCTTCACTCAATTTCTTCCTCTCCTTTGAATGATAAATACTTACAAGAACAGTTAAAATGCGAAGTATCTCAACAATGTGTCTCGAGTCGTGACGTATGCACTCGTGTCAAATGCGCGTAGCTATCCAACACGGAAGGCGACACCATGGCTTCCGCGAAACGCCGCGACCATCCCACTGGCCCATAAGTACGACACACTAATCACTTCTTTCGTATACGAACATCACAGAATAAAACAAAGGTTTAAATGCGAATGCGAGGATCCTTCTATGAATTCTCAAGACTTGATCCTCAACGCCTAGAACCCGGTAAATAGAAGCAAATACCATTAAGTTAACATTCTGCCGGGGATACGCGATTGTCCGAAAGAGTGTCCGCGGCCCTGGTACTAAAAGGGCTCCAGAAATAATAAAGATCCACTGCCTCCACAGCGGGAAGCGGGAGGGGGTTATTATAACAAATAGTTACCCACTTCATAGAATTGCAGAAAATGGCTATTCGCTTAAAAATGATAAGCAGTCAGCATCATCGTAGGCTGCCTTATGCAGTAATTATAATATTGAACTGTTGATCATTGCCTGCTAATATCTTCATATGAAATTTATAGCTTTTTTCAATTTATGTTAAGAAAAGCAGTGGAAACCGTCAACAATCGGAGATGTGCGTGTTTTCCACCAACGATCTTCTAGACATGATTTAAGTGTAAAACTGAAAGACATTAACTAAGAGACTTCTGAGTGACAATTAACTTACTGAACTTTCAGATACACAGTTTCGTTAATTTGAGGTCAATTTCACTTTAGTTACTGTAAAACCTACAGGGGTAAAACTCTTGATTAACTTTGAGGAAACCATTGAAGACCATTATTGCCACAACTATATAAATTAGGTTGCTCTTACCGTTGTCAACACCATTCTGAGCGTGCATTTAAACTATTTCACTTAGTTTATTGAGACCCTGATCAAGGCAGTTCCTGCAACCTTTGAAATGTTCTCAATATCTAAATGTTTTGCTCATTCCGCAGTTCTGAAATATCGTTTACTGAATACTAAACGCACATAACTTTGTAATTTCATGTTTTATACGCGAAATGGTTTTACAAACCATTTCAATCTCAAATTATCTTCTTCATTTCTCGTTTATAAAAAGATTTATCCGTACTACACTAAAATTAGAATCTAGTTTCCATGTTTTCAGGTCAAATATGAATAGGTGCTGAAATAGAAATGGATCTATTTTCTGCCAAAGTCAAGGTTTTATATCGAAGTTATAGTTACCGATCCCTTCAGGAATCATTAACAGTGCTCAATAAGAATTCGAAATTGGTAGAATTTCCTTCAATTTTGGTCTGTTGGGCAAAAAACGATTTTGAAAAAGGATCGGAGCGGGATTGTGCCAGTTTTACGTTTCTGTATCAAAATAACATTTCTCAATCATGTAAAAACGTTTATAAAACATAATAAACATATCAAGATGCGTGTTATTATCCATTTATAAATATAAAACTAAACTCGACCTATAAAACTATCTTGGTGCGTTCGATACGTACGCGTTGTCCTAATTTCATACGAAATGAGTTCGCGTAGATATGGCACGCGGGTACATACTACGTACGTACGTATGATTGCCTAATTTCTTAATGACAACGCTACACCAATGCTCTAGTATGGTTAAAAACACATGGCATCTTCAATTTTTGCTTTGTTGGTAACTTTGCGACTTTTGTATCCCTAATGGGATGCATGTAATTTTTTCTTGCATTATTCTGAACATAGGTATGACCAAGTATGTATGGATCAATTGGAATAGGTGGATGTAATTAGCGCTGTTCATTTTTGTAAGATATATCACCCTTTGGTATCCAAAAAAGTTGCGCCCTGAAGTTTTGAAACAGAAGTATGCCCTCTGAATACTTCTGTTCTCTCTTTCTCACTTTTTATGTCAGAGCCTCCAGAATTCAAGAAGATCAATTCTTCTTCAGGACATAAAGTTCTAATATCCAGGCATTGGTGTCTCAAAGGACGGATTTTAAGTTAAATTGATAGCTAACTTTGGGCATCTACTAGACGTTACATCTCTATATCTAAATTAAGATGGTTTAAATTTTTGACAGTTGATGCTACTCGTAACGTACGATTTTTCTTCCCATTTTGTTTTTCAGTACCTATTCTATGGGTAATAGAAAATAGTAGAATAGTAATAATGAATAGAATCGGGAACAGTTATTTAAATAAAGCACGCCGAGTGTATGGGCCGGTGCTTGCGGCGGTGCTGCGGGGCGGTAGGGCGCGTAGGCCGCTCGGCGTCGTCGCCACACGCACGTATTTTTAACCCGTGGGGCCGGCGCGCTCAAGCTCACCTTTCGATCTATTCCTGGACGTCTTATTTTTAAACTTTTGTCTATATTACTTTCCTTCCGTCTGCTTATTAGTGGATGATTGAGATGCGTCGCAGGGGGCGCTCTTCTCAAATCCGACTTCTTCAACCCCGTACACCTAATAACACCATTTTGCCATTAGAGTGAAGGATTAGACATTGCTCCTGTGTGCTCAAATTCTTGTGCACTATCCTATTCTGCACGTCTGGGTCCTTAGTGAAATCTATCGCCATCTCCGAAACGTATCGACCACCATTATTACCTATTGTTATGTGACATGTAAATGTGCTGGCAAATCGTCATATTAAGTGAAATGAGCATACCCCACTATCCTTACAAAGATCA
This sequence comes from Helicoverpa zea x Helicoverpa armigera, assembly GCA_033682625.1. NCBI lineage: Eukaryota > Metazoa > Arthropoda > Insecta > Lepidoptera > Noctuidae > Helicoverpa > Helicoverpa zea x Helicoverpa armigera. Next base: position 7,084,114 of record JAWIIS010000009.1, read on the forward strand.
CAACAATTGGCTCTCATATACGAAGTCTAAGATCCTAAACACTCCTAAACCAACATAGAGCGATTAAAAGTACAACAATCGTGAGTTCTCGTCGCTTGTCGGGTTAATTCGTCGAGGTGTCAAACAATGATGTCCACGCCGCCTGCCGTGAGCACGCATCACAATTATCAACGACCTATTTACTGCCAACGATTATTTCGTGGACATACGCACCTACACGGGTCTACTAATCACACGTTTGATAAAACAACACCGTTCTTTCCCGTTCCTTTTCAATACAATGACATTTAATATTAATAAGCGGGTGGGGCGCCATATATTGGGTTAAAATTCTACAAATCACGGTACCTTGCAGAAACAGCTACTCACCATTGACAGGAGTTTCAGTACATCTGAAAGGAAAAGAAAATTCATTTCAGTAAAAGGTGGCAGGTAGTAAGGTTGATGTACATGGTTGTTTATGTAAGCAAAGCCTCGACTTCACACATGTCTAAAAATACTTTTTGGGCCCCAATATTAGCCGAGTCGCAAGGATAAGGCGCGGAAGATGGTTGCTCCTGCGTGTATCGGGGCTGGGCCCTCGATCCGTGCTCCAGAAAACTGAGAAGCGGGCCAGCGGTCAGACAGTCTGCAATTAATCGATTACAATAATTGAATTACGTGATGACGTAGCGACAGCTGCGCAAGCGGCGCCGCTGTGTGCGCAGGTGCCGCTGTGACGAGCTCTTTGAGAAAATCAAAGGAAAACCCACGCGCTCGTCTCGGCCACTATCGACACGTTTTCATTTGCAAAATATTGGTGTTACCACCTGTAATCCGGTTACAATAATGTATTCTGCGCTCGGGGCGTCGACTTTGTTACTTTTTTTAACGAACATGACGCGAATTGTTAGCGTTCTGTATCATTAGCAAAATAAAAGTGGGGAAAATGTGAACATGCAGAGCATAATAAAATATATTGTTGGAGCTCCTCGTATCTTCAGTCAGGGTGGCGCTTGTCACCTTCTTAGTTAGTCAGTTCAATCCAGTTAGCTTCTCAACGGGTTAAGAGTAATAGCAAATTTTCTAAGAACCAATATTTTCAGCTAAAAGTTATCCTGGCGATTGAAAAATCAGCTATCAATATAAATAATTTAGGTGGAAGTTCTACAAAGTTCAAATATTTAAACTATTGGTCTAAGCATGACATAAAGTACACGCAGCACTAGTTCACGCTAAGTTATTCGTCTAGCTAGGTACTCTAAAGTATGCAGCTTACTCACTGCATTAATGCAAAACTTATTACTGTTCACCTTGGGTCATAAACATCATTTAAAGTTATCCTAAGAACTGCATGAATCATTCTCTGACTCATAATCAAATAATGATTAATCAACAACTTTTAATGTCAAATTGATATGAGCAATCAAAGCTTTGCATATTGTGATTCAGAATAAGACCATTCCATAAATACCTTAATCATTTTTTTTATCATACAATATGGAAAATAGGTAAATCTAGGGTTAAAATGATTTAATAACTATTAATAAGAAGTTGCATCAATGAAAATACATTCAGAACTTACTTCATTTAGGTAAGTGTCAGAATTCTACATTATCAGAATACCTAGATGGTATTAAACAAATGAAAGTTAATGTGTGTGATTTCTATAGCTAGCTCGAGAAATACTTTTGAAATCTCAGCCACGAAGGATCTCGTTTCATTGCCTACAAGGAACTTTGAGGTGACTTTCAGTGACCATAGGAAATGGTGATAGCAAGAAAAATAAGGTTCTCCATCCTTTCTTGAAGCTGATTGATTTAATTATTAAAATGAGACCAGTCACCAAGGCTTCTTAGAAAATTACCCATGGATTTGTGAAGACAAGAAATGATTCACAATACAGTGACTAAAAGCAGCTGCAATACCACGTTGTATGGCAATGTTTGTGCTTTGGGCAAAGTTAGCTTTCTGAACATGCAAAGCTTTGATAAATCTTCTCGCTAATCATGTCTTCATATTTGAAGACACCAAAAGAACATATACAAGCTGAATTTGTCAATATTGTAGAAAGCTAAGCTAGGTAAGCAATAGGTATATCTAATATTGCTATCATTTCAGCAGCATAGTACCTAATGGCCAAATGGCAAAAATGTGAGATCTTGCTCTATGGGTAAACGTTATGATGACTGACTATGGGAAGAATGTAAAGCGTTAAAGTTAGGTGGATTTGAGAAAACTATGATACTAAGGCTTGTAAGGAGGTGAGACACTGCAGCCCACATGATAATTTCAGTTGTTTTTAGAAATGTAATGCAATATACTTAAATATTCTGTCCTTTGGCATTCTTAAGTCTTAAGCAAATTTGAGAGGGATTAGCAACTCATTTGAGGGAGCTAGCAATCGCCCATAATTAGCAGAATAAGTGGACCCCCACTGCCTTGCAAATGTGCTAACCTGCAAAATACAAAGGTGGGTAAACTACCTCCCATTGAGAAGCACAAGAAGGTTGGTTACAATTTTGTTGAAGCCTAGGATCTATCATTATTGCTATATATTCATCCTTAAATGCTTAAAAACAGCCACTATTTGAACACATTCATGCATTTCTATCAATGTAATTTCGAAATTTGTAGAAGCGACAGAGACTTCTAAGTACAACACAAGTTAAGCGTGTTTAAGTATTTGGGAATTAGACATGTAGGGACCTGCAGTGCAACATTCCATAGAAGTCGTTGAATTATGACAAATTGTATAGAAGTCATTTGGAAGTCATGGAGCGAGCTGCCGAAGAAAAGGGGTGACTGGGTATATTTAGAACAGTTTAGTTTTTCATGGGGTGGATATCCTATATACTAACTGATTTAAAAGAGAATAAGTTTAGGGATGTTAAGGATTTTATTCAACAATAATTATTTTAACAACAGCTTTGGTAAAATATGCAGCAAATCTTTAGAATGGATCAATCATGTGTTACTACTGCATCTCCTGAATTGAGGTAGAAATCATCTTTCAGGGAGGTACTTAAATAAGTTTTTGGAGAAGAGGTAATTTTCATAATATAGTTGACACATTGGTAATTTTTGCTCATGGCAACCTAAAATAAGTTAGCCTGGGACTGCAAGTATTTAGTTTTAATAAATGTAATGTTTCAGGCAGCACATCTTACAATTAGGTAACTTCCTAAAGTAATCATATTAATTAAAAAATAAATAATTAAAGCTTAAAGAGATATTAAATAAAAACCCTCACTAATCCTTATTCAGGTAAGTATTATATTTTTAAGCTGTATTTATTATGGTCGTAATTAGAAAAAAATAATTAAAACAACTATAATTAATTAACAAAAAGCAATAATTCAATAATTAACGTGATTATTGTTTAATTCTGAAAATAATCAATTAGGAAAATATCTCAGTCATTAATAGAAATACTTAATAATCCCATCTATGAAGCTAAATAAAAAAAAAAATAAAAAAAAGATAAAAAAATAAAATAAAAACGTATTGTGGTTTCAAAACTAAAGATTTTTGAATATATTTAAAAATAATAAATTCGAAATAAGTGAAATGATATTGATATCGGGCGCAGGTTGTAGTGCGAGAGGCCGTGCGTGCGCATGTGTGCGTAGGTGTGGCTTGGTGGTGTGCGCGCGCGCCGCCGCGCGGTAGGTATGGTGAGAGGCCGAGCGGGGGCGCGAACACACACAGCCGCGCGGCGGCCAATCGCCGCGCCTCGGCCACGCACACCGCTGCGCGCCCGCTATGCCATAAACCTAGTTTTCTTACGAAAAACGAATTCATTTTGTGCAAGTTTAGGGTGTGGGTGCCCCCGCGCATGCCACCCGCCCTCACCACCACCACTATTAGCACTTCCACACATTCGGAACATATAGAAAAAAAATCACAAATATTCGCACTCGTACCGACACCCCACGGACTTCAATAAATTTTCTACATTTTTCCTGAACTTTTTTCTACCGATTAACTGCATCATTGGAAAGCTACTGAAACGCGCTTTCTAATGAGTGGAAATAGATCGAGAACACAAATGTAGAAAATAAAATATGCCCTTTCAAACTCTACATATATACCAACCGGTCTATTTTGACCTGAATAAAAAAAATGAGGTTTTTTATAAATTATTTTGGTTGGAATATTCCGGTGGGACCTTTTTGCAAAATAAAATGTGCAGTAGGAGCATGAATGTGAGGGTAAAGGCACTTGCGCGGGGGCCCGCCCAGGCGCACCGGCGCGGGCGCGGGGCGGCGGCTTCACTGCGCCCTCGCACTCGCACATAAGTGCTAAAAAAAAACTTCACCACCCTGAACCTTTTGCCCTCAATGCGTAGGCGCAAGTCTGTACATCACTTTTATAAAATAAAACCAGCGAAATATTCGCGCGTGTAACGAGGAAAATTGGTGAAATTTTTCCGACCTCACGGTTGGTTTGACGTCAAACCCGCGGCTCCCATAGTAATAAGATTTACAAAAAATATTTTAAATTGTAGTTTATTATTCATTTTATGCGGAGAGTCCATAAAAAGTTATAATTCTTTGCAGAAATGGAGAATAAAGTAAATTATAAAAATCGGGATCATGCGTAATGACGCATTGGTAGAGGCGCTGTGCGTTGACTGATATTAAAAAAATATTGATGTAATGTAATTGTTTGAAATATATGTGTCAAGATAGTGGATCTAATGTTCTTCTAGTAGAGTGCATAAATGTGCAATTCATTGCGCGCGTGTCCTGAGCGCAGCTGATCTGAACCCCAAAAACGTTTGCCCAAAACGCACTTTTTGTGACGATCGGTGTTTTTTTGGAGTTTATTCTATTTTATGTTATTTTTTAATTTAATTTAAAAATAGATTAAAGATTATTTACAAATACTTAAGAATTTGAAAAAAAAAACTTATTAGAAAAAAATGCCAAAAACCTGCGATCGAAAGGAAAAGGTCTCCATTGTTTTGATGAAATGGTCGACTTTTTAGAAGTCCCTCCTTAAGCCTTTTATGGTAGGTTTAATTTCAACCATTGGGTAATTTTTATTAATTAATAAAAACAATAGATGTTTTAAGTAAACAAATAAATAATTGTTTATTATGTAATGGCATGTAATAGCAAATTAAAGAAAAGAAAAAAATAAATCCACGAGGCGACAAAAATGATACAGGCAAATATTTTTGCAACTATTAGGTTAAATTAATTTAAGAAACATTAACTTAGTTAAAGAATAGAACTTGAATATGTACCTACTTAAGAGTTGTTAAAGGGATTTCGTTGGAAACCTCAGTTATTATGATGAGGTATTCTGAACAGGAAAAGATCTGTATGGTATTTCAGGGTGAGAGTTTGCAAGAATGAATGAGAGAAAAATGCAAGAATGAACAAGTAGCAAGTGTTGCCTTTTGGTCGTTACTACAAGATATTTTATCGTACCTAGTACACACAGTTTTCCGTATCCTATATTTGGATAATGCACCTAATTGACACCTATTAAAAGAAAACAATTTAGAACAAACTGGAATAATTTCAATTCTGAATCAAATATCATTAGAATAGTTTTGTTTTAAGGCACGTGTATGGGCCAAGGAATTTTATCAGCGGCACAGCGGTGTGGGTGAGATTCCCGGAATGCCGGGAACTAATCCTAGAGGCGCGAACACACACCGCCTCCCTGACGCCTGTGCAAGCGCACCGCACAACACACAACTACCAGGAATTTTTGTTCTTCACTGATAAAAAAATATAACAGTAGATGTCGGGAACGTTTCCAATAATTTTTGAGAAAAAACGTTGTCTTCCTGGTCTTTTGTTGAATGTATGAAGATAATTTTTTTTAGATGTGTTTAAGATGATGCAGTGCCATTTTTGAAATTGTTCAGCAATATTTTTTTATTTATTGATTTATATATTAATTTCTAAAAAATATCTACTTATCTACTATTTACACTTTGGCGCCAATGTAGCCCTTATGTTATTAAGAATTCTAAATAAAGAAGGGTGAACATAGATTCGCAGAAATGCAGTGACATCGATTACATTCGCAGTAAGCAGCGCTACTCTATTCGCATACCACTAGAATATACACTAGAATTGCAAGAATATCAAGGAAAGCAAACAGATAACTTAGGAATTTATTAGAAAAGCTTGAAGGGTTTGTTTTGAGACCACTTCATATTAGAAGTGTGTTTTTACGGTTGAATTACAGATTGTTAATAACCGTTCTTAGAAGGCAGGCTTTACAATATCAAAAGAAAACGCTAAATAATTAGACAGACAGCCACTTGTCCTTTGATCTCTCTTCTTCAAAGAACAATTATAATCGCATAGAAGAATTAAGTACATCCGCGCACATTCCTGTAAGATTGTTAGCGCACAATGCTGGCATGCTTGGCGAAACATCACAGGTTGGCGCTATAGATTAGCCGGCTGCCGAACAAATGAACCCAACGTGATGCAGATTACACGTACTACAAGTGTCTATTTATACGATGTGGATAAAATTAATTATCATACAGTGGGGAGAAGGAAGGGGTGGAGTGCGTTGACCCCGGAACGGGAGCCTCTGCCTTAGCAATTGTTATTTTTTAATTTATCATGTGCAGGTGCTGAGTGGAATTTTGACGGCATTTTATTTTACAGAATAATAAATTAAATTGAGACTGGTTAACAGGCCAGGTGGCGCTTTTTTATGTTTGATGAAGAAATTAGCCTTCGATGGGTATTGTAGGATTGTGCGCACGCGCGTAGGTTCGGTTTATAGAGTTGCACGTTGCACCTTTGCACGTGGCTCCAAGGTGTCATATAGAAGTCCCGTCAAGTAACGCGACGTGCGTGTCTATATGTTTAATTATTATAATATTTTAGCTTACTTTATCGCCAAAGATCACTATCGTATCATATTTTTCCATCAGATGGAATTTTATTTCACAATTAATAACGCAATAATTGCTATTAAATATTTTAGAAGCCACCTATTGGTTTGGTAGCAAAATATGTTCGACTAATAATAAAATTAATTAGTTGGTTTTAATATCCAATAGGTAATTAAAGTTGGAACTTGCCAGTCCACCTGGAAACCTAAACCAGCTGTTGCGGTTCAACTTCTCCAAATGATATTTTATAAAAAAAAATGACAGAGGGACATGAGTACTTATTAAGTATTCATAGGTCATAAATATTATTTTACACCTATTGTCACACTTGATATTTGATTTCAGCTTTTAATGAAGTGGCAGTTACTTCTGTTGAACAGTTTTCTGTATGACTGTAAGTATGCATCAAAGGTTTGTTTAAAGAACAAAGGTCCCTCTCAGTTAATTAAACGTGGTTTTCAACTTTATAGACGTTATTAATGTTTACGGTAGCTCCTTGTTTCCACAACTTTGCCCAAAAACTAACGAAAGTTTTTATTAATTCATAGCTAACCTCCAAATAGGAAAATGAGCTTTCTCTATCGGCATTTAAGGTTTAAATTCGATAGCCGATCAGCTAAAGCAAATAGGACCTCTTCGTTAATTATAACGTCAGTAATTAAGTAAGACTTTTATTACTGTCCTTGGCTTACCCAAGGGAAGCGAAGGGCGGAAATAGAGTTTAGACACACGTGTTCCACATGCGACGATAACGATGCTTTATACTACTGCTGCCAAATATTTCCCACGAAACAAATAATAATGTACCTTACACAGTGATGATAAAGTTAGAATTTCTTTAAAAAGTTGTACATTCGATAACAGAATGCACTGACAAAGGGAAAATATATTTGTCGTTGTAAGCGGGTAAGTAGAGGAAAATGATACCGCCTCGTGGCTAGGTAGGTGATGCACGTGGAACCACTTCCAAGAATTGGTGCACGGGAGCTAAGTATGCACGTATCTATAGCGCGAAATAGCTGACGTTGGCGATGGCCGTGCGAACTATAGCTACCTAATAATACTGAACTAGCATGTTTTCCTTGTTGTAGTCAGTACATTTTTCATTTTTTTAATCACTAGTACTTTATGTATGACATCATGTAAATACCCTTTTCCAACGCTTCTTTTCAAGGAGAAGGTATTATAACATGAAGATGACTGAACATGAGAACTAGGTTGTCAGCATCAGTTTCGATACTTTAGCAATAGATCAAAGTTAGTCCAATCTTGGATGGCATGTAAAAGATGGCAAGAAAGACATGGTGTGCTGACTCTCAATTTTCATGATAATCATTATCGTCCTCCGAGCCTTTTATCCCAATTATGTTTGGGGTCGGCTTCCAGTCTAACCGGATTCAGCTGAGTACCAGTGCTTTACAAGAAGCGACTGCCTATCTCAATTTTCATGATATTTTAACCTACATATTTTTGGCATACGAATTTTAACTATTCTATAATTTCTAAACAGTGTCTTTATGGTAAGCGCTAAGCCACTGAAAGCAACGCATGCCATAGAACAAGTACTTAATCAATAATGTCTTTAGTAAAAACTGCTGAAATAATCAAATTTATCGACTTTCAGCTCTTGACGCTTTCAGATTAGGAAAACTAAAAAATATTAGCCAAGAAAAGACCACATTTTCGCCACAAAGCAAACTGAAAAAGCGTAGATCTGCCAAATACCTAATTGGGATGGGCTCAGTTGTATAATGATGAAACATCCTACAAAAACTGTGTTGAGGAGGAGAAGGAGAAAACCAAGGAACAGATAGTTTGCCTGAAAGAGGACAGATTTTAAAAGGAACATATTGCACGGACCTTGAATAAATAAGGAACAGGGCATAAAGAAGAAGAAACTCAATTGTATCACATATAAGCTGACTTGGTCCTGTATACCTACTAGGTGATTACAAAGAAACAATAAGTAATTCAGTTAGAAAATTATTGACCATACAGTTGGCTCTCCAGACTAAGGTAAAGATACCTCAGGTTAAACCAGCAAAGGAGTTTGAGGTACAGATTCAGTTTTCCTTGCTTGCATTTCTGTCATATAATGTCATGTTTCAATTTATTGTGAGAACAGACAAAGATACATCAGAAATAAGTGGTAAGGCTTATTCTCCTAATAGAAGATGAAGATAAAAGCCATTCATTCAAAGCAGGTAGCCTGAAAATCAGCAGTTTTTGGAGGTTAATTTTACAAAAGGCAGTCCCCAAAAGCGCCCTCTCTTTAACACTTTTCCTATGTGTCTTTGGTGAAAAGAAGAAGTGGAAAAAATAAGAAAGAAGTGTGTATGTCGGCAGTTTTGAGGTCTTTTCCCTATTAGGAGTTCAAAATGTGCCATGAGTAATTTCAATTCTGTTGGGAAAAGTGCTTGTTTTCGGGCACACTTACTACAAGTTATGATATTATTTAAATGTGTGTTTCGGTGTTAAATGTGTGTAATGTGAAATATGGTGGAGTTACACATAGTTATTGCGGCTACAATAAAATATTATAGAGATAGTAACCAGATCATGATAGACACATGGTTCTATTTTATTACGGTTGTTGATGTACTCTGTTTTAAGCAGCTGAACGTTTACTTAATTTTCAAAAGCTTGAGGTTTTACGGGATCTTAAGAAGGACTGGACTAGGTACTAAATTAATACAATTTACAATAAGTGTTTGATAGAATGTAATAAAGTGCTGATACGTTTTAACGCCACTTATCTACAGGTAAAACTTAACATGTAGAATTCATTGGATCTAAAAATTCTCTAATAAATCTAATCGAACAAAATCATAGTTAAGGGAGAAAATTTTATAAATATTGAAACAGACGTTTTTATACCTTTTACACTTATTTATTTTAGTTTTAATACTTATCTTAATCCTAGGTTAAGATTAGATGTAGATCCCTTACGCACAAAATATCAACAATAGGTAGGTACATATTGATTGGTCGGCCATCGATATCTTTGGTTATCTATGCAAAGATTTAAATGATACAGGTTGGCGAATTTTGCGCCATATCTTTATGTATCGATAAAACAAAGATACTGGGTAAATAAGCTAGTGCTTATAACAATACCTAGGGCATGTAATCACTAATCACCCGCCTACCTATGTGTTTGTCATATCTTTTATATACTAGCAATACCGATAGTGTATTTTATCGCCAGGTGCAACAATTTTGACGGTTGCTGTAACAGTTGCATCTTACAATGTTGCTTGTTCGTTGCGATACGCAAGTATTTTAATATTTTTTCTTGTTTCTTTATGTTTTCTTGATTTATTACTTTGTTTTCAATTGTTTGCAATTAAATTGTAACTTTGAGAAATTTCAATTTCATGTTTTTGCGATGTTTTAGCCGTACATTACGTGCAACGTGGTGTCAATCTTAAGCTGAAGGCAAAGTCAGTAATTATGATTAGATTTGCTGTCTTTTTGTGTTTTTAATTAAATAATAGTAAGTAGACCAAGCACACACATTGAGGTTTGAAAATTACCTCCTTACAATACTTAGAAGATTAAACATAGAACCTAGTTATCATTGAAATAATGAGGAACCAATTAGTTTTGTGGGTTATTCAATCTGATTTTCGAAAGATACTTAAAAGCAAGAATGTCGGATATTTTGTAATTTAATTAGAAAATGTATTAAAAATATATTCATTCATAAGTAGGTAGCAGGTTACTTAAAGAATGTTAATAGAAGGCTTGATATAAGTTAATCTAAAAAGTCGTACTGTGTTGCACATTAAAATTGTTTCTCTAATGGTGTATTGGTATGTAAAATATTTAAACAACTAGTACCTATATTGCGACGAATCAATGGAATAAAACTCACAAATGAATATGGCCGGTGTGACCTCAAATAATATTTAGTGTTTCCTGGTTATATTCAACGGTAGTTTAGGTATACACAATGTGTGCGGAAAATTAGATTGGTAACTCATTAAAACAAAACTCTTTACATTTGCGTGGTGGTTCCAATTAAAACAATAGATTGCGAGTAGGTGCGTAGTCAATTTCCCTAATCGGTCGGCAATGTGCGCGTGCGCCGGCTACCTACTTGGGGCCGCGAGGGTGCCGTTACACACGCTGACACGCCTCCTAACGCACACCACACATTTATAAACCGAATATTAATTCATAATCGTATTAATTCTCATCTGAAACAAGTGTAATTCTCATCTCATTACCATCTTATTTGATACAACTAAGCTTGCTTGCATATTTTTCAGCGAGCCACAGCGAGAAGCACTGAAAACTTTTCTCGGAAAGTTCGGCCTCCTTACGCACACGCCGCTGCGTGAACCAATGGTTGCACATATATATTACTCACATATAGTCAGTTACGCACACATGTACACATTCGCCCCGTAGGTAGTTATATTTCTGCCATAGCGAGGATCGCGCAGAGGCCTCAGCAATATTAGTTACATTGAGTGGAATGTTCAAACCGTTGCGACAACGGTCGTTCATAGCCGTTCGTGTATGAATTTCAATTGTAGAAAATATGGATTATGGCAGTGAGCAGCGCTCGGGAGGCGGTGTGAGTATGATCTATTAGAGCGCGTTTGTGTGAGTGAGGCCCACCAACTGCCACCGCCGAGGTTATCAATTTATGAATCGTAAAGTAAAAAAATGCGCATAAATGCGTACTGCGATCATGAATAGTGTCTGATCACGATCATCTAAGTATTATTTACAAGCCGTTACGTGTCAATGCTTGAGCTGAGCCGATATCACCGACCGACGGTTTTGTGTAAAGGACACGCCACCGTAAAGATAAAGTAATCACGAGGGCCTCGCATTCTACTTGCCGTCGTTATTTTTAAATAAATAAAACTGAAATTTGCGGTAGGTACTTAGGATTTCCTAGAGTATGAACACACTCTTTAAATTATTTTAGAGAGTGTACAGTCGGTGTCACAACTGTACATATTTTATTTGCATTGCTTAACACATAACGGATTGAGCGTACCTATTTGAATAAAATTAGAGTAAGTACATATTCATAGAGAATTCTTCTAAGTAGTTTAGAATCATTGTTTTAATGATGTGGTGAATTTTGAAGTTTTATAGCAGCGCAGATTATGATCTCAAAGCCTCATTAAGGGGCAGTGTAGCTAGATCATCACATTCAAAATATATTTTGTGAAAACAAAACTGAAAATTTTCTTTCTGTTCTGAAACCTAATGTAACTGTTTTCTCCAAATGTGAATCATGTTTTATATTTGAAAAATTCTTCAGCATGACTGCAATTATTTAGGAGCAATAGGTAAAACTAACTACTCAAAAGTAAAGCTCCAAGCTGAGCTTGGTCTATTGAATTGTCTATAAATAGAACATAGCGCAAATTCCATAAAGTTGTCGTGTTATCGCAAAGGACGTGTGACAAAGTCGAATGTGTTGCAGGAACGCGAGCACGATTAGAGGTTGCATCGCTATGCAGGCGGCGGGGGCGCGGGGCGCGGGGTGGGGCGGCGGGGCGCGGTGCGACTGCGACGACCGCCGGAGGAATGCGACAGGTAACCAATTCCAGGAAGGCCGCGGCCCGTTACCGCGCCGAATATCTCCGGCAGTCAAACGCGCCGACAAGTGCGGCGGCCACTTGCGACAACACCGTCCGATGCGCCCGCGCCGCCCCGCCCCGCGCCCCCGCGCCGCCCGCCACCTGCATTCCACACGACATTGAGTTAGAAACCAGTCGAACGGACTCAGCGCATTCTATCTGCAGTACCTGGTGCACGCACCCGGACCTCCTTTACCTAATATCGCTTTACTATCTGTACTCCGGCCACGACGGTCACTGTGAACCTGACACCACGCACCAGCTATGATGACTCACATCTGAGACCTACAGGGACGTAGTCGACTGTTGGCACTCGATATCGAAATGAGTTCAAATGCACCCCGGACGGAAACGGATGCCTATTTTGTTATTGCTTTTTTTAATTCTCCAAACTGATAATAAACTCTTGTGAACCCATTAAAGGAATGGTCGGCGTGCAATAATGACATTGATACCCACTAAACGGGGGTACTTAGGCGTTTGCGCAGTTTGTTTGTTTTAGGAAAGTCGTCGCGCGCACATTTGCCACGGTCTCGATACCTGCGTAAAGCACTTTAAGCACCCATTAAGGAAACATCTTTACGATGCTAACTTCGTACTTCTATTTATAAACAGTTTTACATTGTATACAAACTAGAAAGCGGAGCGCGTCTTTAACATTTCAATAAAAATGTCACTAAAGAATTGATCGTACACTTTTATCGGTAGTAAAATCAACCAAAAAGTATATTGAGAAGTTAAACGTACATGTCTGGGACGACATCGAGAGGGCCGGACGCACCCGAACAAATTCATTCACATTATAATCATTCATAAGTCACAAGGACACGTCCAAGGGTCGTTCATTCATAAACGACCTACGTTTTCTATTTTGATGAAACAAAAAATGTAATGAAGCTTGTGAGCCAAATGTGTGGGGAGTAGCTCGGAGGTGGTGAGTGGTGTCGTGACATGGCTGCTAGATATCGGCTAGTGACAGATGTAGCCTCAGTTCCGAGTCCAGATGTGTGGGTACGTCACCAGCGAGGGAACTGCACATGTGGCGCCCAGCTCGCAGGAAACGTCTATTTGTTTCCTGATTACATTATCACATTGTAATTATGAGAGAGGAAATTGGAGAGCCACGATTGACTCGCTGGAAGAATTTTGTACCATTGAAACTATTAAATGAGTGGCTAGAGCATGAGATTAGGCTCCAATTGGAAGGTCCTCAGTCGAGAAACATTTCTTGGTCTTCAAATCAGTTCAATTCGGAATAGAATAGCTTCCCACTAATCACAGTAAAGATTACGTATAATATCGATATCTGTGTTACACCCTTATTTTCAATAGGATGATTCAATAAACATGAATAGGATAAGAATAGCTATTTACTCTTTTGTTTAATAGTCACAGCACTCAGCAGTGTTGATTAATTACATTTAAGTCTGACTGTCTCTGACGTTTGGCTTTCATTTGTTTTATGGTTATGTTCAGTGGTTACCTACTAAATGGTCTGCAATTGGGATAGAAATTCATTATGGATGCTAAAACCCGAGACAAGAATATCCTTATCCTAGTACTTGTATTTTAAGGAGGTACCCGAGTTAATAAATACTTATGCAGCAGCTAGCATATTAATTTTTGTTTAACAAGGATAAGATAGGTCCCAGACTTCAGGACCTTGCCTTAGTTCTGAAATATAATTTGTTTACTCTTATAATTTCATTAGGACTCTATGTTTTATAAGTTATCAGTCCATGTGTTGTAAGAAGAAGCATTCCTAAAGTAGACTTATTAATTTCAAGATTTAGTTTACTAATGGCGGCCGGATGGTCGGAGACTATTTAGGAATCAGCTTCGGCAAATTTTGCATCAGGACTCTTACAGTTTTATAAAAATAAATAAGAAAGAGTTTCATAATCATCATCATCCTCCTGATTCGCGCCTGTTTTGAGGACCACCCAGCAGTGTTCCATACTTCTTTGTCTATAAACTGTATCTTCAGTCCGCATATTCTTATAACTCTTAAATATTACTGTTGTTTATTGCACCCTAGTCTTCTGACCCTTATTTGTTTTATTCCCACTCAAAAAAAAAGACCATAGGCATCCAAATCCCAAGGGATTATCGTCAGTAACCAGAAGACCGCTACGGTAACTTCATTCGTAAGTACAAAAGTTGTTTACAACGGATTGTTTTTCTCCGACACTAAGTTATTTAACCTCTTTAAGTGAAAGCGTCACAGTGCGTAAACAAGGGACGTCATATCGACGCATTTAAGACCATTTGAGATAGAGGCAGACTCCACAAAAAAATATGGCGGTGTGATAATGAACTAACAATCGCACCAAATATGGTCATTTTAGAAAACGCATCTTCCACCCATTTGTCTCTGCCGTCAATTAATTTACGGCAATTAGAAATTGTAATTTAATTTTAAGGTAGCAATTATAGCGGAGTGGTTGTATTACAAAGTAACGCAGTACGTTACGACGATTAGCTTAGCTATTGTGTTGTTATGTAAGTTAACTGCCCTAACAGAAAACGTAACGACAACGCTAAACAGAGATGGTCAACACTTGGTGCAATTTTTAAATATTTTTTGCATGGAGAAAGGTTGGCCATCTCTGGTCGATTGTCAAGCTGTCTAGACCTATTTACCGACGAAATCCCTAATTTAGAATGAGAGCAACAAAAGCTCATTCACATTAAAAGTTTATTTAGTTAGCTGGTGATCCATTTACGGTTTATTGAAAACGAAGCATAATCTCACACAAATACTTCCCCGTCGATTAGTCACCACACATGGCGCGTCGGAGCTAAGTTTAAAGGAGCAAGCTATTTTGATAGTAGGAAGGAACCACCCCTGATTTATAAATATTATAATGACAAAAGCGAGCAACGGCACGGCTGCCACGTGGTCGCGGGGACCGACACACCGGAAATATCATCGCGATATAATATATCGCGATGATATTAGTGACTTTCTATTAGAAAGTCACTAAACGTAAAACAGTGGTACTGAGATGCATCCGATTAGACAGGTAGCCGACTCCAAGATAGAAAAAACCTAAAAGCAGTTAGTGGACAATACGATGTCAACCTCATCTGTAGCTTTTTAAAGATGGAACTTATTCCACTTTGGGTCGGTTAAGGGGATGTCAAAAAGTAGGTAATATTACTTATTTCCGTCCAGAGCATATCTCGTCACTTACACCGCTGTTCGCAGCCCTGGCAGATTGCGTACCCCAGCTATGTCAACTATACTCAAGACTAACCCTCGGTTACGTTAGTCTGTAGACTATATGCAGATATGTCAAAATTACAATCTTACTTCGGAAATTTCCTGAAATGCTTCCGAAACTGAATCGATAGACTATACTTAAAAGCTAATAATAGTAATTCCAGGTATAGTAGTAGGTCACGAATTAATTGATAACAAAAGAAGCCTACAAATAATACTTTGTGTCTTCAATCACATTGCCCGACCCATCAAAGTACATTCCAGTACAAGTACACAGAAAATTGATATTAGTTTAGATTGAACCGGCGATATCTGTAACATTGTCATTAGAACTGCCTAACATCCGGTTGTTACACTTTTCGTAAGTAGGAGCAATATAGTTACCGTCCTCTTATCGTATTTGTTTAAATGTTACAACTCCTACAGATAACGTTAAAAAATATTGGATTGAACAGAGATTTTGTTACCGTATAGATACCGTGTGGTAGCCCCGATAATGTTTTATGTGACACTTACTGCCTCCGCTGGCAATCATTCACAAGACAATTATGTCCATTTCAATGCAAACTCATCTCCATAGGAGCATACATACATGCATATCTATAGGAGTATCATTGGGATAGCCCAAAGCAAAGGAGGTATAGGAAAAATGGACCAAATTGCACTCAGCACAAGTCAATCTGACAGTGCATTTTCATCGTATGCATAACCCCAAGTACCACTTAGATCTTTAACTGAGCTCACAAAATTAAAATATGCTAACATTTCTGGGAGAACAAGTGTTAAGATGGCAAGCTTTACATGCTAAGATATTTCATCAATTAAAGCAGAAATATACATGGTTGCAATTGCAGAAACGCTCCAGAAAATGCACTATCGCATATAATAGTATTCCAGAGCAAAAACATGCGGCCTTTGATAATAGAGGTTAAACAGACTGACACAAATTGATTTTTTATCATAAAAAAGTGACGAAATTTCATCAGTCCGTTACTCAATGTAGTTGTTATCTGCTTCATAAACGTCAATTCTATTGGGATGTTGCTGTAACTGACACTTAGGACATCTTCGTTACTTGAGACTCTTGGTACAAAAACATTATCAGATGTTGTTCAATGTTCATCGAAACTTCAAACGCCTTCTACTAGCACTAAGTATAACTTCATTTGTGACTGAGAAGCATCATGTAGGTAGCTGGAGTTTTCGCGCACTCTAAATGTACTCTGTCTATCATGCATCTATGCATGCCAAAACTACTGAACTGATTTTTGTAACGCGTGAGTAATTGCGGAAAACAGCTCCTCAGTCCCGAAAGTAGGCCAAAAATCTCACCGAGCAATATAGCTATGTGCTTCCTCAATATATTAAACTCAGTCTTAAATCATGCCCCTGCAATGTTCAGATACTCTTTACAGTAGCATCCGTGATAAGGGCCTACTAGGTTAAAGGTCCGGACCACCATGAATTTCATACATTTATTTATTAAATGTATCGGTACTTTGATAAGACTTACACATCGCGTCTTGCGTGACAATTTAGAATCCTCATGTTAATGATGATGGCGCTTAACCTGATATACTTACACAAACTGCTTACACAATCCACAAAAAACTTCGGGACCGCAACATGTTTTCCTGTTTTTAATTTTGACGAAATTAACCTAAATATTTGCATTTATAACAATGAAACCAAATAAAGACCGCTTTGGAAATCAAGCTCTATTTTCCTGTTTAAATTGGTGTGTCTACCTAAAGTAGTCCTAAAAAACAAAAATAGTTCCAATCGCGACCAAGTGTTAGCGAGTCCAATTAGCGTAACAAAAGAAATATAACATCTATAAATAGTAACAAGTTATTGACGTATGTGTCCCGGAAACGACGTCAACTAATTTACCGGGATGTGGCCGGTAATCCCCAGGGGAACTTGTTCAATAGGCGCGTGCGCAGGATCGCTCAAACCTTACGATTTTCCTTTTATAAGTACTTGATAAGAGCTGTATTTATAACTTTGTGTATTGTTGTTCGTATTAAGATAGCCTGAGCTGGAATTCAGATAAGTCTTTATGGTGGAATAATTTTAATTAGAAAGTAAATGTAAGAAGTAACCCCATAAATGGCAATTTCTATGTATCACCAAAATTCGCCAATATCCATATATAGATCAAACAATTGTTTTTCCGCATTGCCGCTCTCTTTACACTTTGAGGGTAGTCACGCAATATTATTAAAGTGGCATTGAAGTTGCTTATCCAAAATATAAGTACATGAAAATCATGACTGGCATTAAATCAGGCAAAACAAAAGACCACGCGCTTCGCAACAAATGAGGAAATATTGTCAAATGATAACTTAAACAATGGACCTTCTTATTAACCTAAATAATAGAGAACACGTTAAGGAAAGCTGACTTGCCAATTTCTATTAATTGAGTGTAATACTTACCAGTAGTATAGTATAGAAGTAAATCAAATTAGGAAACAAAAACTCACAAAAAAACATTCAGCAATTTACTTTAAAATGTTCAACCCTTCACATGCAGTGGGTGTTTGAATCTGTCTGCTATACGCTTAAGACACAGTCAGACCGACCCATCCACGTGGCTATTACTCACCCAGCTCATTACGATTATCAGTCATCATTTTTCTGATAACGTCCTCTATGACAAGATGCAGTTTTCCTGCATTTTACTAACAGCACACAGCAGACTAAACACTCGGCCGACAATCGACCAAAAAAAAAAAGATTTAAAGAAAAATCTTTAATCCAATCCAAGTTTTCAGTCGGATTGATGCCGACTAAATATCTAATCGTTGTAATATGAATTCTACTATCCATCTCCATATTGATATTTGAGCCCAAACAAACTATCGGCCTGCAAAAAATTCGCAATGTGCTAAGTCCACGCTGTCCACGTGGCTATTACTCACCCAGCTCATTATGATTATCAGTCATCATTTTCCTGATAACGTCCTCTATGACAAGATGCAGTTTTCCTGCATACACTCAGACATATTACTCATAGTTCTTAGAATTCTTGAAACCAATAAGACCTCTGTTAATGAGTATTCTGGGTAAACATGACACACTATCGTTTATCGCTAAGCATCCCTTTCATTTTGGCATTTTTAGGGACATCTACTTTCATAATAAATCGGTTAGTTAAATAGTTCTGCAAATACTTTGTTAACCTCCAGATCCTGGCTAAAAATATGTAAAACACATAGAAATATGTATGTACATCTCTCTTTGAAAAGTAAAGAGGTAACCAAGATTTATACTAAGTACAAGCGATAAGGGATTAAGATTTCGTAATATGAGTTGTTTATGCAACCGACTGCGCCAAAGTGTTGCGAGTGAAGCGGGCTCTAGTAGGTGGCCGTTTATTAGTGAAGTACATTACATAGGGGAGCGGCCACCGCCGCACATCAAAGCACTATCAACTTCCGGTGCAGACGCGGGTTATCGGGCGACCTCCGAAATTCCCGGCAATTAGCTTGCGCGTGCGGCCCTTTCCTCCCGCTCCCACTCGCCACTTCCGCTCCAACCGACACCTTGGAAAGCAAACAGAACAGCTACATAGATATCGGTAGCATTCGTGTCAGCTTTGTTCCATATCCACTGGACGCCACCTGTCCTGTACTTGTGGATACTACGCACATTTCCGACATAAATTCTGAAAACAATTGTGAACCCAACAGTTTCGAGGTTAAAAACAACGATGACTTTTAAAATAAAGATACCGTTAAAAGAACAACATTTCGTCAAGAATTGTCCTCGTATAAACAATTCGTATCACCCTCGACGCACATGCAACAGAGGACTTTGAACTTTCTTTGTCATCAAAGCGCATTCCAACGCATTGTAGAATTTGTCACTCCTTCATTCAAGTACCATCGTGTAGATAAAGCAATAAACATAAAAATAAACTAGGTGCCTTAACTGTCTGAAGTGATTATCTGAAGAGCGCGATAGGTACGTTTGCCACTAAATAAATACGTAGAACATGAATGAACGTTTGGTGGCCGGATCGAGTCGAGCGCGCACTTCCGCCGACAAGTAATAAGGACACTACGCGATACCGACGATACAATTTCGAAACGGGAGAGTCTAAGGAGGTCACCGGATAAGATTACGGTTAACTGTGTAAACAAACCGTTTACATTGATAACTCGATAGAATTTAGCGATGGCGCCTGTGACGTGCCACAATCAATGAAGTTTGTTGCTCGATAAGCACCCTCGTAGGAAACGTCGCCAATAAATGATGTCATGAATGGAACCCTTTATTGGCGGGGCCAAGTTAGATCCCCTGACGTCCGGTCGAGCTGGCAGGCTTCGCGTAAACATCGCGATTTCGGTGTTTGGCGCATTTGCTGTTGTTAAAATGAGATTTAAAACCGTAACGCTCCATTTGGGCGCCAAACAAAGTCAGCCAGTAACACATCGATTGGACTTGCATGTGAATAGGCTATTGCAATATGACTTCTTCTACGTTCAACAAAATGGCTTCGTGACAAATCATTCACCTATTGTAGGTTCAAATTACTGCAGATGCAGCAACAGCAAAAATGCTTTGTTGTATCGCGCTCACCACATCGTGTTTTTGATGTTTAGCTATCCTGAAAGACCGATTAAGGGGATTGTAAATTTCTGAATTTTTATGATAATTATGTAGCATTGACTATTTAATTAAGTTTAGCTCGGCAGTATCTGAAATAACGTAGTGACATACTAAAAGGGTTGCTCTGATACCAATCAATCATCCATCCTGCACCATGCATGCACGTTTTAGGGCTAGTAAAATATATTTTTTGCAGTTTGCGCCACATGCAATGGTAACTTAAACCATTGTTAAACTTTGTACGTACGTTATTACGCAGTGGCATCGGCAGATCAAAACAATCATTTATACAGCGCCATACGTAATGATGAAGTGCACTACTGCAATATAAACAGAACCTTGCCTCGTTACACTTACGGTTCATTTTATATTGACGACATATTCGCGTGCATTACAAAGAATGCTACAGATTGCTCGCAAAGCGGGGACATCCAAGTGTGTAATCCATTTTATCAATTGCGTAGGTAAATGTAGTTTGTTTTGCTTCACAATAAAATCGTTTTAAATGCTCCGCGTATTATGAATGAGTGATGCTTACAGATATAATGGACGATTGCATGAAGCATGCTCGCTCATTGCTCGTATAGCATCATAGTGTGACGTTTGTTTTAGTCTGCGTTTATCACTGTGCAATTTCTCTATAAGCCCTTTTTAAGTACCTACATTACTACTAAAATATGTTCTGTCGCCTAACCGGCCCTTATCTCTGTATGCACTACTTCTAGAAATGCACTTGGATACTTTGATGCTTGATTGTTTAGAACTAAGTATTGCAAAA
The DNA here is from genome assembly GCA_033682625.1 of Helicoverpa zea x Helicoverpa armigera. NCBI lineage: Eukaryota > Metazoa > Arthropoda > Insecta > Lepidoptera > Noctuidae > Helicoverpa > Helicoverpa zea x Helicoverpa armigera. Next base: position 7,105,205 of record JAWIIS010000009.1, read on the forward strand.
GAGGAACGGAAAGAGTCTTCAGTCATGGGTCCGCATTTGTTTGATAGTATTATGGGGAACTATTGAACTCATGGGGACTGCTTAAGAATAACTTAATGTATTTACTTTAGATAACGTAAAAAGGACAAAGATTATGTAAATTATCTGTATCAAGCTACAATTACTAGAAGTTTGACGCAATCAGTCGTTACTTCGCATGATACATTATTTGTTAGATGATTCAGAATTCGATGTCAAAAGTCAAGCGGGTCGGCTCCTGCAAGTTTTAACGGAAATCGTTACCATATTGTACATATGTGTCATGATTTTACATGATCAATGAATCAATGCATATTAAATGAAGGAAAATAAATGACTAATACAATTATCTGGGTATTCATAAGTGGTTTGCAGGACGCAACTTTGGACCAGCGTCAATTGTCAACGTGTGTCCACGTCATGTCATTATTAAAATGACGTGCGTATTACAATCAGTGGTGCAACCTAGATTTTGTATTACCGAGTTAAAACTATTGTATTATAGACAATAGATTTTTTACGTCTGACATCACCAAAATTACCTTAATTCCATTTTTCCTGTAGAATTCAATAATATATCACTGGAAGAGGTATATTTATTCTTTAAAATAGACATAGTTCTCAGGAATCCTGTCCAATGGGATCGTTATTTATTAATATTCGAGAAGAGACTGATCAGACAGCGTATGTCCTTATTTTATGAAATGGTCACCCACTCTGAAAGCTGGTGGTATCTTCTGAAACGATCTGTCTGGGACATGTTATGAACCTTCTAAATTGTGGAGCAATGTTCCCTTATGACTGACCTAACTTACCTGTGTTAGATTAGACCTGTGTTTGCTTGTGATTAGAGTTCATCAACCCCAGGCGAGCAGATTACTTTCGATGTGTCAAATGGTAGGTACCATATTATAGGCAATTGTAAACTTTGCGGTATACGATCAACGAAAATAAGGCTCATGTGCCAACCGCAAAGGCATGTTATCATGTTTTTAATTAAGCTGATTAGTTGACTTAAACTCAAATAAACAACTATTTGTTTTCGTCAACATCTCAGCTCATAGATACACGCACAGAGTATGCCGCGATATCATTACATCAGCAAGGTGCTATCAAAATAGAGAAATTACTATGAAATGACAAAATAACTGCCGTCGTCGTCCGACACTCTTGAACCCTTATCGAGTTAACTATCACGCAACAAATGAATGGGACGGTTGAACTTTTTATTTATGACAAATTTTCTTTATCGACAACACGAGAGTAAGAAATTATGTTGAAAATATTTAATGGGGTGATAATTCAATTATATTTATGTGCGTTACATTCGTACATGGTGAGCATGTGTATGTGTTGGTGACAAGCCTGTGTGTGGTTGTTAGTTGACTCGTTGGACGCCATCGACGTTTATCGGGCGCCTGCAATCCGCGCTGACCCCGCGATATCCTCGATCTACATTACCCCTCGCCCCACCTCCCACTCTTCACATTCCACACACGAATTTGAACCCTTTAATGGGCGTCTTAAGGACTATATTAGTCCGGTGCAGGCGGTGGGAGCAGGCGCATGAATGGACAGGCTTGTGAATGAGCGGACTATGTCCCGCAGGCGATAAGCACTATCGTCGGGGCCAGCTGACGGTCCATGTTGACAAACCCTGTTCCACTTTCGTTGCTCGAGTCGACTTAGGTTTATCAATCGAATTAATGCTGTTGTCGCTTTCGAGCACACAATTTTTTCTTCAATGCTAGAACGCAGCGAGCCGAGACCTTCGTGTAATTCATAATAATGCGTAGAACCGCTAATGCACTTAATGTAAATAATGACCACTGAAATGTTTTTGGCATTAAAATATAGTATGGTTCGTGTAATGTCATGGGAATAACATTTCATAATAAGTAATATCAATGTACTTGATTGAAAACAAAAAGCGGCTAAGCTACTTCCTGCACATTGTTCGCGCGGACACCGCGATCCTTGTTTATTTATGTGTATGCAAATATCTTTCTACCATGACTGAAGTGATTTCATGGGAACGTATTAATTAGCTACTCAGAAATGGACATAATTGTACGCAAACGTCATTGTTTCGTTTTATCAGCGCAGAGGCGAGTAAAAAGGTCGGCCATCGCAATCTGTATCGCGTAATATGTGTCCCTATGACACACTCTACATGCGCAAATAATTAACTAATCAGTAAATAAACTTAACATTTCGCACTTTATTTACGCATTATTTGTGGATCCTGTTTTTTAACACTCCCAGCAACTTTTATCTTTCGAGCAGAGATGAAATTATGGACATTTTACCTGGTTAAGAGGGATGTGCTGTTAAAAGCAGCTTGTAGCAACAACAGACACGGCTCCTGCAAAAACTCTTCACTATGAGAATGATTTTACACGTGTCATGTCTAACAGAAAATGGGTGAACTGACAACAAAAGTTAAAATTCTCATTTGAGATCATTAGCTGGGAGATTAAGAGCGGTGGCCGATAGCCAAATATTACTGTTCTTATAATTGTTTTAATAATAGCTTCGTAGTTAAATGGAACTCAGTGCAAATGTCTCGACAGGTCTCTTCGTGTCAGTTTGACGATGTTTTACAGGAGTTCATCATAGTTTGCGGTTCATCACATTTACCATGTGCTCATTAATGACGTATGTTGTGATAAGATTCGTTTATAATCTTTCTCTCTCAGATAGAAAGATAAAAAAATCCTTTTAAATACTTCGAGTAAAATTATTTGTACCTATTGCTCATAGTTTCTTTTTTTTTCCAAATATTGTAGTGATATGAGTAGGATCCAAAAATGTTCAAGGGAAGAATTTACCCTCTTTAAACGATTCTGATTTAGTCAAGTTTAACATCTATAATTTGAGTTCGAAATGGCCACAGTAATTAAATATATTTGTGGTATAAAAACATCAGATAATAAAAAAATGCGCACCTCATCCTATCTATTTAGGTTAACGATTTCTGTTAAATACGCGAACAAATTAACATTCCACAGATAAGTTTGCAGTTTATTCAAGTTTTCAGCGCTTTATTTCATGAGTTCACTCTATTCCAACCGAATTGAACTGGACCGAAGAAAAATAAACAGGGATTTAATTTCATCTAAAAAATAATTCAAACGAAGAAGCCCAAGAAAGATGCATGCCAAACTTGGGAGTCAGATTTTCAACGAGTAGGTAGTGATGTCGGTATGTCAGCCACAATTTCTTATTTAAGATAACTCTCACTCCTTAAGACTAGTTCCATTTACTCCATCATGAGAAAAGTCAAAAATTAAAATGCGCGCCTGTATTTGAACCCTAAACTAGCCATGTGTTCGCGTAAAGCCACCACAGAAATCTTGCAGAATTTTAAGTATGCATGTACTATTCCAATACAATAATCAATGTGGGCAGCTTGTAAATAATGCACCAATACAACTGATAAAAATGTATATGATGCATTTTTTGCTATCGATACTTTTCAGTTAAGTCTTATCACCCGAAAAACATGAGTAATTGTGTTTACTTTTTGTTTTTAAATCAATTTCTCAAGTTTCTCAGAAAGAAGTAGCGAAGTCACAAAACAAGTGATTCATACCTATCGATGACAATCTTATATCATCGTGCATACCTACCCTTTATAATGTAAAGCGTGAAAAATCACATTTACTCAATATTTCATCATACAATCTCTTCGGATTTACAACAGACAGAATAATTTCACATCATGATCTTACCCCAGTTTTATGTTGAGCATTCAATAATTTTACAATAGCTATGAAAACATCAAATGTAGTAAAAGCACATGTGAGTTTAAAAATATTGTAAAAAGTGTCAAAAATGACAGCATTATACACTACGCTCGTAGCAACTAAAGCTCTTAGCAGCTGCGTCTCACCCCAACATGAGCTACTTAGGGTGAATCCTTCTGAAACGTCAGACAATGTGCTCAAAGCGTAGGGTCTTATATTGTGACGTATTTATATCTTGTAGAACACCTCGTAAGACATCATTCTGTTATACTTTAAAAGATTAATTTTAAGGGCGTTACAAATTTTATGGGAAACCACTCTTTCAACTTTTGGACTTGAATGATATTCAGTAAATGCCCCCAAAAATGGAGTATAGAAACTGCATGCTATAGGATACTGCAGCGACACAATCAACTCTGTCTGTCTCTTTATTTTGTAAGATACATGAGCTTAGTTGAGATTCTACCGAAATAAAGTCGAAATCCAAATGTCCACAACTCAAGCTAGCACTCTTTTCTGACATCCACTTACAGTAAACAGATGAAACGCATACCCTTCTAATGCCAGCTAGAAATCGTTGCACCACTAAGTTAAATGGCGACAATTTACTGCATTTTATTACGGACATACATTACACAGGTTATTTAATTCATTTGAGAACGATTACAAGCGCCATAGGCCGCGGGCCGTCACAGGGAGCCGATCGAACATAAAAACTAGTAGACTGATCATTCCTGGGAGCTAGTAATGGGATTACGATGTGTCCATTAAGAATGTTATCTAAAATGCAAATAACGATAAAGTACCGTTCACGTTATCTAACTAGAAGCACTTTACCCGACGACTTCTCAGAACTTTACATTGTAGCATTGTAATTAAAACTCCTTATTCGGGATACGTTTTCAATTGTAGAATAAAAATAATTGGGCGTTTATGTGGACGCGCCTTAGTTTTATTTCTGTGGAGTTGTGAACATGACTGGTTGGTGTCGATCCAGCTGTGTAGATATCACCCTTATAAACGCCACTTAACTTTAAGTTGCACTTAAAAGTATTTCTATTGCTACTATATGCGTTAAAGTGACGGTGATACCATGAGATTTAAATGCCGTTTAAGATTGGGTGACGTTTGAGGTTGTATTTGGGCGCTGCAGATTACAGAGCTATATCTTGAAAGTTGAACCGTTTGTGAGCAGGTGTTCACATAGGCAAAGTAGCAAACCTCAGTTTAATTACAGGTTTTTTCATCATTCGCAATTTGTCCCACTGCAAGACCCTGGCGTCTTCTCATACAGAGAAGGAATGAGCTTATCAGGAAATTCGTTAATATTTTCATCCGATTTCTAGTAGAATATGAGACACAATTTATGTTCTTGAGATTAGGTTACCTGAAACTACTCGGGCCATGATTTCCAAACCATTAGCTGTGCAGAAAATGCGGCAAGTAGTCAGAACAATATTTCTGTTAAGGTTTTAGTTCAGCTGGAAGTAAGGTTTTAGTTTAACCAAAAGGGGTTATCAACCCTGAGGAATTTAGCAATTTTCACTTATGATGTTTATTGGATTAAGGACGCCATAATCATTATTTGGGAAAGATAAAGACAGTTAATTTGTTGATGAACTCACCGTTAATTGACTTTAATCTCATTTTGAGGATTATTTTCTCATAATAAGTTATTATAGAATGTGATTAGGTGACATATTGGTTATGTAAAAATTAGGCAAAACATACTCGATCAATCAGATAATTGTCAATAAATAGCTGGTCAATAGTATTCGCTAAACTTCGATATTTAAAATTCCATTAATTTAGTCAGCTTTTAAATTGTAATTTAGAGTCATATCTTTTATTTAATTCTGACTGATTTATTTAGACGATGATTTTAGTAAAATATTGTTTTTAATTAATAATAGTGAAAATTCGCATAATTTCATATTAAAAAACCTTTCGACCTTTTTGAATGAATTTTATCGCTTTCATATTTAAAAAGTGTAATAAATGCTTGCGTCATAAATATGATGTGCACTAAATATCGGGTTAGTTACAGGATAATAAAGTAAATTATAAGTAGATTGCTTTATTATTTTATTTACCTAATAGTAAAAAAGGGCAGGCATATCTACCGATTAAGATAAAAATAAGTAAAATAATATCTATTGTAGAGATTGAAATTATATCTAAATCATCTAGCACGTGCTTGTACTACTGGTTTCAAAGATAAATGGTTTCCTACGAATTTTGGAATAATCGACTTTTTCACTACGATAAGTGATAATGGGCATCCAATCAGTAATCTATAAGTAAATACCTATTATCAAATGTCCATTAAAATTCTGTTTAAAATGGAGGGTAAATAAAATATTTTGGTAGTCTGCTTCAGAATTCTTAATTACGATTCTTAACCATTTGCAATAATGTAGAGGAGTAGCTTATTTCAATCGTAAATCGATATTATTTCTTATCATTTATAAATTCCAGAACTTCCCAAAGCTGGAAGCTAAATAAATAAAAAGCTAATGAAACTCCGCTGACGAAAGCAATGCACTCTTTCATCCCTTTGCATTTGCCAAATGACCCTCTAAATACTTCCGATATTCGCAATAGTTGCGCGAAATTAACTAACTAAAGCCAAAGATTAGCAGGCTGGCTAACAGACCCCTAAGGGTCGATAATTACAACGGTGGGGCATTCTCACGCGCGCTGCAACAAGCGGCCGGGTGCGCCGGCGCACCTGCGCGCGCACGCGCCGCAGCCACCCGCGAGCCGCAAGCTGCAATGCCGACGAACCTTGCACCACTAACTTACACTGACTTACTTAAGCTTATTCATCAAATAATACTCTAGCCATTAAGTCAAAATCAAAAGTCATTTATTCATATTAGGCTGCAAAACAGCACTCGTCGAACGTCAGAAATTTACAAAAGACAGCCCCCAAAACGCCCACCCTTCAAAACTTCCTATGTGTTTTTGCTGGGAAGAAGAAATGGCGCAACAAACTCTCCAGCAAAAGGTAAAGGTAGCATCGTAATGATATGGGTGCAGGTCGCTTCCAACCGGTATCTGTGGAGATCTAAGGGGGAAGCCTATGTTCAGCAGTGGATGTCCTATGGCTGAGATGATGATTATGATCGAAATGATAACAAGCCTTCAACAGGGATAAAGCCAGTTTAAGTGAAATTCAATCTTAAAAGGAGATAATTAAGGTTTGAAATGACTCTAATGGAACACGTGGTATTCAATTTTATTGGGTCGTTTTGAAAAAATATTAGGTTCTATGTGCTGGGAAGAAGAATCCTGCGCCCACAATGTTAATTTAATGCTTGATTACTGAGGGTACAACCATGATCTCCTTTGCACGTAGCTTTGCTTTCCCTAGTCTCTAAGTTGACCAATGACTTATCATTACAAAACAAAACCTAGGATAAATTATTCTTCAAAATGCATGAACAAAACTAGATAGATACTGTGCATGATGGCAACTGCAACTTCCCTAAAATTCAAAGACAGGTTCCATTACACACTCTTGCTTTTAGCCAGAAGTGTGTGTACTTTAACAAAATTTCATTTCTTCGAAGACAAATTCCTGTCTCATAAAATTCTCGTAAAATATCATAAAAGCTGCTATCGTTACATCTTTGAACGCTTATCGCAACGGACGATCGCTCAGCTTTTAACGCAACTTTGTTATTACAGATTGCAACTTTTGTAAAACTTAAGTGCAAATGCGCTATTTACATTTTTATTTAACTATTATTGTTTTCTTTGCATAAGTTTTTTCTAGGTTGCTAAGTTTATTGTCTTAGTAAAAAGCGTTGGACCTACAATGGTGCCTTGGAGAACTCCTTGCTTAACTAAAGAGGTCGGTCGCCAACGTTGTGAGATACATGAATTAAACTGATAGTAATCAAGCGATCTTAGGATAAATGGATAGGCGCACTATTATTCTAAATAGGAAGAGGTTCAATTTTTAATTTACTTTTTATAGGAATGTGGTTCTGAATTTTTAAATTATCGGCTCTTGCGAGTACTCTGCAGCAAAGCTACTACATTCTATAATGTTCTATTTATTTTTCAAACTTTATTGTTTAAAGATGTTTAAGAGTTCAATTGTTTTGAATATCAATTGCAATAAAATCGCATTTTTTCAGTAACTGACATATTAACTTTCTCAATGCTCTCTAATTTCTCATTCTTACAAATACCAGTTCATGGTAGTTAAACTTACAAGCTAACGCTCAAATTCTTCAAAAAGTAAGCAAAGTTAGTCAGATAGCGGATTCAAACAATCAAGTCACGTTAGAAGGACCGTCATAGCTTTAACAGTTGCTGATTCCAGGAAGCATCCGCATTCCATTAGAACATGTTCTTAATATGTGGCACTTTAATAAATATCTGTGTGAGTCATTTGCGACAGTGCACCACATTCATTAACATTCCAGCAAGCAGTACCTCTTCGATCAACCACTGACCGCTGATTGCCTCTATTCGGGTTATTTAATCAACCAGTAAATGAGCAAATTAGGTAGCTATATTCTTCTGATTCATCTCTGCGATGTAATTAATGAGGCCGTCTGTACGGAAATTGCTTAGATTCTAGGTATGTATGGCGTAGTTCTGAGAAAATTCGGAAGTTTTCATTTCCGTGCGCATCCGGGTGAGTCACAGTGTTCCGTATATGGTCATGATTGCTCATCGTTTAACTGCCATGTTTTGATTAAATGGAGCTGCGGATGACATGTTAACATTTTTTATTTGGTTTATATACTTGATTGACAAAGATTTTGTTGTCCCAATCCAAGTTATCAGAAGCTCTTCAATTAATGGATATGGTTGTCGGTAGCTTTAAACTTCTTGTAATCCGAAGGGCTTCTACGTGACATGTGACCGTTAATCACATGTAGTCCAAAAAGCCCAAAATTGGTTTGAAGTGGACACCTGTTAGAATTAGTTGTAGCGGGTATTTGTCGCAGGCAGGCGCACGCGCAGGCATGCGTACGTGCTGCCCCCCTCCCCCGCACGCCCGGCCGTGGCGCGGCGCCCGCTCACCATTCATCGGAATGCAGGGACTGTACTTTGGTACATCTCATTATGAATAGACGCTATTTAACCGTATTTGGGTTATAGTTTAGTGTACTCGTTATCTTGACCTGTAAGCCCTTATTCTAAAGTGTTTTCATTTTAATTTCGATTGGAACTGTAACTGTTATTTCTAAAATTTGCAATCTGAGTTAGCACAGCCCTTTAGAGTTAAAGGAGAATCGGCTCAAAAGGGCCGGGAAAATGAATGGAATTGTTACTAAAAAATCATTTAAGAAATTCTTTCCTAATTCCATTTACAGTTTGTACTACATACAATTCTTATTTATTTAAATACAAAAATAAATGACATTTTAGAATCAGTTAAACCTTTCGTTCGAAACCATTTACAACTCCAAATAAGGTTGAAGAATTTAACGAAATCTTCTCAACAATATTCAATGTTTGACAGTAACAGTAGCATTGCTTTTAATACAGCATTAGAGTTCAAACTCGAGTGTAAGCGTTAAGCAGCAGTGTCTATCGCCATGGACACCATACACTGCGGCAAATGTAGGGAAAATAAGAATGTAGTAGTAGATGTCAGCGGTGCTATAGGCGGTCACCGATAGTGGGTAGTGGTAGTTGCGTCGGAGAGCGCTCGGGTGGCGCGGGCGCAGGGCACGAGGCACGCTAGGAATGCGCGGCCCTCGGCGCCGGTTTACAAATAGAAGGGCCGCTAGCGCGGACTGCACGTGTGATACATTGCCACGATTAATCTGTTAGCGCTGATGGCTGCGCCCGCGACCAACAAACGATGATATCGCACAACAATTATCTATTAACGAGACTCAGCCCCCAGACTTAATGATATCTCTTCACGAGGGTCCCGCGTGTGTTTGTGTACAAATAAATAATAATAGTGCTTCAAAATGTGACACCCGAACGTTCGGAACACTTCCTGCTGGGCCATTTGTTTGGAAGCAAAACGGAGAATCAAAGGGCGCGCGGGTTCGTGGCGAGGACGGCAGAATAGACGTTGGCGAGTGTGAGTCCGGGAAGGGGCGACAGAAAACACGTGAGTGACATCTCGGAGGGTCGTTTGTCGGGCACAAGAAAGCTATCGGCGGCCCTGCGTTCGCTGACCCCGGCCGGACGTCACGCCTGAGAGAAGACGAGTGCAGCTCACCGCCGCCGGCTGCCCTCCGCTGCGCCGCGACACTGCTGCCTACCATGCACACCACTAGCCCATCACATTCAAATCAATTCTTATAAATCATGCGATCGGACGAACATTCATCGACCTTAATACGCTATTGTGTCTCCAAGACTTTGTTATCATAAACTGGGAGGGTGGAAGCGAGCGCCCTGTTAGTGGACTAATGTGCTGTGCTGGTGTACTTGTGGCTCTCGAATTATCAGTAATATTAACGGTATTACTGTGCAATGAGACTTTTCCGAAGTTTCCGCGGTTACGGTGACAGTAGAACAATTTGACCAGTGAGATTTGAACATTGCAACGGAATTCAAATTGAATATTTTAGTGTGTGCGAGGTATCTATTCGGGAACTTAAAAGTGCGTTGACTTTTGTGAACTTTCAAAAGATAAATTGTCAAAACAAGAGGCACTGCATATTTTCAAAGTGATACTAAAAGCACAGGTAAGTTAAGGTACACTGCTTGATTCAATTTACTTTTTATTTAGATTTTTAATGGTGTTTTAAATGTAAAGTAGGTCTTTACTACTTTTTTAAACATAATAGATATATTTTTTTAACCTATAGGTATTTCCTTTATAAGTTGATATGAATTAACTAGTTATTTATTAACGAGGCGGGTAGGTAGGTAGTAAATAATTTATTTTTCATAACTGTAATAATCAAATAATTTTATTTCGAATTTAAGAATCTTCAACAACCTTTAAAATAAATTCAGTAGGTCTCTCAGTAACGTCTTTGCCTTAATTTTCAGTTTTTAATTTAAATACCAGCCATCATCAACCTTAGGGAGAAATATAGACTTTAATTAGGTAAATGACAAATAAAATAAATACCTTTTACTAAGGGAAGGGACATACATTAAAGTATCCACTTAATATAATATACATATAAACTGAAATCTATCCGCTTCATCTTACTTTGTTGAACTACCTACATAGTTTCTTAGTCTAGGTTAGGCACGTTTGATACCTAACTCTGGGGTATTCCCCGTGCAATGTTGCCATTTCAATAATTGCAAAGACTACTATTTTAATTTAACTGTGCAAAATAAAGTTTTTAGCAAGCACTGCATATTTTTAAACTTTTTTAATTTCTATTATTATACCTAGGTAAAAATATAGACTACCTGAAAGTATCTAGTCTCTTCAGGTATTAAAAAAAATACTAGAGCCTGTGTTTAGGTATCATAGTTTTGCAAGTAGGTAACTGTATTTTTACCTAGGTTTATCTTGAAAAGATTAAAAGATTCGTTATTTTATTAGAAAATATTTTGAGCAAATGATTTTATACTACCCTTACTACAGTGATATTGCCAGTGCAAGAATAATGTTTGAAATAGTAGAAAATCTTGCATTTTTATTAAATTACCTACATATATTTAGCTGGTAATTAAATAATCGTTGTTATAGTATTTTAAAAATGTTTAAAGGTGAGAATTAAAAGTCAACTATCCTAAGAAACTCTTTGCATACTTTTCTCAGTAAATAAATAGGTAAGTTTTATGCATATTTTTTTTAAATAATGGATTGAATAGTGGTTTTTCTATTTTATTGTTATTTATCTTGCAAATTACATTTAATTCATATTTGACATTAAAAAAAAACTAGAAAACCAGGCAATTAAAGTATATTCGTTAGTATTTCTAGTGAATAATGAATGATTGGGCCGACATGTGAGGTAAATTGTTGAAATATGTTTGAAAAGAAGTGAATTTTATCTAAGAGCTAAAGTGGGAGCGAGATAAGATTGGCTCAGCCCTAACTTCTGATAACGACACCGGATTCCAACGATTTACACACATGCACACCCACCTTACACACACATGCACACAATATCATCATTCTATGTATATTAGGTATAGGATTTCACTATTTTTGACAACCTATTACCCTTTTTTCCACCTAACTTGTAATAAGGAATTGAGTAATACTACTTTTTAAAACTTTTTACCTTCTCAATATCTTAGTTTAAATAATTAATTTCATAATATCACCAGAAACAATGCCTAATGCATCATTTATGATAAAAACTAATCTATAAAAAGATTATCTTTGTTTTCACAAACAATTTTCCATTGGCTAATTTGTGATTTCATTTTAATTGACAAGAATAATTATTTTATGTTTAATTTGAAGTTTCTGAGACATTTAATATTATAAATTTTAATTTCTAATCATTAAAAATGTGGCGTTAAGTTACAAAAAAAACTTAAAATTGATATTAAAAAAAAATACAAAAATAAAGACTCAAAAATAATTATTTTTGTTTAATGCATTAAATGTGTGAATTATTAGGGAATATAATAATGTAAAATTTAATCACATATTTTGCGTGGATTTTAAAATATTAGTGTTCGAGTGTGTGAGAGCGCGCGGCACAGCGGCGCCCGCGCACGGTCGCGGCTGCGTGTGGCAACACTGGCACGCACTTCCTGCGTACTTCTTCCACATCTACCCGCACTATAACTCAGCGCCTATTAGAAATTGACAAAAAACCCAACACTTTCACATAAATTTCATCAAATATAGCCACTTTATTTAGCCCTAGTGAAGCCAGATTCAATCCACTGGAATCACACTTATATTTGGCTATTTTTTTTAAACTAATAATTTAAATTATTCCAAATGCGTTGAATATGTTTATTTGGAGGTTTAGCAACATGGATAAATGAAAAAGAAAATTTAATAATGGATAAATATTTTTTTAAGGGCCATTTTTCTCTTAGTTTTTGCATCAAGTGTTCTTTACTAGACCAAATATAATTTTAAAACAATTTAAATCAGTTGATTGTTATAATTTACAATTAAATATATAATTCAAATAATAAATATCACTTTAATATATTTTGTTTACTTTTTTTTCTTTGGAATAATTGGCATGAGTTTACATGTAGACTGAAGTTAATATTTTTTGCAGAATAAACATTTGTCTATTTGCTGAAAACCAAATTTTGTATTTCTAGAAACCAAACAATGAAATTTCTCTGTAATTCAATTACACACATAATAGGTGAGATAAATTCTCTATTGTGTCTTCTGAATAAAAAATACTATTGAAAAACGCATTCAAATCTTTTAAAATCTATTATGTTCCAACTTTCAAAGCATTTAACTATCATTTTGCACCCAAAAAAATTTGTTAAATGTTTGATTAAAACAAAGAAAGTTAAAAACTGATATTTAAAAATATTTAAAGAAATAATTTTCTATGGAAAAACAATGAGTTTATTTATGACTTAAATAAGATAATTAGATAAGTTTTCAGTGAATATGTTAGGTACCTGAGTAATTTCTGATGGGTAAAATATAAGTATATAAGTATTTTAAATGCAGACTAGGTATCCATTTCTAACCCTTTTAATAAATATCTATATTTTAATAAGAAAAAAAATATATAAATGTTAGTTATTCTTATTATATTAACACATAGTTCTAAAAGATGCAATGCAATTTTTTGAATTGAAACTGGAAGTAGGTAACTCTTGTTACAATTAGTTAGCCTAAAATTTAATTTTGATTAAATGCCTCAGTTTATAATTAGGATTAATAAGGAATTTTAAAAATAGTATATGAACATACATAGATCCCTATACCTACATTAGGTAGGTAGATAATAATTTTCATGCTGAGTTTGTTTGAATTAACAGTACAAGTGAGTTTGAGTAATTTTTCAGAAATATTCACTGCTGTAATATTAGACATGTCTTTAAGATTTTATTCAGGTACTCAATGTGTTTCATTAGAAGATTATAAAAAGTCATATTACTAATTAATGCCTGTATAAACTGCTTCATACCTACATCTATATAGATAGAAGTTAGCTTAATTTGAACATTATTTTGCAAACCGCTTACCAACACCTAATGAATGAAATAGTTTATTATATTCAGCATTAATTTGCATTGTAGGTAGTCGCATAAAATAGTTAGTAGATGCTGACTAAAATTTGACGGTTTCTTATGTAATTTAATAGCACCTATCATTATGAAATACTTTTTCCAGACTACTTAGATGTTAATCTAAGTTGCCTTTAATTTGGATTGGAGAAGTAGCAGTAGCAGTGTAGTGTATGTTGGGAGTGGGTGTGGAAGCGCGGGTTGTCGGCGGCGGTGGTCGGTGGTGCCCTGCCACGTGGCGCGCCTCGGCCACGGTGACTCTGCATGTCAGTTTTCTGGAAAAATTGTCAAATGTAGCACACCGGCGGCGCGGCGGCGGCGCGGCGGCGGCCGCGAGCAATTTGCGAGGCGCGCGCATGTGTGGGGAGCTGTCGCGACGCGATCCGACCACGCGCTCGTGTGCGTTGTGAAGTGAAGGTCGAATATTTTGTCCCTACTCCTCGGTCTATTGGTGTTCACGAGTCGCCGCTGTGATAATGAGTTGTCGTCGTCCCGCTCGCTCCGCGGCGGCGGCGCGTTCGCGGAAAGGGACGGGCGGCGGTGTGCGCATGCGTCGGAGCCTCCGCCGGCGCCGGCGCGGCCTGCCCTCATCAGTCTCCCCGCAGCGGGGAAGCGGTTCGCGTGTGCAACTCCGTGTCGGCTCGGGCTGCGGGCTGCGAGCGCTCTGCGGCGCACACGAATATTTTTAGATAACAGCACGAATAATTTATTTGCAAGGTAGTGATCGCGCGCACTTTTGCGGATATCGGTATCGGCGCATGCGGGTTCGCGTGCGCTGCGCAAAGCGGTGGACGGCGGCGGGTGTCGGCTGCGCCCGCCGCCCGCCGGCGGAGACGTCCCGATAGGTAAGCTGCGCACTTCCTGCGCGCGCGCCGCCATGTTCGGTCGGAGCGTCACTTCCGCCGGGGCCGGAACCGGCGCCGGAGCGGGCCCGAGCTGTGGGCCCTGCGGCGGCGGTGCTGCGCGCGCGCACCGTCGGGCTCGCGACACCCGCCTCGCCGCTCAGCTCAATGGGCGACGGCTCTCGATTCATAAAATGTCGGTCGTTCCATTCACGCCGGCGCGCGATGCTACGCCGACCGCTCACTCGTGACCCTCGCGTCTTCGAATATTCATGTCTCCCTCGATAACATCGTAACCTCTGACTTCTTTTTGTATTATCACGTTGTTTAGTGAACGCCGCTAGTTGAGGCCGGACTTCGTGCGTTGTGTTGGAAACAAGTGTCCGTTCAATCCCTACACCGAAATCAACTGTGAAATTTAGTGCATAGTGAATTTACATAGTGATTTTCCGTCTGTATCAATGGAATGTTACACCCAGTAGCGTAAGATTAGAAATTTAATTTTGGTTTTCTTTTTCTTATACTTGGACTGTCCGAATATCGCAAGCCCTCAATAGCAGTTGAACATTATTGAAACATGCAATTTTAAATTTCGCGAATTTGATATTCATTTATATTTTTTTTTTGCAAACGAGGGTAGTCGGTATCTTCTTGTAATTTAACTTTGTTGAAAAATGATGACTGTCATTTAGTGATAGGGAGTTGTTGTTTAATGAAACCGTATCAGTGTATTGTTGTGCGAGTGTTGGACAGTGCTGGCTCGGGGTGGTGTTGACAGTGGCGCTCGGTGGCGCTCGGTGGCGCGGGGTGGCGCACGGTGGCGCGGGGTGGCGCAGCTGTGCAGCCGAGTGTGGCGCGCCAGCACGTTGCCGACAGGACGTACGTCACCAGAGCATGACGTCTGCTCGGCCGTCCCGCTCGCACACTCGCCCTGCTCTCGTCTAGTTTTGCTTAACCCCCGGCTGTTCATTGCCCTCTGGCACTTGCTTTGGCCTACCCTCGTTGTGCTTATTTAGATGATTTACTTCACTCCGCATTCCAACTCTATTGAGTCGGTCAGTTACACTTTCCACTTTCTCACAGAGATCATTCGCTGCGATCAACGGAAAATAATGTGTCTATCAGTGTTACAAGTTCTGTGTCGTGTGTGTATGTTTGTCTCTTCCTTTTAAATAATATAAATGAATTAAAAATATCAACTTAGTCCCTGTTAGTGATAGTAACAAAAAGTAAATAATAATGTTCCCAGTTTGGCCAAATTATTTGCAAAAAACTTTGTCGTTTAACTTCTAAATAAAAGAAACTGTCAAACTTGTCAGTCCGCAAAACATATTGAATTTCATATTTTGAAAATTGGAGTCATCTATTTGTTGCAAATCTAATAAGAAAGTAAATAAAATATCAAAGTTACATCTTTATGTCAGTTCCAATATTATAGAAGTTTTTCCTGATATTTCAGTTAATTGGGTAATTTTTTTGGGAAATCATTTAAAAATGAAAATAGATCTCGAAAATTATATCATAGAAACTATATTATATTTGATATAATCATTGCTTGAATAACAAGAAGATACAGTTGTAATAAAGCCAAAGTAGAAACTTATTTGGAAAAGTACAGTGTGTGCATTCGAGGGACATTAGATTGGGTGTCGGGCGGCGAGCGCTGGCCGGCGGCGCGCGCGTTTATCATAACACTGTCTTTCCCAGATGATGAGTACGTGATGAGTCAGGTGCACGTGACGTCAGCGACACGTGTGCTCGTCCCCGCTGAGTCACAGCATCTCTCTGTGACGTCGCCGCACACATGACGCCCTTCGGTCCTCTCACCTTTGCTCTCATTTTATCGCGCATTGATTACACTGTCCGGGCGGCGTCGGCGCGGCGCGGCGCGGCACGCCTACGGCGCACGCGGCTGCCGAGTGCGCGCCTCCGCTTCCGGCGCGGCGCACGCGCGTGGGCGACCATTTCATAAGCGTTTCCTTCGTCACGCTTCCTCCCACCGAGGATGTGCCCAGGACGTACACCTCGCCGCCGATGGATACTCTGCCCATAAACCGCTTCATTAAACATTGACACGAATTGCAGCACACGTCGCGACAGCGTGTAGGATGAATCCAAGTGTAATATGCAAATGTCACGTTACTAAATTGGTCAGTCATTGTTGTATCCGCAGTTACAACTGCGACCGTTCCGTCATTCATGCTGGCTGCTATTGAGCGCGGACGTCGCTTCCGTCACACACAATCTCCACAGTTAAATCTCTAAGCGATTGTCGATTTCCGCTCGGCCACATCGTCGGGCTCGCCAGCTAATAAGGTACACGCCGCTTCGCACTGTGCCAACATTCCCAGCCCCACGATAAGCCATTAAGGGTCGCTCCACAAAAAAGATCATTATAAAGGATGTAAAGACTGCACCGGCGCCGAGCCTTCCCAGAACTGGGGCCATTCTTATTTCACGCTCCCGCTTTATTCACGAGCTTTTTTTGTATGGTTTTGGTCATTTTTTTTCACGGGAGCGGTTCTCCTGTGAGAGTTTCAAGGAAATGGCTTATTGGGTTTCGTATAGAATGGGGCTTATCTCGGGGCGTTGATCGAGCGCTCGCGGAGCCTGGGAACGCGCGCAGACGTCGCGCGCGCACCGTTATGCGGCTAGCGCGTCGCATACCAGCGCCTGCCGCCCTCACGCATCACATCA
Source organism: Helicoverpa zea x Helicoverpa armigera (assembly GCA_033682625.1). Taxonomy (NCBI): domain Eukaryota; kingdom Metazoa; phylum Arthropoda; class Insecta; order Lepidoptera; family Noctuidae; genus Helicoverpa; species Helicoverpa zea x Helicoverpa armigera. The sequence goes on from JAWIIS010000009.1 coordinate 7,122,642, forward strand.
TCACTGTCGCCGCTTGTGACGCGCCACCGACCGAAACTAACAGTTTTTCGTTAGAATCTCCGATAATAAACATATAAATTAAATGGGCAATAAAACCAGAGACAGTCACTTAAAAATTGAATATAACGGCTGAAGTATTCCAGTTTTATAACAAAATGGTTAACATAGGGTTTATTAACACGTCGCGAGTGCTAGAATAACGGTAGTCGTAAATAAACAGAATATTTGTCTAATAGGATCAAGATGTTTTGAGTTGAGTATCTTTGTTAAGCTAGGTTTACGCTCAACTTGTTTGGGGAACGCTTGCATTACATTCTGTGGTTCCTGGTTCAACGTAATATTACAATGTCAATTTCTGTGAAAATATTGTTTTGCGCCACACTAGTGTCAGTGAACAACTAATATGCATGCGCATGGCAGATCAATAGAAACGTATAATTGTTACTTAAATATACGTTTCCCACTATCTGTAAAATCAATAAATAGCAATGGAAGGCAATTAACTAAATACGATATATGTTCGCACAAAAAATCCTAATGATTGGACGTCACTTTGGCGGAGTCGGAATGGCGCCAAGTGGTATTTCTCACAGATTGTCTAAATTACTGCTGGGAACTCAATCCTTTAAATTTTCTATAAAAAGTAAATGAAGAACGTTGAATGTTTTTAATATTTTTGTCATTGTTTTGTGTTTTATTTATTTCAAGGAGATATTTATTGGTTTTTCAGGTGCGTGAGGCGATAGAGTTGCTGCAAGCTGCGCGGGCGCACTCCTCATCGCTGGAGTGACCCTCGACACTGGATGGATGGACTGGATGAACTCCCCAACTAGCCAGGTATGTACGTCCCTACTTTCCATGTTTTCTAACATATATTTTCCTGTTTACCTAAATTTATTTACACGGAAAGCAAATTTGGGTCTGTAACCTAGTAAATATTTCATCGCATTTTTATTCTAAATTACTATAGGTATCTTAATTTAGTTACGCACATTTACGGTTAATAGTCTAGTTTGTAAATGCACTGAATTTACTCAAATATTCTGAACTGACTATAAGTAATATTTGTAGTCATGTAGGTACTATACAATATTTGGTGCTGAAGGAGTTCCGCAGTCCCGCGGCTCAACACAAACATATGAATTGAGCACTGGAGTGATCGTTTCAAGTATTCGCGTTATTTAGGAGCGTAAGGTGTGCGCAGGTCACGGGCCCTTATTGAGGGCAAAGGGAAGTTATAAATCTGTCGGCGCTAACAATGGCGCGATAAGGTGCACCTTGCGCCCGCGCCGATACTGCAGCACCCCCCCCCCCTTCCTCCCCCCACCTCGCGCCCACCAAAACACTATCAACTGCAGACACGTATGGGAAATACCCTCATTTACTATACAAACAATTACTCCTTTTCAAACTGCTCGTTATAAGAGCTCAAGTCTGTGTACGCCCTTATAACAAAATTGTAAAACTGTAACCGTGTCCTGGTTAATCTACCGCAACCACTATGTGTTCCCAGTAAACATTCCCTCGGGCGATAGCGAATCGGCGACGCTTCGATATTCTGACAAACATCACGCAAACGACGAATGTTTGAACCCGGATTATATTATGAGCTGGCAACGTCGGTCACATACGTATTGAGCTCACCGGCCCGTCCTGCACGGTAGGTATTTGGCAACATATTTGCTGATAGGTCGCTTGGCGATAGTGCCCGAAGTGAGGGGAAAAGAGAGGTCGACGTAACGCCAACCTTATCGGTCATTGACCTTCACACCTAAACTGAGCCTCACATCACATCTCGGTCGGCGCGCGTTTACATGTGCTTAAACAAATTTTCAGGGACCATCGCGTTTACGTGCCAACATTTTATATTGTAATATTAACGTTTACATACTTCCGTCGGCCTACTGAACCAGACAGGCCGATACTCATTAATTTAATGGAATCAGATCAAGAACACAAATCTTTCCCGAAACATTGTTGCTCGATACGATTTTATATAGATTTGGGATAGAATCATAAAAATTGTGTGAAGTTATAGTGACAGATGTGAGCTATTTAATTCGATACGTTTTATTGGTGTATATAAAGTAGGCAGTATGTGCTGTGAGGTAGGCGTCAGTGAGACCTTGACCTGTTTCCCGCTGCTGGCGGCGCGCGCGCACAATGGACTATTCCGCGACACCCGAGCCGACACCCGACTAGCCGCCCCCTGCGCCCCCCGCGCCCCTGGCGCGCCTCGTCAGCTTACCACCTCTAAATGTACATTATCTATTGCTCTGCGAAAAACTAGCCACTAGCGAATCTATGTCTCCCCATGTTTTGTCTCTTCAGACATGAAAAGAAACGAAACTGAAAATTTGCCTACGTCAAAGCGATTAATTCAGTGGCAAGAACGTCTCAAAATAATAGCGACGTAACGACAATAGAGGTAATTCATAAAACATTTGTGTCGCCACAACTTGTTGACTTTGACGATAATCGAAATAATGGTGACAGCGTAAAGTCGGTCATGATAGCATGTAATTAGAGACGAGTGTGGGGCGCCGGCCTAACAAAATTCGGGGGCGGCGCGGGTCGCGGCCGCTTGAATAATACATGCAGCGGCGCGCCTTGGCGCCACCGCCGCCGCCGAACTCGAACACTACAGCTAGTGCTAGACGCGACGCCGCAACACCTGAAACACTACTGATAGCCTGCACACACACACGCACACGTCCGCCGAACCGCTTACACCTCCACATTCCTTCACAAACTACAAACAATAAAACAAACATTCACCGGAAAATTAGACTATAAATGCGATAAATATTTTTTGTAAATGACACCCCGCTGGTTATATGATCTGCCGCAAGAATGTCTATTCTGTGTAAATAAATTCAGTAAACGAATACGCAATCGCCGAGAATGCGAAGTGTCTGCAACGTGTTTGTTGTGAAAGCATTTTGTATTGTTTGCTATTTTTATAGAAAAAATTGTCTAGCTAGTCATTCAGTCGACTTGACGGACAGATATTTTTGTACAATTAGTACAGCTATCTCATACTTAGTCATCCTAAATGTAATTTCTTAATGTAGCGGATTATGCATCTTAGTATTTTGGAATATAGTTAGGTAATTGAAATTGGCTACATTCCAAGAAAATTGTGCTTTGTTTTTTCAAAAAGTAACATAAGTCTGTCTACTACACAAGTTGTCATCTTTAACAATATTTTAGCAATATTATGGAAATTCTAAAACAAAAATATTTTACTAAAATGAACCTATAAAATGCGCACTAACACAAGAAAGTAAAACCAACTATCAATCCGAACAAATTCAATGAAATATCCGAACAACTTGATTGAAGTGAACAGTGTCAAACAGCGTAACGTTCGTAGCAGTTCGTAGCAGCGCCGTAGCACAGCAGAGCGTGAACTAGCCAGCCTAACGGTACTCCGTCACCGATTCCCACGAGGAGGCTCGCAACTAATTATTTAACAGCTTCAAAAATCATGTCATATTTACATCGAATACGTGGTCGTGATTAACAGTTTAAAAATGTTAAATGTTCCGACTTAATTACCGTGTGTTGATATGCGGGACCCGTTCTACGACGAGGTATTAGCTACGAGCTCTGACAATGCTAATGACGCGCTCTGAAGACACGAAAGTCGTGGGACTGCGCTCGTCAAGTGCTACGCGACCGAGCTCCTCTATTGTACATTAATTCTAATTTCCTCGACTATTTGGACGTTTTGTCTGGCATGCTGATAGATTTTTTAACCTTGTGTTATGTACATTGGCAAGATATTTTCTTTCTAGTTAATATAAGCGAGTGTTAGCATGTTGGTCGAGCTAGCGGTAATGCGCCGCACGTACTTATTAAAGCACATTGTAGTAATTGAATGTGTTGTAACGAGTTTCTGATGGTCCGCTTTCCTTGTATTTGGGTAATTGCCCCGCGATCTTATCGTCACACTTATTAATTATGAGGCTCAGAGGCGCGCATTTATTGACCTTATCTCCGGTGAGGCTCGGGCCTGCACCGGCTGCACCCCGGCGCGGCTAATGAGCGCGCGCCGGAGCGAGGCAAGGGAACCCGCAGACGATTGAGTTATTACTTCCATGTTGTGAAACACTGTCACAATAACACCACAGTTTTCTTTTATTACTGTGATCGTAGTTGCGGTTATAGAAATTATATGGTGCGCACACACTCGAGTGGAACCGACGGAGAAGTAATGAAACAGCCGAGTGTCGCGCGTTCCCGACATCCGCCTACAGCTACAGCCGGCTCGGAGCGAGGGACGTCCTCCTAATGTCTCGATTCAAAGTTATTGGTTTAATTTTAGCTTGACAGTAGATAGTCTCGCGCAGCCATGCGGGTAAAGGGATCGGTTCCGAAATAAGCTGATTACACGAGGCTCCCCACGCGCGCCCTGCGCGGTTATAAATAGCGGGCGGCGGTCCCTTAAGGCGCGGGCGCACATTTCCGGGCTGGAAGTGTGTCGCTTCCGCTGCGAGCGGTCGTTGACGCCGCGCATTGTCGCCGCACATTCCCCGCCGCGCCGCGACGACCACGTTTTTAAATAGAGGAGCGATTACGAGCGTCTGCGGCGCCGGGCACATGACCGCGCAAAGTGCAGCGCCCGCCGCGTCACGGGCTATTTGCGACACCGCCGCCGCCCCACACCACATTCTGCTCAACTCTTCCACTGCTTCCACAAACCTCGACCACTCGACAGAGTACGTTCTCTCTCGACTAGCTCCATTCACTTCTTCTTAGCAAATAGATTGGCTAGTGATTGTTATACCTACCTGCCCAGTTAGGTATATTCACCTACTCCCACCAATCAAAATTAAACTCCATTCACAAATCATAAAAATATTCTGCTAAAGTCGGAACACATACCAAAGGACCGATGACGGCATACATTTTCTAAAACCTTAATGTGCGTTGAAGTCTTTTGTTTGAATCCTTGATAACTCCCCGCCACCCATCGAAAACTGATAATTTATCAGATAAATATGATTAACGCGAATAGGTATAAATACCTGATAGTCAATGATTTGGTGTGAGTGAATCACGAGCGCACTCGTGTTGCGGCTAGTTAGCGGTGTGTCGGCGCCATTACACGTGTGTACAGTATGTAGGTAGGAAGCTAGGGTGGTGGTGGATGCAGTGACAGGGTGGTGGCGAGTGGACGCGGTGCTGCGGCGCCGGGTCGCGGCTCGCAGTGAGGGCTCTGCGCTGGAATGCGCGGGGCGCGCGGGCGCGGGGGTGGGGGCGTGCGACTGGCGCGCGCGCCGCTGTCCCACGGTCGCGCGGCCCCGCGCCCCGCGCCCCACACACTTTCTTTCGCGCCATAAAGGTCGTTTCAAATATTTCGGAATGCTGTTTGGTGACATTTCACCTGCGGGCGGCGGGGAGAGGAATGCAGCCTCCGGCATTCGGGCGCACGCCTCGCTCGCCGGCGCACGCGCATCCCCCGCCACACGTCGCACGCGGCGCTGCACTTGTGCTTAGACACGTCGACTCTCCGCACTACTATCACATACACGGGAAACCCCTCCGCTCAGTCCGATCTACTTTATTACCGCTTACACAAACCTCATACAATCAAGCGCTGTTTTTAACGGCACATGACCGCCGACGGTACATGCTCAAATTCTTTGAAAGTAATGACTTAAATACCGTCTTAAACCTTAAATGTAAATGATTATTATTCATAAAGGGCGTTTGCATGTCATTTTAGTTCTGTGCGAGTCGAATAGCTAAAGCTCATCGGTCTACTTTCCACGCTCATGTGTGAACTGAGTTTCTCCAATTAATAGATTCGTTCCAATAGCAAACACTGAGTCGGAGAAAGCAGTGGCGGTATGGGTCAACGTCCGGCGGAATTCACACCGGCCGACCGCGCCGCCGTGACGTTCACGAACAAATGTGGCGTAACGCTCTAAAATTTCAAAAACTGCGCTCGTTTTCCCATTCCGGGAAGGCGAGGGCCCCTCGGCGCAGGTCGCGCCGCGAGCGAGCCGCAGCGGTCACAAGCTGTGTTTATCGAGTCGCGCGTCGCTATGAATGGAATGCGGCGACGGAGGTTGCGCAAGCGACTAGCTTCGCGGCGCTCGACGCTCGGCGGAATGCGCACGCGGCGGCGCGGTGCGCGGGGTGCGGGGTGCGGGGCGCGGGGCGAGGGGGGCGGGGGCCGCGCAGCCTGCGGCGCTGCAGCGGAGGCTGCATCTCGCGGCCATTCACGCCGCACTACACCCGCCGCCCGCCAAATAACTCACCGTTACAGCCGCGGAATGCCGCTCTATCTCTATACACAACATTGTAACCAATCATAACTCATCAACCTTTTCTCGACTATGGAACCGGCTTTTAGTCTTAATAGATGCATCTGAGCAATAGTTTTTATAGCTAATCAGAAGATCAGAAGTATTCCTTACACTTGATGCTTTGCGGTATGGTTCGCAACGACTACTATGAACATTACATGTAGTTTTCGCGCATTGCAGAAATATGTATGCCTACGCAACAATTTCTAAACTGTTATCATTTCCTAGACCCTTCAATGGTTAAATCCCTTGAACTGGACATGGTTTTACCCTTGTTGGTACTACCTACTTTGTGGTTTAGTTGCTATAAAATCTCTCAATAGAAACAAAATTGAAAAACATTCCTCTTCCGTAGTGGATGTGACACCATATTAAAACGGCGTAGCAGGGGTCTACGAATTTTTCTACACGCGTAGCTCAATACAAACGCCCTATAAACTAACAGTAGCGGTCTGTGCAAGTACGCACAACGCACATAATATATTTAACATATGCCTAATAAGCGTGATAAACGGCACGACATATAAGGCACGTCGGCGTTTGTACAGTCCGGTTGTAAATAGAACGGCTATAGATCCGCTTGCAGGCTCGGAGCGGCTCCGCGCTGCATTCTAGAGCACAGAATTGTAAAGAGAATAATGGTAGTTGTTGCGGCGTCGCACTATCAATAGTCGGCGCGTCACCCGCCCTACATACTTGTCGCGACGTCCGCGCCGCAGCCGGGACCACGTTTCGTCACCTCATGCGCTAAATTCCATTTTTAAGTCCATTGTTCGTCGTCTGCGAGTGCGTCGTCGCAGCGACGGACGACCCGCGCCCCCGCGCCGCTCTGACGTAACTCCGGTTCTCATCGTCCCACACCGAAGCATTCGATACAACAATGTTATGCCGCGGACCTGATGTTTATTATTCACACGATCCAATTCTGTCAAAAACGTTATACACTTCCGCTCGCCACACATTCTTATTGGGGCGCCTCGCTCGTAACACTTGTCGACGTTTAGTGTTCTTAGAACTCGTATTTATTTATTTTATTGTCTTTAATACCTGTCTCCTTGGGCTATATAATTTGCTGAAACAGGGTCCGCACTCGCAGCGATAAAAATGAGTATGTAAAGACGGCACATTCGTCATTATCACAAGTGTAAACACGCTTCGCGATAAAAAGTAACACATTTGCGCTATTTCCCATAGTTGTCAGCAATTAGAGCAGCGTTTGTGTGTGTGAGGGCACAGGGGGGGACGAGTGCCGGGGAGGGGTGAGGCGACACGTGTGGCCCACATAGTGCGCGCCCATTGAGCTCCCGCCACCGCGCCGGACGTGACGTCAGCGTCACACTTGCACCTGCGCCCCCACACCGCCACGCTACCCACCACCACCACCAACACACACACTCCCATCACCACTCTTCCACCTTCTCTGTGGAAACTGTTCAGTTGCGAAATGCAAATGTATGACCAATCAAGCCACATCATCAACACAAATTAATCTTGTGACATATCGGCCTATCACCCTTCACAGTCGGTGTCTTCTCTAGGCTAAGTCTGTCATACTCCCACGCTAATAGCTGGACCAGACATGCGAAGGTTTCGGCATTTGTTTTGTAGAAATCGAAAGCTAGACGTGTCCGGCAAGAGCATGCAGATTTCGTGTCGTCGTAGGTGGTACGTGTGTGGTACAACCATCGATGTCGATAAATTGTCAAAATAATTGTAGTGGCGCCGACTCCCGCGCACGGCCGAACAAGGCCGAAGCCGCTATCCGCACCATTTGAGGCTCGAGCAGCGCACTCACACCGCGTCACCTAATTAGCCGACGTGCGGTGTGGGTGAGCCCGCATTGCTTACCACGGACCCCGCCGCCTTCGTTTATTACTATTTTAGTCAATTCACTTCTATTATATAAACATAATAATGAGCTCTAATATAAGTTGTCAAAGGACGTGTTGCAGCGACTAACACTCGCGGGCAGTTATTCCGACTGGTTGATAGGTACTAATAACTGTTTTATGTGTTACAGATGGATGACAATTAGCGGAGGAGAGAAGTATTGTAGTGCGCGCTGTGCGCCTGAGTCAGCATGATGTCATAGCAGCGGTGATGCGGCTAATGGGAGCGTCCCGCCGCCGACGTCACATCCCATTCCCGCCGCATACTTCACCCAATCGAGCGATGACAAATCCATTCATATTCTTCCATTGCCGTTAACTGTTGTGTTAAACATTGAATTCTTGCAATTCCGAAGCAATTAAAGTCCATATAACGAAACGGCACATGACGCTCGTTGCTAACTGACTGCGGTTTTCCTCTCCTCAGCGAATTTACGCTTTAGGTAAGTTACATGGACATTATTCAGGTATTTTTCCTATAGATAATGTGTTCCTAGTTTATAATGTAAATGGTTTCACCGGGGAGTGAAGAGAAGCAAGAAGGTCTGGAAGAAAGAAGAAAAGGAATAACGAAACTGGTTTTCATAATGATTTGACAGATTGTTCAATATTCTGAGATCATTGTGAAAGCTGATTTTGTTCCTAGTTCAACGGTAGCGGTTGTCAACCAACGAGAAGAATAATTAACAGGAAGATTATTTTGTCATTTTAATGTGTGTGTATATTTTAATGTATGTTGTGTATTTAATTCAATACTTGTTAAAAATGGAAGACTGGCGTGTAAATGAAGTGATTTATTTAGCAAATATGTTTGTAATTTCTGGTTGCATGAGCCCTGAAATATCATCATGGGATCGTGATCATGTAAAATGTCTCTGACACATGTTTAATGAGGATGAATTCTTTTTTATGTAACAGTGTGTTTTATTGCGTAAAATTTATAAAAAAGTAATGTTAAACTATAAATATGTTATTTAACACAAAGTACCTATTATAGATTGTAAGCACAACCTAAGCCTTATAATTTTTCTTGTAAACTAAAAATTTAAAAGGTCTATGTTGATAAGCTAGGCGCAGGAGAAATGAGTTATTGTACCGATTTTTGGAAAGCTTAGGCCGGCAATACACGGTCCGCTTGAAGCAGTCAGGGGCGATAGCTTCGAGCTGTTCACCGCCCGAATCAGTTGCAACTGCTCGAGCGGTTCGTGTATGTGTGTCCGTAGAACTCTGCAGTTCACTGTGCAGTCGCAGCTTGAAGCTGTCGCCCCTGATTGCTTCAAGCGGTCCGTGTATTGCCGACCTTACGTATTATGTGTAAAATGTAATAATTTTCACATAGCCTGCTGTTGGCAAAATCTAAAATTGTGTAATAAGAAAAAAATGTATGTTGATTATCATTATTTTGCACCCTTTCTTTAGACGGATCTAGCGTTAACTGTCATTATGTGAACGTATCACATTAGCAACTACACCACACTGTACACTAATTTTATAAATGCTCACATCTAGACACACGGCAGTGTGTCCGCCAAGTTCGAGCAAAAAAAGCGACACACCGGCCGTGGGTTATATTACACGAACCATTTCGGGCCAAATTCAACCCCCCTATAACTCAAAATATATTTTATTTACGCATATCAAATTTCTAGTATCTGTTGAGACCCCCTCACTTATCTAAAATACAAAATTTCATTAATATACCTATTGTAGGTCTTGAGATATTGACGTCAGAAAATCGCTATTTTTACTATACACTCACTGACTGACTGACTGACTGACTCACTCATCAAAAACCTAGACCACTTCCAATGGTCGTATTGACTTGAAATTTGGCATGGAGGTAGGTCTTCATGTCAAGGTAAAGGGAAAAATCTGAAAATGGCCAAGTGTGAGTCGGTTTCAAAATAATGAAGGTGTAAATTTATACCTCTAAGGAACTAAAACGAACTATATTTATATAATATATCTTCTAATGGTTGTACCGATCTGAAATTCGTTACAAAGGTTTGTATCTAGACAAAGTAAAGTAAAAATCTGAAAACGGCCAAGTGTGAGTCACTTTCGAAAATAACAAATGTGTAACTTTGATCCACGAACATAATATATGATAACATGTCATGTCAGTCAGTTAGTAAATCTAGTCCATTTAGTTAATCTAGTTCATTTCTTTGTAAGAAGCATAGTGCATATTCAAAAATCTGAAAGATAGTATACCTAAATGAGACATTTCCTTAACTAACTTAATCATAAGAAAAAAATAAAATAAACAACCTTACAAAAATAAATGAAATCCCACCCAAAACAAAAATGTGAATGACTGCCAAGTTCGATAATATGGGAATGATTCGCCTATAAAAGAAGTGAGATCTGAATAAGTACCAAGTTCCATACACGTACCTCAGTTAAAAATAGTTACTTTTTAATGATGTTACTTGGCAAGTTTTAATAGAAAATTAAATACTTGATTCATTGCGTTTGGTAGGTTTATAACAAGGTGTGTGAAAACTTGCCAAGTAACATCATTAAAAAGTAAGTATTTTTAACTGAGGTATGTGTATGGAACTTGGTACTTATTCAGATCTCACTTCTTTTATAGGCGAATCATTCCCATATTATCGAACTTGGCAGTCATTCACATTTTTGTTTTGGGTGGGATTTCTTCTACTGTCAAAAATAGGGGAAAAGCCTGATGCCTCTGCAATGTACATAACTAATGCAAATTAATTAAAAATATATGCTACTCAAGAATCTTTTGTTTCAATATTCTTCTCAAATAAAATGGTAGCCTTAATATAATATACAAAACTACCACCGTACAATACAACCGTATTACCCATAGTAATCTGAGAAGCTTCTATACATAAGTACGTTTGAACACACAGGTTTAATGATAAATAGAAGATAGGTACATACTTCTTATTCGAAACTCCTAGTCCTAACTACCTATAATGTATAAATTACCTACTTTCGACGTTCCTAGCATGCATATCAGAAAACATCACAAACGGCTCATCCACATCAAGTTACTATCTAGCTTCTGGCAGAGTTTTCACCGTCCGTTTTTCCGCAGTTTTCAGCGTCCCGTGGGTACTTCTTCACGCACCTCTATAAAATCCTACAACCCCACCCAATCAGTGGACCATCTGATAATGAAAGAATTTTCCAAAAAGCAAAAGTTCCTGTGATTAAGGAAACAAAATTCAGCTGTAAAATATTAGTGGGTAGGTTATTCCGACTATTTATTTTTAACAGAAATATAAATAATATAATTAAAATTGGATTTGAACGAACATATATTAAGTTACCGAATCAAGTCACCGTTTTTTTATATAATAATGATCCTGAAACCATCGGATTGTACCTGTATAAATATTTTAGAAATAAACAAGTACCGAAGAGAAAAAGAAATAAACAATAACTAAGTCGATAATTATGTAGTTTTCATCTGCCTTCTTAAGTTGCGTTTTGAAGACTAGCTGTCGACTTGAACTGCCGACCTACTACTGATACCAATAATAAGATCCTGCGTAGGAACAGACTTAAATAGAAAAACTCAAATAAATAATTCTAGGCGCATTCTCAGGACTACATCAGTGCCCGCGCAAATGCTTGTGCAGGATAATAATGTCCTGTCCTGTCTCCTTAGACAGAACAGCCGACCTGGCTGACAATCGGTCTAGATATCGTATTTTAGCTACTTACCTAAGTACTCATTGTATAATGATAATGATGCCTTTTTATCGTCCCAATACTTGGCACAGGCCTCTCACCATAACGTACATCTCTCACACAGAAGGATTGAGCGTGCGTACCACCATGCTTGCTCCGTGGGAGTTGGTGATTTCAAAGTATCTATAGTTAAGGTGTCCCTTTACCTTTTGGCCTTTGGGGTCCGAGATACACTGATATAGGTACTTAGAAAGTAATTATTCTTTCATTTCATCTAAAATACGGCACTTTCAGGTAACAAGGTACCGCTTTAGTAAAAAAACTGCGTCTACCTGTCTCGCACGATTTCATGATAAGGTACGCGATTGAACCTATTTAAATGTTTCGTTCTTAGATAAATTAAAACTATGAAGAGGTCCACAGAGTATCTGTTATGTCGTGGTTCCGTCTATATGCAAGTGAATCGACTACTTTATCATAATACTAAACAAAAGTGACTAACAATATGTTTTTATAACTTGTGAAAACGTATCTCAAAGTGAGCCATTTTTGCCTATTCAAGCAGCCTACTTTAGCGCCTGTCGTTTCGTGTTCTTTCCGTGTATCTACGCGACAATAAAATATTGTAAAACACATAGCATATGTAGTCAACAGACAGGTGGCCTAGACCAAAGTTGAGCACTAACTTAAAGCCTAGTTCATGAACTAGTATTCAATATAGCTAGACTTCACAATATTAAGCAATTGCATTTAAATTATAGACACATGAATGGATTGATGGAAAACTATTTAAAATAAAAATGTTTTTTATATTTTCTAGCTAGCAATAGGAAAAAAAAACAAACAAAGACTTAGTACGTACACAACATTTCCATCCTTTTGTTAGTCATGTCGGTCTTGCTTGCCTGGCAAGAATCTTCTTTAGGTAAAGCAGGTAAATAGATTGATTGCTTTGCCTGTGAATTAAGCAAATCATGTTCCTACCGCTATCCTCATTTTATTTAGGGTTGGGGAAGCATGTTTCCTTCTTCCATACTACCGTCAATCTTCCCAGTCATATCGACTTTCACACAGTACATCCATCGTTTCTTCGGTCGTCACCTCTATATAGAGGTACATTCATACCCGAAACTGACTCCTGAACCTCACAATATGATACTCGTTCCTCCGCATCATAAGCCTGACCATACATGTACCTACATACTATTCGCCTAACATCACACATTCCTCTAAATATTCTCATATTCGCTGCCTGTCTTCTATTCATCCGCTTTGAGCAATACAGGATAGCAGGTCTAATCAGTCTTATAGATCCTCCCTTTAAGTTAAACGGGAATTCGGTGATCACAAATTGTTCCCATCCTGTTACCTGCCGCCATTCCTTCATCCATCCTAAATTAATTGCGAATTAAGTAAGTACCTATCGTTAGCAATCTAAATCTATCTATTCCTTATAAAACATCATAGATTGGTTTCCCCTAGGATTTCGCAAAAGTAGCCCGACCCCCCGGTTGGACTAACTTGCAATAAAAAGCAACTGGATAGTATCCCCCTGGATACTATACAGTTGCTTGCCACCTTTTTCACGGCAACAAATAGGGTGAACAAATAGGGGTGTGTTCTATAAAGTACAAACATGCTTGCTTTAACTTGCTTAGGTACACGGTGTACCAACTGTTCAACAATCATCAATGTCGAGCAAACATGATGACGGACTAGCTACTTTGTAAAGAGGTAGGTAGGATATACCTAAATAGATAGGTACATACAATGATAACGAGGCTGCTGATACCAAATCGCGTAAGTATATGAGATAAACTCGGTACCTACCAATACATTTTCATATCTGAGCAATTGATTGGATAGCTATAAAGTGTAGGTATGACAAGCCGTAACACCCCAACCAATTGCCAGCGAGTTTGGCTAAAGTTTTTATTTAGTAGAGATACGTTTAGGTAGGTAGAAAAGTGTGGTATTATTTCTAGGTTGGCATAGGAAGGTAGGGATAACAACAGCCAGAATATTAGCTGAACACAATCTCATAAAAAGTTGAGCCCTGCCCTTCGCAATTTGGGCCAAAAACCAGCAATTAATTTCTGGTAACCATTAAATCCAAACTACCTACTTCGTTATTTTAAAAACCTACAAAATGATATTAGCCGAGCCCGCGGGATGGGAGGGCAGGAAGTACCCCCCTACTTAGATTAGGTAGGTACCTGTGAGATTACGACGTTATAGCTTATACATATAGAAGAAAAATACATGCTGCGCCGACCACAAATTATTTGGGAATGTACCTGCCACAGGAATGTGTTTGAGCATTTACTTATTTGGATAACATTAAACAAGGGCGAAGATGGGACCTAACGGCCGTCTTAAGCATGCCGGGATCAATGGATAACCGAATGGTACACTTACTATGTTTTCTCTGCATCACCCTTAGGTATATCTTGGACACCAATGACTGTGTTTCCAGTGCCACTTTAAACTGTAGGTCCCGGCTGTTAGTGAACATCTTCGGCAGTCGTAACGGGTAATCAGAAGCCAGTAAGTCTGACAACCAGTCATACCCAAGGGGTATTAGTTGCACGGGTAATTGGGTTGCGGAGGTCAAATAGGGCAATCGCTCCTTTTAAAACACTTGATACTCTAGCTACATCCGGTTAAACAGAAACGAAAAACACATCATCTGCCGCAAAGGCAAAAGAATATTCTTTTACGGCACTTCACCATCTTCTAAACGACCTGGGACACGGTAGTACTCTCGCAAAGACTATTCAAGCAAAGCCTACCCACCTTTTCTCAATCGTACATTCATGCACGATTTAAATGCACGTTGTTGCCAGATTTAAATATAATTTGTGCTAGTTACATCAGCTGTCATCAAAACTGACATAATGAATGTCAACAACATGCCAATATTGACATCCGTGTTTTGAGGTTAACCTCGGCGTTTTGCTTACATTTGCTAATAAATAAGTTGTTATTTTAATTTCTTAAAGTGTAGGCGTAATTTTAATTTCTACTTTTGACAGTGTACTTTAATATTAAGCTATGGAAGCAACGGAATTCGATGCCACTTTAGGTGGTACTGAAAACCTCCCGTACGCAGCGAATAGTTTAAAGTTTGCTGCCTCCAGGAGCGTAGAAATCGCAGCAATGACGGAAAGTATTCTAAGACCAAGCAAAACCAAACTGATATTTCAAACATTGCCGGTACACATGAGGCGGCGGGTTATGAGCCACAACTGCAAACGATTGCCGCAAAAGTTACGGAAAGGCCATTTAGAACAATTAAAAAAGAGTGGGCTGCCTCCTAAGCAGAAACGACCATCTAGGAAATACAGACGTCGACCTGCTAATCTATTAGAGGAGTATAATCGACGACAAAAACGTAATGTTTGGTTGGAAACACATATTTGGCATGCAAAGAGATTCCATATGACTGAACGTTGGGGACATCGTCTGCCCTACGCACCGTGCGACAAGGCGTTCAGAGCATGCTATAGAGGCAGTTCTGCACACTGCCTTCTACAAGACATATCTTACCACATACCAATTCAAATAACAGGCGTAGTACAAAATATCAAAGACATGTTTGCAAAGGTAACAAGTAGTGTTTGTGGTTTAAGCATTGGTGCTATGGCTTACATAAAAGGTTCACGACAAGGTACAGCCCATATCTTTGGAATAAACTCATTTCCTTATGGTTACATTGGTAAAGTACAATTTATTTGGGTACCAAGTGAGAGCACTGTTAAAACTCTGTGGCTATTTGTTCATCCATCACAAATAAAATCCATACAATCAGTTCTTGAAGAAGCTTCTAATCCTCATGAGAAAAAAGACTATAACATAGCTAGTAAAAGGAGAAAAGTTGAGAATGAATCCAGAATTCAAATAAAAGTAATGCCACAAGCATTCAATAGATTTCGTCTAACAGGGCCAAACAGTCATGCAGTCCTAGCTCAGAGTTTGAAGTGTGTGAATGATATTGATTGCCTCAAAAATGACAAATGGGTGTCATTACATAAGCCTAAAGATTTAAAAGACAAGGATGAATACTGGCAGAGTATAAGTACAGCTAGTACTCCAGCACAACTACCCTCAAACATGATTGTTGGGCTAGTTGTTAAAGATCCTCGCCTTAGTCGGCCTTCAAGGCGTACAAAGGCCAAACAAGACTCAAACACTGAAATTAGTATAGAATCTTTACTTACTGTTCCACCCTACCTGTCAAGTTCTCCAGTATGGGATGTTAAAATACATGAAAGTATTAAAAAGGAATCGATGACCAACGGCCAGTTTGTGAAGCATGTAACCAAGAATCAGTTAGTTCCGGGTGAAATTGATGAGCACGACCCGGCATTGCAGAGTGTGCCTATTGTGTTGATCCAGAGATCCGGTTCCCAGAACTCAGAATTTAAGAAGATTGGTATGTCAATTGATTTATTTACATACATTTCAAATATTTAATGCAATCACTTTTTAAATATGATTGTTTTTTCCAGGATATGGGAGTGGTTGGGATATTATTATACCTCGGGGTTACGCTCTGCCGTTTTGGCTCACATTCATTATGTTTGGAGCAAGATCAGGAGGATTGAGAGAAACTGAAAGTGTAGCATTTGAAATGGGAGAATGTTATCTACCACCAGATTCTGATGCTGGGAAAGAAAATGAGAAACGGATAGAAATAGAATCAAGAGAAAAATACTTTAAATTACCGCCAAGCAAAAGAGTTAATTATGTGAAAATAGGAATTAATAGCCCTTTTACATGTCCCTGGAACATATTGCTGAATGATTGGTGTGGCAATCAAGTTAATGATTATTTTGTTTTACGAAATAGAGCACTCTTGAACGAAATCCAGGTAAAATACAAAAATTACTGAAATATTGTTTTTTTTTAATAATTGCATGTTAATAATGATTTTGGTTTTCAGGATTCTGTTACTAGAAAACAAAGTTTACCAAATGTAGAAAATGCAGGTTCCTGCTTAATTCCAGTCTATATAAAATTAGTGGCCAAAGGTAGTTTGCATCAACACTCACTAATATGCTTACCAGAAACTAGTGATGTTAATAATGTTAAAACCTTATTTGAACCACATCATGAAGACCCCAATGAAAAACTTAGGAAGCTCAAACGTGTTGAACACTTTAAATTCTTAAAAAAATGTAAGAGAAACAATGCTAAACTAAAAAAGAAAAAGGTATGGTCATACAATGTATTTAAAAGAAGCTATGATAAAATAATAACACATTTTATTTATCTCATGTTCTGAATGTTTCAGGTAATTTCGGACAAGTTACGAAAGACGGTAAAATCGGAGCCATCAGAATATGTAAAGTCAATGAGAGAGTTATGGCTTCCTTCCAAAGTCGTAACAGTACGTAATGTAGCCTCAAGGCAAGTGATGGGCTATGTATCACAAGGAGCATTCAGTTTCACTGAAGGACTTAGTTGCGGTGTTGGCTACATTGCATACAATGCACTGCAACTACTACTAAATAATGGACTCAACCAAGTCCTTGTGAGAACCATATCATCAAGAAAATATAGACTTGCTAATATAGTGATCATTAATCCTACGTAAATAAAACAATTTCTTAGAAAATTATGTATTTTATTCTTTTACTAATTATGTTATAACATATTCTAATTCACCATAAAAACCTACATTTCTAGGTTCCGCCCTCAGTATGTGATGAATAGCAAAAATAATTTACTATGTTCAAACACTTGTCAACAGTTTTAAAGATACACCCGCTTTCTCCGTCAGCACAACAATGATTAGGGAATACATCTGAGCATAACATAATCACTTCTCAGAATTTCTTTTGTTTATGAGATTTCATAATTGAATCAACACGTTGCAGTTATAATTTAAATGCTTAAATTTGTACGAGGTCAACTCTGCCTGGATAAAGGTTCACTAGAACTATACAGTTTTTACAGTAACACGCGTACATCGAATTTGTGGGATAGGCCCGCGGATACACAGTGTACAAATTATGCTACTACAGTCAAACACCAGGCAAAACTGAATATTCGGCGCAAACACCGAAACAACCTAAATCATGAGATGTACACACGCTCGGTATAAGACTATCCCTAGATTTTAGACCGCTTCCTGGCAATCGCATCTTCTACCGCCTTCAGTTGTTTTAACAGTTCCTCTCGCCTTGATACTGATTTCTTGGCTGGCGCAGTATTTATCGGAGACGTAGCCGACCGCTTCTTACCGCCCGACTCTGAAAAGTTATTAAGATCATGAAATCTAGACTCTTATTACTAGTACATAATGTAATTGCTAACTTTTATCAAGTACAATGATACAATAATATCGCAATAGGAATGTGATTCTTACCTTTATCGCTGGGGACCTCCTTCTTGCTGGTAACAGTTGTCACGGCCGCTGCTAAACCAGCGCTGGTTTTTGCATTTAACCTGTGCAGTAATTTTGTATGATGACTTCACATGAAGCTAGTGAATCTAGCTTTTATTATTGAGATCGTGGGATCGAAAGTAGTGTAGATAAATCCAGTATGTCTTGTCTTGGAAGTTAGGCACAAGTCCAACAAGATTCCTCGCATGAAGGCTTGTAATTTTTCTTTTTAACATTAATAACTAGGGTTTAACTGTCGCGTTAAAAGATTCCTTACAGCAATGTCGTATAAGTGGACTATACGCGACTTTCCCCAAACGGGTAACAATCATAATCAAGATTTAATTGGTTTTCATTAACTTGTGGTTGGATAATAATGTTAAAATTACCGCAGTTGCTATTTCAGACAGTATTTTATGCCTGACAATAAGCTTTTCTTTTTTTGTTGGATAATAGTAAAAATAACCGTAGGCACAAACGGTGAATATAACATTATTGTTTATAATAATAATTACAAGCTGGTTCCTTACCTGGGTCTGGCGGCGGCGTTCAGCAGACGCGCATGTCGTGCTCGGCGAGCGCCGGAGCTGCCCGACGATGATGACGAATGCGACTCGCTCTCCGACTCGCTTGATGACGATGACGATTCTAAAACATAACATAAACATAATAAAACATTAAATTTTTTAAGTACCTTTTCAATCATCAATTGTGTTAGCCTTTTCTCAACAAAATTAAAGTTTAAAAGGCTTTCAGACTAATCCAATGCAGCAGAGTACCGTGTTTTATATGTAGGTTTTGCCTATCTGACACCCTCTACCCAATTACCCGAGCAATATGCTCTACGCCCCATGGAAAGTTGGTTGTGAGATCTTAATAGTAACTGGTCATTGGTGAAATTATGAATAAGTGACTAGAGAAACTGTTATTTAGTATTTAAATACGTACCAGAGCCTGACGACGAGGATCGTGAATATTTCTTCCTATCCCTGTTGCGACTTGATGCCTTGTTGCGCCCGTAGGGGTCCATTTCATCCTAGCAAATAATGTTTTAATCATTAAAACTTGAAACTTATTATCCTCTCTAAAAAATAGCATTCATTATTGATTATGAAGCAGCTTATTTTGGTCAAGGTGATTTTTATGATGAACTATGATGATGTACGTGGAATATAACAACAGTATATAAAGTAGAGTACATAAGGGTAGGTACATAGTTATAGTATTCAAGGGGATTACATAAGAATGGGGTTTCATGGAGTACCTACATGAAAAAAATTACGTGTAAAGTCACAAGTAAAAAACGGGGTGTCCTGCGTGAGCGACGAACGCGACGCGATGCGACGCAACACGACGCGACGTAATGCGACGCGATGCTACACGCGACAAATGTCCTACGTGATTTTGGTCATTACTTCTCAAATCATGGAGAAGTACAGTACAATTTTGCTTGAAAGTTCATATTTAAAGTACACACAGCAACATTCTTTCAGTTCTTTGTACTAATAAACGATTTCTATAATTTTTATGTTTTTTGTCCCACAACGCTTCTGAATAGTTCGTGGTGTCGCATCTGGTCGCCCTCAAATCAAGTGCGCGTTACGTCGCGTCTCGCCGCAGACACTCACATAGGCCACATGTAGGGCATGCCGTTGAGTTGATCGCGTTCCTCGCGTTCGCAGCGTCGCTTCGCGTCGCGTTCGTCGCTCAAGCAGGACACCGCGTAAGGGTAGTGAACAATACGGTAGACCCGCCACTGTACCTTGTGTCGGTGCAACGCGTGTGAGGCGGGCGGCGGCGGGTTGGCGGACAGCTGCCGCGCCGCCGCCGGGGACGGCGCCCGGCGTCGCGGCGCGGGTGGGTTCATGGCCGTCGCGCGGGCCGTCGCCAGCCGCCGCTCGCGAACTATCACCGACGGCGACAACCTGCACCACACCAACCTCATTATACAAACCATGTGCTGATGCACTTTCCAGCCTAGGTTGTCTAGGTAATCTACATTCAGCGTAAGAAAAAAAACAAACAGCGGAAACCGAGTGTTGTGGCGCATGGGAGAGGCCCATCAGAGGACGCAGAAGAAAATATAGCAAGAACTTTAGAAAAAAACTCGGTATATTTCCATAGATAGAAGAAGTAGCAAAGAAAATTGGTCAATTATAGCGAAGATTTTCAGGAAAACGCGCTTTTCGATATAAGCGAAGAATGTCGCGTTCCCGAGAGCAAAATTAAAGAAGACGCATATTTTATTGAAATGGAGAAACATCTATCTCACCTTTGTCTGGAAGACGAAGAGGCCCGCCTCTTGCGGCGGGCGCTGGGCGAGCGCGAGCTGCGGGAGCTGGAATTTGAAGAGCTGCGGAGTGAGCGGGAGCGGCGGGGACAGCATGCGACACGCACACGCCGGGACATGTGACAATGATATCAACAACGAGCATGCAGTGTGGTGGTTAATCCAGATTATAATGACAGTCATGAGGAATCGAACACCGCAAACACCACAACGTTAGACGAGTTATGAAAGCGAAACCCATCGCCCAGGGGAGGGGGACGAAGCAGGAGAAAATTTCAATTAAAATATCGTATTGTAAAATAAACATGGACATCACATTTACATCAGGAAACAAGTATTTTAAGATATCAAAAAAAGGTAGTGCTATTTGGGTCTTTTTTCGGTTTTGGGTGCACCATAATAATAGAAAACCTACCTGTATCATTATTTTTACTTTACCTCTCTTAGACAATCACAACATTTATCAAAAAGCTTAATTGAATACAACTATGCCTAAATAGCTTCTCACTTTATCTGCACCACTGCCTTACTGTCTTAGTATCAATACCTCAACGAAGACCTACAACCTAAAGACTACCTACCTTAAAGACTATATTCTTTACCAAGATAATTATTCATCATACAGTTCAAATCGAAAAACTTTGCCCCTCCAAAGTATTCAATAACCAGATTGTATGATCAAAACAAACAGTTAAGAGTTGCTACACACATAAGGGAATTGCCGAGCATTCATATTCATATATTCGATTTTGTCGCCCAGATGTGCCGAATAGTGCCGGCCCGCTTATGTGTATAGCAACCCGAACTCGGGTCAAAGTTATTAGACCAGAACTGTAAAATATCTTCTGACCAGGTATTTTATATAAAGAATGTTATCATACCTGGATGATGAGTAAGAGTCATCAGAGGAAGGTGGTTTCCTTCTCCTGGCGGCGGGTTCGGCCCGCATCCAGGGATCGGCCCAGTCCTCCGTGCGGCCGTCCCCGCGGCGCATGTCGCGTCCTTCCCGTCCCTCCCGCACCTCGCGTCCTTCGCGGCCCTCCCGCCTTTCTACTTCTGCGCGTTGGACTATTACTTCGCGAGATGGACGGACGCGACGCTGTTGCAAAACAAAAGCATTTCACTTAAAAATAAATAATTTAGGATAAAGGAAAGGTTCTATGTTTTATATTGTTTCTAATTGATGTATTATGATTGACTGAGTGGTACAGAAAATAATAATTTTAATTTAAATGGTTACAAATCTGTCTTCATCTTCTGAAATGTTGTCTTCATGGTCTAAAATGTGTTGAGCTTGCATTTTTGCATACCCAAGTGACATTTCATTTCTACGAATAAAGTTACTATCATAAGACCTACTTACTGGGCTAAAACACCTAAACCAAAAATCTAAATAGTATATTCGTACCTTATGATAGGGACCTTCCTCAGGCACGGGAACCCTGTCATCGTAGTGCGGCACTCTGTCGTATGCGGCTCGCTCGCGCTCGTACATGTGTTCGCGTTCGTAGAAACGTTCGCGCTCGTCAACCGGGGGCCGGGGGAAGCGGCCGCGGTACATAGGACCGTATGGACTGCGGAATAAGTAAATGTTTTCTATGTTGGAATGAGATATAATGAGATACTGCTGTAGTACATATTGAGTAAAAGACCATTCTGAGATTTAAACTATGCATTCTTCTCATCATCATAGATTTATAAACTCTTAGGAAAATTAACTAAATTCACTGTTCATTGCACCACTCAACCATAACGTTAACCATAATCATTTCATCGCCGATTTGGCCAATGGGCGGCAGGTATAGGACTGATTATGGTTTGGTTATAGTTAAATGGTGCAACTCACCCTTATTGCAATACATTTTTAGTTAAAGCAACATCCATAAATATTTACTCTGATTTTGTTATTTTATGATTATTTTGACATGGTTATATTTTTAATACATAGTACCTAAGTTTTGTACATTTATGAAGAGAGATGAAATGAAGAGAATGAATGAAGTTTCATATAAAATCATCCACACATATACAAAACTCACCCTCTAAAAGCCTCAGGGTCTCTATAATGCGGCGGCGCGGGTCCGTCGTGATGTCTCGGCGGGGAGGCGCCGACGGCCGCGGCTGCGTACGCGAGCTCCGCGTCCGGGTCATGTACCACACCACCCACGGAGAGGTGGAGTTTCTTCTCTTCAAAGTCCATGTCTTGTTCTTTACGTTTGTTCGCTATTCGGAGCATCTGAGAGAAGATACAACTTTTATTATCAGACGCCAAGGCCCATGGCATGTTAGTAATACAAATAGACCATGTTACCTTTAAACAGAAAAAAAACAGTTAAACTCACTGAAAGGCTTATCGGACTGATTCAAAACTCAAAACATGAAGTACAGGAATAAATCAGTCATACATAAAACAGTCGCTTTTTCTGTCCCTATATCCCGATGTCCCTTTGTAAGCTTAAATCTTCAAAACTGCGCAACCGATTTTCATGCGGTTTTTTTTAAATAGATAGAGTGATTAAAAGAGGACGATTATATATGTTTATAATAATATACATTAAATAGTGGGAATATACTGTTATACCATGCGAAGCCGGGGCGGGTCGCTAGTTACTTATAAAGTATTAACAACTGTTACCTCTTTAGCAGTCCTAAGTCCTCGCTCCCAAGCTGACTCGGGCGGCGCCTGGTCCCGCGCGGGCGCGGGGTAGGCGCCCGACGCCGGCACGCCGCGCACCACGTCAAACATGTTGTAGTTGCCCTTGTCTGTCACACCCGGGTGCAGGAACCTGGGTGTTAATAGGAGTTAGTTAAGAGTGGCCAGCCAGTCGTTAACGACTGTTATGCCAGTTTATTGTGGCAAGACAGTCCACTATGTAGGGTGTTTCAGTAAAGGTTTCAAAAGGTATGTAATTGGTTAATCAGTTTCGTTAGTAGACAGTTCTTGGTTCTTATTATGTTGGCCACCACTGTCCTACAGGATTGTACAAACTACAATGTTGATTGGTAAGACATGGGATTGTATGGGCAGACTGTAGGTAGTACAGTAAATGTATGTCCATTTCGTAGAATTATTTTATTAATCCAACTTTCTAGCATTTTAAAAGACACCGACATCTTAACAGATAGTTAACATACCTGCAGCTAACGCCCCATGTACAAGCGCCCCTCGAGAAGAACCGGCAGACGGGCCGTGGTTCACTCTCCTCAGGTCGTCTCTCCGCTTCGTCGGACACCTCGCCTTCCTCGAGCGAGGATCCACGGGACCGCCTCGCCGCTCTTACGTCCTCTGTTCGTAAATAAATTAGCTATACTAATATAATAAAGAGAAATCATTTTTTTTTATTGTACCATCTGGTTAGATTGGAAGCCGACCCCAACATAGTTGGCAAAAAGGTTCGGAGGATGATTATGATCATAAAGCCTCAAAAACTGCCGAACTGATCTGAAAAAATCTTTCAGTGTTGGTCCGGCGACATAGATTTTGTTAAAGTACGGTATATAGTACGGGAAACCGCGAGAAAAAGCCTGTTTTATCTAATCTCTAATTCTGAGATAATTAGCACGTTTCTAAGCTACTATCGATTTGACACGTATTATTTACATTTACAAGGCATGACACCGATTAGCGACCCTTTGAATAGAAATATTTCATTATTCTATCTTCTTATTATGTTATTCCTACAATATTTTGAATATATTTTACCTAATTCTACTATACCTTTTTCTGTCGCTTTATCTTCAGCGTCGCCATTTGACTGTTCTACAGGTTTTGGTTCTATACACTCCCCTTCTTCAGCTTCAAAATCTAGCTGTTCTTCCCCATCTTCCGTATTACTAGTCTTTTCTTGTGGTACCTGAAGAAATATACTACTGTATCAAAAAAATCTTTACAACCAAAGAAAAATAAGACCATAGTCTCATCAATGTTGTTATTACAACAAAAATAAGTAGCATTTGTTTAGAATTACTTTTTCGAGTTTATGTGTTTCGCCTTTTCCACTATCTGAACGTGGTGAGGACTGTGTACTTGTTCCATTCACTGGTTCTGCTTTGTGCTCCGGTGATGCTGGTGGTGACTTAGGCTAAAAAAACAGACAAGAACTGTAGCAAGATTCATTTTGTAATAATATATCTCTGTAATTCCATGAGCTGTTTGTACCTTTGATCCTTTTTCAGAGTCTTCTGGGCCCATAGAATCTAAGTCAGAAACATCAGAAAGATCCTCATGACTTATATTAAGATCCTTTCCATCAGGTTTCTCACTAGTCCTAGATTTACTCCTTGATTTCCTGTCCTCTTGATCCGATTCCATTTCACCTAAAAGAGTTCAAATTCATTACCCTGTGGTTTTTAAGTAAAATTGGTACATACAGGAATTGAGAGCTGACTTCTAGTTTTATTTTCTTGCTACAAACAGTAAAAGTACCTTCTGAAATTTCTTCTGTAGCAGGATCCTTATTACTCCTTTTATTGTATGAAGAACTCCTACTAGACTGACTGGAGTCTGACCTGCTGCGGGCCCGAGGGACAGGGACCATCTTTTGTTCAGCTTTTGTATGTCTCCTCCATTTCTCATTCCTCTCCTTTGGGCTCCACTCATTACGTTTGACAGAGGGTGAAGTGCGAGGAGATGATCTATATGACTTTCGATCTGGTGAAGGACTTGACGAGGGGGATCGGCGACTAGCATGCCTCACAGAGTCAGGTGAGGCAGGTCTGGATCTATTATCTGGGGAGCCAGGAGGAGACCTAGCTGAGCTACTCGGACTCTGTGGTGTCTTAGGACCATCCCCTGCTGATGGAGCTGAAGAATATTGATCACCATGCCCAGGTGAGCCCACATTAGAACCCACATCACTTGGTGAGTGTGGTCCCTCTGGTGACTTAGGGCCTACTGGTGAACCAGGCATTGAATTTTCTGGTGAATTAATATCAGAATGTGCTCCACTCAAGTTATCCGGTGACCGTGGTGGCTTTCCATGAATTGGAGACTGTGGCGATGGTGACTGTGAACGACTTTCAGGGGAAGGGGAGCGTGGTCCTTGGGACCTTGGGGATCTTGGGGAGCGAGGTGGGGACTTTGCATCCTTTTTAGAAGGTTCACTTCTATCTGATGATGAGCTCCTTCTACTTCTACTCCTAGAGCTTGTGCTGCTACTACTGGATGAAGACTGATCTCGAGAGTCTTCCGAATCCATCTCTGTAAAAATGGAAGTGTCAAATGAAGCTTATAGCTCTTGGAACATAGGTCCCAACCCAAACAAGCACTCTGATTGTTATTTCATTTATTTCAATAGCTTCAACCAGTCAAAATATGCAATACTGTTTCAAAATGTTAGTTCAAACAATTTCAATGTACTTCAACAGCAGCAAATATCCGTAGACCAATTTAAAATCATTGAAAGTTTTATTAATCCCATAAATAAAAACTCAAAAAGCATGTAAAATGATGAAAACAGTATATTTTTTGATTGCTTTACTAAAATAATACAAATTACTTAATAGACTGTACAAGAAACATAATTATTTAGAAATACCTAATGATTTATGAATGATTACTGTTCATTTGTGTGCTACCTGTCACCTGACAAAGTACCTCACCTAATTCATTAATATTATCATGAAAGTAGAAATAAAGCACAAATAGTGCTTAAAATATATTGAAACAAACATGTCAAGGTTAGGTCAAACTAGCATTATCATAATTAATTTAATAATTTCAATACCGAACAAGATTTACAAAACATGCATACTGCTGTTAACTCACCTTAGTAGTTTGGTAATAAATAATAATTAATAACAATTTTTAAATGTACAACTACTACAGAAATTGGACACTAGAACCATTCGTGAGTATACCGACCTACTTTTAATCAAGTCCTGCATTATCGAGTACCAAATGGGACATTACAATGAAGACCAGTTCTGTATTTTATGTTTGTATGAATCATATGAATGTTTATCAAAACTTTAAAAGTAATCATCAAAATGTATCAACTTGGTTCAAAGATGTACTCATTACTTTATACAACTGGTAAATGCTACGTTGTGATGTATATTGGAAGACACATCCAGCCTTACCTTCACGACGACGCCTCGAAGCCAGAATTGGTTGCACTTTGTAACACTTTTCATATTGCAAAGACTTTCAACTTTATAATCACAACACAAACGAAACTTAGGTCTGTCACATATACTTGTGAACAACTTTTAACTTTTTTGAACGATAAACTGACGAAAACTTAGTAAAATCAACACTACTTCAACATGGCTGTGATACTGAAGGAAATATATGAACATAATAAATAATCACTTTCCAGTACTTCCGTAGGGTTAACTTACGCCCTTACCTTTACTGAGATGGATTAGACGGTTAATTTCTTGAAGTAATCGTTATTTATAATAAAAATTATCCTTTATTTGCGCCGCTAACGATTCTCTCTCAACGAAGCGAAGTCATGGGGACACGGTCGTAACAGTTCGTATAGAAAAACTATGTACGGAGGCTGGTTAAGATATTTAGTTTTGAAAATTAACGAGAGGTGGCGCTTTGTTCAATTTTGTATATTTTTTTTCGTTAGCAACATTATAATGTGGTGTTGCTATCGACTGTTTGTCAGTTCTTTATACGCAAAATACTTACGTCTCTAACTTTGAAATAAGCTTTTTCTTCAGAAAAAAAAGAGGAATGCAAACTTCAAAGCATCTAAATCATAAACAAAATATGTCTACACATGTGATCTACACTTACTTGTTGTTACTTGATATTTATTAAGGTAGAAAATCGCTTTGGTTTTTTCCAAGTGGTTTTGTAAATTTTTGTGTGTAATGGAACGCATATATGTCATGGCGTCCGGCCGGTACCCTTTAAAAGTTGTTGATTGTGTTGTGTGGTGCGTTCTCCTGTTTTTCCGTATATTTGTGGCTTTTCCGACAACGTTTGCTTTCCAAAGGACACCGAAATCTCCGCTTTAATTTTACACCTGTGCGCACTACTTTGGACTCCGAGTTTTCTCTTTACGATTTGGATTTGACGATATGGGATCTCCGTTCAGATGTTGTGTTCGTTATTGCACTACAACTCGCAGTAAGTTTTAAATATACTATTTTAATGTGGACTTTCCCATTATAAGTATATACAGTACAGTATTATAGGAGATACCGTAGAACAATAATAATATGTCTTCATTTACAGGTGATGATTGCAATGTTATTTTGCATTCATTTCCCAACCCCGATAAGGAAGAGGACAGATTTAGATCTTGGGTCTACTCAATTGGGGGAGATATTCTGGTTTTGGATAACCAATTTGTATTCAAAAACAGAAAAATATGCCACAAGCACTTCGAAAGTAAATACCATACAAGAAGTTCAAGATTAAGTGCTAATGCAGTTCCTACTTTGCATTTAAAAGGTACTTGAAATGTGTTTTTGCCTGAGTACAACTATAGATTTTTATCTATACTATTACTATATAGGTAACTATCTATACTATACTAATATTATAAAGAGGAAAGACTTGATTGTTTGTATTGAATAGGCTTCTAAACTACTAAACCGATTGAGATAAAATTTGGTATGGACATAGATTAAAACCCGGTGAAAGACTTGGATTGACACCCAGGATTTTTCAGGATGCGGGTGAAACCGCAGGCAGACAGCTAGTATAATATTAACAGGAAAGATTTAACTCAAAAACTACTGGTGTATCTACTTGGGAAACAAGTGAGACAAGTTGTTGCTGGATAAATACTGTCATGCATAGGATAGTTTTTATTTGAATATGAGAAGTAGTTCCCTTGGGATGTAGGTGAAACCGTGGGTGGACTGTACGTAGCTGTTTTCTGCAGCTTCACCCGTGTCCCGGGGGAACTTCTCCCCATACCTGGATAAAATATAGCCTATGTCACTCCCAGATAATATAAATATTTAATGGTGACAGAATTTTTAAAAATTTTCCAGTAGTGTTTGAGTTTATCCATTACAAACAAACAAACAAAGTTATCCTCTTTACAATATTAGTGTAGATGTAGACTAGCGCTATGCCTGTGAACGTAATTTGAATAAGCATTACTGCTCAAAACACTTTCTATTTATTTGGGAATGAGAAATTTTACTGCAGTAAAAAGTTGGCAATTAAATATGTGACCGACTCCACATTTGACACGATTTACATTTTGTTTTGCGTAATTATTACAATTAGTACTATGTTTTTAGTTTCAATTTAAACATGGCTTTGTAGCAGTTTCAACAATTATTCTATAGAGAAAAAATGCCAACCAAGGATATTTTGAAATATCATTTATTTAGTAAAATATAAATGTGACTGACACTACATGCAAAAGGAAGTTGTTTTCGAGAGAATTTTTAAAGTTAAATAACCTTCCTTCGTCAAAGATTAAAAACAGGCACAATTTATTAAAAAAAAAAGAATAAGTGCTTTATCAAAAGTTTCTAAAAGTATATGTATTTCATTTACAGGCATACCTTGTAAAAGACCATTATCAGATGTTACCAATGTGACCAGTTACAATCCAATATTTGCTCAACCTTCAACATCCACAGCAGGTAAGCCATAATTTTGTTACTGAGGTAATCTTGAAAGCATGTTAGTGTTATTCAGTAAAGTGAAAAAGTTTAATTGTCACATCAACTTTATTTTTAAAGTAGTAAGTTTTTTTATTTGATAGAGTTAATATATGATTGTTGCACTTGACTTAACATTGGTATAAAAAATATTTTGTAAATTATTTGTGATTTTTTCTTCAGAACTGGTTAACTTATTTTGGCAGGTCCACTTCATTCTGGTGAACCAATATCTATCAAGACCAGTGAACTTGAGAAGCTAGCAGAAGCAGGTAAATTTCTTAAAACACTTATAGTTTTAACTAGCTTCCGACCGCGGCTTCGCCCGCGTCCAGTTCGGTTATATCGCGTTTCCAAGAGAACTCTCCAAAAGTCCGGGATA
The DNA here is from genome assembly GCA_033682625.1 of Helicoverpa zea x Helicoverpa armigera. Classification (NCBI taxonomy): domain Eukaryota; kingdom Metazoa; phylum Arthropoda; class Insecta; order Lepidoptera; family Noctuidae; genus Helicoverpa; species Helicoverpa zea x Helicoverpa armigera. Next base: position 7,152,169 of record JAWIIS010000009.1, read on the forward strand.
AAAACTATCCTACGTTCTTTCTCAATGTCAACTCTATCTCTGTACCAAATTTTATTTAATTCCGTTCAGTGGTTTAGACGTGAAAGCGTAACAGACAGACAGACAGACAGAGTTACTTTCGCATTTATAATATTAGTAGGGAAGTAGGGATTTAACCCCTATTTCACCCCCACACTGGTAAAAAAAATAACTTTCAAAATGAACAAACGATTTTTTGTTTCTTATGACGTGATATTTGATGAACTTGTGTACTAACTTTCAACCCTTATTTCACCCCCCAGCTGGTCGAAATTTCAAAAATGCTAGAAAAAATGTTTAATGATTTCTTATCAAGTGCTTAAATATAAAGTTTCATGGTTTTATCTTTTAAAATTAAGAAATCCCATACAAACTTTCAACCTCTATTTCAACCCCTTCATCCCTTTTTTTCGAAATAAAAAGTAGCCTATGTTCTGTCTCGGGGTCTAAAGATTGTCTGTACCAAATTTCATCAAAATCGGTTGCGAGGATTAAGCGGGAAAGCGTAACAGACAGACAGAGTTACTTTCGCATTTATTATATTAGTTTGGATTAAAATCAGTTGATAGGTATGGTAGATATATTTATTTTCTACCATCAATGTGTATTATTCAAGTATTCTATACAATACCTAGGCAATTTATAGAATACTTGGGGTGTTTAGGGTTAAACAATGTATGAAAAATTGCAAATTTGATTGTCCATTAAATACTTTGCCTAGGTAATGTATACCATACCTGCTGGTTCTTCAGCAGTGTATATATATATATTTTATTATGTTTATACATAAATGCATTAATTTAATTTTTCAGATTTAGGCAAACCTGTAAAGACTTCAGGAGTAAAACATATTTCCCTAAAACAAGCAGCTGCAATGACAAAAAATGGTAAATATTTATTTCATAGATTGTATTAGTATACTATGTGGCGATAAGGTTATCACTAGGGAAATTGTTTATTTATTTAATACAATTATTAGATCAATAGTTAACTGTGTACTATTTTATGTGATACTGATAACATTATCGCTACACTGTATATTGCAGTAAGAATTTCAAAAATAGAGAATAGAGTTTTTGGTCACATAGAGAGGAAGATTGGGCTGAAGTAGATTTTCCTCCAAAATAATTAATTGAAAATCTCATTATGTCAAAGTCGCACTTGAATAAGTTAAGTTTTCAATTTCTATGAAAGAGATAATTGACCTACCTTTTAACAGGTTTTTTTTTTTCAGTACCAAACTTAGCGAATCTGCAAAAAACAATCAAGAAGTTACAACAAAAGAAAGAAAGTTACGCCACACGACTGAAAAGAGCCTTAAGACTTTCTGAAAATACCACTTTTCAGAAGTGCTTACAAAAATTTTCGACTTTGGCAGCCTTGTTTACAGTCATGCAATTTCGCGAAATTTCAAAAGGAAAAATGGGAAGAAGGTTCACAAAGGACGAAAAAATCATGGCTCTCAGTTTGTACAAACAGGGCCCAAAAGCATATAGATGGCTCAGTAAAATATTTATTTTACCATCTCCTATCACTCTGAGTCGTCTGATTTCCTGTGCTGGTCTAAGACCAGGAATCAACAAAAGGATATTTAACCAGTTGAAGAAAAGAGCCCAAAAAATGACAGAAAATGAAAAGTTATGCATTCTTCTGTTCGATGAAATATCTATTACACCCCATTATGACTATAATAGAAAACGAGATGCCATTACGGGATTTATTAATAATGGAAAACAAACAAACAGGAACATAGCGGATCATGCACTTGTTTTTATGTTAAGAGGGTTTGTAAATAATTACAAACAACCATTGGCTTACACATTTTGCAAAGGAACAACTTCCAAAGGAGATTTGAAACTTTTAATAAAAAATATTATTTCCGAATTGCAACAGTGTGGGTTTTATGTGCTTGCAACGGTCTGTGACCAAGGGACTACAAATGTTAGCGCTATAAACGAATTGATAGAAGAAAGAAGAGTTGATTATATAAGAAAAAATCTAAATTTTAAGCATCAAATATTTGAAGTCAATGGCAAGGAAATAATACCTATTTTTGACACCCCCCACTTAATAAAAGGGATTAGGAATAATTTAATTACCAAGAATTTGAAGTGCATTATAGAAGATGAAGTTAAAATTGCGAAGTGGGACCACCTAATTAAACTTCATGAGGAAAATCCTTCTTATAAAGGTATACGATTAATTAAAAATCTTACAGAAGCCCACATTGATCCAAAGAAAATCCCCAAGATGAAGGTTAAGATGGCAACTCAAATATTTAGTCAAACAGTCGCTACCAGTATGGGATACCTAGCAGGTGAGTAGTAATACACGCAAAGTACTGGCACGGGTCTTGAATGCTGACCTTCAGCTGCGCACATGCGAAATTTTGGGTTATACTGAGTTTACAATGCGAAAAGCGCCCCCACTCTACGCCGAGCGTTCAAGATCTGTCCCGATACCTATAATAAAATTTGTACAGATAAGTGGTAATTATACACTTTCCTGAGCCTAAAGTATTTACTAAAACTTGATAATGTGTTTGTTTATAGAAAACTAGCTTTCGTCAGCGGTTTCACCAGCTTCTTGAGGGAACTACTATATGTTTTTCCGATGAAGGCTATATTACTGCCAAGTTTAATCCCAATCGAGGTTCCAAATGAGGTTTCTAATATAATAAGGAAAGATTTGTATTTTTGTGTGTTGAGTAAACTCAAAAATTAGTGATCCAATTGAGATTAAAATTTGTATAGACATAGATTTAAATCCGAGGAATAACATAATGATAGTTTTTATCAGTTCCCTCACGACGCTGGTGAAATCGCGGGCGGACAGCTAGTAGTCATTATACCAAACATGATTTCGAAGTTTCATAAAGCACCAATTACCTGATCACTAGTAATATGCAATACAAAGTTTCTTAGGGATCATTTAAATTAAATTAATTTTATTTCTACTTTTCAGATAAAAGAATACTTCCTTCGGAGTGCAAAGATACCGCAGACGTATTGATGTTTTTCGATCAACTTTTCGACTCTATGAATGGCAGTTTTGAAAATTCAAAAAAAAGAAGCGGTAAAGTGCTGTTAAAATCAGTCACCCCAAAATCTGATCACAGTAAGGTATGGGCGAGGGCAAAAAAAGTTTTAAAATCTATGAAGTTTATTGGTAGAGGAGGAAGGGAAGGTAGTGTGCCATCAATTACAAACTGGTTACGTACGCTGGAAAATATTGAAGTTTTAAAAAATAAGGCATTCAATGAATATAATATAAAATCATTCTGGATGAGACACTTAAATCAAGATCCATTAGAGAATTTTTTTGGCTGTATACGGTCTCATGGATACAGAAATATATCACCAACCCCATCTGGCTTTGAGTCAGCTTTTGCAAGCTTATTAATAAATAATTTATCAAGTAGTCATTCTGTAGGGTCAAATTGTGAAGAAGATGACTGTAAAATTTTTCAATCAATGGACTACTTATTAAAAAAGGAGGATATTAATGAACTCACAGAAATAAATGAAATAGATATCGATGATATTAATTGCGAAATTATAGATTTTAATGAAAAAAAAAGTAATCCAAAAATTATAAGCCAACTCAGCTACGTAACCGGCTATGTAATAAAACAGGCAAAAAAAAATGTATTTAAAAATTGCAAAAATTGTAAAGCAATTTTATATTGTAATGAAGAAGAAGAACAAGAAATAAATGAATATATAAAAATAAGAGAGTACTCTTCGTTTAAATCACTCGCCTACCCTTCCGAAAACACAACAAAACTATTCTCTGCAATCCAAGACGTAGTCACTTATATTTTAAAAAGAAAAAGTGATATGCCTCGCATAAAAAATTATATAAAGACAATTTTGTACACAGTCATAGATTTTAGTTTTTTGACTTGCCCAGACCACAAAAGCGAGTTGACAGATTTTTTATTTGACTTTTCTTCAAGATTTTTTATAAATAACTGGTGCCGGGATGTAAATTTGTTATTAAATGGCACCAGGACAGAAAAAGATGAAGATGATAGCATTAAAGAACGGGCTATTACTTATTATAATAAAAGACACATTATCAAATCATAATAATGATTGTTTTATTTTTTATTCCCTTAGAACTTTTATACTGTGTTCATCTACCGTTTCTCTGTACTGATAATTAATATTTTTCTGTACTATCATAAACATCAGTTCAGACGAAACGGTAGATGAATTCAGATTTAGGTAAGATTTTTGTGCAACAGAGCTATATAATGGTTTTGCTAGCTATAGGTATATACATAGCAAGTTGTAGTTCCTAAAATAAACAAAGGATGGCGCTGTACTGCATTGGCCACTGATAACTCTATTCTTGTAATGTACTCTGTGCATGGGGATGACACTACAGTACTTTGAGGTCGAAAAAAGAAAATGTATGGAAAGTGGTGCTGTCTAGCGGGGAGGACGTGTCAACTAAGGCAGAAATATTCCCTTAAATACTACTAGATGTCGCCTTAGATGACCTCTTTCTTAAAATGCATTTTTTTTAATAATTGATCAAATTTGAATTAATAATAGAAACTTAAGAATAATTTTACATTTTTTGCGATTCGTTATCGGGCTTAAAAAGGTCCATAACATTTTTTTTATATACTTATTACTTATTTTTCCAATGGCAGCACTGGTAACATTACGGCCATTACGGGTAAATAAAAGTTTTCAAAACTTTTCACCAACGTTCGTTGTGTTTGTGTGTGCCGTGAGTTTCCCGAGTTTTCAGTGTAATTTCTCTTTTTTATTGACCATCGCGTGTTTCCTGGACCCCGAGAGTGCTTCTTTCACACAGTTACTTGGCTTTTCGTAAACGGATACCGACGAATACACTTACTTCGCTTGACCCCGGCATCGTTTTATGGACTACGACGTGTATGTTTATTGTGATCAAATTTGGCTACGTTTTTGGATTACGATGGCGAGATTACCGAAAAATCCTCGCACTCATTGCTATTTTGGATGTGAAGAAGGAGGTAAGATAACAATTGACGATATAATATGTGATCCTATTTTATGAAAGATCCCTTCCAAAGTTTAATTCTTCAACTTGTTCTAACAATAATTTTACATTATCATAACATTTTTACCGAACTAATGCACATACAAAACACGAAACGCAAACATAAATTGAACAACCTGTAATGAATTCATTTTATCAAATTTTAGGTCCATTGCATCACTTTCCTAAGCCAGACCGTGATAGGGAAAGGTTTAATGCCTGGACAGAAGTGTTGGACGATGACATCAAAATAAAAGGAGATGCATACATTTATAACCAATTAAGATTATGTAATAAACATTTTGAAGATTATTACATATCTCCAAGCAAGTGCTTGACCAGAAATGCAGTGCCAACCTTGTATATTACGGGGTTATTATCAGGTAAACAAAAATATATACAAATAAATTATAGTCCGAATATAGCTTGATCTCTGTGGCAGATGTCTATGAAATGTATGAAGTAACTTTGCACTAACCTTGCCCACCCATGTCAGACATGTTGTAGGATGCTACTGCTCCACCTGCGTCTTAACGCGTTAAATTTTGGCATTACGCAGATGTGGCCAACGTTTTAATGTCAATTTATACTAATGGCAATATAAATAGCATTAAACGTTAAGCGATAACTCGGGTGTCGGTTTTTTGGACGCATCAAAGGGTTTTAGTGCGTAGCTTATAGCGCTAAGTGATGTTGGCTACATTAATGCCATCTCATTGCACGCATGCAAGGACGAGTGTAGATACTTTGTTTAAGTTGTAACTGCATTTTACGAGCACGATAATGGAATGGTCAAATGAGAAAGCTTTAGTTTTTAGAATTATTTTGTGTGTCTGAGTTTAATCTCTTTAATGTATGTTAACGCGTTACTTCATGAGGGATTAACTCTTTGCGTAATGCTCCTGCTCCACCTGCGAATGCGTTAACGTTAATGTCAATGGCCAACTACACGTTACTTATAGCATTAAAAATGCGTGTTGGCTACACTTACGCAAAGAGTTAATCCCTCATGAAGTAACGCGTTAACATACATTAAAGAGATTAAACTCAGACACACAAAATAATTCTAAAAACTAAAGCTTTCTCATTTGACCATTCCATTATCGTGCTCGTAAAATGCAGTGACAACTTAAACAAAGTATCTACACTCGTCCTTGCATGCGTGCAATGAGATGGCATTAATGTAGCCAACATCACTTAGCGCTATAAGCTACGCACTAAAACCCTTTGATGCGTCCAAAAAACCGACACCCGAGTTATCGCTTAACGTTTAATGCTATTTATATTGCCATTAGTATAAATTGACATTAAAACGTTGGCCACATCTGCGTAATGCCAAAATTTAACGCGTTAAGATGCAGGTGGAGCAGTAGCATAAGTGTAGCCAACACGCATTTTTAATGCTATAAGTAACGTGTAGTTGGCCATTGACATTAACGTTAACGCTAACGCAGGTGGAGCAGGAGCAGGACAGATAATTGGGCCAATTTTGTATATTTGTATAGTTATCGGCATGGATATTGAGCCCTGACCTTCACCTTCACCACCTAGAAGCGATTTATTGGTTTATTGCCTTATGTGTACAGTGCGCAAAGCGATCCCCACTCTTCCGCCGAGAGCTCAATATCCGTGCCGGTAACTATAACATTGTTCTGTTTTCTGACTGACTTTTTGTAGGATGTGTGCAAAAAAATCGGTCACTGATTATATCGGACATGGACATGCAGCCTCAATGTCATGTTTATAATTTTATTTTGTATCACTTATATTTTCATTATTAGTGCCAGTTGAATCATAAATGAAGTGCAATTACATAAATACAGTTTTTTTTACAGAATTACATTGAAATGATTTTTTTTTCAAAAATATTGTGCATAGTTATCTAAGAAGCTTATTGCCGCTTTTTAGGTACTACCAGCTCATCTGAAGTTGCAGAAGTGTCTGTTGAGCCAGCTGCTTCTGTTATAACGTCTGACGACACGAACAGCAACATGAAGCAAACATTTCTGGAAGGTGTGTTGCAAATCATAATGAAAGTCAGTTAAATGTTTTGTTTTTCCATCATTTTCATCCATGTAATGATTTAAATTTCTTGCAGATATTTCAATTCATGAACCATCTACATCGCAAGCAAAGACTTTCCTTTCAAAGGATATTAATCAAATCAATGTTCAACCATCCACATCTCGGACAAACCCATTACGGAAACGAAGAACAACAGGTTGGTATATTGTTTTAATATAGGTTATACTTCAACTGTTTTATTTCTATTTTTAAAGAATATATGTATTTAACTATTTAGGCTGTGAAGTCTTCTTAAAATAGGTTGATGTTCGTAATAAAACTTAAATGATTGATCTTTATAAAATAGTTATTTGACCTTTTAATCACCATTGACAACTTAAGTAGCCAAACAGTGTCGCGGTTGAGTCCCCACAACAACTAAAGTTGTCAAAATTTTGCTATTTTTATAACAATATAAACCATAATATAATATACTTTTGCACAGTTAATTTTACTACCCGTGGCATCACAAGTCAAATAAAGTAAAAAGTTACTGGCATTTTGGGGTTAATATATATAGTTAATATTCTAGGTTAATATATATTATATAGTTAATATTCGTTTTTTTTATAATAACATTAATCACCACAGATTTCAATAAATTTGAAATTCAAATTTCTCAACATTTGGTATTATTGTCATTTTGTAAACAATTATTTTTTTCTGATTTCAGGCCCTTCAACATTTAACCAAGCTACTAAATTGATTGAAAAACTCCAAACAAGAATAAAAAAATTAACAGCAAGATATAAGACACAATATAAAAAAATCCAAATTGTTAAAAAAATGGTAGAAACCAAAGCTTTTACCAAAATAATGGACAGATTGCCAGATCCTATTCAAACTTTTATGAAGATGCAAATCCAACATAATAGAAAGCCAAAGGGGAGGAAATTTAATTTGGAACAAAAAATTTTAGCAGCATCTTTATTAAAACATAGCCCCAAATGTTATACTTTTTTAAGAAAATTAATGGTACTCCCTTCTAAAAGAACACTACAGCGCTTATTAAGCAGTGTTAATATTAAACCAGGCTTGAATGATAAAATAATAAGGCACTTGGAAAAAGCAGTAGCAAGACTTCCTCTCGAAAAAAGACTTTTTGCGCTCTTATTTGATGAGATTGCTTTGTCGCCTGGATTATATTTTAATCAAAATAAAATAACAGGATTTCAAGATTTAGGTTTTAAGAAGTCCTCGAATATTGCAGATCATGCCTTAGTTTTAATGTTAAAAGGCATCAAAACCAAAAAGAAGCAACCAATTTTATATCATTTTTGCAAAGGTGGCACTAAAGCACTGGATTTAAAAAAAGTTTTATTAGACACAATTGCAAAATTAAATAAAGCTGGCATCATAATCGTTGCAACAATATGTGACCAGGCGACGCCAAATGTAAGTACCATCAAACAACTGCAAACTGAAACGAGGGTGAAGTATATCAAAGAAAATAAAGATTACAAGTCCAATGCCTTTGAAGCCTGTAACACTAAAATATTCCCACTGTTTGATACGCCCCATTTGCTAAAGGGAGTACGTAATAATTTTATAACAAAGAATATAAAATATAGACAAGATGATAAAGTAAAAATTGCAAAATGGGATCATTTAAGAATGCTTTTATCTGAAGATAAAGGGAAAGATGAAATTAGAATAATAAATAAATTAACGGAGTATCACGTTGATCCTAATAAAATACCTAAAATGAAGGTTAAATATGCAGCTCAAGTTTTTAGCCAGCGAGTATCTGCAGTCATGAAATTCCTCGCAAGTAAGTTTAATTACATATTGTTAACTAGAATAATTAAACTAGTTGAATAATTGCAAGTGGATCTGTCTGAATATTTATTCTTGCTTATCTTCAGAGTACGATATAAAGCTAAAAGATAGGTTTAGTTAAATTTCATATCTCTGCTGAACTACAAGCATGAAGTTGTCTGACTCTCGACAAGCGTTTCCGTCTTCCTACGATCTTGGATCTTTCCAGCAGGGCATATAAAGCATATTATTAGGTTGTCAAGGTAGAGACTTCAATCTACTCCGGTAGAGACATTGTGGCATGGAGACCACTGCTCATAGATTTTGCTAAGCACCTGCATAGCATCGGGCAGAATGAAAAGATATTGACGATACAGTTTAAAAAAAAAGAACTGACATCTGACTTGATAAATTTAAACAAGATAAAATAATAATGTTAAGCCTGCAATACTATATGTATTGTAGGCTGAATATTATCTAACTTTAACTAGCAGTTTTGATTGCTATGGAAACGAAGGTTTTTGTAAATTGTAAATGTTGTATGTCATAATTATCCAAGCTTCAGCTTTGTTCTGCTCACTAATAACTACAAACATTAGTTAATATTGTTTTTCTTTGTTTCAGAACGCAAAATTTTACCAGCGGAGTGTGAAGACACTGCTGATCTATTGCTGATTTTTGACAAATTATTTGACTCTTTTAATGGCCACTCATACCGTGATACAGCAAAAATTCTCAAGGGATGTCTTAAAAATAACTCACCACATTTCCAGTTCTGGACAGAAATTAAACCTATACTAAATTCAATAGAATTTGAAAAAATAAGAAAAAATCAAGATGGGTCTCAAAGTATTAAATATGAAAAAGTGCCCTCTGTCCAGAACTGGATCCACAATATAAACACGTTTATTGAAATGTGGCAATATTTAAATACGAAATTTGAAGTGAAAAATTTAACTACACGAAATTTTAATCAAGACCCCCTTGAGAATTTCTTTTGCTGTATCAGAAGCAATGGAGTAAGAAATATTAATCCAACTTGCATGCAATTTATAAATGCTTATAAAACATTGTTGATTAATAATCTAAATTCAGTTCATTCAATTAATGCGAATTGTGAAGAAGATGATTATAGACCATTGAAATCAATGAAATTATTAATAATGGAAAAATCTGATGACTCAGATACTCCTGATTTTGCATGTGAAGTAGATTCCTTGATTTCAACAATGAATCAAATTATATCTAGTGATTCGATTTTGCATGCGGAAGCGAAGAAATATGTAGCAGGATATATTGTAAAAAAATCGAAATCTAAAATATTTAAAAACTGTACCAGGTGCATGACTGATTTGCTTCAACCAGAAATTGATCCTGATTCATTTAATTATATGATCGATTATACAAAAAAATCATTGTTCAATGCATGTGATTCTTTTATTAAATTACTTAATGATATATATTTTATGATTGTGACTTGCATGAGGGAATCTCCTGAAATTGATCACTTAAGAGAAAAAATTGTATTTTTTATAAATTGCAGATGTGATTTTTCAATTATTCATTGTGAAAAACATAAATTGATTTTAACAGATTATATAATTAATTTGTCAATCAACTTAATTGTAAATAGTTGGTGTACGGGTGTAAATAGAATTTTAATAGGTAAATTTGCTGATTTTGATCATAACGATAAAGTTAAATTACAAGCTTTTAATTACTATAAGACTCATAAAAACAGAAAATAAATGATTATGTGATTATAAAATAATTGATTATAAAATCCACATGTTGATTGAACAAAGTGATTTCGGATGAGTGGCCATTTTCAACCGACATCAAAAAAGGTGTCCGTTACCCAGGCCAGATGTTGTCGAAAATGGTCATTTGAATCTTATAGATAATTACTTGTGCGGCTTCTGTAATTGTTGCGCTTATAGTTTTTTAATTATTTCACAAAAACATTTCCTGCTGGCGTAACGTTACGCCAGCCAGACCTTTTTCTTTCTAATGGGAATATTTAAATAAATATTACCTATAAAATTAGTTGTCTAGATAAAGTAAATGTTGTGATTTGTTCTTTCTTCGGTTGCGAAGTTATTTGAGATTTTGCTGGGGTAACGTTTTTGGTTTTGCTAGATCTCTGAAATGGTTAAGCGGATTCTTATCATATTTTGTACATGACTTCCTAGGACTTAGTTTAAATTTGTTCGGCAATAATAAAACCAAAATAATGCATATCTTAGAAATGCGGTGGTAGATAAGATGATTGAAATGGGAGATATGAATGAAATGAGTGTGAATGAGTGTTGGAGTGAAATGGCAATGACTATAAGGATGGCAGCAAGAAGAATTTTAGGAGAATCGAAAGGAAAAGGTGTGATAGAGAAAGAAACATGGTGGTGGTCTACAGAAGTTCAAGAGGTGTTGAGAGAAAAGAAAGTGAAGTTCAAAGAATGGCAGAGGATACACGAGAATAATGAATGTGAAAAGGCAGAAAAGAAAAATGAATATGATGTGTGAAACGCATGCTACAAAGAGTGTGCTAAGTATGAATGTGGAAGGATGGAGAGGCAGAGGTAGACCGAGGAAAAGATGGATTGATTGCCTGAAAGAGGACATGAAGCAAAAGGGAGTGGATATAAGTATGACGTCTGACAGAGAGGAATGGAAGAAAAAGACATGATGCGCCGGCCTCAAATGACTTGGGAACAGGGCAGGAAGATGATGATGATGATGATGAATGCATATCTTAAAGGTTATTTCATTAAATGAAAAAACATTTCAATTGGTCCCAGCACTCTCAATAAGAAGTCTAAAAACTTACTTTAAACGTTATTTTAAAGCTTGTAACTGCCTTCAAATGTATGTGAAGTTTCATTAGTATCCTGTAAGTATTTAACAAGTTATGATGATATTCAGTTCTTCACGAGCACGGTCTTGATGCGCGCGGTGTTATTTGGCCACTGGATTGGATATATGAACCGAATGTTATGTCAATTATTAGTTATTTAGATCAGTTGTATATCAGTAAAATTTCAGCTCAGTACATTGGATAATTAATGAGATAATACGATTAAAGTCATTAGGAAGTGAATGACCGTGGTAACCCGACCAAGTTTAGGTGGTTACGAAAAAGCGACAACGCAGAACATTATGGTACCTTCTAAAATATGTAGGATAGTGTTACAAATTTAGTAAAGACATGTACAAAAGTAAAAAAAAACAACTAAGTACATGATTTTCAAAGATTTCTTATTGGCAGGTAAAATAATCATTTCAATTGAACTTTTAAAGTATTATTATACTTATACTTAAAAACAATCACAGATAAAAATTACAGATGGTAATTTTGCTTTTTTTTTTAATTTTCTATTATTTTTACTTAAATTATAGATTTCAGTATACACAGTACACAGTTACAGTATTTATTTAACCCTAGATAGATAACCTACGTCGAAACGACGTAATCGATTTTGAAAAATCGTTATAACTCATTTGTTTTTCGCGTTATTATCCTGCCCGTTCCTGTCATCTCAGTCGGCCGTCGGAGCTTGTAGGACATACCCATATCGCCCCGGTAAGTGCAATACTTTCGTCAATATTTACCTACCTTACGTCGAAGTGACGTATGGTTATCTTTAGTGTTAGTTTTTTGTTTCTGGGAAAATGTGTTATTGTCTTTTTTTGAGAATAAAATTTCATTTTTTTTATTCGTTTTTTTTTACTTTCTATAGGCCACGATAAAAATTACATTATGACGTCACGAAACCGTGCAGACGATGCAGCAACCTGTCGGTTGTTGCTTGAAACAAGCGATGAAGAGATTGAGATGTCGGACAGTGAAACTGATGACTATTTATTAGAAGATGAAGTACAGAGTGATGCAGAAGACTTTGAAGACAGTGCACCAGTGAAGGGAAACACTGATGCTGAAGACATGTCTGAAAATAACCCTGAAATTTCTGAAAGTGCTTCGCTAACTATGCCGAGTTGTATTGTCATGCTATAGCGTCAAATTCTCAGTGGCAAAAGCGATCATCGTTGGACGGCGAGTAAGGCAGAACACGTGGCAGAGTATCTGCTGCTGATAATATGATTTGTAAGAAAGAAAAACCGCTGGGACGTAGAGATTTTATGAAGAAACTCAGCGGTAGCCTGATAACCCCATGGATGTAGACAAGGCGTAAAATGGTCACTTTGCCGATAAATATCAAAGAAACAAATAGTAGTATACTGCCAAAAAGACCAGCCAAACCTCCCACACAACATGAAGGTGTACCTGAGCTAAAAAAAAGGAAATATTGTGCCTTTTGTTCTTCAAAAATTAGAAGGATGTCAAAGACAATGTCCGACAGCTGCAAAAATCTCATTTGCGGAGAGCACAAGTCTAGCGCCTGCTCTAAGTGCCTTGCATGCTAAAATGAATAAAAATTGTGATTTACTTTAATTTGTTATATTCTAGAGATTAAAAAAAAATGATTTTTAAAAGTTTACACAATAAATTATAAGACTGATGGAAAGATTGCTAAACGTTTATGTTTCGAAAAGTAAGAATTATCTTGTTTTGTACTTAATTTTTTTTTTCTAATAAAAATATAAATAAACTCTAATGTTTTTCATTTTATCAACATATAATTAAAGATATTAAAACATAGTATCACATTTATAAACATAGTATATACATAATCCAAAATATGCTCACTCAAACATTCGCACGTCGAATCGACGTATGGTTATCTTTAGTGTACAGTGAAAAATGGTTATCTATCTAGGGTTAAATATATACATATTGGAATGTATAATGATCACAGACAATAAATATTATGCAATGTTTTTTCAGTTAACACTAAACTTACGTATGTCTTATTTAAAGTGTACGCGTCTGTACCGAAATTGTAAAGTGTATTATACCAAACATTTCAAAAGATAGTATAATGTTCTGCGTTTTCGCTTTTTCGTAACCACCTAAACTTGGTCGCGTTACCACGGTTATTCACTTCCTAATGACTTTAATCGTATTATCTCATTAATTATCCAATGTACTGAGCTGAAATTTTACTGATATACAACTGATCTAAATAACTAATAATTGACATAACATTCAGTTCATATATCCAATCCAGTGGCCAAATAACACCGCGCGCATCAAGACCGTGCTCGTGAAGAACTGAATATCATCATAACTTGTTAAATACTTACAGGATACTAATGAAATTTCACATACATTTGAAGGCAGTTACAAGCTTTAAAATAACGTTTAAAGTAAGTCTTTAGACTTCTTATTGAGCGTGCTGGGACCAATTGAAATGTTTTTTCATTTAATGAAATAACCTTTAAGATATGCATTATTTTGGTTTTATTATTGCCGAACAAATTTAAACTAAGTCCTAGGAAGTCATGTACAAAATATGATAAGAATCCGCTTAACCATTTCAGAGATCTAGCAAAACCAAAAACGTTACCCCAGCAAAATCTCGAATAACTTCGCAACCGAAGAAAGAACAAATCACAACATTTACTTTATCTAGACAACTCATTTTATAGGTAATATTTATTTAAATATTCCCATTAGAAAGAAAAAGGTCTGGCTGGCGTAACGTTACGCCAGCAGGAAATGTTTTTGTGAAATAATTAAAAACTATAAGCGCAACAATTACAGAAGCCGCACAAGTAATTATCTATAAGATTCAAATGACCATTTTCGACAACATCTGGCCTGGGTAACGGACACTCAATAAAGGATGAGGTTCTCAATTCGACTGTTTTTGTTTTCTGTGTATGTTGCCTGATTTCTCAAAGACGCATTAACGAATTTCAAAAATTGTTTCTATCAATAATTTATGTTATTCCTTGTGGTGATTATAATATGAAAATAATGTATTGCAAATGTAAGTCCATCTCTGTCTGGTTACTATTACAATTTGCAAATTATTTTCCTATCAAATTATCTCAATATTTAACACTTTCTCGTACTTCGACTGCTTTTCAGTAGCCATTTACACGGAGTAAATAATTAATTTAATAGTGCTAAAATAATTTATTAGGAAATTGTAATAGTAAAACGAAATATCACAGTAAAAGTGGTTTAATTTCAATACATTATAGTCGTTAAATAATAATTTGTATGAATTCTCTGGAGTTGTAATAAATAAAATAAATTACATATGTATATCTATTTTCGTTGTATTATTTCCCTTTTCATATGTCTTTATCGTATCCGTGTAAAAAATGTACTATGGTGAAAAACCAAGACCCTCTACGGTTTTTCACCTTGGTTCATTTCTTTACACGGAAAAAAATAAAACATGTTAAGTATGGTCACCAATATACCTATAGGTACGTAGATGGCGCCTACATAGCTATAACTATATATAACATGCTTTCGCGTAGACGCTAGCGCCAACTAGCGGGGAGGTCGTGTAGTTGAAATAAAACTGTTCTGTCAGTGGCTCATCTATACCAGTATTATATGTATTATCTATGAGCGAAGTCATCAAATCCATAGACTAAAAAACACAATCAATCAAAAATCCAAAATGACGCCGTGAACTAGAGGTGGGACACAAATTTATTACTAAATAGTCTATGCTTTTGTCGCTTTTTGCACGTGGAAGGCTACCTTAATATACGGTTTTCAAGATTTATTTATTTTTTCTAGAGGCATTTTTTTTATAGTGTTTAATGCGAAAGATATGAAAAAAATTAAGCCACTAACTAACTATGTTGGGGTCGACTTCAAGACTTTGGAGACTATTTCATTTATAATTTCTTGGTTGCGGATTCAAGGCCACCATAAACTAAAATTATTCTTTGTGATAGTGGCAACATTGCTTTTGTAAAAAAAAGTATAGACTAATCTATGAATTCAAGAATTCGAAAAAGGGCGCCAAAAATTGTATTTTTATTTCATCAGCCTATTTAGATTTTTTCCGATTTCAGAATGATTGATCAAGCTCTCGACGATAACGTTTCTGAAAATGACGAGGAGGAAAGCTTTTTCCAAGATGTAGACATATTACAGAAGCATGGTATCAATGTAGCAGATATAAAAAAATTAAAAGCGGCAGGAATATGCACTATAAAGGGGATTCAGATGTCCACAAAGAAGAAACTGTGCAATATCAAAGGTTTTTCTGATACTAAAGTTGAGAAAATCAAAGAAGCTTGTCAAAAAGTTGCAACTCTTGGTTTCATGACGGCGTTAGAAGTCAGCGATCGACGGAAACAAGTTTTCAAAATTAGTACGGGGAGTACGGAATTAGAGTAAGTAACATTAGATCTATAAAGTATGTTCCAAGACGGCCCACTGTCCTAACTATTCAATTAGGTACCTATCTACAGTCTTTTCAAAGTAAGGTTCCTCGTCCGTTCATCAATTTTTTCTAGCCATAAGTACCTTTATCGGTCCATTATTTAAATGTACTTATTTCATCAAATTAAGTTATATTTAGTGGCCTGCGATATAACATCCCATATGTATATGAAATAGAAATAGTTGACATCCAATCAATCTCGAGTTATCCTTATAAGACAAGAATGGCATTTTTTGTTCTTAATGACCATCAATAATGTAAGTACTATGAATTTAGAATACAACGAATAGAAAACCTACCTAAGTAGATACGAGCCAAACTTCTGACCTAACTTAGGTGGGTAATTACTTAAATATTATTTTTGTATAATCGTAGTAAGTTACTGGCTGGCGGAGTGGAATCAATGGCGATTACTGAAGTGTTCGGTGAATTTCGCACGGGCAAGACTCAACTGTCGCACACTTTATGCGTTACCACGCAAATCCCCAACTCTACGGGGTACCATGGCGGGAAAGTCATGTTCCTTGACACTGAACATACATTGTATCCTTTGTTATTAAGTACCTGTATAATTAAGTTATTTACCTAGCTCGACCTATGTAAAGCAGATAGATATCAACTACTAAATGGCAATTATGATGCATTAGTTTTCAAAAGATAAATATAATACCTACCTGTGTTCTAAGGCATATTAAGAGGCAATTATCATAATTTATAAGTACCTATACGTGCGATATCAAGATAGGTACCTATATAATAATAGATTGTACTATAACAGGTGTTACTAACGGGAGCCCCTTGCTACCTATTAAATAATCGGTTTCCTGCTGTCAGACCTTTTGTAGGTAGGTGTATGGAGTCGGGAGCCAGCGTTACTTTTCTCTATCCATCGCTGCTTGAGGCCAGTCCGAGAGACTAAATTTATTATCCGTATTTTGTAAAATTAGCAGTTTTCTAACGAGATCAGTTAGAGAGAAATCAGTTCATAGTTCCCCTTTAAGAAGTGTGTCATGGCCATCTCAGGCCATCTCATCTCGTTCATACATATTTGTTATGGCATTAATGCTTCATTTTCTTTAGATGCCTTGGTACTCACCTGATTAATATTCATGAATAATTACCGTATAATTACATTATGTAGGTAACTATATTTTACCTACTTACCTGTTTATTAATTTTCCTCTTAGCTGGGAAAATAATAGATACGCTCAAAACTCCGTAATGATGGGCATATTATATAGATACTACATTTGCATAAAATACCTATTCCAGATAATATATCAAGATGACTGACTAGGATCGTATGCCAAAGACTTCGCAATTGCATTGTAAATTGTAGTTATTTAGATAATTCCTTGACAATACATCAGCCGGCCTGACCGACTGCGGCCAATTGCAGACAGATTCAATTTAGACCAAAGTGCAGTCCTAGATAACGTGCTATACGCCCGAGCATATACGTCGGAACATCAGGTTAGTAGATCCTTGAAGTACCTATATAAACTTTCTAACTGTTCCTTAGAAATTTTAAGTACTCTGAATGTTCACCCTTATCACCCATCACTCATCTTAGTTTTCCCGCAATGTAGGTATTCCACTTTCTCGATATTGCTCTAAGCACTCAAGTACAGCAGTCACGAACTCAGGAATGTTCTCGAGAGTTTTTACCTCACGAGGTTTGAAGTGTCTCCTACATCTTCAAACCACTTTTGCTGGAAGTCGCCAAATCAAATACTAAGATATCAATGTTTTATATAAGTTCTCATGTCTTTTACAACCAGGCGGAACTGCTAGACTATGTGGCAGCCAAGTTCCACGAAGAAGCTGGGCTATTCAAGCTTCTTATAATAGACTCTATCATGGCATTGTTTAGAGTCGACTTCTCAGGACGAGGCGAGTTGGCTGATAGACAGCAAAAACTAGCGCAAGTACTCTCACGGTTACAAAAGGTCTGTTCATGTTCCGAGCTAGCTATTGTTCCTATCACCTGTAGCTTGTACTATTGTATATCTATCTCAATACATTCTACCTATAAAATAGAATGTTGCGGTCTTTTTAAGTCGTAGTATAAAATCACGCCTTTTATTTAATACTGAAGTGTAGTATTTCATGGGGTTCATTGAAAACACAAAAGGAACCGCGACCGTTACGTTTGAGTCCTAGAGTCCTAGGTCAGAATACAGCGTATATATTGTCATCAAGTAAGACCAAATTGGCTAGCTAACATGTACGGAACTTATTCCTTTACTAGAATAAATCTATTCGAATGTAAATCGGCACATCTACATAGTGGGTACATAGTTATTTTGTTATTTATATACATACATAGTAGTACTGCGTCTTAATATGCATGTGCAGTATTCGTGTCACGCAGTATTCTACGTCTTATTCCATGCGTATTGTAAGCGCCACTAAAATTAAAAAGAACTGCGTGTTATGAGTTTCCGAGCGAGTTCAAGATCACAGCAAACACATGATTAACTCGTTTGGTCTCAATAGATAAACATGCATCCGGTTTTGAACGAAACTACGTTTAATAACTCAGTTACTTGACTCGAGATAAAACAATAGACGGCCTTAATCAAGATCATTTGTCATGCTCATGGGTTTTAGTGCCGACTTTTCGCTTAGACGAATTAAGACTTTATAGTGAGATCGATATTCCTAAAGTGAATAGTTTGTTAATAAAATTGTCAAAGTTGGCATGAAGGTGCTAATTTTTTTTAAGGTGCTACTGCAATTTTTTCAAAATTGTAATATTGCATGACTTGGCAGTTTGGCACCAAAATAAAAAAGATAAAGAATAATTAGATATTAGTAAATAAATGACTTTCTTGCGTCATTGCATCGACCAGGTACCGAATTTTCATTTTATTATTTTAAAATCTGCACTTCGTACTTTGCGCAAAATTCTAAGCTGGTAAAAAAAACAAAAATACAAATAAAAAGGCAAAAAAGAATACGGAGTTAGATAATTTTATTGAGTATATTAAATTGTTAACACATTATTTTATGATTTCCTTTTATCAGATATCCGAAGAATATAATGTTGCAGTTTTTATAACGAATCAAATGACAGCCGATCCCGGGGCAACACTGTCTTTCCAAGTGGACCCGAAGAAGCCTATAGGAGGCAATATACTTGCACACGCCTCTACCACGAGAATATCTTTGAGGAAGGGCCGTGGAGAAAATAGAATCGCTAAAATATACGACTCGCCTGATTTGCCTGAAAGTGAAGCCACTTTTGCCATAACAAATGGAGGTGTGGCTGATGCTAAAGATTAAACATTATTGAAACAATACGCTGTTTTATTTACGTAGTGATCCCAAACTAACATTATTGCGGAAACTAAAGCCCCGTATTAATTTGGTTCGATACTATAAATTAAAATGTTCGTAGCAACCAGTTCATTCTTCGTAGCAACGCACATTTGAAGTACCAAGGTAAATTATTAAATTATCTAATTAAAAATCTATAGGTATAGGTACTTAACCTAATGAGTAATACAAGATTAAATTAAATTACCTTATTAGTATTTAAGACGACAGAATTGACGCTTACTCATACCGTCATACTATTGATACGATAAGTACTTAATTCGTTTGACTGATTTCATGTAATACTAAGATAAAATGTGGACACTACCTAGTCATCTAATATAGGTAGGTATTTAATATTTATCAAATGTATAAGATAAAAAAATTTGCCCATGGTTAAACTCGCTTGATTTAGATTTATTTTTTCCATTTAATTA
Organism: Helicoverpa zea x Helicoverpa armigera; assembly: GCA_033682625.1. NCBI lineage: Eukaryota > Metazoa > Arthropoda > Insecta > Lepidoptera > Noctuidae > Helicoverpa > Helicoverpa zea x Helicoverpa armigera. The sequence continues at coordinate 7,172,120 of JAWIIS010000009.1, forward strand.
TTTTGGTGACCGTACAGTTTTGCCCGTAAGTCTAAGTTTTCACCTGTTGTGCGTATTATATATAGTGCGTACTAAAAGTTAATTTTCTCCACGCATTGAAAAGGTTTCATTAGAATAAACCTATTTAATTATAGATCGAGACATTATCAAGTAAGTAATTGTTAGTACAAAAATGTCATCGACCTGAAAATCAGAAGATGGAGATAACTTCTGTAACCCGTGTTCGTCTCCGCTCTGTCGCTATATGCAGTCAAGCGAACCCAAAGTCCAATCGTTAACGAAATCGTTTTGTTTTCGTCATACACAGTGGCGTGATTCAAACGAACCAATTAAGTTCCTTGCCTCGATTAGATAAACAAACTACCATACTTTCATGATTTACGCTACACGTTGTTTATTACACGCGTGTGTGTACGCAGTACGTATTAACTAAATATACCAGTATCATTACTCAATAGATATGATTATCGTGGAACTATTCGTCATGATTGAATATTTCCCGCCACGCCGGCATTCATCGAAAAGTCGTGTACATGAATGTACAACGCATAGGTACCTATCTATAAGAACCTATTGATGTGATTTCAGCGCTTCATCTTTTTCAAGATTTATATTTGAATGCATTTTATTTTTCTTAAAAAAAATGATAATTAGTTCGGTAGCGCCAAATATCTTTGCACTTTTTGATTTGTTCTTATTTTTTTATTATAGTGAGGTCAATTGTTTCTTACTTCAGACAAGCAAACCTGAATTTCAAAATTTGGTGGGAACTGTACAAAAAAAAATCATGTTGAAGAGGATCTTTATCTGGTGGATGTGCAAATGCCCTGGCTGGCCTCAAAGACTACAATTTATATACTTAGAGATGGCTTGATGAACACGAAACATTATTTTGGTACCAGTACCAAAGTAATGTCTTAAGACCTCTCGTATATTTTTGTTTATTTTGTACTTCTTTCATTATTCAAACTAAAAATGTAAAAGTATAGCAAAGCTCACATAATAATATGTTCAAAAATAAAATGAAAAATTTACTTTTGAATCCTTTCCATACAGTCACAATAAATAGAAAAATCTGCAAAAAGCAGCGAAATCTGTGTAGTCACGAGAATACCACACCAAAAAATTCCCTTTTTGACACATGACGCAGAATAAAAACGTGACAGCGTAATTTTATCAGTTGTTTCGTGAACCTTTCGAGGGGCGGAGGCGCTGTGCGTTGAGCGAACTGTTTCGTTTTAATTCAATTACCAAAAAATATTACTATAAAAGTATTAGTTTTCTGTGTGTGGTTTAAATAAAATCAGGCTCTATAAAGATGAGTGAAAATAACGAAAACAAAAAAGAAATTCGTGTGTGGTGCGATGGGTGGTGAGTAATATCGGGTTTTTATTTTTACTTCATGTCTTCGTGCTTGGATTATTGGAAACATTACACTTACTCGAATGCTCCTGTTGATTTGCTCCAGTCACAAAGCATATCTTGCGAACTAGTCCTGCAATACTTTCATAAATATGAGCTACAGTACCTCGCTGGAATAATTATAAAACATCCGGCGCGAATGATTTCAGTTTACACTCGCTGTGTACACATGGTTTTCTCTAAATAATTAGTCGGTGTATCAAAGTGGGGTGCTGATTTCTGTTTAATTTCCAGTTATGATATGGTGCATTTCGGGCACGCAAATTCGCTGAGGCAGGCTAAAGCTCTGGGCGATGTTCTGATAGTGGGAGTGCACACAGATGAAGAGATCTCGAAGCACAAGGGTCCCCCAGTGTTCACACAAGAGGAGCGCTACAAAATGGTGCGTGCCATCAAGTGGGTTGACCAGGTGGTGGAGGGTGCTCCCTATGTGACCACGCTTGAGACTCTGGACAAGTATCAGTGTGATTTTTGTGTGCATGGAGGTAATCCTTTTTGTAGTTTTGTTAAGTCACATTTTAAATATTAATTTCATTACTAATGTACTGTGTGAATAAATTATGAACATCATATAAAATATTCTATATAAAACACAACACAATACAGTAGGTAAATAATAAATATTTTCAGACTGCATTATAAACAGTTTTTTTGTAATCTTTTCAGGGCCATTGTATTTCCTGCATTCTATAATATGACTGGAAAAAATATTAAATACTTGTTGTGTTCTGCTTTTTTTATACTTCTGGGCATAAAAAATCAGAGATCATAATATGATCAATGGTCAAATTTTTTTAATCATTATTTATAACTGTGACTAATTTTCAATATTTATGGCCTTTGGCCCCATTGGTCTAAATAATTCTACTTTAGCTTAAAGACCTCATTGAACAAAGTTATTAATCTTATTTCTTCATTACTTAGGAATAATTTAAATTGGTTAAACCTTTTAACACTAAGCACATTTATTTTCAGATGATATAACAGTGACTGCAGATGGAATAGATACGTATCATTTAGTGAAAAAAGCCGGCCGTTATAGGTAATTTTAAGTCCATAAAATACCTGCATGCAATAAAATTTTATAGCCCATTCATAATCTTGAAAATAAATTGGTATTTCACACTTTATAACGTAGTAGATTATGTATTGTTACTGGTCAATGTGAAACGCAGAATAAAACCTGCAGTCTAAAATTACAAAATCATTGTTTTTTATCGTTAACTGTCACTGCAATTAAAATTAATTTGTTATGCATTTCGTGTAACAAAATAATACTGCTTTACTCTTGCTTATAAACATAAATCAATTTTCTGTGATTATGCCCGAAACCTGAGTCATTTAATTCACATGAACAGCATACCCTCTGATGTCCATACAATTGTTTTTCCTTTGTTATTGCTATATTGGGTTTTTATAATGAGATTATTACTTACAATGTAATATAAATTATTCATTAATAAACCGTTTTCCTTAGCCTTAAAAGATACCTTTCCCCATTAGCAACTGTATGCACTGCATATTATTTTTATGATGATTAAATCATTACTTGCAAAAAATTTAGAATACCTATTTCAGGTTTTCTGAGGTTTATAACAATTTTATTTATCGCTACTTCCACCCGCGATTTCACCCGCGTCCCGAGAAGACTACTTACCGCTTATGGATAAAACGTAGCCTATATCCTATTATGGTATAAAAGCTATGTTACTGCCAAGTTTCATCAAAATCTGTTCAGCAGTTTTGCATCAAATATAGATACACAAAGATATCCTTACTTACGCGTTTATAATATTAGTAGGATGTAAGATATTTTTTAATAAGTACCTGCGTATGTTAATCTATAAATAGGAAGTAATTTATTGGCAAAAGCAATGTTTACGAATAAGATGGAAAATTTTATTTGTCATTAAGTGCCTTAATAAATCTTCAAGGAGGTGAAATAATACACCCGGTCAAATCTGGGTTTTTATAATTGTGTAGATTTGGGAAGTCCTACAACATAGGTGTAATATATTAATCTGGATGAACCGTGAAGCCAGAATAATATTTTTTGAAGTGGATTACATCCTGCTTAGCTATTTCAGTTTTTTTTAAGAATGTTATGTTTTATGTGATTTTTTTTATGCTTTCAGGGAAGTGCAGAGGACGGCTGGCGTGTCTACCACAGATCTAGTTGGGCGCATGCTACTACTTACAAGAGAACATTTCAAGTAAACATTCATGACATTCTTATAAAAATTAAGCATTAGCAAAATTATTCTCATCGCGTGCTATGACGCTTGACGCCGATATAATTTTAAATTCTGTTTGTCTTAGAGAAAAAAAACCAGTCACCTTTGATCTCATAATAATAATAATGCTTATGGTTCAATGAGTTTAATGTTATTTCAATGATTATCATTAATATTATAAATTATAAAGAGAATATTAATTACATAACCATTACCTTGAGTTGGCGCTACTTAACATTATTAAAATACTTAACATGTTATGTTAATTATGATGCCGTTTTTAAGCCTGTCAAATAAGTAGAGTTACAAGCTATTTCTGGTATTTACCTGTGAGGCGCCAGTTGATGTAGAAAAATAATTAATCGAGTACACACTTAATCAGCTGAATTAAACCATTATGTTTTTATCAGCTGTTCCCCGCGGTTTCACCCAGGCAGCCGGTAAAAGCCTATAGCTTTTCCCAGACTAGACTATCTGTCTACAGAATTTTGGCGTGGAAGTGCGACAGGCAGATAGACTTGAAAGAAAAATGCCTTTTATATACTTTCACAATTATACTATAATTATAGTCCGGATGATCCCAAGGCAAATAATTAGTATTAGACATAAGTTATTCACTTACTATAATTGACACGACCCTGACCCTGATGAGGCGATAAAATAAGCGTTTTGCGGCCGGTTTCCAAAACCAGAAATTATGATTTAATAAATTAATTTAAAAATAAATAATTTTTATTATGTAATGCTAGGAATTGAATAGGCCGTTATTCTCAAGGTTCCTCAAAGTCTTCGCCTTTATTTTGTTTGAAATAAAGACGTTCTCATGAATATCTAGTATCCAGCAAACTAATAAAGTGTATGTCTCGGAAATTCAAGCATTATATTGGCGGCGGAATATTTATTTACTTACCCAAATGAAAGTGAAACGACATTACAATGATAATTATTTATAGTCTTACAGGAATTTTTCTTCTAAGCATCCTTTACTATTTTATTAGGAGATTGTAAAAATCTGAATGATAAAGCATTCCAATAAATTGTCTCATTGAAGCCATAAGTGACGACACTACTACGATATTAATTACAGTCGTATAGGAATGTTTCATGTAAGAATCTTTTACTACCAACTTATTAGAAAACCATTTAATGAACTCATTGAACCCATAAATCACCTTATCATCTCATTCTCGTTTACACTTAAGGCCTATTGATTTCCAGGAGAGGTGACAAAGAGTACTCCGTAGCCCTGGAGCACTCATCAAACCTGGGGACTGACTCAACGGCCCGGTCTCCGTACACTGGCTGCTCACAATTCTTGCCCACCACGCAGAAGATCATACAGTTCAGCAGTGGACTGTCACCGAAACCCACCGATAAGGTTAGCAAATGATTTTGTAATTCTTTTAAGGTCTTCCAGATTATTTTTTAATTTTACAAAAATGAAAAATAATGGCTCTATATCTACTTGATAGAATTAAAAAATCATAAAATGTAACTCAAAAATGGGACAGTTCATACATTCTTTAAAGACCTCATCATCAATTCTAAATAAATTGCCATTACTTTGAAGTGACGGCAAGGATGAATATGTATAGTACACGGATGACCATGTATTCTATCTAGGTTCTTAATGTGACTACACTATTCAGTAGTTCTTTCGACTTCCCAGTTCCGAAAAAAAAAAGATCTCTTCTAAAAACTCGAAAAGCCAAAGACATCTTTATGTGCATTATGATGGTAGTAACTATCCTATACCATGCTGTTGCTAAATCTAACCCATTTATAAATCTATTTCAGGTTGTTTACGTAGCTGGTGCCTTCGATCTCTTCCACGTTGGCCACCTCGACTTCCTAGAGGCTGCACATGCACAAGGCGACTTCCTCATTGTAGGCCTGCACACCGATCTCGAAGTGAACCGCTACAAGGGCTCCAACTACCCGATCATGAACTTGCATGAACGGGTGCTGTCAGTACTTGCCTGTAAGGTAAATGAAGCTTTGTCTACTATACTAATAGAATAAAGACGAAACTTTTTTTTGTTTGTATAACTACTGAACTGCTTTGAAACATTCTTTCACTATTAGAAAGCTATGCTATTCCCCAGTAACATAGGTATATTTTATTTGGGTAAGGGCGTTTCCCCGGAATGCGGGAGTAGCGGCGGGAAAACTAGTCTAGTCTTTTATATTTTATTTTCTTAGAGCATAATAAAAAAATCCGACAAAGAAGGTCAACATATATTATTTTGTAATGTTCCATTTTGATAAGCACTATCTAGTAAAACAAGGCCATGTCCCAAAAAAAAAAGAGAAAAACTGTCTGTTTTTATTTTCCCTGGATTACAGGTTGTATGCATCAATTTTGCTGGACAGAAGATTACCCTATATGTAATCAACAATTTTATATTTTCCTTTGAGCCTAAAAGCAATTAAATTGAATTTTTATTTCAGTATGTTCATGAAGTTGTAATCGGAGCGCCGTACAGCGTGACAGCTGATCTCATGGACCACTTCCGCGTGAAGGTGGTGTGTCACGGACTGACCACGATAGCAACTGATTCAGATGGCTCTGACCCCTACAAAGTGCCTAAACAGCGCGGCTGCTTTAAGGTAATTTTATTTTACTCACGATTCAGTCATCGGCCAAGAAATTATGTTATCAAACCTTTTTGCATCAATATTTTATTTGAGTGTTACTTCATAAACATGCCACCCAGAACCGATATTTTGTACATATTATCCTATAAATATGATTTTTTTTTTCTTATAGATAATAAATTCTGGCAACACCATGACAACAGAAGACATCGTGCAACGAATAATACGCCACCGTCTTGAATTTGAGGTCCGCAACACAAGGAAAGAACAAAAAGAGCTGGCTATATCAAAAGCTTTGAAAAAAGATCAGCATGTTAAACAAAACGGTAATTGTGAAATTGCCAACACTAGCTAAAGATGAGAGCTGTGAAGTTTACTCTATTTACCAAATATATTTGTGTTAGTTTGTGCTATTTAGGTGTAGATTCGAGAATAAACCAGTTCACTATTGTTAGTGCGAAGTCCCCACTGTCTCAAAGGACAATCATTGTTGATGACATTTAGTTCATCTATTTAGGAAATATTTGTCTCTGGTTCTGCAGTAGGACCGATGAAATATTTAAAATAATTATAATTTAATAATTTATTTCCATATTCGATTTGATGTGATGATTCTAATATTTTATTTATTCTGTATTGCTTATTCTTCAAATACTTATTATCAATTGAAACATGATTTTTTTCACTAACTCTATTAAACAATTTATTTTTAGCCATTCTTACTCTGTAAATACTTTTTATGGGTCAGTTAATAGTTTTAATGAAATTCCAGTGTTTGCCCGCCTATTAATTACAACATACTTATACTATAATAAATTAGTTTTAAAATAGGTTGTATCAAACATAGCAAATATTTGATTGTATTTATGTTTTCGCCGAGTTAATTTTAAAATAAATTATTATTTGCTACAGCAAAGGCTAGCACATCAGATGCTGTTAATTACAATTATTTCTAAGTTGCAGTGAACGTTAACTAAAATCCGATAGTTATGTTTCGGTAGTCAAGCATAAATTACATATTAATTATCAATTATAATAGTTAGGTATAAAATTGTAATCTTGGACTCATATTTCCATACAGCTTGGCAAACATAGTTGAGGAATTGAATTTTCTGTCTGAAAAAATATTTTATGTAGAAATGTTACTGCAAAAGTTTGAAAAGGCTTATTATTTTAGTAATATTTTAAAAATAACAGGTTATTTAATTAAAGTCTTCGGAAGAAAATTCATATGTGGTACAGTAAGGTTAGCAAAATAATAAATAGCCCGTAAAATTACTGTCGTTTTGCCTAGTTGTAAATTAATTGCATTTGTTTATGGTCCAACTGTCTTTAAATGTAAATCTATTTTAATTTATTACGAAATAATACAATGCGCAGTATACAGTCGGTACATTTATTATGATTTATTTATTAATGTTATGAATCAATATTGTGGCATCGTTCAAAGGTGTATTTACAATTTATTGTTACTTCCTAAGTTAGAAAATTAATTATAATTTGACGTTATGTACAAATTGTTTTTGTTGATATGTTTTATTTCTGTTACGAAATCTAATCTAATTTACGTCATTAGACGCGAGTTTTAATAGCTCTCTTAATGTTTTTTTTTTTGAGAATACAAGGTTAAATGAAATTGGCGCAATAATTAAGTAGACTTAAATCTACAATCTGTATCGATAATAAATAATGTTTACGAGAATAAAACACGTTCTATTTCAATAAAGTTGTATGAAGATAAAAAGTTATCTTTTTTTGTTTTGCCTTTTTTTACCTAACGCAGACGTGTACCTACACCACCCTATGACTATTATGAAGTCTGGGCTCTTTCACAAGAGAGGATATCGTGGTGCTGCAGGAAACCTGTCCCTTGCTCTCAGGTGTCATTAGCACTTGTATCATTTTGCAGTTCTGAGTTTGTGCCGTGCGAACCGAACATTGCCGCGCGGAAAATTCGTCAGTGCGAAACAGATTATGCAGCTGAAAATACTAAGATGCTGCGGATGCTGATGTCGGAAATTATATTTACAAATTAAATTAATAAATAAAACCGGTTAAGTATTTCACATCTTTTAAATAGTGACTGATACATGAACACGTGGTTTCCCCACAATAATTTTTCCCGATTTTTTTTTATACTCTATCTAATCACTAGCAAAACAAACAAACAGAAAGATCAAAGAAACAGCTGCTATGTTTCTGTGATCAAACTAAAAATAATAAAAAAAAGTTACTTTGTTAAAGTTATTTGTAATCATGATTAGAATCACGTGTTCCAGTATTGGTCACAAATATAATTACGAGTCACCCTACAGTAAACAGATCGTCAAAGATAAATTGAAAAAATAGGTCTGTGTCTAATCTTTCGGGTCGTGTGAATGGGGCTTAAGTGCGAAAAGACTGGTATCCATTTCATAAATTATTTTTCACAAGACACTATGAGTGGCAACATTCTTCAAAAATTCAAAATGGCAGGAACAAGTAGTAGATATTTATTTCTATGTTTGTGAAATAATAAATCATAGTGACGTGGTGTAACGGAATTAAAGTGATTTTGGACTGAATACTATTAGAACATTTTAGGTCTGGGATTTTATTGAATACAGCAATAATTTCAAACAAGGTAAGTTTTTTGCGTAGCCGCCCACAGTTGTATTCATCTGTTTCGTTTTAGTCTATTTCTAGTTATTATTGCGGTGTCACGTTGTATTATCTGCTTTTTATTAGTAATGCCCATTATAAACATTTCTTTTGTTGTTGATAAATGTCACATTAGCCCAAGGATAGTCGTGATATCACATTGCAAACAGTTCCAATTGTAACATAGATTTTTGTTCGGTAACCAGACACTACGCATTTGTAAGTTATTATTAACTTGTGGTTCCATCAGTTGTTACCAGGAATAAAGGATTGTGTTTGGAGGTAAAGAAAATTTAATATTATCCACCTGTTGAATAGAATAGTTCGTCATTACTCATGTGTTACATGAAGGTACCTACTTATGCCGGTTTAATTTCGGTTCCAAAAGACTAATTGGAAACAAGATAGTAACAAACTCACATACATACTCTCACACGTTGTATAATTTTCAAGACTACTTTGGAACAAAACAAATGTGGCCTAAAGTTGCTACAAAACAAGGTCAAGATCACAATGTAAAAGTAAACAGTATACGTTTTTACCCGACTGTGCGAGAAGGAGAGTTATGTCAATAAGTATATCACGACTACATGAAAGGCATGCTGTTTTATGCAATTATATTTCTCTGGCTTGTTCCACACAGTGGTTAGTAACAAGCTTAAAAACACTTTAGTTATTGTAGATTTTTGGAGCCTGTTATTTAATTGTAGTGCAATGGAAAATAGCCTTTCTTTGTTTATCTATAATTCAGATTGCACTTGACCTCTATACTATATAGAATGAAACGACGATACTCTTAAATATCAAGGAATCTCGGTTACACCTGGATCTACATTTTTTTTAAGCACATGTTTGTTCCCTATACTTCATTTGGTAACTTATACGGAAATTATTCACTTTTACCTTATATGTATAGAAATTGAATGATTTTATATAATTTATTTATCTTTTCCTGAAGAAATGAGGATATTTAAATTACTCATAACACTGTAGATAGTCACCCCATATTTAATACATGTTACTTTCCTCATTAATCATGATAAATTGAGAGTACCATATACCTAGTTAGAATGCTTGTTTCGCAACAAATGCAGATGCAGATATTTGGAGCATCAGATACGAAGATTTGCCTATGATACTATTCTCTGCTATCATACTCAGTACTAAGTAAATTCATATTTTTTTGATGCTATTTAACATTTGGGATAAAAACCCTTTCAGCTTCCTCAATCTGAATAATTTATTTGACGATTGACAAAACTATGAGTTTACTATTGTGTAAGGCGGGATGTGAGAGCTGACAGAATTTTTATTATTTTTTATTTCTTAGCATTATGGGAAAAATCTGAGCTTCATACTGCACCACTCAACACTCATAATTTAATAGTTTATACAAAATGTAATTAAAAAAAAAATAACCTGGCCCATCAAACGTGCAGAAAAGCCTTCATGTTTTCCTATGTCTGTATCTCTGGAAAATTTGGAAAAACCATTTTTATCTGAAAAGGGCGAATTATCGATAAAAAAATGCAGCAGGACTCTTAGAAGTGCGCGTAGGCTTAGGCGGGATTCGCCGCACAGCCTGTGATGCGCAGGCGCCGCTCGCCTCGGGCAGTTCGAGCCATGAGTCACAGCCGCCCAAAATAACTTGGGAATGGGCGCCGCCTACCGCCCGGGGCGGGCGGCTTGGTTGAGCTCAGTGGCAGCTGCGACGCCGCCGCATCTAGAGAGCGGTCGAGGTGGAGCGCGCGAGCCTCGTATTGACAGACGGGTGGTGGCGGCGCCGGCGCGGGATGCGCCGCCATGCCGGTACGACACCGCGAACTCGGCGACGAGCTCGCACCCCCGGAGCCCAAGCGCTGCAGGCACTGCGACGGTACGATCACATACATTGCTTTGCAGCGCAGGCCTTTCGCAAAAACATTACACTTATCTAACACTCGGTGTCTTAACCTACCCCTTAACTAATAACACGTTATCAGCTTGAGTTCGAGAACTATCAAGAATACTTGACATTTCGGAGAAAATGGCTATCTATCTTGAACGCAAGTTCTGCTTTTCTGCAAGATTACTTATCCACAGATTTGAAATTGAAGGATTAAAGTACATAAAACCGCGTGAAGTGTTGTGTTTTCTGCCATCAAATAAAACATTAACAATTCTTTTAATAATAATCGGTGTCTATATTATGTGTCGATTAAGTTTGAAGTCATCATTTCTAATTTGAACAGAGCATTATACCAAAGTTTGTAATGAGATAATAAATACATAGTTAAGAACTATTTTCGATTACAATATTGATAAAATAGCGGTCATTATTCCCCTGCACAGTTGGATACTTGGTCCTGAAAGCCAAACAGATGAAAATTATTTAACTTCTTTCTTACTGGCTAATAACTCATATCCGAATTATATATAGTAAGCATCGACTTTGAGATAATTGGATCGTTATCACTTGCCGTCGGCAAGGTGTGATAACACTTTATAGGTCTTTCTTCTTCTTGGAAGGATAGAAACAATGCAATTAAGAAAACCATTAATTCACATTTAACTGGAATAAAACGTTAAGATAATGTTCAATTTGGAAATCTTAATAATATGTATTCTTACTCGGTCCGTCCCGCTGTTGAATCTCAGTCTGTACATACCATAATCATTGTTTACATTGAAGCGCATTATAACATGTGCTAAAAGAAATTATGAAATGAAATGCAAATTCGGTTAATGGTTGCGCTGCAGGAAAATTATCTTTAGCCCGCCCTTAGTCACTGGAGTAAGTAATATGTGTCACGCAGTCGGGAATGGAAAGAGCTTATAAATAGGTGTTCAGACTCCACTACGAGTGGGCCACATTCCCCACCTTATGTAACAGAAAGCTCGTAAACAAATGCGTATTCTGACTTACCTTCACATGTTGCGAATTGCTCGTACGCTCTTATTTTGTTGTAGGGTTTGCTAATCGCAGACGTATCGTCGTTGCACACTGTAAACGCATTTTAATTTTGCGTTCAAGTTGCCGTTTTATAATGTCGATGACCCTTACCGAGTATGATTCATACATCTTTGTGTTTTTCTTATTCAACAGAAATATAATTTTAATTACTGTTATCAAGTTTGTTGCAGCAGTTAAGTCAGAATTGATTGACTGGCAGTTGTTAGTTCAAGCTATATTGCAAGGGTGTGTTGTGACTGAGCCGGTGTTGTGACAGGTGCTGCGTCATTCGGCGACGGGATCTGGCGAGACTTGCACGTCGATTAATTAGTATTGCCTGTCGAGACCACAGCCGCAGACCGCAACCGCTCGAATGAAATCATCGGTCATCATTACGAATCTCGCCAAAATACATAGCTGCACATTCTGGCCAAATTATCTTATTAATTGGGAACAGTTATGAGCTGTTAAAACTGAGTCTGTGGAAATTCTTTCAGTAGCAGAACAGCTTAGATGATTTTAAGAGTAATTTTGAATTCAACACTCCTAATGAATGCAAATGCTGCACATGCAAAGACTTACGCTTTGGGAAACCCAAAGTGAAGAAAGTACACAAGTTCAGCTGTACTCCTAAATAACATTGTGTTTATTTTCCACGTTTATCAGAAGAGTAGAATCATTCATAACTATCGTTGCTCACGTAGTACTATGAGGCTAGTAGCCTTTGCCAAGCTGTCACTTCTCTCTCGCGGCTTTACGATCAAACTGGCTCGGTATTCTGTCTGATCTCGCTTTATTAATAGTGATTTTAATAAGGAGGAAATACTCTCTTGAACCCTTTTTTATTACCCAAATAGTTCATATCATCATCGAAAATGAAAATGTCAATAGAAACTCGTGTTTAAGAAGTAGTAGCATTATCTTCACTGTTCTGCCCACCTCCACTGCAAAGCATGTACTATTTATTATTTCTATTCATTCGAAACTAGAACACTAGTTAGTATTATGTCATGAAAATTATTACGAACATTTGTCATTGGGTAAAATTCGGATTAGTTATTTGCCATGTTGATCACATGGTCGAAAAGCTCCTGGGGATGGTTACTGTGATGTTCAACTGTCGTATCTGCGTACCTACTGCATATCACTTATCAAGGCATATCCAGATATTATAACTTAAAAAGGAAGACCAGAGATTATCGCAATAATCAGGACGTTTTAAGGTCTGGAATTTAGCATTCCTCTCATTTCATATAATACTTATTAGGCGTAAGGATAACAGTTGTGTAAACTTGTAACTTGCAGTAATAGACAGACGGGCTGGCATCTTGGCAGCCTGTTACTACACATACTGCTACCGCACTCATGCCAAACTGAGCTTTGTGTATTTCACTAATTGGGACTAGACATCTGGTAAATTCGTCGTGGATCTTATCATCATAGTTGTGATGAAATGTTTTTAATGTTGACTACTTCATTCTGTAATGATGTACATATTTCTGAAAGATGATTAAAGTTGGGGATTCTCCACACAAAAACATCATGGATCCACGAACATTAATATTTCTTGAGAATGAACTCTCATTTTTTAAAGGCAACGAGGTGATTTGGACTGTCATAAGACGTTTAGTTAATCCTTCTGATGTGAAAATAACTAATTCACAGCAGTTCATTAAATCAACAGTTTAAAGATCCTATAGATAGAATCATTTAAACAATCTTAGCCTTTGTATCCAGAATTAAATTCTAAGAAGTTTCTTTAAATCCATGCGTGATGCATGCATTCTGATTTTTGTTTATTTCCGAGGCTAACCTATATACGTTCTCGTTAGAAGGTTCACGAAAATAGTTATATTTCGTCAACACATGATCATCCATTTAGGAATTTTATTTTGCGTCATTCGCAGTGCATACACGTAGAAGTAAAATTATAGGGGATGAGTATGAATTTCTGTCGACTGTATAGTATTGATCGTCGAGACGTTATGAAAGCGTAATCGGTGCTCGTCATCGTAGAGGACATAGTAATATTGATTGACAGCTGTCATCTCTGATGTTTAAAGTGTTTAGCGATGCTTTGAAGTTGCTTTTTCTCATAAAAATGCTAAAAGTTGTTAGAGTGCATTGAACAATTTCGAAATCAGTGAGTAAATATTATCTTCACAGCTTTCGTTTTGTGCCAATTTCTTTAATTGATGTTTTTCCTCATTAGAGATTCTTTCACAATGAAAATGCTATTGCGTGCTGTGCTAAGTAAAATGTTGTACCGATAGTATGAGTGCTGAGTCCATGTTGTCACGGGGTCAGCGTCGCAACGTAATTGTTTTTGCATAGTAGGGCGGTTACGCGCCCAGCTCCCACGTTCGGCGGCGCCCGCCCAACACATGCCAGCGCAAATATGTGAACAACTATTTGCGTTATGTCATCGCGACTTTTTATTTACCTTATTGAAGCGGTAAATGGTTTTGTTTATCGTAAATTGCGTTATCAATTTCTTTACGAAAATTCATTTGTTTTTGTATCGGTCTTTCTTTATGACGAGAGTTCAATATGTACTTTCATAACTGTTTTTTGGGTTTATTATGTTGAAGGCTCTTTGCTATAAACACGTTAGCAAAACTTTTTTCTGGAAAAACCAAAGCTTATATATTTCTATGTTTAAAACAATGAATGAGTTGTTTTGTCTCTGAGTCTATGTGTATTATTCATCTTCCTAATATTATTCCGTAGTCATCTTGTGTGACACCCACGAGAAGGGATCTCCTATTATTAGCACAAAGCTTTCAAAGTTCAATTATGACCGAATCGCACAAAATTAGCTTTTAATAATGGATTTTTTAAATAATTTGTCAATGTTTTTAAGGGAGTGTAGGATTTGTCGGATACATAAATTCAGCTTTGTTTTTGTATAGTTTCGGAAATCCCAAAAGTTGTAAATAAAAATTCATACACTGTGTTCGTGACGGGAGAAGAAATTTCCATCTTCACGTTATTGCGACTCAAGATCATCCTCTTTTGACTGTCCTACATTTGTCTTAACCCTTACTTAGAGTTGTCCAGACCCTATGTTTGAATAAACCTAACAATGACGTGATCATTGTTTGACAACCCAACGCCATCGCGATTCTTTCAAAAGATAAAAACTCCACCAAATTCTTAATTTGTGTATTTTATTAGCTTCATTACGTATTCTCGGCTTATTCATGTTTGGCTGTTGAAAATAACTGTGTTGTACCGTCACGGCGGACTAATCGTATTTTTTTATAGTTTGCTTTCATGGCGTCATGCTTCGTTGTTTTTCACGAAAAATAGTACAGAGGCTATGACTAGTTGACTACGTTTTCGTCGTCTTCGATGATGGCCTTAAAATAAAAGTGAATTTCCATCCAAGAAATGAGTCTATTTATGCAACAAGCGTCGGCGTCGCCGCTGTAGTGTTATAGGTCGTGCGTACCGCACATAGGAACGGAATGTTTGGTTTGAGGAGTCGCAAACAAACCCATAATTATTCCGAGAACAGTAGCTCGTACACAATGTATGGGTTAAGCGGCATTATCTCTGACTCAAGCTGCTTAAATTGCATTATGTGGCAGTTGTTGTTGCACTCTACTTTACTGTGATTGTGTTCACGTATATTCCAACATTGGAAATTGAGCACCGGATCAATTTTGAGTACGTGAATGATTGTTCTGCACTTAAAATTATAATACGCTGTATTGTTAGTAAATGTTACAGTTGTGATAACAATGTTGTACTTAACATTGTATTTTTGTACGGCTAGGTACTTCATTTTATTTATTTGGAACAGAATAAGCATGTATAGTATAACCGCATACATTTCTATCACCAGCCTATCATCCCATGCGAGTTGTAAGAGTAAACTGTAAGAAACTAGGTTAGTGTTATTCCAACTTGGCTCTTCTCTTTGCACTAAAAGTGACCATGTGTAAATTAATGGATTAGGATGAATAAGAAAATATTTAAGATTACAATTCGTGCTTCCTAGATATTTTCTGTTGTCAGTTCAATGTTGATGTGATTCTTGTCCTGTTTGATTGTTTTGTGTGTTGTCAGAAGCAGTACTTATTCGACAGTTTATGGGTGGCAGTTAAATATACCCGTCTCGGTTTGTCGTCACAAATAGAATTTTGGCACTGACTGTCTGTAGTTGTGTAATTCATGTATAAACCACTTGTTCAATCCAAACTATCTGTTCACATTAAAACGTAACAAGTATGACGTGTTATTAATTATCGAAATGCCTTTAATGTGGACAATAAATAAACGATACAACTATTGGGACAATAAAACTGTCATCACCTGGCGTATTGTGTTCAGGAAATGCTAAATAACGTTTGAATATTGACCAGCACATCGTACTTTCTGTAGCTCAGTGATTTTCAACCTTTTTCATGACTATTTTGAAAGAAGAAGTATTTCGCACACCGTTAACTTGAAAAATCCCAGACTCTCGATAAGTTTCTTTTGTTACCCAAGTGATTATGTCATTTCGTTAAAAAACATTTTAACCTTATAGTTTTCTCTACATACAACTACTGGATAACAAAACTGGTTACGCGACCCCCCAGAGGGTTGCGACCCACAGGTTGAAAACGCTGCTGTAGCTCGTTAAGACATGTGTATTTTCATGAACTATTTTGTCCTAAATCGATGTTGTCCATCGTCGCTGTTATTTTCCATAGCATATGTATTATTGACGACGAGTAATTAGCTGGCTCGTCCTCGTTCTAAATCTCCACCTTGACCTCGTTGTGTTACTTTACGATGTACTATCTGGTTTTATACTTTTCTTTTAGTAAAACTCGTAAAACGACAGGTGCAAGTTGCCGACATATCATAATTTCTTAATTATTGTTGTTATCATTCGATTCATTCTGTTGTTGTGGTGTAATAGTATTATGTTCTCGAAGGTAATCGACATACCGGTACATAATAGTACGTTATACACGAATTGTGTACGGCCGTGGTTTACTGCCAAATGCATTACCAATAACGACATGAGCTTATAAGCTCCATGCGTGCTCGTACGTTTGCCGTGCACGCGAGTCGGGCATTCAGTATAATCAGTATGACCGTATGATTAACGCGGAGGTGTCGTCGAACGCGATTAGCGCTAGGTGCGCCGACCACATGAACCATATTACCGTTATCTGCTGACAGCATCTTGGACCCGTGTCAACTGGACTCCGACAAAACACTTTCAATTTCTGACTTTATTGAATCAATCTTCTTATTAATATCATAAAAGCTCTTTATTATAGTAAACATCTTATGTCTTTTACAAAAGCTAAGGTTTGGCATGAAGTTGGAATATTTGACAACTTTATAAAACTGCATCATTAACCAATGTTTTAAGCTAATATCTTATAATAAAGGACAATGCTCAAAAAAAACCCAAGCCCGGCGCAAACGAAAAGTAACTCAAATTATAGGTAATAATAAGTAATGAAATACTGCATAGGAGGCATCATCGAATTCAATGGCTAAATGTATGAAATTGCTATTTGATTTTTTAAAGGGGTAACATGAGCAGCTGGGGCTTATAGTTTAATTAAAGTGCTATCTGAAACAACAAACAAGTAATATGGCAAGTAATAAGCTTCTCCAAAAAGATAAATCAATACCGAAGTACAGGCTGCAGCGCCTACGTCATCGCGTCATGAGCGTTTTACATTACTTAGGATGGGCTAGACATGAGGAACAGTTCGCGCATCCCGCAACATTTTTGGATCTCGTCGTGTTAGAAATAAAGAATCGATGACTTTTAAGCGTTATTATTAAAATGAAAAGTACATTCATATCCTGATTTAGTTCTATCGTCCTATTATCTTGTAAAAGTAGGTAGAATAGTGGAGAAGGTGCTATAAACATGTCATTATGTCTCTTAAACCACAACTGTATCTGTTTGCTGTTCCTTTTACTAATACATTATGTTACCTCTAAAATCTTGAGTAGCAATGTACCGCAGATGTTAAAATTCGAATAGCAATTTAGCACATATAGCCACTGATTTCGATAATGCCCCCTATGTAATATTTAATTACTTATTTTTACCTATATTTTGAGTTACATTTCTTTTGCGCCGGGCCTGGGTTTTTTTCTCATACTTCATGAGCATTGTCCTTTCAGAAGAAAATTCTTTAGAATTAATGGTGACGCCCATTAATTATGCAACATGCAACGTGTAGACATATTTCGGTCGGCATCCAAAATAATATTCTGGAATCCTAACATGATAGATTTTCCTATTCTCGCCTAGATAAATATAGAACGGAATTTGTTTTTATTTCAGAGAGAACTTTTTACATGGTTTCACGCTTATGTTTGTTTAGAATACTGGTTGAATTTTATTTGTAAAAGGTTAAGTGAAACCACGACATATGGGTTTTCTTTCTTTTTTTATAATATGCAAGAAATATGAAAAATTCCAATAGCATAGCACAATCACAAGTGGTTAAATGAAAAACCACTTTCTACACAGTGAAGGGGAAAATGTAAACTCAAAAGCCTTAGACTTTCTTATCTGCCACATGTGCCAAATAAAGTTTCTTCCTCGCAGATACTCACATAGAAGTTTTAAAAGTAGTTAAAAACTACATTGAAATTATAATGAAGTAGTTTTATATACTTCACGCCCAATAAAAATACAGCTCTCGCGCACGCTTTCGACCGGGGGCGACTCACGGGATTTCATAAGACAAATCTGTTAAATTAATGTGCTGCTCGGCATCCAACGCTAAGCATTCCCAAATATATTCTAAAATAAAGAGTGTCTCAGACAGCACGACATTGGGACTCATTCTATTTGGATTAGTCTATCCGGTCCGGGTCACGTACTACGTTTTATACATTCAAACTAAAAGTTTTATGAGTCGTGACTACCCAGTTTTCGTAATTTTCCTTCGAATACATGTTAGTTTACAATTCAATCACAACTCTTTTTTAACTACACGTACATGTAATACGTTAATGTAAATTCTCCATTAGATTCATTTTGTTGACGTAAGAAGTTCCTGTTGATAATATGTACGTAAACTGTAGAATCTCATTCCCTCTCAGGTGTTGTATAGCGGATCTGTTTGGACATCACTTATTCCTCGACGTTATATAAGCGCTGGAAGTTGTTCGCGATTTTGACGTCAATGCTTTAAAATGCACGCGAAAAGATGCTGGTTTAGTTGCTCAGTGAATCAGTGCATGTGAAACTACTTCATGTCTATCTACTTAGCTGGTGCACATTTTACTTCTAACTATTTTAGGGAGTTATGTAACGTCATTCTGTTGTAATGTTTTTAAAACAACCATGGACGACGATAAAAATAACAGTTTTTACACAATGTTTATGTTTTGTTTTGTTGCCGATCCATTATACAGCCGGAACATAAGGCCATTCCACGGACAATATCATTATGTTTCTTACCTGATTATTTATTCATCCTCTGATGTCGAAATTGGAACATTGAAAGGAGTTTATTTTACTAAAAAGTGAATTTCCAAAATTCCTGCATGCCAGCAACAACAAATCCTCGTTTTGGCAAACACGCACTCATCACACTGTGGCTATAAATCATGCACACCAATAGAGTAGATGTAGGTGAATTTGTCCCTAAATTACCGATAGTGGATTTTCCAAATATGTACTGACAAATTCCCTATTTGACTAATGTGCCACAAAAACAAAATATATTTTAATTCCCGAAAAATCAAGAAAGCAAATATTTGTACTAATGATTTATGTAGTGTAGCTGCGGAGGTTCCAGTCAACTGCACATATGTATGTTAATTCTGTTCAAATGAGTCAGGAGCGAAGACCAAGCCAAGTTACGTAATAACGCGTCCATTCATGGCACATCGTCGCCAAAAGTGAAATTTCGTCGCGCTCACCTCTGGGGCGGTGCGTGTTGTAAGCTTGTAACCGGTATGCAATTTAGGGAAATAAATTTAATTGTGTCAGTGCACACGTGTTCGCCGGAAATGCCAGGTTTGTTTAGCTTGCAGATTTATTTCTGTCTATACGGTGTCATCTGGGGGCGTCATCCTCCGAGGCAGTCCCGCCTGGGTGCGCTTGGCGCTTGTTGACGTGAATTTCGCAACGTCTCTCGCGATGTGCTCCCGCCGATGGAAATACAGGCCATATGACTGCGAAATTATTATTTTATTGGAATGGTATTTGCCATGTCCCATTAAGCTCGATGATCAATATATGACCAGTGCATTTGAAAATTATCATGTGTTTCGCTTTATTATTTTGATTTATATGGGAAGGGCGATCATACACTCAGTTTACGCTGCAGACGAAAGTGATAATTTCTGGATGAAGGTCTTTAGAACAGTCCGCGATTCCAGATTGCATCGTTTGAGTCTACAAATAGTAATTATCTATGCAATTCAATTAACCAACTATTAATGTGCAAATCTCGTTTCGTTATTTAAAAATACAATATCTGGTCATAACTTCAGTTGCCCAATTTATTTTAACATTTAGAAAAAATATTGTTTTTCGAATACACCAAGACCCCACTCTATCTCCATTGCCATTGAAAATAGGGTAGAAGAATTCATTGTAGATTGGTTACATACATAGTTAATAATAAGTACCTTGGTTAGGTTGACACCCAAACGTTATGCATGACACATTTTGTTTACAGCAATAGTCGACTTAAATTTTCCTCTGCAGACTGCAATGAACGGCTTGAAATGGCTTATGGCCTTCTATATTATGTATTGATTGACTAGATACATCAGAGATGTTAATCTTATAAAGTAAACAGATACGCCTTGCACCTGTTGTAGACACGCTACGCATGCATTGTTCCTTGACATATCAATTAGGTCGGCCATTATTCATACCTAATACTTGAGTTCACATTAGATCCGTAGTGTTTCTTCCTTATACCGAGGAATGTAGTGTATTTAGATCATCCTGACATGCAACGTTTTTGAAACAGATGTCGAAGATTGAGCGAAGTGGAGGAGAAAGACGAGGCACGCTCACCGCATCATCATATCGAACTAACAGCCAGGATGAGAGAGGTTGGCAATAACAAAAACTATTCGTTCAATTTTCTTTTTTTTATTTACTTTTCCATGGGGCCCTGTTAAAGTCAAATGCTGGGTAGATGGTTTTGTGTCTTCAAATAATGATTCTGGTCTTCCAAATATGACCTAAATACGAATTATGTACTCGTATTTCAGATTAATGAAATGGGCAGTGCGTTTCTTACATAGTACGACACTAAATAAGAAAACTGTTTCATCTTCGTAACATGACATGCTGTTGATTAACGGCGTATAAATGTCAATCTATTTGCTAGTTCATTTCAAATATGTAAATTTTAACAGGGTCGTTTGCGATTTATGTATGTAGTTGCTTTATTTATGTTACTTGGCATAGTTTTCGTAAAATTAAGATATTTAAGTTCGTACTTTAGTACCTAATCAAGTGTTATGTGTGAAAGGTTCTATATTGTTTTGGAAGAGATAAATCAGTCAGTTATTCATGATTTAAGATGTGTTCATTTGAAAGTTGGAGGAAATAAAACCTCAGTATTTATGCATTTTAGAAAGATCCTTAAATATAACCAACAATAGTTTAATTTAAATGATGGTAAGACTGGCAGTTTCCTATTTTGATACCTGAATATAACATACAATGCGTTCAACTCCTGTTGACGTTTTAGTCATCGTAGAAATAGTAAAACCAACCAAATGGCACCAGATATAAACTAATAATATTAAGACAGCATCAGCGTAGAAAATTCGCTGTGGCGTTCAACTGACAAAGTTCCAATAGTACCTACCTAACTAACTAATGGAACTTCGGTTACCGGACAAAATGCCAACTTGGGTCTCGTAATGTACATTAGTTAGGCCGGTTCGCGTTCCTTGGTACACCGCCAGAATGACCGATCCTTTTGGCTTGTCGATACGCTGGTCGTAGCCCGCCGTCGGCTAAAATAATGTCAGTTCAGAGATTAACGAACTTCAGCCGCATGACCTATAAAACGGGTGCAGGTAAATTCATACCTGTAACTCATTGACTATACCTGCCACATCTATAGACATTGCTGCATTTTGCGTTAGCACTATTCAGTTGGTATGAATCATCCACATCAAATATAATTCACTAACAACAGCAGAATACGTAGTTAATTCTTATATTAGTATAAGCAACGGACATACGATCAAATAAAAGGTTCTAGAAGCGCTAAACAAACTTTTCCTTAAAGTTTATAGCATTTCGCAGTATGGTCGGGCACATAATATTGTTTTCTTTAGGGTTTCGCTCGGGCGACGACTGGAGCGTAGGTGGGTCGTATCAGGCGATGCTGTCAAACTTGTTTACGAAGTTTTGTCTATTTGCGTGCTCCCCAATTACTGTACTGCTTTCTGACAATCGTATTCAAGCGCCAGCGAAACGTTTAAACTTTTGCCAACGCATCGTGATGTATTATTATGATTATTTTTAGAATTTACATTCCTAATCTGTCTGTTAATTTTGGATTTTCCTGCACAAGTTCCTGTTCAGCTGTTTTTGTTATTGTTCGATAAAAATTTTCATTGTCCTTCCTATTACAACCGGGAAAGCTGAATATAGGTTCGAGCCCCTGAAAAGAGAAAATAGTGTGTACGTCGAGTCTTGCTTTTTCACATTATTTATTGCTACTAAAATTATAGAAACATTTTTTTGTAATTTAATTTCTGTTTGCCACAAAATTCAGTGATTATTCGCTTTAGAATTTTGATTCCAGTAACTCATAACATCTTTTTTCATTTTGTACTCAATCAAGTACCTTCGTGCTACTACAGGATATTGAGTAGAAGCAATTTGTGCAATCTCACAATTGCATTATAAACATGTTTCCGAGCAGTCCTAGTTGTATTATTTAGGCCGTAGCAGTACGCCAGTTCTAATTGTTTATTTTATATTTTCAGGTAATTAACCTTCACGTTCCTTCTTTCTGAACGACTAAATGCTTGGCACATTATTTCGGTAAGTCTGGGGACAGTATTACGTGACTAGTTGCATTCTGAAACGCTCTCTACGCGGCGCTCCACTCCATTATTGTGAGGTCTTCTCAACGGTTTAATTAATTAAAATAATATTGGCAGAGGCATATACCCACATCCGACTTAAAAACAAAAAGTTTTTTAATTGCCTGCTCTCTTACGCCGTCGGAAAACCTTGCGTGCATACTTGTGACAGATGAGTATCTGAAAACTGAAAGAACGTGGAATTTCTAAGAAAAATTAGATCAAATAACTAATAGATCTTTGGGCGTAGAATAAATAAATACACAGCGCAGAATTCTTTAGTGCCTTAAATTGTTAGGAACTAATTTACGTGACAGGTGTACAAATTAGTCTTCAGCCGAGCTCGTCTCTTTGAAAACATTTAAAATCGCGTACGCCGTTTTGTTGATAAAGTAATAGAACTTGCATTTTCCTGAAGTTCCTTTTGTCCAATGTAAACTTCCACTGATTCTCCGAACCGTGCGAGCTGATAAATCCAGATTTCATTATTGCACGACAAAAAATAAGTCCATAGATGCAATATGCTATAAATTAAACGCTGGCAAATCTGATCGTCTATCTGTATCGCATCTTTCGGATAAGAATCTCAGAATACTGATTAATCGCATTTCATGAAACGCATAGATAGTTCCAACAAGAATAAAAAGAAAAGTCTATCAGAAAATTGTATAGTACATAAAAGCCATTGGACTTGCTAGTGAATGTGTGCGCCATTCCTTGAGAAAACAGCTGTTATTAATTCTATTATCGTGTGTCGAATTATATCCGCCAAGCTGTGCAAAATGTGGAGCGTTTTATTTATCTGGTCGCTAAGCGCATTCGGCTCACCCACGCTTGCACACCGGCCAAAAGCAGCATTTTTACTTCGTTAATCATTATCTTGTAGTACAGTTTTATTGACTTCCGTAAGTATTTTCTTAAAATTAATGTAAAATTGGAAACACGTATGATGTTAGTAGGCCATGGTCTTTCAGTGCGAAGACTATGGTACTAAGCATAAATTAGTTTTCAACCAGTCCAGTATAATTTTTGGAATACACTCGCGGATATTATATGAATAACTATAAAATATTAAATCTATTAGCATAATTCTTCACGAGTCTGCATCAAAGGCAGCGTTGCATGCAGCTGCGGTTCCGTTATGAGCCTCGTGCTGAGGCTGTTGCTCCGCTTCGCGTGCTGGTTTCATTTCATTATATTATACTAACTAATACCCACGGTTTTGTCCGCGGGACTTTCGGCATTCAACAACAAGGTGTCTTGCCTTGCTGTTTAAAAATATTGCAGCCTTCTATGTTAAATGCTCGGTTGACCACAACAATGGGAGCATAAAACAGCACATGATCGTTTAATTTATTAGTAAGTCAGAAACACAGATCATTAATAAATTAATGCCTGATTTATTTTCACTGTACCTAGTTCCAAATTACTTGTTTTACTCATATTTTATCGTTCTGGAAACGCTCATAAACAAAATAATATCGCTCAATCACTCGTTAAAAAACAATTCTGCACATTTTAAAGTAGCCTTGTGAAATGAGTCCCTTGAGGAAATGAAGTAAAGTGATGACGGGCACCAAATGATGCGTAGTCTTTACGTAGTATATCACATACGTAAAATAAACGTACAATATTCACTTACAAAAACAAATTCTGTAGTTAGTTTTTTTATAAATCGACGGCATATTTTGCGTCGGCTTGTTTTTCGCCACAGAAATAGACTAGTCCACTACTTTGCTAAATAATAAGAAAAATCTCGGGATTGGCCGTGTACGAAATGACCATCCTCATCAATCAGCTGCTTGGAGTGCGTCCAAGACTTTTTCCACGTTTAGGTTTCGTAGATTAGTTCGATAATTCAATGTACTCCTTGTCGCGTTCCCTCGCTGCTGAGCAACACAACAAAAATGTCTTTATTGTTTTATACATCTTTAATCTTCTCTTATTGATCTAGACAAAGCCGTTATTAGAATAGGAAAACATTATTTTGCTAGCTTTTATATCTCAAAATAAAATATGTTTCGGCTCAGTGCGTCAGTATGGTATTTATGAGACGTAAATACTAGCTTACATGTGGATGCGGGGTTGCGTTTAAGGGATAGAGTACATTTTCTATTGATTTAGGGCAACTTATTTGTAATATTACAATTATTTTTTTAATTTATCTTAATTATTTATGAACATAATAATACACTACTCACAAACATTTGTTTACAAGACAATAGATATGTTTTTATTCAAAGAAACATTTAATTTTGCCCTAAAGTAATTAGCAATTAAATATCAGTGGGAGTATTCTGAACATGCCCAACTATTTTGGTGGTTGTTGACGGACGCTAATGGTATTTCTGTACTTTCGTTGTCGTGAAAAGTTCGCAGAGACAGTTCGAATGAAGTGTTCACGACACCTTTACGCAATTCCTGTCTCACGCTCTAGCGCTTGCCAAGGCACTACGTCATAAGCGTCGCCATCTCCACACGCAGAGGAAACTGCTACTTCGAGACGTTTGACTTTTGAGCCTATTTTCTTGTAGAAATAACTCTGCGCAGGTGACTTCACTTCAGGTATAATGACCTAGTTTTTTAATTAAATTTCGAGAATTTGAGGACAGGCAAGATTTGTGGAAAATACGTATTTGTAATGTATTAAAAATACTAAATACAACCGATTCTTTTACTTAATAAATAAACAAGGACTTAATAAATTCATGATTATTGTCATCTAATTGATTTAGTAGCTAGTGGTTTTTACGCGTTTGAATTTGAAGTTTTAATTAGAGTGGCTAGGGAAAATTAAACCGACATCTTAGTATTTAATTTATAACCCATTCAGCTTAACGATCTCATTATTTTAATACCAGTAGCGTTAATCGCTATCTATTGAGTTGTTGTCGTACTAAGCAAATGGGACGTCTTCGAGGAATGGGATCAGTCCTATAAATTAGAAAAAGTCATGTATAATATCATGGTGACTTTTGTCGGTTTCTTCCTAGTCTGCCGAGACGGGCCGTTGAACTTTTGCTCCTTATTTAGATTATAGAAGTGGAGACGACGACCACGCAATCGGGCCGCCTGGCCCGCTACGCGAAATAGATACGAATGATCACTTCCGCAATCTGTACAGATCGGACATGAAGGGTGGAGCATCCCTTTATAATACCTGAACGTCAATATTTTAGGCATGATAAGCAATTCTGTACAACGTTTTCAAATTCTTGGTATCTCTAAAGCAAGGAAGGTGATCTTTTCAATTGAAAAGAATTCAATTCTCTTCGAAGAGACAATTACAAAAAATGATTGCATGTTCCCCAAATCGAAAAATATAGAATGGTGCACACCTTTATAGGTAGCTCATACCATAGTAGTTCAAAGCTGGAGTGCGAGTGTGAGTGCATACGTCGCGAAAGTCGCGACAGAAACGCCAGCACAGTCCTCATCGTTTAGATGCAGTTCAGAAATAGACCACGGAAGCGTCCGACCGACCCGTTTGGTATTTGTTCAACGTTGACCTAAAACAGTGCTCGCTTTGCTCGTTTGTTATTCGCGTGGCCGACTAGCCCGTCGTGAATATTGCCAGAACTATATGTACATTAACATCCGCCTATTGCACTAGTAGTCATTTAGCCATAAACTTACCAATCATCCGAAATATTTAATGTTCCGAATCGATATTTGTCACGGTATTGAATAATGTTTACGGCGTGTTCAGGACAAATAATTGCCATGCGGCATGAAGATGAAGTGAACGCTAAAGAGTTTTGTAAAGCACAATTTCCATCATTGTGGTGTGATCTCGTCACGCGGCAAAGTGCCAGAGCAGGCAGACCCGTATCACACGTGGAACATGACGGATGAATGGGGGTCGTCAGAGTCGTCACGTGCGGGAGCGAACCACACTCCGCGGCCCAAAACGACACCTGTACAATTTATTGGAATTTATTACCTGTTTACAAACTGACTAATATAAACAGTTATCAATTTAAATAACAGCTGAGGTTCTAAATTTTTCACAAGTTTAATTAGCATCATATTTATTTTCTGAAGTATGAAACTTGCGTCATTCATAAGTGTTAAGTATGCATATTAGTGAAGTTTGTAGCAACAAATATCTCCGGCTAAATCAATACCACAACAGTTTTAAAATCTTCTATGGGATTGGTGGAGCGATCATAAATCATGAACTTCGCCATGCTTTGGTTGTTAAATACTGTGAATGCTGAACGGATTGTTTGGCAAAAGGATTTGGTTTATGAACACAAAATCGTAATTTCGGCATTTGAAAATTTTGTTTTGTTGTTACTGGGTCATAAGAAGCATGTTTAAATTTATTTTTCCCTCCATCTGGATTAATATTTGCACTCGTGGTTATATAACAGACAACAGGCGTACGTGAGTATTCGAAACAAAACAATTTACTTAAATATTATGCATGTTGTTAAACGTGTTTTATTTGGCACTTTATTCCACAGCACCAGCAGCCATATTGTGGCTGAAGATACAACGTTGCCAACGAAAGTTATTTCCTACTGTCTCCGTGAGACAATTTAACAAGTGTTACAGTTAATTGTCTGGTGTGAGTTCCGCTCACTTGCCAATATCTATAAATCCTGATTAATCAGCAGACATCATAGTGTCGGTATATACCAGGGTCGCACGTCGTCAAGGCTGCGATTTACGATGCCGGCTTAAAAGCTCGTGTTATGATTTTAATCTTAACCGAGGAACTGTTTAAAAATATTTTATCACGATTTCTTTATAAATTTTAGAACTCGTGCAAGAAAATTAACGATTGTAAACATAAAAAAGTTTAGTATGTAATGTTGAGGTGGCACCCCTGATACTGAACAGCTGTTATGTTTCAGTTACAAATAAAATTGTTAACATCTTTACGTAGTGTTGCGGTTCTATGAATTTAGAGATTCTTACTATACGGCTTTAAATCGTAAAATTCGAAGATTTATGCTCCTTCAATAGAAACGTAAATAAGTTTATGTTGTAAATACCATTCGTAAAAATGTCTGTTTATAGGGACTCGAGAGGTTTTATCACCCTTTGTAATAGTTCATTCAAGTATTTATCTCGAAACGAAAAGTATTCTAACACCAAATATACCAGATTGATATCGCTCACTTATTTATAAATATAAAGAATGTAGAGCTACTTGTGAACGAACCAAAATATTTTCACATAATTTATGTGTAGAGATTTGCGTCAGTGACTTTAACGTTTTTAGAAAATACCTATACGCGTTTTCTTTCTATATTTTATCCGCTCTAAACAAGCTAAAATGAGCCTTACCTACTGATGTCAGTCGCCAGTCCCCAGGAAAAATAATATTTAATATAGCGTCAGGCCATCGGTGAAAATAATGTTAGATTGTAGCAATCACTTGCAGGAAATGTATGACTCTAATTATAAGGAAAGAAAAAATAGCATTGTAAGTTCTAGTGCCAACAACAAAATAAATTGTCGGATTTATCTAAAGTTTGTAAAACCTACAATTTTCTGCGCATAATTAAATAACTTGCTAAGATTTTCTTTTACAAATAACGCAAAAAGGGTAAATTAACCTATTCGTACTAAATAATTTCTTAAAGGGAAATCTTCCCTCACCATTTTCAAGAAAATTCGTTCAGTTGTTCTTGCATGAGAGAGTAACAAAGGTACATTACAAACTTGCATGTATAAAATATTTGTACCAATTTGGTATACGGTTTTTATAGATATTTTCACTTCTGTTGGAAAATAAGTACATGCTTAATCGAATTTAAATTAAATTATGTTTTTTATCCAAAGTGGCATAACGATGGCCTGCGATGTCGTCGAATGTCTAAAATTATGATTTACTAGTATGAATAAAAACTGCGCAGTCGCATGATAGTAATATGTGACATATTAATAGACGCGTGTATAATATATTTTGATGAAAATTCTAATTGTATGTGTGGAAATGTTTATACTGGCTGAACAACTGAAATGTCTCCAATCATGCATATTGCGTAAGAGCCATTTATTTTTTCACATAGCTTGACTTTTATTTAGATTTATTTTAATGCGAAATCGCGCATAGTTGGCATAATGCTAGAACGACTAGAACCAGTGTTTTATTGCTATTTTCCTATAAAATAAAACTGCGATAGATTGTAAATATACCATTTAATTACAGATGTAGTGAATTTCTAGTATTTTTTCAAAAATATTACCTACTCTATTTTTTTACTAAATTATGACTTTTATCACTTGCAAATTAATAATTAATAATTATTTAAAGTTACAGTACCTACCTTATAAAATTAGATACTGAGACTGCGGAGAGTTCAGTAATAAGTCCTTGATTTAGATTACTGAACTTGCAGCCTGAAGTTGTTATTGCTTTTCATCAAAATTAACTCCCATATTCTTGTACCCAATATAGAAGATAAATAATTGATATTTGTATTAGTCTACTGAGCTATACAATACAATATAAATGTAGCCCAAAAGCGTTCTATCATAGATGATTGTATTGAAAGCGCACGTCATTAAGCGTACATTGTTGGTTAGCCATATCTGTGGGCGCTGTGCGTTGCGTAACAGGCATTCTATGTACATTTATTGCGATCGGCAGAAGTGGTGTAATTCGTGTGTTTTTACAGCTGCAGTTCGGCATAGGCCCAGACTGGGTGTAGCTCTAACTGTGCTCCGACGATAAACAGACGGCCGCTGTTGCCGACTCGCTGAAAACATCCTTTTACGTCATCGCCTCGCTATGGTTTCTGCCTTCAGCGGAGCTATAAGTTCTTATATTATGTGTCTATGTTTGGAAAAGAATTTAGATTCGGTACTCGGGACTAGCGTCATAGTTATCAATTCTACATCGTAAGTTTCATCGCTGATAGCCTCTTAAATGTCTCAATTATTCTCAAATGAATTCATAGAATTTCATGTGTTTATATTCTGCTCTTTAATTTGACATAGTGCCTAATTAAATGGAAATTATTTTCGGGGATAAAATTGAGGTCGCTCTCAGTCCCATGTATCAGATGCCCGCTTTCATTAACCCGTCTATTCCAAGAGAAACGGCAATAGTCACAATTCTCCATAGTGCTAGGCTAAATATGATTTGTGGGACGCATCTCGAACGGACGGCGACAGAGAAGTGTGGCGAGTGACCCCGTTCCGTCGTCCGCCATGCCACAAGATTGTTGTTTTTGTTTTTTCTACGATTTTTACAAACATAATGTGAAAATAATATGTTACCAACATCTTAACGATGCCGACTTTTCTAAAATATTTTCTCTGCTTTATGTATCAATCCCCATAGAAACAAAATACTTTCAAGCCAAATGTCGAAATACAGACAAAGCAGCTCTTCGCCTCGATGACGCCGCCTGCGTATGTCTGATATCTTTCATGATATCTTCATCATCACTTTCTTCAAATCGAATATGGTATATAACTGTAGTAAATCGCTAAATAAGTGCATGTATAAAAACATTAACACTTCTTATACGTAGAGTACCTAGCAATTATTAGCTGCTCGAGGTGTGAATACTGGCTCATAATTGCTCAATCAGTCTCACCTGTATCAATGAATTCCACAAGAAATGAATAAAGATACGAGTTGTGACTGCTTCAAACAGACCAAATGGTCTCAGTGACTGATACAATAAACCATGTCTATTGATACACATACATCAAGGTTTGTTGTGTTTGGGACCTCAATTAAACTGTACGTTGCCGATGTTTTTACCTCGACGGTGATTCATTGTTTGGACGGATAGGCAATGTAATACATTTCAACAAAAATCAACAACCAACCGCGAATGTTTACGTGATGTGTAAAACAATGGCTATTCCATATTACTTGTAGTCCGTGTGTTTGCTGTTTAGGAGATAGCCACCTATTCATTTTTGTGATATTTTAATTTTTGCGTCTTGTGACGCAACGTGATGCATTGAAATGTGTGATTGGTAGCCAGAATGCTGTTAGTACATTACGTAAATAAAGATAAGTGTAAACAAAAATATTCAGTTAGTCTGACATCAGATTTCTTCAAATATCAATTCAGATTTCTTGCTCAAATATCAATACTTATATCTACGTACCCCTTTATTATATAGCTCTAAATACCGAATAGACTAATTTCTATGGAACTTAGACCGTAGGTCATGTAGAAATTGGTCTATGTATATATGTATTGTATATACAGGTTAAGTATCAGACAAGCAAAGTGAATAAAGTTGGTCAAGTGCAGTTCTGTTTTGTGGCATAAGCAACAAACACTGCATTCGTTTAGTAGTATTAAAATTGTACTGTGCTAATAAAACATACAGTCGCTTAGTAGCAGTATAAATATAAAGTGTAATTAAAAATAAATTCGGACACGCCTATTAAGATAGGTACTAAATTATCTTCCTATTGACTTTTGGAAGTCGATAAATGAATTCCGTCCGAGTCGTTGACTGACATTGGGGCTACTCGATGATTCGCGCTCGCTATGAGCCAACATTTTATGTACTACGGATATATACAAGTGATGATTGGTCCAGAATCTTGCTCAATTGTTTACTAAGTTTGATTGATTTAATGTCACGAAGAACTGCTAATTAAATCATTTATGCAATGTTGGTAAACAGACAATGCTTCACAAGCATAACAAAAGGGTTACCTGGGTCATTGGGGTGCTAAATATTTACTTTCCATACAATGTCTTCCAGCATAAAATAATAGTTCCTTACAAGGCTCATAATTTTCCTGAATAAGTATTCGGTCGGTAAATGTACATTACACAATGTACTCTTATTGCGACAAGACCAGATCTAGGATTGTGTTCTGCGGTTAGTAACAAGGACTTACATACAACAAAATAAGTAGACAGGTATAAACTATACCAGTACTTTATTCTTATTAACTGAATTAAATGTCAATTCGACATGACGGTGGTAGATATTCGAGTTGATAAACGTGTGTTGTGGGTGGAGGCAGGTGCTTGCGCCCACGCAGCGCCCAGGGCCGTGTGCAACCTGACGTCACCGCGACAACCTTCCGATGACGTAGCATACGGAACCTTCCTTCATTTCCATAAACATTACTTTCAATTTTACTAGAACCTGCGTGGGTTACAAACGGATGCCCTGGTCTATATTTCGGTTCTACGAAACCGTAATTTGGAGGAATATAACAAAACAATGTTTACAGTTTTTCTTTGTTCGCGAAAAATGTGATCGAGTTGCTTTTCAATTAAAAAAGTGGTGACTCACTTTTTCTTTTACTTTATCTTCCTTTAGTGTACGAGCCAAGCCTATAGTTTATCTTTATTTATCTTCTACTTCTACTAATACCTTTTTGTACAAACTTGGTACTTTACGTTCTTTACTACTGATAGCTTTGATAACGCGCGATACATAAACAGATTAGTTTACAAGGGTGCGAATGAGCTGAGAATGATAAAGTCAATACATTCGTACAAAGTAGAATACTATTCACGCTTGAGTAGTGTTCGGAACAGGCCATAAATCAGATACCAACAAAATTGAGACTAGATGCGACGACTACGACTGCGTGACTGCATGCGTTAGCGGACGTGTGCGGCGTCTGCGCAGCCACGCTGACATTTTGATTGACGTGTTACGCTACGCGCATCACGCATGCGACCAGCCAGCCTACTAGTTCATTTTATTTCGTCGTAATTTCCAGCCACTTAAACGCGAACTCACATCAAAGGAGCAAGCCTTGACCTATATTAAAAACAAAAATCTTTTCACGTAAATAAATCCATGATCTAGTCTACTGAATCCAGTGTTTTTGATTTTTTGTTCTTTTATTTCATAAACTTTTTATAACAAGACATTAAAACTTAAAAGATCTCTCTTATATCAAGCCCTTGTAATTAATTAGATTATGTGTGACATAAAGCAGTTAAATATTTTTAGAAGGAAATAACGACGTCATGCTATAATTATAAAATACACGTAAGTAAAAAATATTCAAAGTAATAAAACTGTTCTATAAACGGAATGATTACGCCCAATGACCGATTGACTAAGTAAGCAAGTAGTGTCGTGTGATACCGAATTATGATACAACGTCGCGTGGGCAGCGCGGACACGAGACAAATCAGCTGCGATGACTACCACGTCGCCGCCTCACTAAGAGAATTATGTGCATTATACATTTTTACCATCACACAGTAAGCCAGAATGTACTAGAAATGTGTTTAGGTGCACACACACCGGAATGCGAATGAACGAGAGGGGAGAATCCTATCATTTGTCATTGTCTTGTTGATAGAACTAAGTATCTTGTGGATGTGTAGGACATCCATTTTGTCCCAACAAATGTCAAAAATAATATTTATCAAATTAGCAAGAAACATGCGTTAACCTGTTGGCAATGCATGCAGTTGTGCATAGCAATGACACCTCCAATAGTAGGAATTTTAAGACAAGGTCAAGAAAGGTGTTTCTTTAGTTTCAGTAACAATATTCCTTCAATGATTGGGGTCTTTATGTACATCTGCCTAAATAATTTCCTCCAAACTTGTAATGAATCATCAGTGCGCACGTGCGCCAGATTGTTTACAAAATTTTGTTTTGTAACACCGACGTGTAATGCGTAACAGGCATTTATAATAATAATAATAATTAAGCCCTTTATTCTGAAACCATTACCTACTTACAATTTACAATAATCTATTACTACACATATTTTACAACGAAATTCATTACACTATATTAAGTTCATTACAATATATCTCTAGTTTCAGAGTGCCTGTTGGCATAGGCCTCCTCCAAAAACTTCCATTGACTCCTGTCATTTGCAACCCTTCTCCATTTTGCACCAGCAGTCTGTTTAAGATCATCTTCCCATTTCATTTTTTGTCTTCCTCTATTTCGTTTTCCATCTCTCGGGTACCATTCAGTTATGGCCTTGCTCCATTTCTCCGTCTTGTCACGAATCATGTGGCCAGCCCATCTCCACTTTTGCTGGTCTATTCTTTTTAAAACATCTGTCAGTTTCGTTTTTGATCTCAGAATGGTATTTCTGATCCGATCTTGTCTTCTTGTACCTGTCATACTTCGCTCCATTGCTCTCTGGCATATGGCTAGTTTTTCTCTGAGCGATTTGGTGAGTGACCAAGTCTCGCATCCATAGGTTAGACAAGGTAGTATGCATATGTTGAAGGTTCTTCGTTTTATTGCCATTCCCAGATCTTTACATTTCATTACCTCTTTCAGTGCCCAGTACTTTTTCCATCCCGTAGCTATTCTCAGATTTATTTCTTTTGCATTTTGGTCTTCAGTAGATATAACCTGTCCCAAATATATGTATTCTTTAACATATTCGAGGGGTTCATTTCCTATTTTTATGTTCCTCTGTTGTTTGTTAGTCATAATTTTCGTTTTTTCGGTGTTCATTTTTAGTCCGACTTTCAGACTTTCATTATTTAGACTTTGGATCATTATTTCTAAATTTTTCGGGTTTTCCTCAAAGAGAACTAAGTCGTCAGCAAATCTGAGGTGGTTCAATTTCTTTCCATTTATGTTTAAACCAAAATTTTCCCAGTCTAATTTCCTGAAAATATTTTCGAGAACTGCTGAGAACAGTTTTGGTGAGAGCGGGTCTCCTTGCCTCACTCCTTTCTGTATATTAAATTCAGTACCTAAGGACTCTAATTGAATTTTGGCTTTAATGTTCGAATAAATATTTACTATAATGTTGATGTATACAGGCATTTACACACTTATTAATTTACGGTTGTGTAGCTATCGAAATGATAGCATTTATAACACTTTATCTATTATGTATTAACATGCTGATATAACTAATATCTTGGCATGCGTTACCTTTGCCTACAATGTAAAATGGAAAACCTAATAAACTTTCAGTCGTTCTCCATACTGCATGCACATAATGGTAATACATGTTAATTTTCTGTTGCATTTTGTAGCAGAATTGAACACTGATTTTACGTATTTTGAAGACTGCATTTGTTTACCTTACTGTTAGTTTTATATTGTGCGTGACTCACAGACAGATGTTTTATTTTCAGCTCGTATTTTCTTTCCCTCGTATATCCAGCTTTATGAGAGTTTTAAACATTACATAATACATCCATCTCTCCACGCCTATGGTAACAGTAAAAACGTTCTCTAAACCCATAATATGTACAAATTGCTGTTTCTTGATTTTAAGGCCTATTTTATAGTTTTGTTAATGCGCCTCGCAATATATTTATTTGATTGAAACTGAAAGAGAGCTTCACAAAGACCCATAATTTATACCAATATTGCGTAGTTATGCTTTGGATGTTATTGGTAAAGTGTGTATCCCTCCATTATTTATAAAAAGTTATACACAAATATTTCACATTCATGGCAAACGTAATTTCTAAACACTTACATCAAATGCAGTAAAGCTGTAGATGTTGTTCTCACCCTATTCACGTAATCATAAAACTGAAACGGCATAACGTTCCTCAGCCGTATTGCAGTAAAGTAAGTAACGCACCTTCTCGCGCATAAACTCGTTCAAGGACCCGAAATAATGAGGGCACCGTGATCACAACGCGCTTCATTGGTTCGCCTCGCCCAATTCACCTCACCCAACGACCAACGTGCTGAGAGCACGCTTCCTATTATTATGTTCATGTGAGTCGATCTTCGGTGTCATCCTGTAGAACTTTTGATATTTATATGTTAATTTGTGATACGCAGAGAGCCGTTCATCGTGTGGCGGAGGCGGCGACTCGGAGGGTTCGGAGGGGCGTGCGTCTTGGCGTGTGACGCTGGACCACGACCTCGTGGAGACCCTGAGCGCCATATACCCCGAGTGGTTCAAGCCGCAGCACCGCCGGGAGCGCAGCCGCGCGGCGTCGCCGGTCTCGCCCGCTTCGCCGCCGCGCTCTCCCGCCACACCGCCCTCAGACGACACCTTTAGGTAACAAATACACATATTCAAAACAAGTTTTTATAATAAGCTCTATCGGTCCAACCGAATGAGATTTAGTTGAAAAAAAAAAAAAAAACTGATCAAACGATTTTTTTCATTACACGCAAATTTTCATTTTACTTCCCAAAATAAGCTGCGTAGGAGCAGCAGTCCATTTGTTCCCGAATCTAAAGAAATGAAGTCAGCATACAATTTGATATGGGCACATTTTCAAAAGTTAATCCTGATAATATAATTTTGTATGTTTGCAGTTCTGGTGCGGAGGAGATGGCCGGACGGCAGGCGAGCAGCAGCGGCGCTAGCGAGATGCCGAGCTCACCGCGCGTCTCACCTCCCAAGGTGGTCGTCGACGACAGCCCCCTGCAACCAGCCATGACCAAACACAAAGAATGTAAGTACCACTTAGTGTTTCTATGAACGTCCATCATTAATATGGGTTTTGCTAATTCAGGTGTCGGTTTAAACAGATTTTGTAACTCCCGGCTCAGTTTTGGCATACTTAGTTTAGTTACAAGGGCGTAAAATTCCATGACTTGAAATACGTTGGCTGTTCTGTCCAGTTCAATATTTATGTGGATGGAAGATATAACTGTAATGTCACTGAATCAGTGAAATCCTTTTGTGTGAAAGAAAATAGTGATCGCCATTGCATTTCCTTAAAAGTGGTAATCTTGATACGGTCTACCAATCAACTTATTGGCATAGTTTAGGCAGGTCAGGGCATGATAGACCATATTTCATTTATCTGAAGATTGCAAGCCCGGCTGCATTCCCGTCTACTGTTGAATATTGTAAATTTACTCGCATGCCAGACGCATTTGTTGAATGTATGAATGTTAACAATAATGGTGAAACGCATACGCTTTATTATTAACTATTTGAATGCCCACTTTGAAATCCATCTCCTTCCCTTTATGGATATCTGATATATTGTTTTATTCAGCAATTTCTGTAAAATTTACATTGACATTAAATGTTTTTAGTTTTATTCTTTCTTTCATCATTCTGGGCCACATTCTTTCTGATTGTCGGGAATCAATTCTCAATTTTTTTTTCTTTTCTTCCTCGATTTTTTAAACAGTGCGTTGGATCCTCAGGGGCAGTGGCCCCAGGCTCGTCTCGTAGCTCGTCTGTTGTTTGCATTAGTATGCCAATGCTGTCGCTACTTCCGGCCATGTTTGCATAGTCTGTTGGTCTGCGCGCATCCCGAATAAACAAATTCTCAACCCTTCGCTGAATAACACAGGCAATCTCAAAAATATCACATAAACATGTGAAATATGAATAATCCTATATTTTACAAATCCTACACTTTAAAAAAGTAAAATAAAAATACATACTTAAAAAATATGTCGGATCCATAAATATAATTTCCCAGCTGCATGCATGAGTAAAGCAAAATTGAGTGGGTATCGAGCTAAAGACGCCCAGTAACCCACAATATTCGGCCCAGTGGTAGTGAATGTTTCGTCTGTAATACGGTCGCGGCATAACACTAGTTTCCTTGTGCAGTGTTTATTTATATTGGCGTCGCGCCAGCGTTGTCCGCCCATCGTTCCCTGCTCGCCGCTTGTCTACACGCAAACAAGAATATAGCTCCGCTCGCCTACGCTCTGCTGCGAACTTTATCGATATAATCTCGGTGTATCGATCGACGTATCGATCACGTCG
Organism: Helicoverpa zea x Helicoverpa armigera; assembly: GCA_033682625.1. NCBI lineage: Eukaryota > Metazoa > Arthropoda > Insecta > Lepidoptera > Noctuidae > Helicoverpa > Helicoverpa zea x Helicoverpa armigera. Next base: position 7,209,606 of record JAWIIS010000009.1, read on the forward strand.
ACTTCACACGCGACATGCTACGTCAAAGTTCGTCACCTGGCGTCATAACACTGTATTCTTCACGACGATATGCCATCTATTCAATCAGTACCCATTGTTGTATGCAAAAGGTAACCGGCAAACATCGGTATTCAGTCGCATTATGCTTCTAACTAATTGTATACTCTGTGTTGGTCTGATTTTGTTGGAATTGTTTGTGAGCCAAAGGAAAAATAACAAGGAAAATTGGTTGGTAATACAAATCAATGCATTATTATTAGTTAACGACATGTCTGATACATATTTTTGTTTCACAGCTTTAAAAGTGAAGCTGATGATGAGACGTCCCATCAACCAGCTTGTGGCGCAAGGGATCATGCCGCGTAAGTGATGTTATGTATTTAATGTCCGTTCGCTTCGCTTTGATAATGGCGTATACTGTGAAATAGCAAATTAGTATAGTATACACGTGCCTGGTGTTGCGGGAAGCGCCCACCGTCACACAGCACATGTGCGTGGGACGAAGGAATTTTATTTACTATTTTAACGATGCGTTTAATGAGAATGACTGTATCGAATAAATTTTGTTAGCTTCTAGAACGATATTGTACTAAATCCTACAAAGTCTGAAATTAATTTATTCTACATAAAAGTATAGTTCTTATTCTTAACAGTTGTTAAGATTGATCTTTAACATGTTTTTATACATTTTCAGCTTTGAAAACTCCTCCAGCCTATTTCGAACAATGCAAGCAACTAGAGAGGGCGAAAACTGGAGATTTATTAAAAGCAAAAATTCAACGGCGTCCCGATCGACAGGAACTTGAGAGGAGACACATACTGGAACAAGTAGGTGTAATGTCATTTTTCAAATTAATTTTATGAGCCATTAGTAAGCCGAGAATAATTACTCTAATTCCTTCCTCATCTGTGATAGATGTAAAAGGCGACACATAAATTAATTATGATAAATTTCCTTTCAGGAGAGCCATGTAGACCCCAGTTTAGCTGAGAAACAACGCATGCTGAAGAAAGCACGTTTGGCAGATCAACTCAACGACCAATTGTCGCACAGGCCTGGGCCCCTTGAGTTGATAAAGAAGAATATACTACACACAGAAGAGACCATAGAAACTGCTGTTAAGAGTGGAACTCTAGCGTTCAAGGCGACCAGTGAAGGTGCATCTGGACGACCTCAACATCCTTCCTCGTATTGCGGACCTCCTGAGGAAGTATCCCCGTCACCTTCGCCTCCGTCGACGTTATCCCCCGTCAGTGTCGCGTCGCCGCCGCAACACCCGGCGCCCGGCAAGGATAAGAACAGAAAGAAGAGCAAACAAAAACAGCAACCTAAAGCGAGATTTAAATTCCACGAATATAAAGGTCCCCCGAATGCAGCGAAGGCATCATCACCTCCCGGTTCGGTGGAGACGCCGTACGAGTTGCTTCTACAGCAGCAACAGTTGCTCCTGCAGTTGATGCTGCCCGCGTCGCCCGCGCCCTCGTCCGCCGCGTCCGTGGCGTCCGACTCCTCCGACGCGTACCCCGCGCCGCCGCCGCCGCCGCCCCTGCCCGTGTCCGGCGTCACGCTTGTCAGCTCCGCGCGATTCGAAGATATGAAAGTCTCAGACTTGAGAGCTGAATGCAAACGACGTAACCTTCGAGTCTCCGGCCCGAAGCCACAACTGATCGACCGCTTGCGCCCATTCCTCGTGGAGAAACAGGAGGAACCGCCAAAATCACCGGCGTCGGTCGCGTCGTTCGTATCGATGGCTTCTCCAGAAGTCAAACTAGAGCCCGAGGCCCCCGAAGACATCGTTCAATCTCAGCGGAGGCTAATCGAAGAATTGGAGCGGAAGTTGGAAGCGTCTCGTCAGCAGCTAGAAGCCGTGCGTCGCGAGGCGGCGGGCGCGGCCGCCAGCGACCAGAGCCGGCGCCTGCTGCAGGCGCACCTGTGCGTGACGCAGCTGCGCGCGCAGCTGGACGCGCTGCAGCAGGCGCCGCCCGCGCCCGCGCCGCCGCGCTACGTGCTGGCCGCCTCCGACGCCGCGCCCGACCGCCTCGTGCGCCTCTTCACCGTCACGCCGCCCGCCGCCGCCGCCGACGTCGCCGACGCAACGCCGCAGAAAACCGCCAACCCTGCCTACATACTGAACGGCGTTAAAGTGGTGCCCATCGCCATCCTGCCCACGGCGCACTACGAGCCCGAGCGCGCCGCCCCTCCGCCGCCGCCCCCGCCACCTCCTCCTCCACCTCCCATGCCGCAAATTTCTCTAACACCGGACGTACACGACGCTGAGAATAGTCAAATTATGGATGACGTCCTTGAGATCCTTGTAGAGAACGGTGAATTACCACCTTCGGCTGTCGGTGAAGCAACAGTCACTCCATCATTGGATACAAGTTATGTTTCTAACGGATCGACCACGTTTGCTCCGACAGATGTTCTCACAGACGACGTTCTTAACGACAATCACGTCAGAGATTCCCTCGCCGCAGATGAGTTGCAGAGGGAACTTGATGATATTCAAAATGAAATCATGAATCATGCAGACTTGCAAGCCGTCAATGCTAGCAATCGATGCCAAGTCGACTCGTCCACAACAGACATAGATACCGATATCACAGTGGATTTGCTGTCTAATGGGGAATTTCACACTGATTTTGGTTCAGATCCCAATTCTGTGGACAACGATGACTTTTTCGGCAGCTTACTATCGTGCGATGGCGGAGACCGGATAGAAGATAAATCACAGGCCATGGATATCGGCGAGGACGTACCGGAAAGAATGAGTATGACTCCATTAACGAACGGGGACATATTGGATCACACGCGAACTGGTTTCGAATATATGGACGACTTGTCGTTGCCGTCGTTCCAGAACGAGGAGTCTCGGCACGACACGTTCGGCGAGCGCGCGTGCGAGTTCGACCTGAAGGAGTTCGGCATCGACACGGCGGCGCACATGACGGTGGACGGCGACGCGTGCGACTACATGGACACGGAGCTCATCCCCAACCTGTTCGGGCGCGGGCACGTGCCGCAGTGCGACCCGCTGCTGGGCGGCGTGGCGGCCCGCGCCGCGCCGCTGGCGCCGCGCCCGCGCAAGCACTACTCGTGGGACCGCATCGAGTACGACGCCACCTGACCGCCGCCCGCCGCACAACTGCTTACCCTATGATCTCTCACCGCCTCTTGTCTCCGTGGCTCTACATTTTCTCGCGAGTGACGGTTCCGTGTACATAAGAGTGACCTCCATCGACTAATAGACGATGTGTACGTGGTATTGTACAGTAAATGTTTCTTACTTCGGATCGGTCGCCGCGGAGTGGTGACGATCGAAGCGCTAGTCTACTCTCGTGACACGTTCTTCCATAGTGTTGACTTTATTGAAAACTATAAGAGATGTTGTGAAACACAAAGTGTTTACATTTTACATAGAACTGTATGATTTACTTTATTAGTATATAGTATATATGTACTTAATGCTGTATGTAACGTTTGTGTCGCTAGCTGATAATAGTTGAATGTTTCATTTACTTCACTAGTGAGTGATTGCGCGCCGCCGTCGCGTGCAGACATACTTGGCTCACATAATACGATAAGTCCGTTTTATTTAATATTTATAGGCATAATTATTATAATCTACTTATGTATATATTGAGATTAATAATACTCAACATAGTTGTGGATTTCTGCATTCCGCCCGATGACTAAAACTTAGGGAAAAAATTATCATAAGAAAAGTTGTTTTTGTTTAGGCACAGTCAATCTATGAGTCACCTGGTCACGTACACATTGTGTTAATTATAATTATACGATAAAAAAGCTTATGATTGATGTTGTGTCAATTGTTAAAATCGCTTGACGCTGTCCCTAGCGCATGGATAGCTATTTCCCAAATCAATAAGTGACATTCCAGTCTTGTTGAAGTGCAAAGTGTGGCACAAGAGCACTTGTCTCTCGCATCATGATTATTTATTTTAACAATTTTGACCAAATTATAAAACCATTGTTTATATTTAGTGAAAATTGTAAAATGTAGCAAAATACCAGAGAACAAGGTGCACATTCACAAGCCATCGTCATGGGTGGGACCAGCTTGGGAACAATGTTAGATATGAATTCATTTAGATATCTTAGGGAGCCGGCTCCTCACACTCAAGCAATGATGCAAGCACTCTCGTTATCACTCGTTAATCGTACACATTCACTCTCTTCTATATAAATACCTGCAGACCTTCGACGTTCTTCTAAATATAGTGTCATTATGTCTTGCAAAATTAACTTCATTATTTGATTTTACCTAGAGAGTTATTTAATTATTGTAATAACATAACATTCTTTGAAAAATGTATCATTCCATTATAATGTCTAAAATGTAGGATAGGTGCGCCGTTATCAATAAGTTGTCGTTTGTACTCGATTACGCAATGGTTACCAACTGTTGCACAATTAGTGTTTATCTTAGTGACCCTCAAACGACTGGACCAATTTTGTTTATGAGGCTTGAAACTGCCTTCACAAAGAGATAGCTTACGTAATCTAAATTGCTTATGTGCTTAATGAAAGCCATTATAAAGTGGCACCTGTTACGTAGTCAGGATTAAGTTATTTATTTAACCATTAGCTCGTTATTTATTGTCCTTAGTACCGTATAAAGTAAATCTTATAAGTAAATCACAAAACAATTTCAGTCTGCTTGCATAATTGTTTGAGTGTATAATTATAACTTATTTATTTATAAAGTCAATCAAGTGTACTTACAGGTTTTTGTTTCTGTTGTATTCATTACTATGTGTGAGTGTTTTTACTAATGTATTTTGTATAATATCACGTGTTGTTTATAGTGTTTACCTTTGCTTCATCGGAGAATGATTAGATAAAGCAAAAATTGAGAATCGAAAATATATTGCCATTTTTTGCATTTACAATTTATTTAGTTTTTGAATACTTGTTGCTACAACGATTAATTATTGATAACTGCCCTACACGTGCCAATAAGTTAAATATCAGGCTAAACGTATATTACCGACAGTTCAAGCAGTAAGGAGGGTATTTCCTAAATTATTGAATGCGATAAGTTTTGTGTATTGTTTATCGACAGGTGGATGATTGGATAGATATGCGCGTGTACTTTATGTGAACACTGTAATTTATAACTCTGAAGTACATTCGCATATGGGATGGTGCTATTAAAAGTTAACATTGAATTTATATAGAAAAATATTTATAACTGCATAATTTGTATATTGGATTTGTATATGTGTGGCTCTAAATGTAAAAATAAACATGATTAACATTTTTATATCAATGTCGCTAGTTTCGGACTTCAAAAGTTGTCGAAAATACCGAGCCAGCGTGAAGCTGCGTTCAAATTAAAAACAGGGCTCGCAAATTGTAATTTGCTTTATTGTTTAAGTAATATTCCATTATCTAAGTGAATTATACGGAATCTTTACACTAGATTTAAATATGTAAAATCTATTTGCTCATTATCAAAATTATACCCATATTAGTCAAATATATTCGAATCATGTATGGAGGTGACTATCATGTCATTTCCTATATTTATATTAACAGGCCTAGTGTGTTAATTAGCTTTGTATTCACTCTTCTGTAAGAGATTAGTTTAAATGTATTTAACGAGATACTAAGTGAGATTAATGTTTGATAAATAGCATATTATCTGCATACTTGTTATTATTGTTGTAATTATTTTAGGAGAGTTTTAATATTTGTTTGTATAATAAGTTATATCCATGCCGACTTAAATATTCTGCACCTAATATTTACGATAGCTACCTAATTTGCTCTCTGCAAAAATATTTATATTTAGATAATGTAATCAATTGGCTTCTTTAAACTTACTAAATATTGATCACAGTTGAATACATTTTAACTGACTTACTAGAAATAATGTACCTTAATAGTAAGCGATAAAAGCAATACCCGGCTTTAAGCCATTGGTTTGTAGCAGAGCCAAGTATTCAATAAATTTAATATAATGTGATAACCACAGGAGTCGGATTTGTAGTGTAACTGGATAGTTTTTTTACCTTGCCCTGTAATGAAGCCTTGTAAATATTTACCAAGCCTTTATTAGCATAAGGAGAGAATGTTGAATAAAAAGTTTTTGAGATAAATATTGTTTCACTTATGTCGTATGCAGTACTACAATGGGTCGACCAGTAAATTAGCAGAGCTTCGCGCCATGGCCCCTAGGATGATCAAATATTCATACATGAAGAATGCCTCCGTGTTTCGGAAGGCACGTGAAATTGAGTCCTGTTATGTTGTGAAAACGCCTGAACCGATCCTCTGTAGGCAGTAGTAACTGCCTCTTTCTTAGTTCTCAAAAGGTGAGACGGAACTGAAGCAGTAGAAACCTAGAATAGCTTTTATGGAATTAATACGGATGTCAAATTTCATTGAGATTGTTTGATTGCGAGGCAAATCATTGAGAATAACAACTATGTAGGTTAAGTATAACGTGAGATGAACGCGAGTCTGTACAAGGCTTAACCCCTCTGCTCGACAAGATTTTGACATATGACTTTACCGTTGATTCGGCGGGAATTTTGAATCTCGACATGGATGTCAAAAATTTGTACTAACTTTCAACACATTAATTCTAAGTCCGTAATGCCTGATCAGAAGTATTTTAACTATAACTTTAGAGCTCACTTATTTGACAACAACGTGCAAAGGTCGAATGGAGTCAGTTAATTCAGAAAAAGATAATAATTACGGTGTTTTTAAGTCTATCGAAAAGTTAGGCATTTCAAATTTGGTGAAAACTTACCAATAAATAATCGCATCACTTTCTCAAACACAACACAAACGTCATATTTATAACATTTTCAATCCGTTGCAATATATTTCGTGCACTTATTTATGTTCAATAACTAAAAAATCAGCACATAAAATACACAATAAAAATGAACAATTTACAAGATCAAAGAGAAGTAGACTTTGGAATGGAGTATGTATTTTTTTTTTCAATCAGCGGTGTGCATTCGATACCTAAATCGGATATTTATTATAAATAATCGAATACCAATTTTATATATACATACCTATTTTTTAATAGCAACTTATTTCAGTTTTATTTATTAATTTTAAATTATAGGTTCAATTTGTTTTTGTTGTTAAGAAAAAAGATATTTAAGTTTTATGAATGTTTTTAGCATTAAATTTTTATATGTATTATTTATTTTGGTGTTGCGTCATTTGTAATAATTTTTAACTTTAATTGAATTTTTATTACCTATCGCACCTTTAAAGTAAAACCGTTACTAAACGAAATTATGAAATTTTATAGGGGAGCCAATATTAGAAAATAGTCACAGTTTTATCTAAATAAAATCTGAGTTCAAGGCTTTTTAAGATATTTAATGAGTTTCTATGATAGATCTCTATTTACATTATGACATGTCATTTCAAAAAGTTATTTTTAATATTTACAGCTTTATTTATTTTGATTTATATTATTATAGTAACACTTTACCATTAATTTTATTTGTTCATTATTGTATATTACTATGAAATTACAGTGCAACTAATGTTACTAAATAGAAAACTATTGAAATTTCATAATTTAATAATATTATTATACAATTAAATTAAAAATCATAAATTTTGCATTATTGCGATGTTATAATATTACTAAATAATTAAAAAACTTTCGAAACTAATAATGTTTTATGACAAAATACAGATCCATACAATCACTTGGAATAATTATTTATTAAGCTTTTTAAATCGCTGTTTTTTCTGTCACTTAATTTTAATCTTGACTGGTATAAAGGCTTGCTCCTCGATACATCCAAGTGATGAGATGTCTCTACGAAGCCGCTACAATGTCCGTCCAAGTACAGAATCAGCAAACAAGGCCCATACCGATGCATCGAGGAGTGAGACAAGGGGATGTTGTTTCCCCGAAACTGTTCACTAATGCAATGGCCGATAATTATGTTCAAGACGCTGAACTGGAAAGGACGCGGCATCAACATCAATGTCGAACACATCTCTCACTTGCGATTTGCTGACGATATCGTCATCATGGCGGAAACGCTGCAGGACCTACAACAGATGCTGAACGACCTGGCTGAATCTTCTCTACGTATCGGCCTACGGATGAACTTGGACAAAACCAAGGTCATGGTCAACATTCTCGAAGGTGTTCGGAAATATGTATACCTCGAGCAAACATTGCAGTTAGGTAGAAACGACTTTGAGGACGAGGTGAATAGGAAAATTCAGTTGGGATGGGCTGCATTTGGGAAGCTACGTCGAGTCCTAACATCGTCGATCCCACAGTGCGTCCTACCTGTCATGACTTACGGAGCCGAAACGTGGACACTGACGGTACGGCTGGTCCACAAGTTTAAAATCGCTCAGCGGGCTATGGAAAGAGCTATGCTCGGCATTTCTGACGGATCGCATCAGAAATGAGGTAATCCGTCAGAGAATTAAGGTCATCGACATAGCCCACCGAATCAGCAAGCTGAAGTGGCAGTGGGCTGGCCATATTAGCCGAAGAACCGATAACCGTTGGGGTAAACGAGTCCTAGAGTGGAGACAACGCCTCGGCCAACGTAGTGTAGGACGTCCTCAGGCACGGTAGAGTGATGACTAGCGCAAGACGGCTGGCAGGAGCTGGATGCGAGAAGCCGAAAATCTATCTCAGTGGCGTGCACTTGGAGAGGCCTATGTCCAGCAGTGGACTGCGATAGGCTGATGATGATGATGATGACGTGTTCGCGACGAACGATTATTGAGGAACGATAGAACGAAGACTGAGGATGATGGTAGCGTTTGCTCTTGCAATAAAGAAGGAGATAATCGGATTAGCATCGCGTGTAAAATTATTATCCAGATCGTCCATGGATATTTGCTTGGTTTCTTCAGTGTTTACAGATTTTTTTTTTTGATTCCATAGCCTCTAAAATGCGTGACAAACGCGGGTTTCGAAAATGCGCCATGACCTGAAACAAATACCTAGTTTTATTATTTTTATTAGTATTAACATAAAAGACATTTTAACAGGAATTTTAGTTACTATTATGAATTACTTTTATTTATGTTAGTAGTAAAGTGATACTAAAACAAAATAACATTAACAGTTTCATACATTATGGAGTCAATTTTAACATTAAATAGAGTATAAACAAAATGTAATATTTTACTTCTTAAATGTTAATACAAAAGGTACGTTGCTTAAACAAATAAACCGTGACTAACATAAATGTCCCACTATTGTAATTAAGTGTATGATTTAATTTACTTACAATTTATCGACAAACTGTGACCATAGAAATGGTTACACTCTAGAAATAAACGTTATTGGATTAATCGCTAAAAAAAAATAAAAGCAAACTGTGACTATACAAACTGTAACATTTTATCAATGAAATTGAATTGTAAATTGCGTAATTTCATAACACGAAAACTGTGTCTAAACAAATTGAAACATTATACCTATAAAAAAAAAATCAACAACTTACCTTTTTGTGACTTCAAGCCGTGTTTATCCAAATGATAACACTGTTGTTTTAAACTTCGGTCATCACTCTACCACGATCATGTTCTTATTGGTATAGATACAATATTGTATTTAGCGAGTCGATCATAACTCGGTTTAGTAACGCTTTGATTTACCGCTAGATGGCGCAAATCATTAAATTTTACAATAAAAACAAGTCTATCTTGTAGCTTACGTGTGTTTTAGATAGATGGCATTGATACCTCAATTCATGAAAATTTTTGTTTAGTAACGGTTTTACTTTAAAGGTGCGCTATTACGGAATTTTAATTTATTCTTATATTATTTCTCAACAATTCTAAGATTTTTGTTTCGGCGGAGGGTAAGCCTGGTGTTCTGAAATATAATGCAATTTGTAACTACCAAAGTAATGTACTTATTTGATGATGAGAAACAATAATAATAATTGATTGATTTTAAAGTCACCAAATATTTTTTACCGAATCCCAAAAAGGAGGTGGTTCTCAATTTGGATGTTTGTTTTTGGTCGAAAGGGTAATATTTGTTATTAGGTCCAGGATCTGATGATGGAAACCTTGAGAAATCGAGGGCAACTCTCGAAAATTGTAAGCATAGCTAAGGTTATAACTTGACACTCAGATGTATGTCTGATAACACTATGAAACAGTAAAGGTTTGGAGCTGACCTGATGATGGAGACCAGAGAAGATCGAGGGAACTCGACAACCGAACTTCTCTCGTCTCCATCTCCTTCACTGTTGCAGAGGCCTCGTAAATACGAATAATATAAGCACAAACACGAGAAAGTTTAAATATTCAGTTGTCGAGTTTCCTCGACCTTCACTGGTCTCCATCATCAGGTCAGCTCAAAGCCTTCACTGTTAAATAGTGCTACCAGGCAAACACCTGAGTGATAAGATTTCAACCAATGTCTTTCTGCAACTTTCGAAAGTCGCCCTCGATTTCTCAAGGTTCCATCATCAGATCCTGACCTGATGATAATGGGACCACCTCGGAAGTATACGCTATCAAACAAAAAAAGAATCATCAAAATCGATAAATAAATGGCTGAGTAATCGCGTAACAAACATAGAAAAAAAAAACGGTCGAATTGAGAACCTACGCTTTTTGGGAAGTCGGTTAAAAATAAGTCGGCGGCGGCCATCTTTCCATCTTGGACCAGCTTTCGATGAACAGCGAACTATTTGCCCTTTCAAACAATAAAAACGTCATAAAATTTTGCGATAACTACACCTAACTATGGCTCTCGTCAAATAGCTTTGCCGCTCAGTTAAAAAGTTGGAAGTAACGAATCGCCATTAAATTTGGCAGGTCTACAGGAATCCTGCACATAAAACACCCGAAGAAATAAATAAGTCTTCATTTGCCGTCTTCGGAAACCCTAAAAACCGAAGATTTTTTTTATTCCGGCTACAACGTATTTTCTACCACTGATTTTCTAGCATTTTTTTCAAAATAAATTAAGCCATTTTACTTTTCCTAATTTATTTTCAGATTATGGTAAGTATACAAAAGTGCAATTTAGTAATATTATATAAAATAATATAAAATTATATAATAATTTAATCAAAATTAATTATATAATCAAATAATATAAAATTATTAAATCGATTCTTTATTTAAACGAATCGGATCATTCGATGCAAAACTTCTATCACCGTCGCCATCTTGTCTATGCGTCTTCAAATTTAAAAAAAACAACTAATGTAAACAAACATGGCGAGTTCGATCAGAATTCCCGGTAATTACGATTGGATTTTAAAAATTTATTTAGTTATTTTATTTAGTACTCACAAATGTGGTTTGATTGGAAAGAAAATAAATATGAGCGTAAATAATTAGGAAAGTGTATGACTGATTCGCAGACCCCAATTGGGGTCTAAACCGAGCTTACGGTGACATTGATGTTCAGACCCCGATTGGGGTCCGCTACGGATTTGACAGTTAAGATAAAAAAAGAATACGTGACAGTGACATAATTGACGTACCGCCGCTACGATTGACAAGTTGAAAATTTTCCCCTCAAGCGTCAAATCTGGTCAAGTTAGTTGCCAAATGAATCAAGCAGTGGCGAGATTGTAATTATATTATTTCGATTGCGATACCGTTGCTAGTGGAATCTTGAATAACTGAAGCTCAAGCTTTACAGACGTTTAGAAGAAACGTGGTAAAATATTTAGTTATGATATTAGCTGAAACGCTTCTGTTTTCTTTGACACTTATCGACAGCGGTGGTATATTATTCCTTTTAGTTTACTACATAATAACACTTTCTGACCTGGAGTGCGACTATTTGAACGCTCAAGAATGTTGCGATAAGCTCAATTACTGGTTATTGCCCAAATACCTAGCCCATACTTTCATTACATTCATATTGTTACTACATGGCCAGTTGATTTTATTCATTTTGAACTTGCCTTTGTTTATATGGCTAACTTTCGAATATTTCACTGTTCCGCGTGGAAACTTGGGTGCCTATGATCCTGCAGAGATCCTCAACCGAGGCCAGCTAAGAAAACACTTAAGAGATATAATGATCTATGTTGGCTACTATTTGATATTCTTTTTCATTTATCTTTATTGCTTTATATTAGCGTTGCTCAAAGGCGATCCCCTCCAGAGGTCTGCAGACGATCAAATTGTAACTGAAATCTAATATTATCAAGATGGCAGAAGATCTAGAAGTTTCAAGTTCTCTTAATGTTTCTGATGAGCTAGAGACAGTTGATGAGAGTAATAAATGTGTAAAGTTAGACCTACCAGTTCATATAGCTGCCTTTTTAAAGCGGCAGGAATTCAATAGAGGCTTTCAACAAATTATATGTGACCAATCTTTGTTGGAAAATGTTGCTACCAACTATGTAATAGTGAAGAGAATACTTAGCTTTCTGCAATGGCAAGATAAGTTGCTATGTAAGAATGTTTGCTCAATGTGGCGCTCGGCTGTGCATACACTGCAGAAGGAGCAGATGGGCCCCTCTGACTTTGCAATAAGTTTAAGACTTAGTCACATAAAAAATGGAATAAAGCTAATGCAAGCTGACTGTTTCTACACTGAACCATTAGTTGTTTTAGCATTTGCTAATATGGCAGGCTTTTCTGTTACCAGCAAATGTGAGACATTGATACCCTGCCCCTGTGATCCAGCATGTGATAAAGACCATTACCGTAAGTATTTACTTATTACATTTAAAGCATTTAAAGATACTCAACATGTTATAAGAGAAGTCAAATGTTCTTGAGCCAATTGTAACGAAAACTTTGTTTTCAGTTTTAGACGTGCTGAAAAACTTAGTAGCTGTTCCGAAGTCATGTATGCTAGCAGTAAAAGCCTGTTACACATCATACATGCCTCTGCAACACTCATTGACCTATCAGTATCGTGTAACCAAGAAGTTTGGGAGGTCCAGTGCGTTCATAGGTGGCCTCTATATACCACTGATACCGAATGTAGAGTTTCAAGTAATAAATATAAAATCACTAGCAGACATACCAAGGACCTTCATTAAAACCATAGATAAGATGGCAGAGACTCGCTATGTGAAAGGAGCATTAGTTTTTGTCAATGAAAGCTTCATCCTCCATTCTGTGGAAGATATAGTGTTTTTAAATTATTTGAAGGATGTGTAAGTATTCAGTCTTGATATGCTTGCCTTAACAATTTAATTTAATTTTTTTTCCTAAAATATGTTTTGTTTTAGCCAACCGGATGTGCCATATGCACTGGGTGGGTGCTTAGTAGAAGACACAGTATCTGATAGTGAAGATATGAACTTTATGATAGAAGGAGTGAACGCTGGCAAAGAACTCATGAGTGAGAACATTGTATCCATTTGCCTGTTCACAGTTCCTAAAGTCCTGGACTCTCAAACTGATGTTTGTAACTTTGATGTATTCTCACTTATACTTGAATCACATGATTGGTCCAAGGCTAAGGTACAAGCTGCTATTAATGAGGTAAGTTTATGCGAAAGTTGACAACCAATAGCAATTTAATGGAATCAGGCATTACTTTTTTTAAATAGATGAATAAATTTCCCAATTCAAAGGCTAATTGTTCTTTTTTTTACCAAATTAAATCCCAAACATGTTAAGCAAAAACTATTATTGTTTCAGTTTGCAAGAAAAGTTCCTCACTTCACACACAGTGTTGTGATAAAGATGTCGTGTGTGGGTCGCGATAATAAACATGACTACGAGCAGGAATTCTTCAGGGCTGCATTCCCTAATACTCGCCTTGTCGGTTGCTATGGCAACGGAGAGTTAGGAATCAATAGGCCGGAGCGCCCTCCGCCAGAGCCGCGCTCAAGCAACGTAAAGCGCCAACGAGCAGACTCCGGTCCACAATATGGTCTCATGTATTCATATTCAACAGTTTTCGTATACATTGGCTGGGGTAACATTGTGACGCCCGCTGAAGCCACTTAACATCACCACTGCCACCATGCATTTTACTCTGACATTCTAAATATTGGTCACATAATTTTGTAGATTGCATTACCTATCTATAAGATCAAGTGTAATTTTGTAATATCTGTGTGTTTTATACTTTTAATATGAATATTGTAAGAGCTTATTTTAAGGGTAATTTGATATTCTGTACCAAAGGGTAAAAGAATTTATAGAGATAGTGTAGTTCAGTAGCTAACAAGCCACTTAGGCGCTTATTTATTACCCATAACCAACATTACTGCCATACAGTTCTAAATTTATTAGGTCTGTGGAATGATAATTTTATATCAAAAGGGCCCTCTTAATCGTAATTTTTACGGTCTTATTGATATAAAAATATAGTACACTTTGGTAAATTATATGTGAGCCTTTTATATCTTTTGTGAAAGTAATTATTATTATAATATAATTACTCATACATTTTGAATAATATTCATATGCAATTATAAATAAGGTAACAGTACGTTTATATACGTTTTGTTTTTTTAACCGCATCGCGGAAATATGGTTGTTATTATTTATATTGTTTCTTTCGTTTTTCTTTTTTTTATATTTTTCTATACTTAAGTATGTTTGCTGTGCAACAATTGTATGGAGCTGTTAGTAAGGCGCTAAAGTAAATAAATAATTTTAGTTAGATTTTATGGCGCCAATTCAGCTATGACGACATAGGCGCTTCCTCTATTATAGAACGTATCATTTTTTTTTTGGAAATTACCCTTTAGGTTCTACTATACTATAAGAAAGGCTCTAGTCAAAGATAATGCGTGAACAACTCGTCTGAAAAATACATAATAATTAATAAATGTGTAAAATTATAGTAAGGTCGTCTTACACCAACCCCAGCGGAGCCCAGTAGGGCCAAGGCCTGCCGGGGCTGCGGTTTGTTCGAAAGAGTTACCGCCGCCCTGGTACATAAAAAGCCTACGACGGAACACGACGGTTTTAGGTCGTCTTACACGGAATGTCTTCATAGTTGGATATTTCAACATTTATCTCCTGTTTCGTAATGTCTCCTCTTTGTATGTTTTGTGTACACATTTTTTTTTACTTTATTTTACTTTTGTGTGAATTAACTCTCGTTAGTTCCTCAACGTGCAAATTGTAAAGGAGGTGGTATATTTCAAGACAACGAATTGCTTTTTTAATTTAAAACGTAATTAATCCTTACCTTGGTAGATAAACACATAGCCGTACTGACAGGCATTTTTGCACTGCCTCAGGTCAGACAAGCAATTGAGTGTATAATTTATAAAATTACTTATTTTTCAATTCTCTTACTATATTTTTATTTTTCCAAAATTCAATTGGGGGACTTAGTGATTATTTACTCCACTTTTATTTGGTATTCTTTTCAAAATGGTGCATTTTATTAGGTACTAAGGATAGACCACCAGGTGAACCATTTCAACACAGCTGACCTCCGCTTTTATATTCTTTTGGTATGCAGTTGTGTTATCCTACTTGTAATTTAAGTTAAAATAAGTTTCTTGACGATATAAGTGTGATATATCAAATATTGGTAAAACTGATATTGAAAACTGCAATCGTATTCGTACATCCATTTCTTTATAAGATGCATACGTACCTATTAAGTACACTAGAATTTACGTACCTATGTGAAATTAAGCGAACCAATACATTTTGTTTAGTTGCTTTAATTATGATTACTGTAACTACCTACATTTGTAGAGATACGATGACGATAAATATGTAATTAAAATCGCAGCATTCTAAATAATGAATTGTTTTTTTTTTACCACCTGTAAATATGGCTGCTGCGGAACATCAGAAAGTTGACTAGCATTGCCAGTCCTAAAACTTTTTTGGGACAAGATAAATTCGATGAGCTGATGGCTAATCTTCAGTAGCGGAGAGTCATCACACGATGATCTTACTTGTATTCCAGCACATTAGCAACTTTTTGCAATTTTCAAATTATTAGGATTTACTAACAAGACGCGAAGCCTCGAGCAGTCATTGACGACTCATTTAGAAAGAGAGTAGCATCGCACGAAGCTTAGCAGTCAGCATTCATTGTTCTACTCGAGTCTCGCAACGTAACGAGCCTTAATGAGTTGCTTAGAAGACATTAGTGCGCGTCGTGTGTGGGAAGTGGGATGCGACGCGGATTGCGAAGTGCCTCCGAGGTTTTCGTAGTTACCCCTAAATAATAATAGGTTCCACAGTGTGAAAATAACGACACATCTTCACTTAAGTACATAATTACGTCTAAACGACACTTTTCTAAATGATGCCTACTTAAAATTCCAAGTGTTATGTTCTTGGTTGGGACGGAAAAAAACGGTCCCTGCGAACCCTAAGATTTAAAATGTAGTTAAGGTTTCTTCAAGTTTCATATCCTTAAGTTGCGGTTCTACTGAGAGCGATGCAGAGCGGGTACAAGTTGTGCGATTCACCAATCTCATGGCTCGAAATCCAATCTCTTCTGCGCTCAGCTTCAAAGGAAACAACGGACAGGAGCGGATTTTGTTTAAATATTGGAAAACAAGCTAGATCCTCTTTCTTCGGTCCGTGACACGCGTTCTCTTAATCAGATCACACGACATGTAGTCGGTCACCAAAAAGTTGATCCAGTGAAAATGTTCATTCACTCCTTGTTAGCCCTTTTACATCTTATCTACTTACCCTTCTTACAGCCCATGTGTAATAATTGAGTTCATAGTAGGTACGTCCACCATTAAGGTATCCTAGTGGGCAGTCTAAAGATGTTAAGTCCATGTAAATTCCAATCAATCTTAACTTTCTTCAAACCAAATGTTGAAAAAGCAATTAATTGGAATTACCGTTGAATCTACATACGTTAGCAGTTTCCGTGTAGATGAGCTACAATTTATTCACTTAAATGGTGTTCTTGCACATAGCTTACTTACTATTAGCACTTCTTACGTACTCCTTATTTACTGACTAGTAAATAATTCTTTGAACTGCGCTACCGAACGAGCGACTATTTATAAGTAGGTACAAGTGTTACCTACTGCTTAGTTCTCTTGTGAGGATTAGAATTCAGGGTAGCATCAGATAGTTTACCAAGTCAAATGTTGCGCCGCTATCTAGGATAATAATTGCGCTGGTACGATTAGGTTACTTACCCGCTTATTTTGAATTAAGAATATTTAAATACTGGATACCGTTTCAATTTTAACAAAGAGTGATTTCGTAGAATTCAGGTGTTCGGATTTCTACAGCAATTCTTACAAACGGACATGCATATTTTATATAGATACTGACGATTGACAGCAGGTAGATACATACAGTAAGATGCATACGTTACATACGTACCATTGAAAGTGATGATTCACATCAGTTCGAGGTTCAAGCTTTTACACATAAGAGGAAAGTGTGAGGAGAAATCTAGCTACCGTAGATTACTTAGTGTTTCATATAGTGCCAGTCATAACGTAACACCTGTAGCAGGCACATTATGCTAATATTTGATCATGTCAACAGCTGACTGTAGCCGTCATTAGAACTTTCTCTTAGAGTTCAGTTTCCAATACTCTCGACTCAGTGGGACTCACTGAGTGAGACTCACCCATAAGGAGCCTGTAAAAATACATGTAGTTATTTATCTTAGACAGTTGTAATTGAATGAGGATTCTTTCTTGTTTATGTAACATTTTTTTTTATAAACATAGTCGTTCATAAACGATTTCTATTTGTTGTCCGATTGCATTTCGGTTCTTATCTCATTGTTTGGTTTTGTTTGTAGAAAATAGTGAAGTCACAAACATTATGTAAAAATAACAAGGTGATGGGACTTCATGGGACAACGTGTTAGCGTATGCGACAAAAAATTGAAAGCAAATAATCTTCCTTACTTTTTAAAATACAGGTGACTGACTTTCAGCAAGTGGAGCCTAATATATACCTACCTAGATTAGGCTGCATCATCTGGATGCGTACCTACCTCTAGGTACCTACAAATAATAAAATAAAAACCGAACGGAAATAACGGTAAGTGGATAAATAGGATCCATAAGCAGGTACCTACCTGGTGTAGTTCTATGCAGAGTAACCATGAAAGCTTTCTTTATAAATAAAAGCACCAAGATCAAGGCAATCTAATTTCAAATTTATGAAACAGCAAAAGAAATAAAAAGACGATATTTATTTTAGCAATGCTCTAGGCAATAGCCAGTAACGAGCAAATAATAACTGAACAGGCTGAACACAAGCATGAATCCACTATTATTTGATGAGCATCGGTAGTTACAGCACACCTATCGTTATGCCAATAATCGCACTTACCGTTAACTAGTAAATATATGCTTACGTTATTTACGACGCGCAGACGCAATCAGACCGAAAAATATTAATTCCAATTACCTATGCGATTTTTCTTACACAAACATGGTAATAACTAGGTACACTCAACTTAGCTCATAGGATATGGGGACTTCATATTTTTTAAAATTAATTGATTCTTCTCAGATCGCGTGTCCAGTCCAAGACACGCAATGTGAAATGTGATAATTGTACCTACCTTTGTTCAAAATGACTGACATATCTAGACTGCAAATGATTTATATTTAACACCTTCTAAATGGTAATTTGTGCTTTACATGTATAAAATTTCTAATGTGATAATTAACAGTAGATGGACACACTTTTTAGGTGCTCTATTTTAATAAAATAAATCTTAGATAGTAAGTACCTACTTATGATTGCTGGTAAGCGTAATTAAAATTAAATAGATAGATTGCTGTTATGCGTAATTAAAATTAAATAGATAAAATGTATTCTAGTAACCTATCACCGATTTTTTTTATTGTGTTGGTTTTCAGCGCTATTCAATTAACATTCAAATTCAGTGCTACCATTGCTGAAAGTCAAAAGCACGAATGCTTCAACTTGCCATAGAGCCACCTGTATTTCCGAGGGCTGTTCTCAGCAGGGGATGGGATGGCATCGCTCGTGTAGTGATTACACTCAGAGCATCGGCTTCAGTGCTCTGCCACATGGCCCCGCGGCCGCACGTCCCGAGCCGGCTCGAAACTCACGCACGCGGTAGAAAGTCGCGCGAAACTGACGTTCTAAAAACTAAGAGGATTTTTTTCATTTCAAAATTATTCTAGTGACTTGTGTTTTGTAATAAAAATAGTAAAATAATTTATTTTGGACTTTTTGCAATAAAAAAATATCTTTCATTTTTCAATGTTATTGAATAAAAAAAATTGTCACAACAAGGAATGCATCTCAATATTTGCATGATCAGTCAAGGTAAATGAAAAAATATGTAAGTCATGTAAAAAAATCACATATCACGCGAGTGGAGTAATTTTATTGTGGAATGTAATTAAGTCAACGCTACCAACTTTTTCGCATGTTGGTGTTCAAGCAAAGAATTTATATCGCAACATTATGGACACGACTTTACGGATCAGTGTCACCACTAGCCAGTTTTATTAAATTACAAACTAGGACATCAAAAACAATAATTTGATTTTTTGCTACATTTTTAAATAAAATATTGCATAGTTTTTTTTATTAATTTATTCTAAGACTAAAAATACTATTTCGAGAAGTATTATAAACGGGCAAAATATTACATCCTAGTAGCTGTCATTGTAGCAGTCCAAATAGCATATAATAATACCTATATTATAACACATTTTATAGGAAACGTTTTCAATTTTGTAAACACTGCTTTATTTTCTTACTACTATACAATGCGTAACAATAGATAAGTCTGTCATCTACAAACAAAGATAAATTACAATTGTTGTTAGTTCTCTGCTCTTGATTAATGTTAATACGGCGAGAGGAGCTGCGCCGGCGCATCGCTCGCCTTCACTTTCTCCGCGCGAATGTAATTGCCGCCAAAATGATACCAGATACTAACAATTAATGCTGTGTTGTTGTCTTTGCTCGATATTATATTTGTTACTTTCTCGGGCCATTGACTTAGTTTTAGCAAAACATTCTATATGCGATAATTGACTTCTTTGACTAGTGGCCACTGGCTGACGCTAGGATTATCCTATTCAATCATGGCTGAAAATAGTTTTAAAATCAATATGTAGGTAGGACTTATTATTATATGTATAAATATATGGAAGAGGTAGTTCAAAGTATAAAGTTAAATTACTTTTTAAGTGCTTACTGTTTTGTAGCGAAAAATTAATTGAAAATATTTCACGCTCACCTGAGCTCTGTTAATTTGTGTTAACTATAAAATGAAGCCTACATTTTTTGTTGCAGACCATATCTCTGAAGAGTATTATCGTACTTAGTGGGACGTGGTACAAGACAGGTCCCGGTGCCACTGGACCGTGTAAAGTTATAAGGAACACCTAAGGGTTTCAGTGGACAGTGCGGACTCAGTGTTATCAGTTCAAATTCAAAGTTAAAAAACTTCTGTGGACATTCCGGAACATAGACATAAGATTAAGTGAAAGTTTGTAATTTCCTATATTTGTGTGGGAGCGGCCGAGCTTAAGTGTAAAGACAAAGCAGAGCTCAGGAACAATGGACCACCTGTTCCGGCAGCGACGGATTAGTGTGCCCAAGAGGTAAGCACTTTCTTCAGCTACTTTTATAATGATTATAGTGTTCAAGTCTGAGCGCTCTCATTGTTCAGGTCGACGTTCATGGTGTTATTCCGTATAGGTAGTGTGTCCGGAATGAAATAGTAACCTGCACTATACACAGCGAATATCAAAATGTATCTGTACTTATCTCGAGATTCAACGGTCACGCACCACTGCCTTGGTTAATTGCCATTTAATACCAAACGAATGATGGGGATAAAATGGCGACTTTGTAAAATTTGATTTGTTTGTCGAATCGATTAAAGTTAGAGATATAAACATCGATTTCCACGAGCGGGTGAATGACACGGCAGACAGTGGCAGTGCGCTCTTTTTGTCAACTTTATCTCGATCATTGTTGCCGGGACCTGACAATGGTGCGTTGACTTCGATGCTAACGTACTTAACTTCTGTACTTTTACATACTCTACCGCAGGAGTATATGCTAAAAGCAACAGATATATTTATAAAACGATTAAATCTAGAATGGGATTACATAAGGAACTAAACGAAACGAGATCAGAGGACAATTTACACACCCATCTCGTATTTTACAGGACCCATTCAATTTAATTTTCTACTTTAGATTTGCACTAAAACCTTTATCGTCGAGTCCTTCATACCAGGAAATGTAATGTTGTGATGATTACAACAGCTGAGCTTAATGAATTTAATGCACGCTGAAGGCTGTGTGTTTATGAAGTTTCCCACAAAGCCCGAGGTATTCAGACCGAATGTTACAAGTTTTCGCTACACTATCAAAGTTCTTCGGAACTCCCAGTGCATTAACGCGATGTTTAAACTGCGCTTCATGTGGCTGTGAGCCAAAACATTTAGTTTCTGACTCCTAGGAGTTTCACCGCGGAAGGATAACCATGACTAACTTTCGTTAGAGATAAACCTACATTGTTATTTGAAATTAAATGTCTTACTAAAAGTCTCCGTTAAAACAACTAAAACGCTTGTTAGGTGGCACGTAGAGTATATCTAGGAAATTGAAAGCGATGATTGTACTTTAATTCAGTCGCCGTCGAAGATGTAGTTACAGAAGCATTAACTATACATATAATTTCTGTTATGTCATGTTGAATGTGTGGTCCTCCATGATTACGACTGGACAGGGGTGTTTCTATGGCATGCTGTCTTGCAGATATTTCCATATGATACATGTTTCTATTCAAGCAAACTGTGTTATTATGCAAAACGGGGATCGTCCTATTGAATTATTTATTCATTGTGTTTTCTTGTAAAGGGCAGGAATACTAGTTTTTGTCTTGTTGTGCTGTCAACATTTTATACATTCTCTGTTTATTGTTTATGACATAAATGCACTGCATGTTGAATGTTTTAAAGATAGGCCTGATTCGTTAACCATGCAGCTCGCTTGGGAATAGATTTCCATGTTAGACATAAACTTTCAAGATTTCCCGCAGCTGGAAGTTGCTTCTAGTATTGCTACGATTCCGTATCATATGCTAATTTGATATGGAATACGCGGTCGTTAGCGCATAGAGTGAGAGTAGATGCAATTTATTTTGTGTATTTAATGCGTTTTTATACTTTATTGAAATCATTCCGGTTTTTAGATTATGTTTTGTTTTGTTGCGTCTTGAGAGTAATTCATTATCACCATTGTTTTATTGTAAGCTATTGTGATTGTTTTGGCAATCTTTGTGTGAAGAGAAAGTAGGTAGTGTACGAAAAATTGTAGCTATAACGAAGTAATGGATCTTGTATTCCGATTCAGTTAGCGGTGAGAAAACTTTTTTCTTTTCATTCAAATGGAAGAAGGGCAGAAGAACAATGTAAGGAGTCAATTCCAATCCCATACACATGCAGTGTTAACAAGATAACGAGCGAAAGAAATACTGTTATTCCGCCGATAAAGGTTTAACCTTTGACTAACAATCGCGAATCATTTGTTCGTCAATTACTGTAATAATAGATATCCGTCTTTATGTTATTTCTTTGACATTCTCCCAATGTTCCTCATTTCTTTTTCTCAGTTGATTCCTGTTAGTCATCATTGTGTGTAAAATGATTGTCGTCGAACAGTTGTGTTTCTCTGAAGCACTCGGAAGTTAATTACCGTTGTCGTGCACGTTATGTACTTTGTCATCAGTTATGTAGGTTTTGTTTATGTTTTGTTCTAGGTGAGGATTTGGTTGACATTTCTCCATTTCATGTTACACGCTTACTTTTTAACACGTAGTTTTAAGCTAGCTAGTGCTGGGTTAAGAGCTATAAACCATTCAGTGTCTTCAAGATAATGTTTTAAATCTAGCACCAAACCCGCTTATTTTAAGACGACGTTTTATCGTAAAGTGGTCAATGTTTTCAGTCTTAATATGATATGACTACATGAAGTTTGATTAGACCATTAGTACCTACATTGCAAATTGTTAAAGAAATTCTTAGTCTAAGGTTTAATATACACTAAATATCTGATTCAAAACATCAGTAGGTAATTTTGGAGAATTCAATCAAATGGTTAAACAAAGCATCGACAACTAGGATGTTATTTAACCTTTATCAATAGACTCGTTCATTCCTGTTGGCTTCCAGAACTAGTGAGACTAATAGGCGCCCATTTCCTTCGCCACCTAATGATTACCAATCACGGTCACTAAGCTCTCTCCCGCCGTTAGGAAAATGCATTTCCTATAACCGTTTATTGGTAAGAACTTGCAATAGGAATGCATATTAACAGAGAACACTTGTGAAGTTCCCAATCAACATTAACTATAGATTTTTGAATGACGTATATTCTAATTAAGATTAATTAACGATGTACATGTTTTGTTTAAAGTGACATTTATGTCATTAACTGAAACTAGAATGATTTACTACAGATAGTTAAAGTTAATGAATAGGTACATGAATACGGTCGTTACTGCAATTAGTATTTCAGAGAGATGTGGAAAGCTGAATACCTCTTTGTGTGTCATCTTTGTAGCTTGGGTAACGTTGAGTGAACTAGCTGTTAAAAGTATTACTTGTCGTTGTTACTATATTATTTGATGGCAGTACGTCATTATTCAAACATAATCCTGAAATCTAATCTAAAAATGGGAGTCGATTTTTGTGACTTAAGTAAAAAAAACGGACGCATCTTTTCGTAATTGCTAGGATTCCAAATTAAAATTACCATTTTAACTTATAAGTTAAAATAATATATAAATTCGAAGTTTAGAGTGAAGTCTTATAGAATCACACTGCAGATACAATATCCAATATCTCGAGTATCGTGTAACAAATCGCAGTGTTCTTGAATCAGCTAAATATTTTCTTCTGATCGAGAAACCGCGTTCATGCTCCAGTTGTTAACAACAGCGGTCGTTGTCGTCGCGAGCGCATCACATTCGCGATTCTCCGTCATCTCTCGGGATTTACGAGCGAAAAAGAAAATATAATTGCAATGACCTTAATTTAGTGCTATAAATACTAAACGTCTGTGCTGGCATGGCAAATAGCAATTAGGGGTATTTAATCTTGCTGTTAGAATATTAATGTTGAAGAGTTGTGGCTGGTTTTGAAAGTTACTGAACAAGTGCATCAAGAAATACAGTAGCGAAATCAATACGTTGAGAAAGGTTGATTTACGCAGCAAATGGTGATTCTAGTGTTGCTTGATAAACTGAGATTTACAAAAGAACATCATTAAATTTTATCTTGGGAATGTTTGTTTATGCTTCTCTTTTGACTTCCTAAGGTGGAAGAAATGAATGCATGAAAAAAAGGATAAAGGGGCAAAAAAGGCCCTGTCAGATAAATAGGTACTCCATCTAAAATTGCGGTAAATATCTTCTAGTATTTATGACCACTCGCATAGCTACTTTAGAACTGACTTCCACAATGACATAAGTATTGCTACAAATAGTTTAGCTTATTACACTAACAGCTTACTTCTAATGGCTCACTTGCACAATGTTTAGGGAAATACACAACACATGCGAAGAATGTGGTCTATTTGTTATTCTGTGCGGGCTCTAAGAATTAGTACCACGGAGACAGGTGCAGTCTCGCTGAATAAGTGATTATATTATAGGCAGCTAGCTGTACTTCTGTCGTGTCTCTTATACAAAGCAAGCTGCTGTTAGTTTTGCGTATTTTATTGACAGATCGAGACTTCCAAATGTGGAGTTGCGGTGTTCGCATTTTTTGCATTCGTGCATAGGTTAGGTGTGTGTAAATTTGAATGTAAAAGCTTTAGATCCGCTTTTTAAAATGTGGTGGTATTACAAAATATATAAACAGATGCGTTATATCCAATTTTACACCATGTATGATGCTTTATATTAAAAGTCTGTTTAACTTTTAATTTGTAATTATACTCAGGCTTCGTCCTCGGGATTAGCAAATAATACTTGTAGTACCGCCTAGTGTAGCCATTCACGCACTTTATTTGAGGGTAGATAAAAAAAATAAAAAGTCACTTCTGTCACCGAGGTGGGAGTTCTCCTGTCACGCGTCATTCGCTTTTTAGTGCTCGCCACGATCGCACATCGTGTCTTCCCACTGTTAAATAGTGTTAAAAAGTGTTAATAAAGAACATGCCGAAACGTAAAAGTGAAGAGAGTTGTGATAAATTATTTAAGAAACTCAAGAAATTGGAGAAAAAACTACGACGACGTTGTCGCAGCCGATCTTCGAGTTCATCAAGGTCCGGTATTCAAGGTCAGTTCACAATTAATTATATTATCAGGTATAATGTGCCTATTGTGAATGAGTATTAATTTAAATGTTGCAAATGATCTTTGTAAAATCATAATCGACAAAAAATTGTTATACCCCCTGGAACTTATTTATTTATTTCTAACTGTTTTTTTCTGCTGGGTTTGCGTGCTTCTCTTTGGAGATGATACTACCCGTTTAATTAGTTTTGCGGACAGTATTGTAGGACTGTTTCTTAACTAATAAGCAGACACTGACATTTTCTAAATACCTACATACCTATTATTTATTAGAGTGTATGTACATGGTGTTTAATGTTACCGATGCGGGTTTGCGTACTTCTCTTTGGAGCTGTACTACCCAATAAATTAGTTTTGCGAACAGTACTTTGGTCTGTTTCTTAACTAATAAATATCGTATATCGGTTACAGAAGAACATGTGGCTTATAGCGAGGACTGCGAGAATAACATTGTTGAATTGCTCGACGGAAGCAACCTGTCTAATGTGGAAGCTATCAGCGGCGGCGATGCCGACCCGTTCCCGGAGTGCACCGCGAGCCAAGCTGCGGAGCCCGTCGTTGCCGCTGGTACCAGCGCGACGCCTACTGACAATGTTGCCAATGCGCTTTCTTGTGCAGAATCCGCGGATGCAATACCAGAGAGCGTGATACTTGATATACTAGGTGAAGATCCTACCATATCGAATACTTACGGACCCGAAGTACAAAAGGACTTAGCAGTCAGATTGGAGCATATTGCCACACATGGACTGACTAAGGAGCTCCGCAAGGATCTACAAGACAAGTATCTGTTGCCGAACAACTGCAGATTAATTAACGCGCCCGGCCTGAACGCTGAAATAAAAGCCGCTGTTTCCGATGTTAACATCAAACGGGATAGAAACATCGAATTTAGACAAAAACAGACTGCTACAGCCATAGCATGTCTGAGTCTAGCAATAAATAAACTTATTTCTAAAAATAACGCAGATCCAGAATTAACAAAAATGTTAATGGACTCGGAACGTATATTATGCGATTTGCAATACAATGATTCAGTTATCAGAAGGAATTTCATTTTATCTTCGTTGAATAAGGATATGAAGGACCAACTGCTTAACACCAAGCCGGATAATTTATTGTTTGGTCAAAACCTGTCCGAAACGATAAAGACGGCTAAAGCCATTACTAGATCAGGTGCCGATTTGAAGACGCCAGTGCAGAAGCCTCAGGCAAGTAATAAGAAGCCACCGGCATCGACATCGACACCCAGGAATTTAAACTGGAAGGGCCCCTTCCCCCCACGGAAACAGCCGAATCAACCGAAGGCGAAGGGGCCACCTCCGAGCAGTCGGCCATCGAGCTCATCGAGACACTCGCAGCAACCGCCGAAGCGCAGCCGCCGCTAGACGTGGTAAATTATGCAGGCAGGTTGCCTTTATTTTATAAACAATGGTCACTCATTACTAATAATCCTTTGGTATTATCTTGTATCAGAGGCTATGAAATTCCTTTTGCGTGTCCAGTTAACCAATTATCTCCTCCGATTACTAAATCATATTCAGAGACGGAAAAACGTGCCTTTTATGAAGCTATAAACAATTTATTAGCTAATGGAGCTATTTCAAAATGCCAACCTGTAAAAGGCCAGTTCTTATCAAGTGTGTTTTTGGTACCTAAACCAAATGGTAAATTTCGTTTTATTTTGAACCTGAAAAATTTAAACAAATTTATTAATACTAGTCATTTCAAAATTGAAGACTTACGTACAGTACTAAAACTAATAACACAAGATTGTTATATGACAAAGATTGATTTGAAAGATGCTTATTATTTCATAAAAATTCATCGTAATTCCAAAAAATATTTAAGGTTTCAATTTGAAGAAAATTTATACGAATTTAATGTTTTACCATTTGGATTAAGTACTGCACCTTATATTTTTACAAAGGTGATGAAACCTATTGTCCGTTTACTGCGCTCCGCCGGACTTATATCAACTAATTACTTAGATGATTACTGGTTGATGGGACAGTCTTATGAACAATGTTTATATAATACAACACAGACTAAGAAATTAATAACCTCCCTTGGTTTCCTAATAAATGAGGAAAAAAGTTCTATGATACCTAGCAAGATATGCACGTTTTTAGGATTTGTATTAGATTCTGAAAATTTCCAGATTACCTTACCTACTGAAAAGATTACTCGTCTTAAGTCTGAAATTCAAAAAATTTCTAACATAAATAGATGTAAAATTCGTGAATTTGCACGACTCGTTGGAACATTGGTTTCAGTTTGTCCAGCTGTGGAATATGGCTGGTTATATACTAAGCTTTTTGAACGTATAAAATACTTAAATTTAAAATCAGATGATAATTATGATAGATATATGAATTTACCAGTAATACTGCAACCTGATCTGAAGTGGTGGTATGCTGCATTACATAAACCTTTCAGTAGAATTAGAGAAGATTGTTATAGTCTGGAAATTTTCTCAGATGCCTCAAATACGGGGTGGGGGGCTGCCTGCGGAGAAGATAGGGCCAGTGGGTTGTGGAGTGCACAAGATAGAACACAGCACATAAACTTTTTAGAGATTCAAGCTGCCTTTTTTGGTTTAAAAGTCTTTGCTAAAGAACTAAGTAATTGTCAAATTCTGCTTCGCGTTGACAACACGACGGCCATCTCTTATATTAATAGAATGGGCGGAGTTCAGTTCCCTCACCTCACGGATATAACAAAGCAATTATGGCAGTGGTGTGAGGCTCGTGCATTATTTGTTACAGCTTCTTATATTAGTTCCTTAGATAACAAAACGGCGGATGCAGAATCTAGGCGCGTACACCCCGATATAGAATGGGAATTAGCTGATTGGGCCTTTCAGAAAATAGTATTAAATTTTGGTACACCTCAATTAGACTTGTTCGCTAGTCGAATAAATAATAAGTGTGCTGATTATGTTTCATGGCATAGAGACCCAGATGCGATGACAATCAACGCATTTACAATTAATTGGGCCGAATATTTCTTTTATGCATTTCCACCCTTTTCTGTTATTTTAAAAATGTTGAGAAAAATTTTATCTGACAAGGCTAAGGGTGTTGTTGTTGTTCCCTTGTGGCCCACACAACCCTGGTACCCTCTTTTTAAGAATCTTCTAGTATCAGACTTAATATATTTTGAAGCCGATTGTAATCCAATTGTATCTTTCCATTCTAGCAACCACAACATCCACACCAAGATTACCCTGGTGGCAGGGATATTGTGCGGACAGCGTGGTTGAGGAGAAGTATACCACCTTCAGCGATTAATGTAATGATGGCGTCCCTTGCCGACAGTTCATTCAGACAATATGATGTCTATCTTAAGCGCTGGTTCTACTATTGTAATGAAAATGGTTATGATTTGTACAATGCATCAGTCCCACAAATTATCTATTTTCTAACTAAGCTTTATGAAGAGGGATCCCAATATGGAACGCTGAATTCTTGTAGATCTGCTTTAGCTCTAATAATTAGTAGTAACCTAGGAGCAGATGACAGGATTAGAAGATTTTTTAAGGGCATATTTCGTTTGCGTCCCCCCTTACCCAAGTATTCCGTAACATGGGACACTTCAATTGTTATTAATTACGTAAGTTTACTATATCCAAATGAATCATTACATCTTGATAAAATTTCAAAGAAGTTAGCAACTCTTTTAGCATTGTTAACTGCACACAGGGTACAAACCTTTTCTAAAATTAATATAAAAAACATCGAGACATTTCCTTCAAAAATAATAATTAAGATTCCTGACTTTTTAAAAACAACACGCATAGGTTGCATGCAACCAATTTTAGTTTTACCATTTTTTGAGCAACAGCCTGAAATATGCCCAGGAAAAGCCTTGCTAGCATATCTGGAGAAGACCAGACTACTTCGGAAAGATGTTGACTCCCTCTTCATAAGTCTTAAAAAGCCATATAGGGCTGTAGGTCCTCAAACTTTGAGTCGATGGATCAAAGAGACCTTAGGTGATAGTGGGATCGATGTAACCATATTTACAGCGCACAGTACAAGGCATGCAGCTACGTCTGCGGCACACAATTTAGGAATAAATCTAGATCTTATTAGGAAGACCGCCGGTTGGAGCGGTTCTTCCAATACATTCTATCAGTTCTATAATAGAACCATAAGTAATGTTAATACCATAGAAGATGATTCCTTTGCAAGGACGATTGTTAATAGAACACTTAGTCAATAACTTTGATTGTTGCTCATATAAAAGTTGATTGTTGTTAATATTGATTATAGAAGTCTAAATAAAGCAAATTAATTTTTTCACTTAAATCTCTAAAAGTCTACAAGTATTATTTGCTAATCCCGAGGACGAAGCCTGAGTATAATTAGTGGTTAAACGAACTTACCTGTAAGTGAAGTTCTATCACAATTATGCGAAGGCTTCGTCCGAAGGGATTAGCAACCCTCCCTCCCAGTTGTCCATGGACCCCCCATAGTCGTGAAATAATTATTTGCTTCCTCTCTAAACTAAATGACGCGTGACAGGAGAACTCCCACCTCGGTGACAGAAGTGACTTTTTATTTTTTTTATCTACCCTCAAATAAAGTGCGTGAATGGCTACACTAGGCGGTACTACAAGTATTATTTGCTAATCCCTTCGGACGAAGCCTTCGCATAATTGTGATAGAACTTCACTTACAGGTAAGTTCGTTTAACCACTAATAATATTGCTAATGTTTGTCTACACGAAATGTTTTATGGATTTGATCCAGTAGGTATCATTCATAAGTGTCAACCTATAACAGTTATTAAGCAAATAAAGCGGTATGTTCTTCTTAATTAATACATATCTAAAGATGTTAATTATAAGAGTTCACGGACCGTTTTTTAATTAGTTACATTAATTTTAAATCTTGATCATTTATTAAATAACGCATAGCGACAGAAATAAGATAATAATTCCTATGCATTTTAGGTAGGCCAATTTCAGGAATCATCTACGTATTTTAAAACCCAGTACGTAGTAAAATGTTTATATTTTATTTAATTATCATACACCGAGAAAAGATAAGATATGCATCACAAAAAATATGCGGCTAATAATAAAAAAACACACTTTATAAAGGAACAAGTATGAATAAGATGCAGAAATCAAGTGAAATCGGGCATTAGGTCGTCGGATGCAGGCGGCGACGGGCGCGTTCCGCTCTCTGACTACAGGAACATAGGCGACGAGCTCTCCACACGCCGCCGTCCAAAACCTAACATCAAACACTTTCACCAAACATCTGTTATATCATATTACACGGATTTTACTGTTCGCCAAATTACATAGGTATTACTTGTAATACGAAATGTCGAGAATGACGTTGACGTTTCTCTAGGTAATTAAGTTATTATTAGCGGAAAGTTTTCCTTCTTTGCAGTAGCTGATGTCATGACAATCTACGTAATAAGAGTTCATACGTGTACAAAATTCCACTAATAATATGAAGACTAGCCTCTACCAGCGTCTTTAGCAGCATCCCGTGACAAAAATAAACCTATCCTACCCTTTTTCGATACTTGAGCTATCTTAAATAATTTCCTCAACTCAAACAAATAAGCCACAATCAAACTATGAAACCGCTTTGTAATATTAATGCTGATGATATATTTTTTTGATTTATCATAGAGAACTAGCAATTAAAGGGGTGATCTAAAAAAAATCGGGATATTTTATTTATAGTAGGTGTATGTATAAATACGGAGTTTCTAGACCATTATAGCCTGAGAAAAGTTGGAAATGACCCTGAAGATATTGACAAGATGATGATGTTTTACAACACCTGCATAATTCAAGATCAGAAAAAAGTGATCAGTATTCACACATAACTTTTAGTGCGCTCATTAATATTCCTATTGTCTAGTGTTAATGTTTGTAAGGTCTAGGTCTCCTCACTGAACGCTTGACTTCCATCGGAAAGTAATTCTTCAATAATTAATATCCAGTTGGCAGCATGACCACTCGTAACAGTTTCTTGGACCAGTAGCAGCATAAATACATATTGCGAGACGAAGAAGTCTTAGTAACAAGCTTTGAAACATACGCTGTGTATGTTATTAGTGTGGTGTGCTAGACTTATCGGATGTTAAATAGGAACAGTAGCTTAAGGTCGTAGCCTACTCGGAAACGGATTCAAACGTAACGTTCGTATCAAGCTATAGAGGCGTTTACGTTTGGTACGAATCCGATTTTTGTGCGTTCCAATCTCCCTACGGAGATTTGCACGAATTATATTAATGATTCAAGTTGACTTGTGTGCTACGGACGCATAGAGTACTCGCGCACTGCACAGTTGCCGATAGTTGGTCCGATGGTTTGAAAAAAATCGTGAATCGACCAAACATCTCCGTAGGTATTTCTCAAACGTTCGATCAAACTGTCGGTCGACTAAAATCTGCAATTTGCAGGTACTCTGTGTAAACCTGCTGGGACCATCAAGAACATTACCGGTAAAGACTATATATGTACATAGGTACATGGGAATGCTTCGGCCAAACCAATACTTAAACGTTTTATTGACTTTACATTAATCAATTTCCTTATCCCTTAAGATTTTCATTACCAAGAACTTAAGTGGCGCTTGTTTTGAGCAGAAGTTATGTCTTTTTAATTATAACTAAGGATAGATAATTAATTGCTATGGCGGTATTAAACGGGTAAACTTAGCATGCGACTGCGAGCTTTGCAAGTTGTATCTGCTATCTTTAAGGTAAGATTACTATGTATTTCGATGACAGTGACTAACAATATTAGTCAAGAGTTAGCTATTGCTCTAGAAATCAAGCTGCAGAACAGTGCAAAAATAATTTGGATGGATTTTGTCATATTGTTCGAAAAACAATGATCAATGTCGGGACACCTCTCGCGTAACACATCTTGGTAAATCGTGATGAAGTGGCATTGTACTGTCTGTATTACGCGAGTAACTAGGGCCGTTCCTTTGTATCGAGCTCACCAATGCGAAACTTCTAAATCTATTCATCTCCGTAGACGATACAACGAGAGGTAACCTCACTCTACACAAAAGAATTCGTCTTCACAAGTACACACCAACAATCGGCCTAAGAAAGTTTACTTATTTTGTTTCTATCTCCAATTTAAAATTTAAATTCTAACGCATAATGGAGGTTTTGTAAAGAAACATACGTGCGCTGCGTTCGGAAATTAAGTGTCGAACAGTTAGATAATTTTGTTGAGGTCAGAACTTTGAATGGAGTTTTTGTAGCCTTAAACAGAGTTACCGTTCCTTATTCGTCGGTATCTATCGTTTACGTTGTCTGTTTATGGGTAATCGTCTCGTGTGTGAAACTCGGCTATTGGGTCGGCAACAATGTGCTTCCGCGCTGATCAAGGTGTAAGAGGAAATTACTCAACGAACAGTAGTAGCGTCCGTTCAATTACATTAAAATTTGATAACCGCAAAGAAAGCTTGGATGACTTTCTACATTTATTGCTATTTAACTGGTAGTCATTGTCAGTAATGGCATTCGGTAATGAAGTGTATCTGAATGTGGTAAACATTCGGTGCGCGTGCGCGGGTCCCGCAAGTGTGGCACCGGGACACATGGCGACGCTCTCGCGATGAAAGTTTTGACATTTAATTCGTGAGTGTATTTTGAAACCGTTTATGCATATCAAAAATGCAATCCCCATGAGTCAGTGTGAAAAAAGAAAGCCAAATATTATTGTGGCGTGGCTCTTCATTTAAAATTAATCACGCATATTTTGAAAGGCGAAAGAAATTTAGAAAATATCTGTTTGCATAAAAAAATCCAAATATGTACGATATATGGTTACAAAACAACAAACTATTCAAGATAAATATAAAAGGATATTTTGAAACCATAACTTTAAAGGTAATATTTTTAGCCAAATGCATAAAGTATCTAGTAAAGTAGGAAATTGATACATCCTAGAGACCCTTCTAATGGCACAACAAACAAGTTTAACTTCAACCACAGACACAAATTGTATGTAAAATATGGAATTACTGGCTTAATTGTAGAAGAACACGCACTAAGTTACAGATACTCCGTCATTTGCTCTCGTCAATCAGGTTAATATGACAGGCGGTACTTGTATTCAAACAACGTGCTTTGAACACACTGTATAGTGTATAGTAGCCTCGCGTGAAGAACAATAACATCCTCTAGATGACGCCTCAGAAAGTAGGCCGCTTTACTTTTTTTGTCGCGTATAAACGGCCATTTTCCGTGAAAGTATGCGTTCATTGAGTTTTAATGCGTTCAGAAATACCGCTTAGTTATTCGCGGTTATCGATCTGATGTAAAAAATGAATGGGCCAATTGGGTGCAATGGTTTTTGTGACATTTTGAATGGTGGTATTTGTGTAGGGCCGTGGGAAATGGTAAATATATGGATGACCTTGAACTCGGCGCCTCAGGCCGAACAGTGATGGAGTCGTCTGACGAGGTGACAACTGTTATTTATGACTTGACGCCACTCGTTATTATATAAGATGGAGTATTGAATGTTGAGCTTAAATAATTCATATTCATCGTAAGTTATATGAAATTTTCGGTGTTATGATACGATGAGAAGAAACTCAACCAAATGTGTTTTTTAATGCGATCACTAGCACTAATATTTTTTTTCATTTTCCTATTATATTTCGGGAATTCGGTCAGAGTTCAGTTTTGCTTTAGTAAATATTTACACGTTTAAATATCTTTCTGGGTTGAAAACATTACCTTAAATCTCATCTCCCAAAACCTCGTCATCATATGCGATGTAATGCATTTGATAACGTAGTAGAATGTAGTCAAACCATGAAGTTATAATAATATATCATCATCCTCCGAGCCTTTTTCCCAAACTATGTTGGGGTCGGCTTCCAGTCTAACCGGATTCAGCTGAGTACCAGTGCTTTACAAGAAGCGACTGCCTATCTGACCTCCTCAACCCAGTTACCTGGGCAACCCGATACCCCTTGGTTAGACTGGTGTCAGACTTACTGGCTTCTGACTACCCGTAACGACTGCCAAGGATGTTCAATGACAGCCGGGACCTACAGTTTAACGTGCCATCCGAAACACAGTCATTGGTGTCTAAGATATACTTAGAAAGTACATACAAACTTAGAAAAGTTGCATTGGTACTTGCCTGACCTGGAATCGAACCCGCGCCCTCATACTCGAGAGGTTGGTTCTTTGCCCACTAGGCCACCACGACTACTAAGTAACTATAATTATATTATATATAAGTTATAATAATATATATAATATAATTATAGTTATTAGCAGTATTTAACCGTAGTAGTTTAATGTAGTTTCCGCAAGCGAAGCGCAAACATCATCCAATAACTACTGGATACTGGAAAAAAGTCGAATGTGATTCTGAAAGTGAAGATTGAATATAGTAAGGCTTGTGTTCCTTCGCTATAGAGTATAGTTCTACTGCCTACAGCTTGCTGTAATATATTGACCATATATTTACTGCTGTGACATCCCAAGGTGACCGTACTATCCAGTGTTGCATCCTCTGAGCCAGATCCTAGCGTGACCATAGACAAACGTATCTAGTATCGCGGCGGACGTCACGCCATCGTCGATCTTATAACAGTGACATATATCTGAGATGACAGTGCAACACAATGGCATTCTGCGGAAACCGCAGTCAAGCGTTGCGATAACCACCCCCCATGAAAATATCCCTTATTTTTCAAGCCATAAGGTTCACTTTCGCAAACCAGGACGACAGTAGATGTCTCCGTATCAACCGCAAGTGTTGGTAAGGCCTTATTTCGCGTGAGTTCCTAGAGCCCTAGTTTTTAAACATTGCTCTTAGCATTGTTTAGCACGTAATTATGGTTTGTTTCACATGCTAAAGAATTTTTTGTTGAAACTGAGTCCTAATGCGTTTGTAATAGAGTTTAGATTCGCGTGTGCTCGTGTTAATCAGAGCGTACCGTGCGTGCTCGAGGTGCAACGGAAGGTTGCATTGTAGGATAATCCAATTAAGAAACAAGTTGACAAAAACTTCGCCGCTATAAGTATGCATTAACGGCTAAATACCGCACACGTATTTGTTCTTGCATTTCCTAACGGTGACTGTATTTCACTAATTGGTTCCCATACACTAAGAATTCATTTCCTTTGCTTAGATAATTGAGTTTTCTTTTAGCAGTATATTTCCTAGTGAATGTCACCTAAATCTTAGTTATAACTTTTACTGCCTGCGTTCCGGCTAGAAGCTCATGAGCGCCGGTGAAATTATGCGCAAATAAAACTCATTTCACCATTTACTTCTAAGGTCAGCACACTACACAAGCAGGCTATAAAGCAGGTTCTAATTAAGCAGTTCTCTGTATTGCAAAAAGCGTTCATATCAGCCGTATCAAAGCGGTGTTTTTTCATATTTCCTTGCATTCACTGCCTGAGAAAACGCGTTGAAGTCTTTTGAATGCAACGTGGCATCGTTCTCAAAGTAACATTTGGTTGCACTATTAGCAAGAATATCACAATAGTACATTGTAAATTGTATTGAATTCAAATGCTTGGTACATTAATTTAAGCTTGGTTTAGATAGCTTTACCCGGACTGTCCTGCAGTGTATACACCGAGTGGTCTTCCATTGTTTCTCCAGTTTTCGAACTGATTAATGTTGGCACTAAGTAAATTTATGATAGAATATAATTGTGTATTTGCGTTCGGTTTGCCTGGAAGCGGCTGTGGGAGACTCGTAAATATAGAACCTCGTTGGTTGTCAGCGAACCTGACTTAACATAAAGTGCTGAAAGGCTAGACTTATAGGAAAAGCAGTTTTTCAAAGATTGTCAGGACTTAGAAGAAAAGGTACGGGAAAATTTATTTTCTTTTTTTGAAAGTAATATATTTATTTCAATAATGTGAAAACTTCGTGACTGGGAATTAAACCCACTCGCATGCAGTGCGTACTCAGAACTAGATGATTAATTAATTGCACGAAAACATATTTCATCTCAATTATGCGCTTATTGTACAAAAATGATTACAATCTAACGTACTTATTCTTTTATTTTTCAATGCAACTTTCGCAAGCAATGAACATTTGTACAGACAAACCGCTGTTCTCTCACGATGATACGCACTATTGAACAAAACTTTTATTATTTTATCTCCACATTATTTATTGTTCATTAAACATTAACTCTAATTAACGGTCTCGTTCTTAGAATATTCAACTAACAGGAACCGCGGTCAGCACAAGTGTGTATGTGATAAAGTCTGACAATTTTAGTGTGACAATTTCAACCAGCCTAGAGTCTCGTAGTTTTCATAATGGTTAAATGTGCCTAAGCTCTATTATATTACGAGACTTTTGTTAAAATTATATTATAATCTTACATACATATTTTTGATCACATAGTTACATACACACGACGGTCGTCTGGTACCTTTGGCAGAAAAGAAGGCACGGCAAAGGCGTCTCCAGTTGGTTCAATGCTCTAAGATCTCGTTAGATAATTAAGTAATTAGTACTGGGTTGGTGGAAGGTTCGTAGATTTTATATCGGTCATCTATTGTGATCTGTGAGTAGTAAAACAATTGTTCTATAAAACTTTATAAGGGTATTGACAGAATTGTAAATTCATTTAAAGCCGACCATATATCCTTTACATTTATTGGGTACTAATTTTGCATATGACTTCGAATTATTTGTTTTACGTTTCCATGTAACTGTGCAGATGGGATGTGCTTAAGAGACATACCGTCTTACCACAAAAACTTTTAAACGTCAGTTTAAGACTTGTCTAAAAAAATGACAGATTATGACGTTGACATATGGTTCATTTTGCAGCCACATTTTTTTAGACAAGTGTAAAACAGATGTTTAAGTTTTTGTAGTAAAGCCATGTGTTTTTATCCGCATGAGCGAAGTAGTTCCATCTGAGCACAGTTGAAGCCAGAAGAAGTAGACACTTAGTATATAAATGTTACTGGACATTAAAGATAAACTTACCTTTAAAACTTCACTAAAAGGCAATTTCGTTTCGTGTTTAAATCCTTTAAAAGTCTGGTTTCTTCCTCAAACGTGACTCAAAGGGAGTAACTCTTTCCCTAATTGACTGTTACTACCGACGATTGGCGGCTAATACCTTTTATCTATTGGCATAGAAAACATTATTTATTATCTAAGAAACAGATAATTTACATCTTATTAATTACACGGTATTAATTAGATTTCAATACGTACTTATGTACTTTAAGAGCGGAAATTAACCGCCAATCGTTATACTAACTAATTGAATATAGACTACTATTTATTGATTTCTATTGAAAGTTTTGCTGAATACGCTTCCTAGTTTAATTACATATTTGTTATTATATACCTTATATTGATCGAAGTAAATTTAAATCTATGGTAAAACAGTATTTTTTTACATAACTTGTTAAAACTAAACTAATCATAAACAGTAAGCATACATCTAGGTAGATCATTAACAGGTTTAAAAAGACCCTGGTGCTAAATATGAATACCACATACTTAAAACAAAAAGTTCTTAGCACAAAGACAATTTGTGTAACTTAAAAAAAAAAACTGTCAAGGGTAATGTTAAAATAAAGCATTACAGACATCAATTACGTTTAACCTTGTAATCTTACAAATGGCTCTGATTGTGACAAACGAGGTGCCATGTCATGTTTTGTTTTTTAATTTAAC
The DNA here is from genome assembly GCA_033682625.1 of Helicoverpa zea x Helicoverpa armigera. NCBI lineage: Eukaryota > Metazoa > Arthropoda > Insecta > Lepidoptera > Noctuidae > Helicoverpa > Helicoverpa zea x Helicoverpa armigera. The sequence goes on from JAWIIS010000009.1 coordinate 7,247,508, forward strand.
AAAAAACCTTATGATGGCAACTCCCGCGCTACTTAGGTAGCTGTAGATTCTATATACCACGGAGTAACGAAAGTTGAACGGAGATGCTATAATGCAGGTAGGTTAGGCCTTCTTCTAGGTCAAAGACGTACGGTGGGCATGACCAAACCATTAGTTCGGATACCCTTGGGTTCTTAGTATCTTTCAACGATTGTTAGTATTACAAAAAATTGACGAGTCCAAAGAAAATAAAATAAGGGCGAAAACAGTAACGTTCCTCGTCTCCTGCACACCCGCATTTTGGCGCGCTACTTTCTTAGCAGATTTTTCACTATGGCACCTCTCCTAGTCATTCAGTTCTCCATGAGATACACTGATGAGAATCACCGCCCATGTGCATATACGCAAAATGTAATTGAGTTTTTCTGACAGAAAAACTGTCCATTGTATGTAGCTCGTAATTGTGAACCATGATGGAGACGATTTAATGATTCATTAGATCCAATCAGGTCCGGGTATACCCGGATTTTTTTTGTTCATATGTTGCCTTCATTTCTTCGTAAATGATTCGTCATCTTCCTGCTTTTAAACTCATTTATATTTGCAACAATTCTTTCACATTCTTCTCGTAGGTACATCCGCATGCATTCATATTGTTTTATCATAGTACATTAATGGCGCATAAATGTTCCTAAATAATGTAATTTAAAACAATATAACTACGTGAATCAGCAGGTTATTTTAGGTCGAAAGTGTTTAAAGGTGTAATAAAAACTATTTGGTGCGGTACTGCACTCTAGATTAAAACTTAATTACACATAGCGTGACGCGAAAACGTTAAGTAAAATACCATGAATATAAGACCCATATAAAAGTGACATAAAACTCTCATAAAATTACACCGATCATTATAATAAATATTCATTAGGCCCGTCAGAATACAATTAGCAATGGACACCATAATAACATATTTAGTTGACTACATCTGACTAATAGTCGACTTAACGGTTCATACAAAAAGGTGTTGTTGATCATGTCAGTTGATTTCAGTCATATTTTGACGGTTAATATCGCAAAGTGTTTGATTTCGCGCCTCGACGTTACTTGGACGCCTCATGTCAATGTCAGCTAGTTGAGTGGAAAAAAGGGAGAAAAAACTTAAGTAGTTACAAAAGGAGTCAGTGCACCCTATTGATAGGAATAGCCAATGTGTTCCGAGTGCCTAGAATGTGCGACGACTCATGTAGCGAGGTATCTAAGCACGACATTTTCGAACCAAATATTTAATACACCGAACGTTTTTGCGTTAAGAGACGATAAGTAATATTCGATAAGTGCAATTAGTACTTCAATTAAAATTGCGAAACCGTTGTGATTATTATGTTTGTATAAAAACTAAGCGCTTTATATCAAAGTTGTCTATGGATACATTTGGCGTTAAGTATATAATTGCGGACTGAACTGCATTAATCCAGTTAAGTGTTTCTCAGATTTTATCGGTTACCTAGCGAATCATGAAACGTAAGCACGTAGCTTAAAATATGTGTGAGGCTTATCTTTAGAGTTGTCATGAATTTACCACATTAACAGTTTTTCTGTCGTGGCTAATCCTTCTTGATTGAGTAGAACTGATGGGATAATACATTCATACAATGCATGTTATTACAATATTGCTCTACTGATCTCAAACTGAACGTAAAAGAAAATCTCATATTTAAGTAGACAGTCCGCACGCAATAACAGATAACACGCATTTTTATCACAAGAAATTATAAATGACTGTGTCCAGCAATTTGATCGCATATAAAAACTTGCATTAATTAATGCAACAAGATAAATGTTTCACGGTGTAAGTAATCTATATGAATGTTGATATACGGGAACACGAACCTTCAATATAAATAAACGTCAGAAGAAATGTAAATTCAATGTTCAAATTAATTTTCCATCATAAATAATTACTCGACGCCGTTATTAATGTTTTCGAAGTGAATAAAGACTATCCATCTATGTTCTGTCTAAAATGCGTCAAACAAAAACTTGTGAAGGGATTATAAATTGCTTGCAGTTAAAGCACCCCAGGCTCACGTACAATAACGAGAGAACAACTAGCGGAGAGGTGGCGGGAAAAAACTAACGCATGAATAGCGTTGATTAATTTAACCTGTTACTAGTAATAGAGTGTGGCGAGATATGAAGATATCAGAGATTCGATCTACTTTAGATTGGATCCCGATTGACTATTAATTTGTTTATGTCGGACGCAGCGCTGCGCAAAATCGGCAAAAAATTTCAAAGCGTCAAAATTTAATGTCGATTCATCATGTAAATGAACCGACAAACAATGAACTGTCGACGAGCCACGCTTCTTGTACGAATGATATTACTGCCGTATACAAGCATACATGTGATTAGTTCCAACCAGCTGCGACGTAATAAACTAGCTTCTACTTAACTAGATAAACTAGTAATTTTAACTGCAGCTTTTTGCGAATGTAGAAAGTGTAATATTAATATTAAACTAGATCTTAAGCACTCAGTTATGTTAGCAGCGAATTTTTATAAATACACATGTTTTTGTATTTAACATTCTTATCCGTATCCTACCTAGATATTAACATGCATTTATGCAAAAATGGCGGTCTTGTCTAAAATTAACACTTTATAGAAATGTCGAATATTTGAAGCATTGAATTAAAATTATATTACTTAGCAACAAGAACGAGATTTAACAAAAATAAGCATGTTTATAGCGTGAAGTTTAATGTTTATAAAGTGCAATATATTTATGTCTCAACTTAATTGTTTCCTACAGAACTAATTCGGATTTATGATTGCGTTCATTTCTCCTTCGCATGACTATAAACTCGTTCGCGGTTGCCAGCTGAATTAAAGTTATGCCCTAAAGGCGGGCATTATTCTCTCTAGCGCGGGCGACTCCGGCGCAGGCGTCTGAATCTAACCCACAAACTATCTCATTACACTTAGATTCCTTCATGATATTCATGCTCACGTATGCAGCCTCAGCGCATGCCCGACAAACACTTTTCTTAGAAGAGAATTCCCGAGTAATCTCGCGAGATAATGTTACGTATGACTTGTCCCGTAATTTTGTTTTAAATGCGCAATACTTAGGAGCAATTTAGAACAATTTACAATAATAGAAAGACAGTTAACATGTTTATAATTCAATTAGGAGATCGTTTGTGTGATATCATCGAGTTATTGTTCATTGTATCAAAATGAGGATTTAAAGCTTTGAAGTAGGTAATGGCACGGAATTCGCTCTTTAGCGAAGTTTCTATTCACTTGACGGAGGAGAAATCAAAAAGAAAGGACGTCAGGTTATCTTGTGACTAAGTAGATGTTATCTACTAACCGTGCTTAGATTTACATACGTAATGTATTATGAGTTGTGCTGGTGCTGAATACAAATTGGAAGACGCGATAATTAAATCATTGTGAGGTTGATTGACATGATTTCTTTGTAGGTTAGTATGAGGTGGAAATAATAAAATACAGATAATATACTACTGAAAATAAAATTCCGTGTTTTCTTTTATTATTCCATCAAGTCTGCTTGCTGCACTTCATTCAATAATACAACAATAGAAACATGTTCGTATGTACCTGCGACAGAATGTCAGTCGAGATATCGCCCAATTATATCACGTCTCAGGGATTAACGAGACCATACTATTGGCAGACCGTGAACTCAGACAATGCCATGTTTTCTACAAGAACAAGTGCTTACACAATTGTTCAGTAGAAATCATGTCAAAACGCATCGTTAGTCGAATTGTTTTCATCTAGCGCGGAGTTAGACAACTAGAACTGATACAACATCATGATCTATTGTGAATGATCATTGCCATCGTCCCGGTGACATTGAATCTGTGTCGCGTTACACACAGACGCAATTATATCGATAACATCATCAGATAAGTACATCTGTCGTGTGCTCACGCTAATATTAATAATAATGAAAGCGAAATTACACCAGCCATACTAATTAAGTCTCGGTACAATACACAATTTCAAATGGAATGACGCGCATTTTTACATCGACATTGGATGTTCAGGTATCGATTTGGCGCGTCTCGAGTTACGCAATCGAGTACTTTCTAAATTATTTTCAAGTAATCTTAGAGAGTTAAAAAAACGATCAAAAGGTGTTCTGTGGTTAAAAATGAGCTCTGACCAGTTCATGTAATGCAGTGATGTCATGATAAGTGCTTTACCTCTTCACCCGAGATGAGATAGAAAGTAAAAGTGGTCGGATTGGGCAGCTGCGGGCGTCTCAATAGAATAGATCATAAAAGCTTGTTATGTGTTATCCCACGCGCACTCGCAAGAAAGTGAGAGGACGAGTCAGCTGATCAAATTCATATGATGCGAGTCACAGATGCTTTTATGCGATTTTAATGCCGCCTTCAGACGGTTTAGAAAGTCGCATCTTTAATAACGATTAGGGATTATTGAGATGTTGATTCCTTAGTCTTTATTGGTATTATCTTTTCCTGTTTGCACAATACTGCGGTCGTTAAATTCTTGAAGCTTTAGCCATACAATTTTAGTATCAACTTTTGAATTCAAGATTATATCGTAGCTATTCGTAACTGAATTAATTACGACTTTTATGTCAATAAAGTATCTAGATAGATATATTTTTATGCTTGGATTTACCGTATCGTAAAGCGCAGATACTGTGACACTTGACGTAGAAAGTTTAGTAGACTGGTAAGGGAAGATATTCTATATACTTAGTTATATAGGATAACTGTCTAGTCTAGACTGCGTTTCACATCTTAAATTATACTGGAAAGCGTTACTAATCATTCAATAGTTTCTTAGCTTCTTCATACTTTTATTATATTGTTAATTACAAATGTTTCGCTTGGTTTTACTATTTGATGATAAAAATAAACTTTAAAAGCTAATGTTAAAGACAATTCATATTTAACACCCATGAAACTTTGCAGACGAATAATTTTACTTGTTTTTGCTGTGGATTTGATAGTTGATTTAATTTCAGCAGTCTCAACAAATCAATTTCATTTGCCATGAAATGTAATTACTAATTCTTAAATAACCTACATGTAATTATTATTCTAATTAACTTTATCTGAAAAGAAAACATTACCCATTTCCCCTATATGTATATTTACCTTATAGTTATGTTTTACCTGTTTCATTCTGCTTTTAGTTCAGCGATTAAAAAGTTACCATGAACAACCTTGTTAAACCTTTTTGACCCCGACCTATGGGAAATTTTACTCAGTTTGTTTACATAGAATTATGTTTGATAAATGTTGCCAATACATAAAACTTGTAGCTTATGCCGTACTCTCATGGTTTGTAGATTCGTTTGTACAAACATATGAACATCGGATGGGCGTGCTATCCGTTCTGAACAACGTGAAACGATTACCGTAACCCATCTGTATGGATTTAAATTGCTTATGATTCATTCATACCGTTAGTTATATACAGAAAACATTCATATAATTAGGTATTTAATGCTATAATATTACTATACTCATATAGAACCTTAATGGTTCCAAACTCCATAAAAATAGTCCTTTTTTGTTAATTTCTCTAGGCGAGTTCAATGAACCTTTGATTACACACCGTAGGTAAAAATTTGGTTAAATTATAACGCAACTGTTTGCCAAATTACTGAAGTACCGTAACGTGACAGTTTAAAAAAGTTAATTAAAAACCGGATAGGTATGTCCGGCATCATATTGTACCACTAACTAGGTAATGTTTGGAATCGTAAATCAGTTTTACGATTGAAGTAAATCTATTGTCTTTTAATTAGAGTTTTATTATGTGGATATATTACTCATGTGGTCATGCATGACTGAGGGCGGATTTAGTGATGAAAAGATTAGGGGTAAAGAGTAGGATACACACAGAAGGAAGGCAAAAACATTTTTTTATAGAAAATTTTGATTCCAATCAAGGTTTTCAGTCGGTCTGATACCGGCTGTTCATTGTAATGTGCGTACTACCATTCATCTTCATGCTGATTTATGAGCCCAAACAAAATAGGTACCGGCCGATAAAAAAATGATTTTTTTTTCTGACACGTGAATATTAGAGATTTAAATAAAACTAGATACGCTGTCCTTCTGCCCATGGCCATAGATGCTTTACAGGATCTGAAACGTCGAGATTAAATAATATCAATAGGTATAACCGCGATAAAATCCATAAAAGGAGTTTTATTTAAATATTTATATTTTTTTATTGCATATTATTAATACCGCAATATCCGACATTATTCATAAATATAATTGAATGTTAATGTAAAGCCTTTTACTTTGTTTACCGGCCACAAAGGCGGATGCGTGATTAATGAACGGTTGCTAATTACCGTGGCCGCGTTGCGCCTCGTGCGCGGGCGCCGCCGACAAAGGTAAGCACCGCGGGGCGCATAGCTGTTGTCATCCCGGATGGATGGTGGATACGAACTGCATAACACCATCCCTATTTTATGGTTTGCTTCCGTCATACGTCATACTGTTCTGTTAATGCCGGAGGCTGCTTTTGCTTTAGAAGAGATACAAAAGCAGGAAGGCATATTTTATGAGAAGCCAGGATAGTTTAATTACCTGAAAGGTAGTTTAAAAGTGGAATTGATTATAAAGAAGCTGTCTCCATCCTTTATTTTTCCATGTGTCGTTTGCGAATCTGCCAATTGATTACATTAACCATGCCAAAATTCTTCTTGATTAGTTTAACAAATTAATTGTGAAGAGGAAGATGGAATCATGACAAATTCGATTTTAGTGTTATGTTGTAACATAAAAGTTTACACCAAGTAACCATCAAGCTAAAGGAGGAAAATAAACATATTTTATTGTTTATTTATAATACAAAAGAATTAAAAGTAAAAGTGTTTTGTCTAAATATTAGAAACTACTTTCACGAAAGCGTTTCTAATATATATTTATTTTATTACCGCGTATATTAGCATACAAAAAAAGAACTAAGTTAACATTGCCTGTATTTCATTCTAGATCCATTCGAATAATATTTATGTTATTGCTTTTGAAGTTTATTATAATATTGGTCGTTATTCTTGGCGTTGCGTGTTGAGAGTAAAGCTATAGGTATCAATTTATGATGAAGTGATCGTATGTAGCAAAGGACTGGGAAGATTCACTGCTAGTAATAATGTTTCTGAGATTTTTTGAGATGGGGCTTCCCTTAGGCCTTCTGTTATTTAAAGAGACTTACCACGAGATGGTATTTTGATTTAAGATTTCTATTCTAACTGATAGTATACTTATTTTTACGGACTACTTTTTAGACGGTATACTTATTTTTCACACAGCAATAAAATGAAGGATAAATTCATGTTTTTCGTATATAGTTTATAGAACTAAGCCAAATGCTTTTAAAATTACAATTAAAATTGCAAAAAGTTAAAAGAGCTTGTGCTGTGAGTGCTACTGTATTCAACTTGATTTGAGATAAATACATACATATTTGTGCATACCTATATGTAGGTAATTACCTAAACTTCATCACCATCTACTTAATGAATCGAATTAATAAAGTCTACATTAACATTTGCAAATGTTAATACATGACATCCGTTTTACCGTGTAGACTAAAATCGGTGGCAATTTCAATATTCTATCGAGCTTGTTAGTAATTTATATGTATGTGGTCGATAATTTATGACTGTGCACTCCAAATTCATATATTGGGAGAGTACATTAATCTCTAGTTACCGCTACTCCGGCGTAATGATAAGAGTTAAGGCGGAGGCTGTGTATAATGATCTTCGTCCTGTAATCATGTACCGCCATTGTTACCTATTGTTGATACGTAACAAGATATATCTATCGAGATGGAATATGTTATTAGAGTACTTTGAATAAAAGTCGTGTTGTTAAGGCGCAAAAGGCTTTTGTGAGCAAAGTGTAGGTCAGTGAATAATTTTATACGTATCTAATCTGTTTAGTCCTTAGAAATTCTACATCCTGTAACATAGTTCGCATTTAACACATTTAAAAACTGTACATAAATATAACTTAGCTACAAAGATTTATATTAATGATTTTTATGAAACACCTAATCTTTACTCTGGCTGTTCCCCGCAATTTTTTGCACCCGAATAAAAAGTAGCCTATGGCCTTCTTCCGGCATTTGTTTCAATTGGCATGGAAGTGTCTTACAAACAGACAGAGTTACTTTCCCATTTACAATATTAGTAAGGATCACAATTCATCTTAACTTCTTGCTTTAAATATGTCCCATAATACATCATGGGTGCTACATAGGCTGGCTACATTTCATGTTACAGTTACTAACTGACGGCTAGACTAAACTAACTCTTAACTAACTACAGTCATTACCGAATTAACTGCGTCGTTACTAAGAAGCTAATGAACTGACGTTCGGTTGTACGCAGTTTACGTGCCTAGATGCAGCTTATTAAGTTCAGTGATTATATGCTGTGGGTAGCTGTTATGTGTAACCATGTATTTACTCGTGCTTAATATTAATATTTCGGTTTCTTGTGGATGGTCTGGACTTATTAATATTAATGGTTAGTTAGTCGCTCTATAGCCATTGCTAACAAGTATAAGTATGACAACCGTGTAGTAAACAGCGTAAGCAGCGCTATTCTCGAAGTGCAGATTTGAAAGATTGGTCATATTTTGTCTCTATTTTTTGATAAACTTGAAAATGTCGCCAGGAAATGAGGAGGAAACATTGAAAAATAAATAGATTTATCGTAAGTGTAGAATAAGTAAAATGTTGCAGGATTTGTAAAGTTCTTGGTAAAACAGCAGTAGTTTTATATAACGTTGATGGCTTGCCGCCTAAATAGCACGTTAAACATAATTACAGAGATACTGTTTCTAATTATATACTAATTACATAGGAACCTGCAGGTTTATGTAGATACGAACGTCTCTGCCAAATCTTACCAGAATATATGTAAATTGTCTTATTCCGTACACTTGAAATCATTTCCTTAGATATTTCGTAAGATACCATCTAAACACGGTACCTAAATCATTGAACCTGAGATAACTTCCAAACCCACGCAGTTTATAAGTCACGTTTAACTTAAACATGTACCTATATACAACACGGTTTAACTTAGCAGTTCATTTTAAACTCAAGTTAGCTACTGTTCGTAATTCTTCGGCTAGTAGAACATGACATGGGGAAAGATTACCATAATCAAACCGGCTAGGCCAGTTGTCTTCGCATTAAATTATTAGTTTACATGGGGATGTTCCTGTTTGATCATGAATTAAAGTATAGCTTTATAATAGATATAATAGATGTGCACAAAAGGATAAAACCAGTTATGTAATAAAGAAATTAATTGTGAAGCTATTTATTTCAGGCAGCTGCTGGTTCCTGCTGTAAAGGTTTATTTGCAAAATATTAATGTCTATCATTATCTTTTATGACTGTAAATTCAGTGCACTTGACAACGAAGGTATTTCTTTTATTTCTTTTTTTATTATGAAGGGTCTAATATCTTCGCAATAAAATATCGTTTCGTGATGGATAGTGTCAGTAATAAGCATTCTCCTTTGTGTAGACATGGCGTGCAACCGTTGTATTGGATTATTTTCAATATGAGGAAGAAATCTATATGATTATTACTTTTAGAGAAAGATAATTTATTAATATTGCCCATCCCTACTTGTAAGACACAGTGGTGACAAGTTGCAGATATTTCAAAGCTATATACTTATGTGCCAGAGATTTAATTATGATATTTATCATAAGCCTTTATGGAATCCAACACTGTTGGACACCGGCCTCCTCTCACATAGAAGAGAGAGAAGGATTGAGCGTTAATCACTATATACGCTTGCTCATCTGAATTATGACATTAGCCAAATTCCTATCAACAGATATATTATAGAAATCCGACATACTGCGTAATGAGATTCTAATTGCAACTCGTTACGTTGTTCAGAAGACGTGAAACCTTTTTACTTACTTAAAAGCTTCTTTACTTACATAAGCTTAACTAGGTAACAAAAAGAATAGCAGGTAGTGGTATTGGCACTAAAGTCTTCGCCACGATTTGTCGTGATGTTTCCTATGCTAACTCTAGTCCATAATGGAGGTATAAAAAGGCTATGGTCATGAAAATACCATTTGTCCTTACAAAGGAAATTTACATAATCTTAAAAGCGTTTAGCATCTATATTTTACCGGAAAACGTGTTTGATAGTTTTGTTTGAAGCTTCGAATAAAATACACAGAATTAAGGTGTTCAGGAATACCGCGTATAAATTCAGTAAGCTCACGTGACAAATCCTATTGCTGAAAATATCGTAAGTTACCATCATTATTAAATAAGAGAGTGGACCCAACGTTGTGTAAGTATATTAAAGTGATGAAGGCAAAAATATTGATCATATATATTTATCGTAGAACTACAAATTGTGCACTCCCCCTTACTCCCGCATGCACCTCGTTAGACACCATTAAAGTACAATAAAACGATTATGACGCCCGTTACATGTATCTGTTGCCTTATGCTCTGCTTACACCATTTATGGTAGTAGTGACGATGAGTCGACTCGAAAGAGGATCACATACATTGTAGGTTGTTACCGTAATCTTTTAACGATATCCGTATAACCGATTTAATGTAAGTTTCCCTATTGATAAGGTAAATAATATATACCAAATGCCACCTTTTAAAACTGAATTGAATGGTAAAAAAAAACAATTATTTCCATTTCACTCGCCCTTGATGGGCCGATATGTTATGAAAATGTGCGCAAAAACAACACTAAAGAACAATTTAATTCCTCGTGGCATGCAATGACATGATTTTATTATTATGGTCCCAATCACAAACATTGACCAGCGCAGCGGTCAGATTGTGTAACTCGTTGCGTGCTAATTGTTTCATGAACGTGCAAGTTATAATGGCTACACGAGCCATCGGCGGCAACTCATCAATACCTCTTAGTAGTGACAATGCAGAACATTTACTAGTATAATGGTATTTGATATCAGAAAGCGCATCTCGCCATGGAAAGCTGCAGCAACCCGTTAGTGCACCGGCTGCACCCAGCTTTCCAATCGCGCCTCCAGCCAGACTTAGTTTAAGCCTGCCACGCATTTATCAGAGCTTTCTACATCCACGCCTACTTTATGCGCCCTAATCTCCTCAGATGGGTGCTAAATTGTTTCACTTTAATATTAAACAGTAACACATTAGCGCTTGATAAGAAAAACACCTGTATCTGAACAATGCTTTATGAACGTCCTGGGAACAACAAAACTGTTAAGGAAAACAGAAATTGCATTTTCCCTGAGCTTCTAGTAAAAAATAAAGTACAATGCTTCCTTTAATAATTTAATGTCGTTACAGCATGATAACTTGTCCTACAAAAAACGGAGCGAAATTTTTGACATAAAGCCGATCGGTGTAATGATGGCAAGTCATTGCGTGCTACGGTAAAAAAATAACAAGATTTCGGCTTACAAAGTTACAAGTGACGGAGAAAAAATGTCATCAATGCCGACAAAAAATAACAGCATCACACGGAAATGTGGGGAAAGAGGCTGTATCGTGGGCCAGATTTCTTTAAACATTATATTTATGCTTTAAACTGTATGCAGTAAACTGAGTTAGCGGGGAAAAGTTAAAGACTTTTAGTAACTTGAGATCAATGTGCTCGTAAATCAGGACTAGCAGAGGTACTTAACGTTCACAGCAAATAATTCTCTTAATGATTATTGATATTCGTTCACATTTCTGCTTCAATTGCAAAACTGAGATTTAAAGCGTAATTAACGATAGGTTATCTAAGGTATTGACGGTGATAACTATTGCTGGTCAGACCCGCTAATGGTGATTTTTTACTTTATTTTTCTGATTTAATTAAGATTTATTTACTGAAGAAAGCTCAGGACGATGTTCGTTTTTTACGGCGCAAGCTCCATTTAAAGTCAATACTGATTGATTGGTTGCGCTCCAACTTTTTCTTTAGCTCACTGTTTTAGTCAATCAAGGTAGGGTAAGGAGTTTGTTTTTTTCCTTTTCAAATGCCTTATCATTAAATTAGCATAATGTGTGCCTTTTTCCAAGTTCTTTTTTATGGGTTAGTGAAGTCGAGTGTTCAGTCTTCTTAATAGTTAATTAATTGTACTGAAATAAAAACTATTGATCCGTCAACTATTTTCATATCTTTCAGTATTTTACGTCAAAGTATGCACTTTGAAACCAGCTTTGTTCTTAAGTAATGTTTTTCCAATCACTTTAAATATGCGTGGGAATAAATTAAACACAATATTGCATAAACCAATGATTTATTGCTATCTAGCATGATACTTTCCAATTATTCAAAAAAAACCTGTTATCCAATAAAATTAAGTAATACATGAAGATGGGACGCGTTCAATAATAAATGTGACGTAAGTAATAAATTAGATCGATGCTTAAACATATATAAATATTATAAATATGATTTAGTTCTTTAAGATTAGCGTTTCGCAGCTTGATAGATGCGGCGAGATCGATGAGCTGCGCTTGCGTCGCCTGTGAAAGTTATTTATAGGTTAATATAACAAGTACGTTTTAGTTAAGGTAATTGATGAGGCATTCATTGCATTTGTACGGAGGTCGGATTTGGATCACTGCATTTAATGATATTGATGCGTGAGGAAAATGGCACTGTTTCTGTTGGAAGTAGGTGAGCAAGCCTAAGGCGGTTTCTTTGACTATTGTTTGTTGATTTGTTCAGTAGTAGAATGCGGTAACTTCTAGTGGTTTGTACGAATGGGTGACTTGTTATGTACTGGTTTATATGGAAATATGACTGTCGTAATAACGTGAAATTTATTTATGTGCAGAGGAAGGCTAACAATATGCATTAAAGTTTCTGGTTGTAGTGCTGTCCACAGTTCAATTAGTTACCTATTATGCAATATTGATTTTAAGCCACACCTAGTAAGACGATATTAGTTAGGTAATCTATGTAAACTGTAATGTGATGCAGACTTCAAAATCTGTTACTAAACAATCTTGGAGGCACGGTGTCATTGAAATTGACATAGGTACACGATAATATGTGCCTTGTTCGTTTATAGATGCTAATAGTGTACCGAATGAAATGTAAATAAGTTACGTGGTTGTGACGTACCTATTTCTATCTCTAGAAATATCGAGTAGGTTTTCATATCATTCATATCGTCAATAATTTTACGCTTCAGTTGATTGAATTAATAAAGGGACATTTTGTTCGAGAATAGCAGAAGCATATATTTAGATAAATGAAACCTATATTTCGTTTCGTTATATATCAGTTAATTGTGCTATTTCAGACTAAGTTATGCTTTATTCCTACATCTGACTTTCCTTTGAGGCGCCATCGCCGTTGAAAATAGGCATTGACATTACAGACTGACCACAACCTATTTCTAGGCCAGCTACTGGCATGCGGTTTAAAGAGAGCATATCATTTGCTCAGCTTTCTGATAGCGTTATGCAGCTTCAGCGAAAGGCGAAAATTGGTACCTACACTTGCATCTTTAACCCACTGATATTTCCAATAAATGTTCGTAGACTGTGGTTTAGTTTCTGAAGATACTTATCTGTTTATAAATGTGCAAAAGAAACAAAAGACAGTATGTAAAAGTAAGTCAGGAAAGAAATAAAGCGCAGTTTTAATGTTTGTAGGTTTATCGGCTTTTATATACTTATTTAGTTGGCCGTGTGACCGGATTTGTGCCAAGTCAAGTGTGAATTTCATGCCGAGATGAACGCAAAATACAATTTTACGAAGATAATTAAAATTGTTAACGCTTTTGTTTGGGTAGCTTGGTTCCAAATACCTTTTAACCGTGTTAGTGGTTAATGTTACGGATAAAATGCGTGGCAGGTCTTATTACTTTCTTTTCTATGTGATACAGTTTTTAGATAACGATATTATCGTTGTGTCCAGTGAACAATTATGATGGTTAAGAGTATTCTGATCGTGATATTGGCGCGAATATCTTCGTAACAGTTTCATTTTATTTGTCTTTATTAAGAAATTCTTGGCGTTCTCAGAAACGGTCTACTTTGATTTCAAAATTGCAGATAACTAATACAAAGAAATCTCAGCCTGGAGTACAGCCTTAGGCAAGAGACCTTTCACAAGCTTTCGATCTATGAACAACAGGTTATAGGAGATAACGAGACTAATTTATAGCTTTATCTGCAACACAAAGCTATCAAATAATTTTAGTCTACTGGCAACTTTATTAAACAACTGTCACTCTCATTATCGACGATTAACAAACAGTGTAACAGCACTATTTAGTTTTATTGATCAATTAAAAACATCAACGTTAAGTGAGATACACTTTGTTGCAAAATTTATGGGCTATAAAACTCTATTTTTTAGATGGGAGATTTTCCTTTTTAATACATTTGCGTGACACTTTAATGTGGCGGCGGCAGCAGCATTTGTCTCATGTCCTGCGCTCGCGCACGTGTCGCGTTGTTTTGTGCGCACGCGATCACATCTTGTGTTTACACATGCTATGCGCAGGAAACTCTAATGGATGGGTATTATATTTTATGTGATGAAAATTATTTTTAGAACAACCTACATACGTATAGGTACTTTAGGTATCTGTATTTTACTAGGAAGGATTTTATTAGTCGTATAACACGGAATCCCGGAATAGTTACTAAATAATTTTCAAATTTCATAAACCTACTGACCACAGTTATTATCCATATTCTACGGCCTAGTTTGAAAGCTTTTGTGAACCAGTACACGTAGATACGATACACAATAAAATCATAATACAATAGTTTTTCTGTTCCAAGCGATGCCGTATGTGGCTATTTGTACCTTATATCACGTTCACCCTACAAGCGAGTGACGACCACTTTCTATTTTATTAGCCCTAGTCCACGGAGTAAGGAAAGACGAGCGGAGATACCGTAGTACAAGTAGCTAGGTCAAATAGGTACGGTGGACATAACCAAAACGTTAAATTACAAGTGAACTAACGAGGCGTTCTGGTTCTTTGAGACATACATATTTCAATGATTGTTGGTATTACAAAAAATGGTCGGGTCCGTAACGTTCCTCGACCCTCATACACCTGCATTTTGTCTCGCTATTTTCTTAGGAGAGATTCCTTTATGACACATCCGCTAGTCATTTTATTTTTCATGTGGTCTCGTGGTCCGACCAGTAAACATTTTATATCTGTGGAATAATGTCCTTTAATGGTTTTTATTCTGCAGTGAAAGTAGAGTTTAAAGTTCAATGGGACCTGTTTGAGAGTGTTAGCTGGTTTTTGTTTTTACTTTTCTTGTTTTAAATTGTACAGGTTGTGTTATAGCATCATGCGATGGTATGAATATGATCTAACTGCTGATACACGTTTACATCCTACAAAAACGGTTACATATATTTCTATGATCTTATTTATATTTATTTCTACACTGCTAGGAAAAGATGGCCGGAGTGAGACCTATCTCTATTGCGAATCCTCTCGATTGTCTTGGTTTCCTTACCAGGCTTGGTGTTTAGACTGGATTATTTTTTTAGGGACCACTGATTGGCCATTGACATTGCTCATAACTCAGCCTGAAATGTCATTTTGAAACATGAAAAATAAGTACACCGTAATCCTCACAGATACACATCTGCTGACATGTTTGCAGTGAACCAGAATGCATGCAATCATGAAAATTCACATGGATATACGAAATTCTTATTTGTATATCGGTACCTATTTCTAAACAGTTATTTCAGCTAACATTTAGTTGTAACATTCCCATAAATTAGAAGAAGCCATTAGCTTTGTACTCGTAATTAATTAAATTAGAACATGAAGTAGGAAAGGCTTCGGTGAATTTATAGCCAACTGTAACTTCAATATTAACTACAGGACCCTGGCTGAAGTACTGTTATAACTATTTCTGAAATTACTTAATTAAAATTTAGAGCTAAAGTAAGTTAAGTTAAAATATAAATGTTGTAGCTACCAACGGTACCTAATATATACCTAAGTAGGGTATAGGTTTTCTTGAGCTTTTGAAATTTTCTGCTTACATGAATAAGAGGAAATGTGCATGTAAACTTGATTCAAAAAATCATGATGGAATATAATTGTCAGAACTGAACTTTCAGGCACGTTTTAAGTTTTAGAGCGCTTAAATGATCTAGCTATACCTACTATTTAATGATGACATTTATCTTTTCCATTGAGTGATTACAAAACCCACGATGTACTAACTGAATTTGACTGTTATCTTGAAAACCCCATCATGAGTCATACTGAATTAACATAAACAGAGATTGTCTTTACGGAAGTTCATAATTAAAATCCAAGAGCTCACGTTTCGCATCCTGTGGTTACATTATCTAAGAATTTTTTGAATTCCTTTGTTGATTGCAGTATAATGTTCTGCAATGAGAAGCAGACTAGTTTTTACTGCCTACTTTTATATGAATATACAGTAAACACTTAGAGAGGGCATCATGTATATGAATGAAGTTCTATTTGCAGTGACATTTAAAATGCAATCATAAGTCATGAGTCATGAGCTATTGAACAAGTCGTTAACGGAAAGGAAAGAAAGATAATATAACGATTTATGAACATAAGAATGTACATAGTTCGATATGCAGTTGGGCTAAAATAATAGGTTAGATATACGTTCATGCAAATTTATTTCTGCGCTATCATCAGAAAGAAATCATGAATTACAAGATCTACTCATAATAAGAGTCCATTAAGGAACCATGCTATCTATCGAAATTTCTAATGCAGAGAAATTGGACACTGGATATGGCCAAAACAATGTGGTGTTTTATTCACCGAAACTACCATCAAAAGTCGATAATGTAGTTGTTATAAGTAAATAATCATAGAGTTTTGGATATTGGATCCTGGGTCAGAGAAAGTACAGAAATTTCTATTTTTACAAATAACTATGTGCTTAGGTATATGTATCGAATTATGTCAATTAACATATGTGTTTTAGGTGTCGGGTATTAATTTAAATTGTAATTACAGTATCCCTGGTCAATCAATCCTAGGTTTATTCTAAATTCATTCTTGTAAGAACCATAATGCAACGGATGCATAAACATCACTTATTACAATAATACAACACTCGCATAAAATAAAACGAGTAAATATGTTACGATTCGATACATCTTGATTCAGTGCTACCTATAAAACTTTTTGTACGAGATCTTCATGGTACAAACTACACAAGTATGGCGGCAATTCTTGTCCTCATCTATTAATAGTGTACAGTGACGGGTCTGCAGGATACCGAGCACGCATGACTTGCTGTCAGGTATGACAGGGCAAAAAATATGGCCTGGTCATCGCTCGGACCTCAAGGTTTTATTACTATTTGTCAAGCAGGGGCTGAAAATACATGCGAGATTTTAAAGTGATTCTACATACAAAATAGTCCTGTGTTCGTAGTCTATGCTTCGTTCGAAGTTTAAAAAAATACATTTGTAAAATGGCAACTGTTTCATGAAACAAAAGTAGGTAGGTATTGTCTCTGCTTCGGTGAGCTTTGTTCAGTTTCGAATAATGAACCTGTAAATCTAGGTGTCTGTAAAAAGTGAGAGTGGCCTAGTTGTGGTAATGCCACTGAATTATGCATACCTGAAAAGAAATACTCATTCGAATTTTGACAAAATAAAACATGCAATTTTTGTGCAAACTTTCTAATAAAGAAAGTAATGATAAATTACTTTTTGTTCTGGTGGGAATTCCCAAGAAAGATATGAGATTTTTAATTGTCCAATGCATACGAAAAAAAGTCGCCTTTTAAGAATAAATCGAACTTTGAACCTATTTTTATGAAATTAAAACTTACACGTCTAGTCAAACCTCACCTATTCTTTGAGAGATATAGCAATCCAAAAACATGAACCTAAAATACCTCTAATTTGCACATGTAACCATTCAATTAACATAACAATCATGCGCTTCCGACGTCTCTTTGTTTGCCTACATTACAAGAACACACATTTATTTTTAATTTCTCGAGAGAAACTACCGACTAGTGAAAGGACACCTATTGTGGTTAAGCTTCTACTTATGTCTTTTGATGGTACACGCCTTCCATTCTATAAGGGAAAGGGAATTAACACTCCTCGGTGCAAAGTGGAATAGAGAAAAGTACTTTGTGATGTAATCCCATTAGTCATCTCTAAAGAGGTTTGCTTAGTACTTACGTGATGGGTTTTATGTGATCAGTAATTTGTAGGCAGCTAAACGGATTCTGTGTTCACTTCCTATGTCCTAACATTCTATCAATAAGTATGTATAAACAAACTGTCATTTTTCAATTGTTTTTCTTCGTTCAATTATCACAGAGTCAGCCTTGTTTGTAATCGGGCTATTTTGAATTAAGAACAAAGTGATAGTTCACAAAAAATAAATGATTCTATTGTTTTAAAATTCGAATAGAATAGAATGCCTTGATTTTTTATCTGGCAACAGTCAGATAAACGTTTTACTTAAATCTGTTTTACGAAATAAACGAATACTTACTGATTTTGATCTATGCATATATTAAATTCTGTTACGCTTTAGTTTATTGTTAAGATATCCAAATAGGCTCGTTTTAACTTCGGGTATGCCCTTAAAACAGATAGAACCTTTCTCTTAAGTCCATGTATCTTACCCAAAAATGCCGTAACGTTGCTAAACAATTGGAAAGTTTCCAGATAAGGCAATAAAACTCCATGCTTCCATGACTATCAGAGGAGTTAAGAGTGCATTATGCCGAACAACTGCTACTTCAAACTTAATGTCGTACACTACCGTAATTGACCAAGTTACTGACGAGAAAGTGCAATGAAAACTTTATACAATGTCATGAATTACCGTTCTTGAGTTTATGGGACCTCTTAACCGATATTTTGAAATTAAAGTAAATTGGGTTTTGACTTTATACTAATGAACTGACGCCGATATTGACAAACGAGTAGCCGATGGTATGTATCGATTAGCCGAGTTGTGAAATCGATTTATCCTAGTGCCTTTCATGGAGCGCAATATCTTACAGTCTGTATTTTCAATTATAGTGCAATTGGTGTTACTGTTAGGATTATTAATTATAATTATTTAGTGTATAATTTTAATAAATAATAATGAGCTATTTGTCACTAATGTGTCTGTGTTTAGCATATGCCAAATTATATGATAACATTCGCCGCATTTCTTTTGGATATGTAAATGAAATAGTCTTGTATAAAGTGTACATACTTGTATCTAATTGACACGCTCGTTTCCTTCAATTGTCGAATAACGGAAGATTGTCTTGAAGAGAATGGAAAATAGACTTCAAATACACTATCTTTACGGTAAACTTGTTGTTCGTGCTAAATTGAAATGAGTTTTTTTAGGGTTTCGTACCAAATAGGCAAGACGGGACCGCATCTCAACAATATTCGATACCTTCTGAAACCAGCCTGTATCTAACGAATTGTTAGATAGTTGAAATTTGATGACGATGTCCTATTGTCCATACTTTAGCAGAAACGAACGTAGCGTGTTTTTTTTTGCTCGTTTTATAGTTAATGGGACATAACACTTCCTACGTGAGTTTAATTCGCACTTGGACCAGTTTTGAATCTTCAAAGTTTTACCTACCGCAGATTCTCGGTAACCTGTGAAAACTTGATAACAATGTTAAGTAATAAACTATTAAAGGAGACAATGTCAATGCCGCCAGAGGGGCCTAGTACTTTATAGCCCATAAATCCTGGGATTGATTTCACGGTTCTATCAAAGTACTAAAGTGAATTTCATTTGATTGTGACCCTCGTAAAAGGATTGATTGTAAACTACTCAATTATAAATAGCTATTTCCATAGTCGGATTTAAACTCTTACGTAAAAATTTTGTTTTAGAGCCCCGGCACAGACTTAACTTTTGTCCGATAGTTCGCCCAATCGTGGATTCTTTTTTTCCGACTCAAAATAATCCAATCGCAAAAGAAATCAAACTTTTTAGTCGCTTCAACACCTGACTAGATTAGAGTCTTTATTATATCATTTTGTGGAGTAGTTCCCTAATTCGTGGGAAATTCACGGTCATTATTTTGCATATTTCCTAATGATTCGTTTTTGTTGACAGGACGAGTGAGCTGGTGGCTCTAATAGCAGTATCATGCACGTTGTTCCTGTTCCTGCACACGCGGGACCTGAGCACCAAGCTGCGGCGGATGGAGGGCAGGCTCAACGATGACGTCACAGCTTTCAACCATCTTACTGACAGTGAGTACATTTGAATGTATTGAATCTGGGGCTGCGGGATTGTTCGAAAGAGTTATCGCGGCCCTGGTACATAAAAGGCCTATGACGGAACACGACGGTTTTAGTGAGTAAGAGTCTGACACTCCTTCACCGCTGCTAACCCACAGCGGGAGGAGTCATTTGCTGATTTTTACGTCGTTAAAAAAAGTGTATTGCATTTATTTTAGTAGATGACGCCCGATCTAAAAATTATCCATTTAGCAGGGAGTATAAAGCCAAAGAAACTGTTCTGTTTTTTGAAAAAGTCTGTTCATACGGCTTTCACGCTAAATAACTTCTTAACCGATTTAAATGTTACTAAGTCACAGATAGTCTAGAACCAGAGAAAGGACATAAGCAACTTTTAAACCGGGTGAGGGAAATAGATCCCTCGAGACGTTGTTGCAACCGCGGGGAATAGCCAGTAATAGATATTTTACCTATCCAGCATGGGAAGTTTCAAGTAAATGTTGGACAATATTACTGTTAGATAATAGATTAAAGCTAGTTTGGAGGTTCAACTTTTACGGAAAACGGTTAGGTATTCAGGGTTAATTCTCGGCATGAGTATTCTTTGCAAAGGGATGTGTGAATCTTGGCGCCATCTCGAAATTGTTGAGGTCCGTAGTCGAACACCTTATATAGCCATGAGTATGTTTAAAAGATTCTGTCGAAGTAAATATGTTGACTTGTAAGTTTGATGTATTTATTTATATTGATAGTCATCTTAACATGTCTAGTAATCGGATAAATAATTATTTATTCGATACTAAAATTACTTTTCTTTAGTTACGGATATAACGTATAATAATAGTTGTATTATGATGAATTAAGTTGTTTCATCAAGATGTTCGTACCGCTAATCAAAGTTTAGTTAAAAATAAAACTTTCTCACGCTTTTTAAGAAGAAAATTACTTAAACCAAAGACAAAGAGTAAACAGAATTTATGTAATACTTATACACGAACAAAAATATAATCGTCTATAATTAACTGTGGAAAGTTATTTTTATAAATGTTAAATATAGACATTGTAATTAAATACTAAGACGAATTTAAAATTATAGCATATTGACTAAAGAAAAGTCTTTAATTCAAAGTAGCGTACTTTATGTAGGTAATATTAATATGTGAAACAAGTTACTATTGTTATACATATACGTAAATATTATATGTACGTGCACATAAAGTTGTGCAAATAAAATGTCATCGGTTTTTGCATAACTTGTCCAATGATACACTATTTGATGGGGTCATTATACTATGTAAGCACTTAGCACCATCACGACCATTTATCAAGTCAATCATTACGATCATATCGACGATATGAACTAGGAAATGACTCAATCATACCTAGATACTGTCTAGATACAGGCTAATTGAGCTTAGAATTTGTAGCGGCGCGTTTGAGACTTACGATCAATGTTCATTGATCATCGTGTCAGTTGAAACCGTGGAGAATAAAATCACTAGTGGACATGTCATAACGCAAAATCTCCTTCAAAAAATAGCTCGCCAAAATGCGTGTGTTAGAGAGACGAGGAACGTTACTAGGTCCGTAACACGGCTCCCATGGAACCCGTCCATTATTTTCAAAAGAAAATCACCAATCAATCAAGACCAATCTTTGACCGAATGCTTCTGATTACGCCTACCGCACGTTGCTAGACCTACAAGACGGCTCCTGACCTACCTTCCTTATAGCATCTCTGCTATCTTTCCTTTTTCCGTAGTTGAAACACATTGATCGTTGTCGAAACGAGTCGATGCAAATTCTTGCAATCCCCTTTCAAAGGTTAGGACCGGATCGGAATCTCGTTGGTCAGTTTAATTAGAACCTTTTGAAATCGATATGCGTTTTAACAAGCTTGTATCGATAAATCGGAACTTTATTGCTGGGCGCAATATTGATCTGTATTTTACACATTAATGTTTACACGGCAGTGTATGAGTGTACCTATGTAAAATAATTCTTAAACATTCAAATAAATAGAAATCTAATTCCTTCGTCATTGGAGTAAACAACTTTCGCCTTCAAAATATTTATGAAGTAGTAGGCATGTGTAAACACAAGGACTAAACGATTAACTTTTGTTTATACAATCTGTCTTGTCTGATCATTATTTTAGTCATAATCACGCTTTGTTACGACTGATTCCGTCATTGAAGATTCGTCATAAGTACTCACTTCCTATTTCTGCAATTCTCACAGTTAATAATCTAAATAGTTCTATTGTTCATACTCTAATAACTGCAAAAAGTTTTACAAAACTATAAATTATTTTATCTCAACGCCGCTTCGTAATCGCGTAGCAAGTTTTAGATGTATGAGATAATGATACAAGTACATGAAATTCAATTTATACATCGTGTTAGTGTAACTGGGGAATCTACGGCGAGTTACTGACAGCCCGTGAAATGAGAAACAACGGCTAATAATATAATAAAGATATATTAATTAAATGCCGGCCGTGCGTGATTGGACGGCCGACGACGTAAAGGTGGTCTCACACTGGGCTGCTGTTGTTTGTAGTTAATCATGCTTGAACCGAGGAGTGTTTTTGATCGGCGTTTTTGCGCTAGTGTTTTGACTTCTAGTATTTTTTATTTAAGATTGAATATAACAACAGGCGTATGAGTGTGTAGAAAAAGTGACACAATCAGATGATCTAGTATTGTTGATTATGTAATCTTTCCACATAGGAACCTTATCTAATATTAATAACCTATTAAAACCCTACTTCTAAACATTAATCAAATGAGTGTGAAAATTAAAAGGTTCTAAATTCATTCGAAATTGTTATTGTTACCTTCTTTGTTAACCTCAAGTGCGCATACGCACTACCACTAAAGTTGAACGTGCCCGTTCAGATTTAACTGTTCAGCTTCCGTGATAAGCATCTTTGTGACAAATGAAATATTTCTCAACTGTTTATAATGACATCAAAGTGATTTAGAGCATTCCAAAGTTTTTGCGAACTCATTAGCGAAATTCCTGACGTTTTAATTAAGTTCATCCGACATACTTGAAAAACCAGATTCGTGCGGTATTATGAAAAAAATGATGAAAAAAAAAGTGTACTCAATTGCGAAAGTGAAGTGACGAAAAAAGTCTCGAAGCAATTTCTTTTATTTACAGCAAATGCGAATTTAATTTTTTTGTTTGCCTTACGTGACGTTTCTCTTTAGATTCAAACAAAATTTTGAGTTACGTGATATTTGAACGTACTAGAATACCAATATGACTATACGCTACGCTAGCGTGCTCAATGTAATACCTCTATTGAAAAGCAAACAAAGAAAATGAGGGTGAATTTGAAAATTGATGTCATCCTCGAAAAATTGCGTGACGTTATTTCATTATGCATAATGTTGGGCTATTGTCTATGGCGTGCACGGTGCGGAGTCTTTACGCGGGAAACGGCCACAACTTTCACTCGACCAAAAAAAAACATAAACTGATGGTGTCCACAGTCGTGATCCACAGCGATACCGTTCACTGACTTAACTTTACTATTTTTCTTTCACCAAGCCCTGAGTGGTTGCGGTTTTTAAGTAATTCGCTGCCCATTTTCATACAGCCCGTTCCGTGCCAATGACTTATTCGATCAGTTACACAATTAAGTAAATTGCATTTATTTGCATCTCTTTTCGGCGAAGTGCGTGAGTTTAAGACTGGGTCATTAATTATTGGTACCGTTCCTTTTTACGTGTTAACTGTTTATTCAGGTGAGGGGCGGCATTAGTGGTTGTTCCCACGTGGTCGCGCAACCGCAGCGTGTGGTTGGATGGACATGCGTTTGCGCACCGCACGTACAAACGTCGCACCACTTCCTCATTGACTGTTCCCGATTGCAACGATTAGATTACACTGAACAAGTGCAGCGTAAGCTCTTTATTTACAGTAAGAGTGTGTCAGAGTTATGTAACGTTACATGCTTCAATTATGTACAAGATACCGACATAATGGCTGCGTATTAGAAACCAGTTTCTGTTCGATTCCGGAATATATCAGTGCTTAACATGACGTCAAATAGCGTAAGACAGTTTCCCGATATCTGAGTAAGAAAGCTTATTTTGATATACATAATTTTTGCGTGCATTACTTTATTTCCGAATTGTCGTATTTCTCCAATAGATAGAACATGACTTTCGAGAAAGAGCGTTATATTCAAAAGTTGATCCTTAGCCTGTGTTTATGCCCCAAAACCGAGCTATAGGTAGTGCGTATATCTACCTATTTCCTATCAATAAATATACAGTTACAGTTACATAGAAAATAATTACAGCAAATTAAAAGCTAACATTAGTGAATGTAATAGTTATTAAATTATGTTGTGCACCATACTTATCGCTTATACGCGGCAATTATTCGATGATTGGCGGTCAGAGGCTAGTCGTATTTGTACCTCGGTGTAAATTGTAGCTTTTGGTTGTTTTACCCTATGATTCCGTTGTATAACACGGGTCATTACTATAATGAATGCGGTTGCTTGGCCAACGCTGACCAAACCGTGAAAGGTACTGTTTCGTGAATTTGAATGAACCTTTGAACAAATAAGGAAACTTGATTGTGTGGTTTATGTTATACTTAGTTGCTTTAATGTGACTTAGAGCGGTTTTGGAATATTTGATGAGCTACCACTCACTGAAGGTATTAAGGAAATGGAACGGACTTTGTGTTGGTTACCCAATCGGCACTCCTCTCCTATGACTTAACTGTCGATATTTATAGTACAAGAAAAAGAGTATCCGCACACTACAGACCATTTAGTCGGCCAACAATAGCTACAATGCAACCCCATGGTTAACAATTCTTTTTTGGAGAAAATCTTTGAATCCAATCAAAGTTGTGATATGCGTTCTACCGTCCATCTTCACACTGATTTATAAGTTTGTAGTGTGCGCGTTCTATGACAAATTAATAATGTTATGGAACATATCGCACTAATAATCTGATAGTAAGATGTAGAAGACATCTGAAGTTGCTTCATGTTTATATTGATATTCTGTCCCTTCGTATCTGATGTTAGTTGTTTTGATTATGATCGCTAGTAAGAACTTTATTGCGACACAGTATCGACAGACACAGTAGCGACACGGCAATCTAGTTTAAACATCATTTAAAAATCACATGGTATGGTAGAAATTGAATAAGCAAAATCACCAAGTGCAAATAAACTAAATAAGTTATAAGAATGTGTCATGACCATTATCACAAAGTAACTTCATTACTTGGTCCCTGGTATTAAGTTAACCTTTTATCACGTAGCGTCTATTCACATTACTACGATAAGCTTTATTGAGATTCGCGATTAACTTGCCTGCGACAGACAGGTGTAGAGGCTGGTATTGAAATTGATACTTTATTGACTTTAGACTGCGTCTGATAAGGATGTCGTGTCCTCTTTATCTTATGTAAATGTATGCAAAATAGGGAATCACTTAAGAAGGATTTTTACAAACATCGTAGGTATATTATGTAGATACTTATATGCGTTGGCCCAGAAATTATAACTAAAATAACTTAAGTTGGAGAGACCAAGACCAAGAGTCTGCACTTTAGCTAACGGAGTGAATTCTGTGTGTATGCCTGTATGGGCATACAAACAGCAATTGTCTCTTATCTCATCTCTTTTCCAAAAAAGATATGAAAAAGGAGCCCTATTTTGCAGCTTTTTCCCTATCAATTTCTCTATTGTGAACCGGTGCGGAACAATCTTTCTTTGTTCTTTTTAAAATCAGATGATTGTAGGGATAGAATAATCGCTCGTTTTATGGAAACAAACCCATATAAATGTGTGGATATAGTATTACGTTATTTCCTTTTTAATGCTCTGTAACAAGAGCCCTATGATGAATGCCTCTAACCGACCGTGTACCCAGTTAACTATTACGTGACTATTAAAGGATGCAAACATGATATCATGCATTTGTAACGAGACTGAATCACTAGGTTGTAGGGAACACTCATTAAAACTAGATTAGAAGAAGTTATGAAGAGTAGCAAGTGTATCAACGATACTTTGTTGCACTGGATGTAAAAAAAATTTCATCGTAAAAGTTTTTTTATCTTTGCAGTAGGTCTAAGACTGAAAACATTAATTAAGAATATATAAGTATAGGTATGCGTACCTACTAACATAATGTATGTATGTATGTTTGATTGCAATTATCGCTATAACGATTGGGTAATATACGATTTTTAGATGGTTTTCAGCATAGTATTTGTAAGACTTTGAGGTTTTATTTGCAAAGTATATTATTGCAGTAGGTTTTATTTTTGTGTAAAAAGTTTTAACATGACAAATAATAATTTAATCGCAGGGTAGATACAGTTGTGTTTAGCACAGGTTAGGCCTCGCTACGTGTGAGGGCATTGTAAAAATACAATGTTTTTGTTTTATACAAATGGGATACACGTCTACAATGACCTGCCATAACCCGTGACGGTGTTCACACCTGACCACTCGTAAAGAAATCCGTGTTAATGCCCACTATAGCACTTACATATTAAAATTAAGAGTGCTCGCACACTCTAGACTAAACAGTCGGCCGATAGTTGACCCGATGGCTGGCAAAATTTTTTGAAGAAAATCTTGAGTCCAATGAATGTTTACAGTGAGTCCGGCTAAATATCCGAACTTTGTTATGTGCTTCCTACCACTATCTCCATACTGATTTATGAACCCAAAGTCAAAGTAAAATGTTTTTATTTCAAATAGGCCTTTGTAGGCTCTTATGAAACGTCACACTAGTTGCACGGTTCCAAAAAGTTGGTCTCATGGAGAAGAGCTGGCAAGAAACTCCATGGACACTCTTTTAAAAAAGTAATACGGTCTGTTACATTACCCTGAACAAACTATCGGCCGACTAAAAGTTTGTAGTCTTAGTAGCGTGCTCATATTCCGCGAACATAGGGCGGGAACATTTTGTTGAAACGCGCGTGAGTGAACATCGCAAGATCCCGTTATTTGATGGTGGTCTACATAGCGATTTATTAAGTCCCATGCAATACAATGTGGCGTAAATAGGCCGAGCCCTGTACGTGTCTTATTAACGTAGAGAAGATGCAGATGGTTGCTGCAATGTAGATGTTTAGATACATTTTGAGAACTGTAAAAAATCGTTACGTTACTGAGTTTTCCATCAAGTAATCCATTTTTTTACCCATTGCTAGCTATATACTGGCTTATTTAGTTTATATTTAATAATTTTTTAAATAGTAATGCTGTTTTAATAAAAAATACATGACAAATTCTTTAATACCTTGAAAGGCTTTTGTTTTACATTATAAGGTAACGTTAAGTATAGATTACGTATGACAGCGCTTGGACTACATCTTAATAAAAATAAGAAGAGAATTAACAAACTATTTAGCTAAACACATAGTAAAACCTTCATATCAACAACGTTTGAACAACTATCAGATAATATTCAAGATTTATTGAATAGTTCCAAGTTTAATGACTTTGTTCACATTGTTTCAAACTCCATTGTTGTTTCAAGGAGGCAGACGCTAAGAATAATTTAATTTTCCTTCGCTTTAGTGTTATAAACCCCGGTTATACGTTATATGAAGATTATAGACGAGATTGGATAACAAACAAAGGACTTGTTTGGATTATAGAATGACGCTTGTCCCGCGCAAAAAGGGAAACGCTGCACTGACATTGAAATAAGATAATCATGCATAATACGGAATTGAGGACATAATTAAACGTTGCTTTGTTTGTAAATTGTGTAATATGTAGTCAATGTTTTTGTTGTAATTTGCAGTTCAGTCCACCTTGACGTCGTCGTAACAGTTGCATACCTAAATACACATTTTAATAACTGGAATTGCATAGCAGTAGGTACTTTTCAGCAGAACTTTTGTTTTTTTTTCAGAAAAACTACTTATTACACAACAGTTTTTCACTTTCAATATGCTAGGCTGTATATAACAACACATGAAGCAGAATTTTTGCGTGTTTTATAAACAAATTGGCTGACATTTTGAAAAGTTCGCTATTTACATAGATGCATATAAAATCAGGTAAAAACAAACGACGATCGGATATTGGCAGCGCCCTTCGCACGCTGAGCCGTTTTTATGCAAGGAATTAACGTTTAAAAAGTGTCCTAGTTAAATATTCACGATTTTGAGCCACGCAAAAACCAATATCGCTAAACTACTCGTATATTGAATTTCGTGAAGCTTAGGATATCAATCAATTCTCAGCTGGATGTCGCGAAAAAATGTATGCACAGTCACGTAAATTGCAGGCTTTATACTAGCCTATAACGGGACGGCGAATAAAGTTTAACAGTAAATATGAATAAAAACTACAATTTCATTTTATGCATACATAAAAACATGGCAATATCTGACACGATGCGATCCCCGTATGTTATGAAAAAGTGTAACAATGGAGCGGTCCCGCGTAACTAGACATATTGGATATTACGTCGTTATTAAACTGACGGCCATAAATCAAAATGTCTTTTGTTGAAGTTTTTGCTGCATCTACTTATTTCTGAGGTCAAACAGCGGAGAAAATGCTTTCAGCTTGTACATCGACAATATTTGTATGATCGATTTTTATTACGGGATTTCCGCGAAAATAGGACATGAACAAACAGACGATACGAAACATGCATTGTACTTAACTTATTGTTGTTCTATTGTCGAAAATACGATTCGATGACGGCATTGCTTACATAGGCTCGGTTTCAAATCAATTAATTGTATCTAAAATATCGATTAAACTGAACGTTTTACAATCACATTTGAGATTGTTACAATAAACTACAATACTAACTATAAACTACAATTAAAGTTTATTTCCGTGATTGTTCTATAAAGGTGCGTTAAAACGTAATGTCTACGTACGTTAAAATCTAGGTACGTTAAAAATGACAAATGTAGTATTCCGCCTTTTACTTAGTACAGATGTGTAATAACGGCCGTGGTATGATGTTTGCGCCTCCAGTGTAATAGCGCAGGCGTTCTCCTCCGGAAACAAATAAAAGACGATCGCGTTAATTCCATAGAAAGCTTAGAACCGAAGCGCTTTCTTGTCAGATTACATGTTATGGACACCATACTGGGCTCTATGGATACTCCATGATTACATATTGGGTAATAATTTAATTTGTGGGCTATCGATTCGCTGGGAAACGGTAATCTAGAGAAGGTGGGTGAATCTAACTTTCGTATTGTTCTCTAAGAGAATGGGCTGTTCGGTTTACTATTATTAAATGTTGTTATGTTCATCGTAGTGTATGTATGTTCGCAATAAAACCTTTGAACCTTTTACTCACAATCGCGTGTTGATAACTGTACATCCCACATTTATTGGCTGCATACATATTCAATATGATGCTGCAGATTCTTATCAAGAAAAAACACCAGCCTTGAATATGTTCAAATGAACGATGAAAGTTATTAGCTTTATCTTCCGTATTTAGATAAGCTCAAATAAACATTGAAAAAGATAAGAGAAAAGAACACGCAAAAACCTTTTAGCCGAGGACTTAAAAGGAAAAGTTTCACCTGTTGAAGTTTGTTAACAGCATTGCAAAGAAGTCCCGGGGGTCATTAGTATAGGTACCTAAGACTATAAAAAAGGCAGGAAGAGTTGACGCAACATTAACGGTCGTTGCAAGGAGAAAATTCTGCTTTTTCCAACCAGTATCACTACTTAGAAGAATCTAGACAACTTGATACGACACTTCCTAATTTGGCCCACGTATGAAGGTACATTCAAAACCAGATCGTTACGTGCATTAAACGGCATATGAGGCATTTAAATCGCAGACTTTATCGATAGAGAAAGTTGCGTGAGGACGATACAATCGATACACAATTCATAGTGACATCGATCCAATTTGCATTTTATATTCGATTCAAGAAAAATATCGAAAGTCTCATAACAATGCGTACATTTACCATATGTGTGAAATAATACTCATTTATTAAAACAGTGGGAATATTTTGTAGTTTCTATGGCTACATGCGAGTATGGTTTGCCTACTTTCATTGACCTTTGTCACAATACACCGGCACATGATCACAATGGGTACGCTTATTAAAACGCTAGTTATTGTGAATGTTATGTCGTAAATTAGCGGTGTCGTTTGTAATGTCCACCAATGATTTGCATTATGTTTCCACCACCATAATACGAAATATATTGCGGCAGTAATAACTGTGAAATTTGTCAGTTTTATCATAACAATAAGCCATTAACTGTGAACAGAAGTGTTTGTCATTACAATAAACTAACGTACATACTTAGGTCTAGATCGTGGCTCGCTGCGCCTTCATTCAGACTATACTTACCTATTAAATTCTTTATGGATAGACTTGTTTCAGAAATATCATTAAATAAATTATGTTTAATGTAGGCACCTAATGTTCAATGCATGAATTTCGTTGCTACAGAACAGTAAGGTCGTAAGTTCAAAGTCCGTTACCATATTTGGTAGAAAACCACCACTTAGCGTAGTTAGGTCTTCGAAAAAGGCCAATAAATCGAGCATCCATTTCTTATAGGGAGATAGTAAATAGTACCATTTGAGCAAGGTCATTGACACGCAGGCCGCCTCTAAACTCTCGCCCGGGGTCCCGGAAGGTTTGTCGTGACTCCTTTATCGTCCCGGCGCGGTACCATTGTGTCAGGCCGACCTGAGGCCAACCCGTACATGGTCAGTGTACAGCGCCCAGTGTATTACGCCATTAACGTAACACAAACTAGCTCTGCACTTTGGATGCGTTCCTGAATATGAATGGAGTGGAATGAGCTTTTTGATTTAGTAGCTGTTTCTAAGATGGAGAGATACACCGCTCTGCAACGTGTTAAGAAAATTAATCTTCAAGAAAATTGATCACGTTGCCTCTTTATTGCATTTTAAATGAAAGTGTAACTTTTGATTTAAAGATGAGGAAGAAAATGTTTTTCCTTTCAAACCTTACATAACTGATTATTACGTAGGATTTCAACGAGCCTTTCAAAACCTACACAACATGGATATCTTTATAGTTCTTCATTCAGTCACACCCTAATAGATGCGTTCGAATTCGCCCACTTTCGACTCGTAACAGCATGGATCTAGTTACGTAATCCACTTTCCTTGACTAATTTATTTGGATTACAAACAATTTAGTTTGCGTAACTGTGGCATTTTTCCAATTCCTTTTGTTTTCGCGTTATAGCCTATGAATTGTACTGTTATGCAATTTTGTATCGGGAGATTGGCCGGCAGATTCTAATAGCATGTTTTCCTATAAATAAATCTATCTTCGTTCCGCTAGCCAAGATTGTTTTGGCAATTTTGGAGTTTTGATTAAATTTATTACCTTTATTAGGCTATAAATATTGTTAGGTGGGTACCTGCACTGTGATCATCAAAACGTAATTTAGAAAAACTACCTATACCTATTAGTATACTAATATAGCATTGCATTTGGATCTTAGTTCAAGTTAGGTAATTCATTTACCTTTGTCGTCTATAATTCATTTACTCTTGGCATACAAGGTTCCTTAGACAGTTGAACTGCACTCCTGCCTCAAGTAAACCGGCCACAATTTCTGAAGTCTGTGCCTACATAAATCAAAGTCAAGCCATTTCAGCATGGCCGAGTAATAAATAAACAGCCAAATACATTACTGTCCCGCAGCATTAGCAAGATATGTGTATTTCAGTTGTAGGCACTAAGTCCCGTTCCTGAGATCTAAGCGATTGGATGGCGATTCAAAGAGACGATAAAGTGTTCACGATTCAGTAGACGTTTGTAAAATTAGCGCACGAAACTGTTACACGAGCGATTTACTGAGCAATAAATTAATACAATCGTTGTTCCCATGCGCTGTTTTACTTTACCTTAGGCACCTTAGTTTACCTTCCCTGGAATTTGTAGTTGTACGGTACATCCCGGCGCGGGTCACGCCTCTAAATGTCATTACCGTGGAACAGTCCCGTGAAATCTCATCGTAAAGCGCTTCACTTTGCATAAGCACGTGTTGTCGGCGCCGGCGACGATTCCCGGAACGTTTGTGATCTCTGCCGTGCGTTTGCAGCTTTGTTCAAGGCATAATGGCATTCCTGTTAAGTCGCAATTGATGGTTGTCAAGTGTAAAGTTGCGAAAGTTCAAGACGTTATCAGCAACTAAGTATCATTTTCACTGATAAAATCAGTGTTGTGGTAGTTAAGTTGTTAAACATTTTTGTGAGGATTTTATCTTGAGTAATATATCATTCGGTTCGTGCCTCGCAGGACGTGTTGAGCCGTCTTCCCGTTCCTTTCCTCCGACTCGTGAAGATCAACATCCCACGTGTCAATCCTATGAGAGCAGTATATCTAGTGAGGTTGCGGAGGTCAAGCGGGGGATGCTTCTTGAATACTGATTTTAAAATAAGCGTGGTTACTAAAGAGAGAGGGAGTTGACCCCAGTGTAAGAATATAATAATTATACCTATACCTAAAGCAATTTCAGATTTTAATAGTTTTTGTTATAAGTTGAATATTAAATACAAATAAGTCCAACGACATAATATATAAGCCTTTATTTATTTTTTAATATAAGAACTAGAAAAAATATTTCTCGCCTCTATAGCGTCTTCGATGCGAATCGCAATTCACGATTGACTTAAGCAAGGCTGACCTTTGGAGCGGCTAGGAAAACAAGAGCGACCAGGCGTGAACGATAATCATCTTTTATTAAAAGCTTTTGGTCAAGAAGAAAACTAATACAAATGCACTTTAGTTTTTCATTAAAATCCAGTATTTGTTCGTGTTTTACAAGTATCCATTAAAACTACATTAGTAATTATAGGAATAGGTAAAGGTGGATGATAATAACCTATCATGAATTGTAAATAGAGTGTTTTTGGTATGAAGTTGATAATCACTTGATCACATGTAGGAAACAATTATCTACGTTACTGAACAATATGTAAAATACTTTCTTTTCGACGAGCGCGCCGTATAATCGACTGAAGCTTGTATAGCTATAACTTTAGTGTACCTTTCTACCAATTAAAACGTCTTACACGAACATAGATAATAGAAGAGATAGCCGGCATGAGGTACTGAGACATTGGTATTCTACACAGTCGTTTGTTAGCCCAGAGTCCCATCGCTGGGCTAGATCGACGCCAGTGGGCTCTGTGCCTCGTTAGCTGTGACCGTGTATCGGCTAACCTATCTAACCCCAGCTTTATACCAGTGTTGCATGTCCTTATGGCGCTTCATTTGACTCCCATGGTAATATGACAGTATATTGTTGCTATGAGTACAGTTACAATACGTTAAGTAGGTAAAGAAGGACTTGCTAGTCGAAGTATGGTTAAATTATATTGAAATTGAACATCAAAGTTTCTAAACTTATTGGAAATTCTTTGACAAGATGCTGTTGCTGTTATCATTCATAAAATAAACAGCAATGTTTTTGTTTTTTTTTTTTATCAAGCAGTTAAAAAATATAAGCTCCTTTTATTTTATTTTTGACTGAGTGGGACAACGTGATACGTTTAGAAGGTCAACTAGGTATAACTGCCAGTATTCATTCTTATGCCATTATCATTTATCGTACTTTTGGAGGGCCGAAGTATGGTGAATATATCAACAGATTAGCGAGGCTGCTATTTATAGATCTCCAAGTGCTTCATATGTGTAGATATTATATCATTACATTACGTGAGTTCATGGTGTAATTTTCCTAGTTAGCCGTCCATCGTATGTCGCCGTCATCCAAATATCGAGGCCCATTATATACTCGTTACTTTAATGTGTTCTTAAGACGTCGCAAAAAATGTTTCCTTAGTACTCTAAAACAAAGTTTTTGTTGAACTCTATTGTATTTGCCGTGACTGACAAGAAAAAATATGCAATTTGATCATTACCTGCGTGTGTTTTTCGAAATTAAGTCAGCCAGGCTTGCTAAGGTCATTGTTAACTACGGTTCAGTAATATTTAGCCTTTTTGAACTTTACATACAAGATGAAGATTCTGTGTTCAGATTCGAGGTTCAGAGATCGGTACAAATAAAAAGCTTATTTCTACTTAATTGACACAATTAAATGGATGGTATATATGAGGGATGTATTAGGAAAAAGTAAAACAAACTACATATTTCTTTTATCTTTGTGAAGTGAAGACATTAGTTCGTCGTTCCAAAAATAAATAAACCATTACATACAGTTACGGTTATTAACATGCAATCTTCAAAAACATACTTATGTACCATAAAAAATACTCTGTTTAGACCGCAGCGTAGTTTCAGTTATAATATTCGGTAATGATGATGTATATTACGGATGACTACGTTCTGATTATGTAATTAGTTCCTGTATTAATTACGAAAGTCTGTCATATCAATTATAGTAAACGGCTCGTGGCCATTCATGAATGCTTGTGTTTAGACATGTAAACTGCTATTGTGAGTGCACTTTGTTTCATTTTGTGGGTGGTTTTGGTATTGTAAACAAAGTTGTATACGACAAATAAACGAAACTATTACGATATTGATATGTAGAACCAAATTCTAACAAACTAAGGTGATAGACCCAAGAAGAATTATGTATAAGACGAAGAACAAGTTATCTAAAGCAAATATGAAAAACTTGCCATCTCGCGAAAAAGAAAAATAGACTTCATCTTATTTGCCATACTATTTCCATTTAAGTAGTCTTGCTGTGTAGATACAATTCCATGATGTATTTATTGGTCTGTTCTAGCACAACTGGTCTCACGCCTCCTTTTAAAAATATTTTAGAATGTTCACCAGTTTACTTACGTGCTTTAAAATGCGCATAATTGCAATCCCGCAACCGTTCAGTGGGAAACCTCTCATGAAGAAAAAGTTTAGACTTCGCGCCATATTTTTCCATTGTTAAGAGCAATTTATATTCCAATTCAGTCAATAATGTTATTGATGGTAATGGCTTGGGCAAATGAAAGTCCTCTAACGTGGGAAACGTGTTCAAAATATTTATGGTTAAAAAATAAATGGAAATAAAATAGGCACCATACAGCTTGAAAAAAAATATTGTTAAAGAAACCCTATCTCCTGTATTGTTTTTAAAAGTTATAATACAGGACATAAACATGTCAGGAATGAGTCTACTTTTTAATTCCATTTTTAAAACCTTTATTTCAGTGGACAGATAAACTGAATTCGAGTTTCGAGAAATTGAGACAAGTCTGTTTGTCGACTAAGTATTCAGTTCCAATTCAGAGAATAAGCATGGTTTTCTATAAAAGGGATTGTTTAGTACCATGTATAATTAATTTAAATACTTTTATTAATTTAACTATTCGTTAGAGTAAAAAAAAAGTCGTCAGTTATTTATAAATATATGATCCATGTATTTGTGTATTAGGTCATTGTTTTAACAACTGCACTTGTCATAGCAACGATATCTGATACAAATAGGTGCCTACACGTAATTAGTACCGACGATAGAACTCATTAATAAAATACTTTACGAGCCGTTTGTGTCCCGTAGTAATTGTGTCGCAACGAAGTAGGTATTATACAATGTGCAATCATATTTGTAAATAGAGAATAAGACAAAGAATTGATTGTACAGTTGTGTTGTCTATTAGCAAATCTATGAGTTAATGTTGCGGTGGGAACACGCAAACAATAATCTTGAACTTGGTTGCATAAATAATGGCTGTCGCGGATAATTCGATCCTAGATGCGAATCTCGATGCGCCGGCGGCATCTAGTCGTGTATGCTGCGTTTGCGCACGTGCGTATAAAGCGCTATTGACTTACGTATGTTAGGCACGCTATTTATTCAGAACCAATTACAATTAAATAATTTATATGGGTTTATGTCTAAATTGGGTATTGTATTCACAACACGACGTACCTAATTCATTTTTATAAGATTTTTGCGCAAAGTGATTGCTCTTTCATCATAATTTGATTTGATAAAAAAAAGTAAAAGCAGCGTTAATAAAAAACAGTCTACATATAACAAGATGATCCCAAAAAAAGTCAACCCCCAACTGTCCCCAATGCTCACAATATTTTTTTCACCCAGCATTTATACAAAGCTTATCTCATTCATACTGTGAGGTTCCATCTATTAAACGATTGCAAGGGATTGAGGCCGGCGTCCACTCAGTTGTCTGGAGTCAAAACATCTAGATGTCTGGATCTGTATGGAGTACCCTTGAGGGTTGCCGGCACTAGTTTAATGTAAACGAACAAAGACTGAGGCCTCCTGTCGGTACTCGATATCGTCCTAATAGTCTACAGTCTACACAATGGGCCATGTTGGACAATCAACGGTTCCCATCGCGGGCTTTTGTGGACGGAGGCTGTCAGCTTTGTTTGTGATTTCTCATCAACCTAACTATTTAAAGCGAATATAGCTATTATTACATAAATGCCTGTAATAACTAATGTAAAAAATAATGATAGCCAGTTTAAATGTCATTTTTATAAATTGGGCACTTTTACGTAGGTAATCAATTCCAAAAATATGCAGAACTAGGTACCAGTTGTTACACACTAGGCAATTAATAAGGGTAAACAAATGAGTACTAGCTAAGGGTTCCACTTCTGTTGTTAACAGCATTTGAACATCTGAAAGGATCGTACAAATATACGGCACAGGAGTTTCTTCTCATACGTACTAATAGATTTATCTAACTAGGATCTTCTTACCTGTAGAAATATTCCTTGAAATTCATTAACACTATCTTAATCACTAATTAGAAAAAACGATCCTTTCAAACCTTAACGAATTCAATGTATCACCAGCTAGAGTTGCCAGCTTTAATTATAAAATTGAAAAAAAAAACTAGTTGCAGTAACATATCCTGTAGTACCCATTGGTGTTAACGATGTACCTGATAGTACTGACAAGCATTTTATCTATTT